>CM029406.1:48445138-49045138 GCA_017139565.1 Luffa aegyptiaca | reverse complement strand
AACTATGAACTCCTGTTTATTCGAAATTGTCCTTTGATCTGCATGGGTGAGAGTGGCCAGACATCGCCGACTCAATAAGCTTACCATTTTGAGGATAAGACTGGATAGATAGCTGGGGACATAGTCTCGCAAGACGAAATTCGCTCCTACCCATTTTAGGGATAGTAGAAAGGTTGTTCCATTAAGTACTGACTCCGGGACTTGAACAAGGGGCCCCACCCTCTCATTGGCCCGAGAGGGACTCGGTTTGATGGTTGGACCACAAACCAATTGTTCATTAGAGGATTAGTGGAACTTAAGGAACAAGAAGTACTATAGGGATAAAACAGACATTTGACCCGGCTATAGCTACGAACAACCTGTGAAGGATCGTCTTACTGAACATGGTTATATCAAGTGGACGGAAACATATCTACGGTGAGGGGAGTGCATCTACTGGGCTATAGTGGAGTGTCCCGGTAGTTAACGAATGTTGGTTAGCTTGGTTAATGAGATTAGTCGGTTAACCTCGAATCGTTGGAGCCCATGATCTGTAGGTCCATTAGGTCCCCCTGCTAGCTCACATCGGAATAAAGCTTAGAACAATAAGATAAGAAAGTTTGAATCGTTCAAAATCGGGAAAGGGAATTAGTGTCAATTATATTTGATATTATTGACACAATAATTTAATTACTTCGATAGAAGATGACAGAGAAAATCTCCTTACCAATGAAGGAGAAGTTGAAGTTGAGTTTATTAATTTCTTCCAAAAATTGTACACTAAAGATAATGGGTAGAGATTTATGATTGCTTTTTTGAATTATCATATAAAAGAAGAGTTGAAAAGTCCATTCATGGAAGAAGAAATCTTTAAAGCTATATAAGCCTTGGCATGACAAGTAAGTTGAAGATTTTTTCTTTCTTTCTTTTAGGAACATGTTGAAGAATGACATAGTAGAGGTGTTCCAAGATTTTCTTTAAGCAAGATTATAAACAAAAGGACCAATTAGACCAACATTTTCCTCATTCCATTGAAGTTGAAAGCAAATAGAGTGAGTGAATATAGACCGACCAACCTTATTTCTTCACTTTACAAGGTGATTGCTAAGGTGCTTGTAAAGCTTTTAAAGGAAGTATTACATCACTTAACAGAAGATATGCATTGCAAATGACTTTGTAGAAAGAAGACAAATTCTTGAGGTGATTTTAATTGCGTATTGATAAGGTGGATTGGTCATACCGTCATGTCATACTTGGTTACATGGGCTTTGGCCAGGATGAAGAGTGTGCATGGACTATCGTCGCTTGAATAAAGCTACAAAGAAGGGATAATACTAGGACACAAGATCTCAAGGAAAAGAATTAAGGTGGACAAAACAAACTAGATCTCATCTCAAAGCTACCTCCACTACCATCAGTAAAGAAGATTCAGAGTTTCTTAGGCCATGAGAAGTTCTATAGACGATTTATCTAGAACTTCTCCTACATGTCTAAATCTTTATGCAGGTTGTTGGAGAATGATAGATAGTTTGACTTTAACCAAGATTGCTTGAAAGCCTTTGTACAACTAAAGGGAGCACTAAGCTCAGCCTCTATCATGACAAAACCTGACTGGAGTCAATTGTTGAAGCTTTTGTGTGATGCAAGTGATTTTGCAGTAGGAGCTGTGCTGGCACAAAAAAGAAACAAGATAATACATCTGATCTGTTATGTCAATAAGACCATGAACGAAGGACATGTGAACTACACAACTACAGAGAAAGAGCTTCTTGTAATGGTATTAGTCTTGACAAGTTTAAATCATACTTAGTTGGGACAAAAGTGATTGTGTATACAGATATCATTGAGCTCTAAAGTATCCCTTATTAAAAAAGGATGCTAAATCTCACCTCTTCAGAAGGATTCTACTTTTATAGGAAATTGACTAAAAGATTCGAGACAAAAAAAGAATTGAAAATCAGGGTGCTGACCATATGTCCAAGTTACGAAAGGGAGCACAACAAGAAGAGAACAAAGATCAGAGATGCTTTCGTAGATGAGAAGCTCTTGGCAGTTGAATCTTTCACATTGTCTTAGTATGCATACATAACTAACTATTTAGTCAGTGGACTCACACCATCAGATGCAACCCCACAAAAATTGAAAAGTTTCTTTCATGACACTAAGTATTACTATTGGGATGAACCTTATTTGTATAGGTTAGGACCAGACCAAGTGTAATGCTAAACTATTCACAAACGTGAAAGCAAGGGTATGAAATCATCAAGCGAAGTCAAGCCCAAAACATTTGCGCAGTCAAACAAGTGAAACCATCTTTTTACGTGCAACACCTTCCATCACATAGGAAAATAATCATGGCAATCTCATAACTTGAGTCATGCTTGACATGACTTGGCAAGATAGGTCATTTGACATGAAATTTACAAGACCAAACAACCAGCATTAACAAAGCAAGTCAACCATAAGTTCGACTCAACATTTCATTATCATCCATTCAGGTGATGTTTGGGGCATGGTGTACATCTGATCCAACTAATCTTGCAACCCTAGAACACACCCCTAACTTGAGATTAACCCTAAAGATTATGTTAGAGATCTTTAACACGTGGCAAAATCGTTTTTCACTAAATGATATGAGCTCTCTAGGTCACCAAAAACGTGTTCTTCTATTATATATAAAAAGCTCTCGACATGACTTGACACTAGACCCACTCTCTCTTTATCGGTCGTCCATTCCACAACTCTGACTACTATTGCCCATGCTCCAATCTGGACCAAGACTCTGTAATGGTGGGTATGGATTTGGGTAGACAATTGATTAAGATAGAGGAAAATTTTAATGTTTATGTATGATAGAAAGAGGAAAGGGAGATTTGTAGATTGCGAAGAAACATGGAAAAATGTTCTTCGACTTACCGATTGATGAAATAGTAGTGGTGTACTTCGTTGATGCCTAAGACGCCTTGCTTTTGTGCCATAAACTCAAAAGTATGGTCCCACCTTGGGGGAATGTTACTGGATTTCTTGAATGGAAAAATTACAAAAAAGGACTTCATTGCTCTTAAAACTCATTAACTAGAGGTCCCAATTTTGGAACTCACAAACTCATGAAGAAATGGAAAGTCCCTTCATGGAAGAAGAGATCTTTAAAGATCTTTAAAGCTATATGAGTCTTGGCAAGACTAGTGAGTTTTTTTTTTTATTATTATTTATTTCTATTTTCAAATTTTATAGAAAAACTAAGAACATGTTGAAGAACGACATAATAGAGGTGTCCCAAGATTTTTTTAAAACAAGATTATAAACAAAAGGACCAATGAGAGCACCATTTGCCTCATCCCGTAGAGGTTGAAAGCAAATAGAGTTGAGTGAATATAGACTGATCAGCCTCATCTCTTTACAAGGTGATTGCTAAGGTGCTCGTAGAGCGTTTGAAGAAAGTGTTGCATCAGTTAATAAAAGATCTACAAGTGATGTTTGTAGAAGGAAGACAAATTCTTGATGTGATGTTAATTGCTTATTGATAAGGTGGATTGGTCATACCTTGATGTCATACTTAGTTACATGGACTTCGGCCAAAAATGATGAAAATGGATAAGGGTATGTTAGACGAATACGGGTTTCTCGATTTTGCTCAATGGTAGGCCAAGGGAGGAGTTCTTTGTTGGGAGAGGTATGAAACAAGAGGACCTGATTTTCACCTTTTTGTCTACTAGTTGTAGGTGACGCTTTGAGTCGACCCATTCCAAACTTCATATCTCGAACCAAGTCCAAGGAGCCGAGGAAAGATATATATGAGACCATATATATATTGCCTTTTTTCACCTAAAAGCTTTCCCTTCCTCCCTCTGGGCTTGAAAACCTGGTGGAGGATGAATAGAAACCTATTTGTGGAGGTCTCCATGAAAAAAAGGTCTTTTTGACATCAAGCAAATGCAATGACCAAAATTTGTTAGCTTTATATGACAGAATGACCCGTATGGATTTTTTTTTAGTGCTCGACAAGAACAACGACCAACAAAGATCGTAATTACATAGATAACAACTTCTCCCCTTCCCTTCTCTTTTTTAAGACAAAACCATATAGCGAGTGGACAGAAAGACGACCCCACCTTATCGTAGATGGTGTCAGTGAGAGCCACTTTAGTATATCCCTGTTGACCTTCTTTTGTAGATAGAATCTTCAATGAGTAGAAAGAAGCAACCTTACTAATAAAGGTGCTTGTTGAGTAAGGCCGATGGCAAGCTCTATTTTCATTCGGAACCCAACTTCACCACTGTATCTCATTATGGCCACCATGGATTGGTAGTTGGTGTAAGACTGCATCGGACAAGTAGGAACGATCTTTGGCATAAAGATACCGTCTTATTAGAGAAAAAGACAATCTATCTTACTAATTAGAAAAAAAAAGGGTGAGATAGGTGACAGGTAGCTTGCTTCAAAGCCGACCCGACCGCGAGGAAGAAATAAATCTTTGTCGAAGCCGACTTGGATCTCAAATAATGGAATCAGGTGGCCACAAGCAACGAGTAGTCGCAGTTGAAGCTTGGCTCTAGTCGATAGGCTAGCTGTAAGCTTGGTGAAAGCGAAGTGCTTACCAAGTGCAAAGGAAAGGGCCTTCGCCACTTGAGTCGTATGTCGAGGAACTCACACGTGCGGTTCTTATGAGGGGAGAGATAGTAGGAGCCATCCTATCCCAATAGCGTATATTTGGAGCTCAATATAAAATCTTATTTTCTTGCCAGACGCTTCGGATAAGGGAAAACTCCAAAGATTGCTTCGAAGTAAGATCCTTGTGTTGATCCTTTCCTGAACTTGAACTAGAGTGGGAGGAAAAGGGGATCAAAATGTCCCATCAATAAAGTGAGGCCTTTCCGGACTTTCCCCACCCCCTTTCCATTATTCCTTCCCCTCTCATTCCCTCTTTTTCAGTAAAGAAGCCCCACTCCCTATCCCTCCGCGGATGGGTGGAAGAGAGAAAGGAGAACCCTAATCTTCTAAAATCCCTCATTAGGGAGTCTGTTGCTTTCTTTCATAACAAACTCGAGAATAAGTGACTGAACAGACTGTCTTTGGAGTAGTAGTTGGATTGTAAATTCAATGATAAGCTTGCAAAGTGGAAGAACGTCCCTCTTTCAAACGGCGGAAAGCTCAAGCTTGGGTTCTCCACTTGGAATAAGCTCCCCCCCTATTTACTTCTCAATCTTCAAAGTTCCATGAAGGTGATAAATAAGACGAAAAGATTAGCAAGGAACTTTATCTAGAATGGTGGTGCTTATCTACAAGGTAGTCAATCGGTTAAATGGGGTTGGACAACTCTGCTTTTGCAACATGGAGGCACTGGGCTAGTCTCTTTTAGACAAAGAAATAATGCACCCTATCTGCAATGGTTGTGAAGATTTATGTAATAAGAAATGGTTGTCAGCTCTCTCTGGATGCCTCTTCCCAACAGACGATGCTGCAAAAGGGAGACATTGGTTGGACATAGCCAACATAGGATGCTTCTCTATACACATATCAACTCAAACTCACAATCTTAAAACTCATTAACTAGAGGTCCCAATTTTGGAACTCACAAACTCACAATCCTTTAAATATTTTCATAATGCAACTAGTATAACAAATGTATATAACTTGCAAAAAGAAACTAACATCAGATACGATATCTCAAATTAAAAAAAAAAAATCCTAACATCATATACAAAATATATTGCATACCTTGAAATCTAGATTGCAAAAAAATATTTGTTCATCAATGCGAAGTCTCCTTGGTTGAAGCAAAAAAATATCATCAAATCTACATCATAAGAAATGAAACTTTTAATTGAATTAATGAAAAGAGACTAATGCTCAAGAATACAAATTCCACTAGGGAACGAATAAGAACCAAATGTAGCAATAGGGACCAGAAAGGAATAAAAAACCGAAGATCTAAGAAGATAAAAAAAAACCAACGAACATCAAAACAAACACATACAAAGCCACATACAAAGTCAAAGACAGTCCATTAAAGAACAAACCAAAGACCAACAAGAACTTGAAGAAAACCGCTAGAGAGCCATGGAAAAAAAGGAGGTCAAAGGCAAAGAATGAGAAAATCGATGAAAAGCAAAACACCAATCGAAAAACTTACAAAGACCCCAAACATGGATTCCATCTTAATTCAAGGGAAGATTTCACATAACTCAAGACCACAAACTTCAGAAAACGAGGCAAATTTGCTAGGCACTAATGGTGAAAGATGAGAGATCTCTTTGTCACACCCCTAAAATAAAGAAGCCAGATATTCACGGAAGGAATCTTCAATGTTATTTTTCATAGGTTGTAAGGAGTTCACACTACTCACACTACTAATGGAGGGAAAACTTGGGAAATATGAAAACTGGAGAAAGGAGGTCGAGAATGAACATTTGATGAAATTTTTTGATTTGTTGCTTGCTTGGCAGAGGAGACCAAAAGACGCGAAGCATTTCATTCCACTAAGTCTGGGTTCAAGGTTACCAAGCTTAAGTGGTGGAAGAAATGAGGAATCTCACGCTTTTCTTCGAGACTAGAACAAATGTTAGGTTGCAATAAAACAATTCTTATCGTCTTTAAAACTAAGGGGCAGAGTAGACTCGAGAATCTTAATGGAGTCTCCAAAAGGTGTCTCAATTGCCTCAAAAGGCAACTCTTGGAAAGAGCCTACAAAGCATCACTAAATGACGTAATAAAGGATGTTGGTGGTTCATGAGGAGAATTTAAAAGACACCCATTATATTTCAAAAAAAAAAAAAAGACACCCATTCAAAAATATATTTGTTTTACAACTCGGAGGGAAAGCAACGTGCTAATAAATTTTTCCTTGAAACCACCCTCTAGCCAAGAGACATTTATGCCCATAATCCCACCTTCCTTAGAAGAATTGACATTAATTGAAGGAGAGATAAGTTCTTTTCGAAAACTGATGGTTCAAGACGTCTTTCATTAAATTCCTTAACCATTTAATTGAAAGTGAGAGAAATTCCTTTTGAAAATTGTTGGCTCCCTTCGTTAAATTCCTTAACAAACTCACATTAATTGAAGGAGAGATAAAAACCTATGGAGAACTATTGGCTGCATGACTCCCTTAAAAAAAATTCTAAAAATTCCTCAACAAATTCCTCAATAGGCTGAATTGAAGAAAAATCTTGCACAAAGAACTTACAATAAACTCCATGAAGAAAGGTTCTTCATGCAGAAAACCCATCTCATTAAAAGCAATTTTGAGATCTTCACGGGTATTTTTGAAACTTTTTAAGTTCGAGGGTATTTATTGAAAAACTCTATTTTTTGTTTAAATTGTTGTCCATCAAAGTTAGCATCTTGGGCCGCATTGGTGGGTTGTGAGGTAGTCAGTTCCCTCCCACTTATTTAAGACTCCCCTTGGATGGAAACCTTAAGGTGTTTTGGAATCCTATGGTGGAAAAGTTTAAAAAATGATTGTCCAATTGAAAAAATGTCTTTTCTTTCAAAAGGGGGAGACTTACTCTCATTCAGATAGTCTTGAGTGGGGATCCCTAGCCTTTTCTTGTCCATGTTTAGGGTCCCTATCTCCGAGAGTAAGAGCATGATGAGAAAATTTTCATGAGGGGTGAGGATCCCATTTGGTTAAGTGGGAGATAGTGGTGAATCTTGTTAAGCTCAAAGGTACGAGTATTGGGAGTTAGCACTTACACAATGAGGCTCTCTTGACTAAGAGGCTGCGGCGATTCTTTACAGAAACTGACAACCTTTGGTATAGAGTGATTGGGAGTTGGTATGACTCTCACCCCTTTGAGTGGTTATCACCCTGAGCAAAAATCTTTGGGAAGTTATTTCTTCTTCTTTTACCTCCTTTCCTCACTTTGTTAGATGTTATGTTAGGGAAGGTTTAGAAGTAAACTTCTGGGAGGACCATTGGGTGGTTGATAAACCTTTGTGCATCTCATTCTCTCGTTTCTACTTCTTTTCGGAGAACAAGTTACATTCGGTGGCCTCAGTTTTGCCTCCCTCTGGTCTCTCTTCATTTATTTTGTTAGGCTTTCACGGCCCTTTATATGATAGTGAGGCGATGATGTGCTAAGTCTTCTTTTTATCCTTCGAGGAGAGAAGTTAGGGTTTTGACTCTCGACTCCTCTATGGGTTTCTCTTGCCATTCCTACTGGCATTCTGTCTCTTTCCTCTGTCTCATTAGCTGCACCTAAGGCTTTTGTTTTTGTCTCTCTCTGGAAGGTTAAAACTCCTAAAAAGGTGAAAGTTTTTTGCGTGACAAGTTTTACTAGGAAATGTCAACACTTTAGATCACGTCCAAAGACACTTCATAGTTTTGTTCCCGCAATAGTGCATTATTTGCAGGAGTCATGGGGAGCATCTGAATCATTTGTTGTGGGATTACCAGTTTGCTTTTTACCTTTGGGATTGCTAGAAGGGTGTGTTCGGTGTTAGTAGGACGCGAAACAGAGATGAGATGTGATAGACCTCCAATTAAGTATGTATATAAACATAAGCTTGTGAGAAAGGGGAGTGGAGACCAATAGTGTAGTTGTTGAGGTTAGTATGGTATCTGGAGGCTTAACTTAATGTAATTAGTAGAGTAGTATATAACTAATAGGGAGGGACTAGGAAAGATATCTTTTTGATTGATCTTGTGACTAGGCGAATTGAGTAGGAGAGGTGGGGAAAACTCGAAACTTTCCTTGACTTCTATCCTTTTTTACATAAATAATATCTCGTTCCTATCAAGACGTCTTTGATGAAGTAGGTGCTCTTGCATCCTCCTTTTAAGGAGAGAAGCATGTTGTTATGGTATTCATACTTTTTTTTCATTTTTGTGACTCTTCCATGTTGCGTAGGGAGCATTTGATGATTACTCATCTCCAATTCGCTAACAACACTCTCATTTTCTACCTAAACAGCAAGGAATTTCTCCAAAATTGGTGGACCATTTTTTTTTCTATTTTTCTAAAAGGAATTTGCCTGCATTTCAAAAACCTCCATTGTTGGTCTAAATATCAACAAGGAAGAAGATACTCAACCGGTTGTATCTTTGGGCTGCAAACTTGAGAACCACTCCTTCACTTACTTGAGTGTCCCTCTTAAGGGAAATTACCATACACCAAGTTCCTAAGATCCTATTGTTGAAAAATTCAGAGCTAAGCTTGCCAGATGGAAGAACATTTGAACAAAGGGGGAGGATTCGAATGGACAGAGGAGGCCTCGTTGGCTTTTGAACAACTCAAACAAGCCATGATGACTCTTCCTGTCTTAGCTCATGCGGATTTCAGTCAACCATTTGTAGTAGAAACATACGCCTCAGGGACGGGATTGGGGGCAGTTTTATCTCAGAACCAACGACCGATTGCTTTCTTCAGCCATACCTTGTCATCTCAGGCACAAGCGAAGTCTATTTACGAGAGAGAATTGATGGTTGTGGTAATGGCAATTTAGCGATGGAGACCTTATTTGCTGGGTAGAAAATTTTTGGTTCGGACAGATCAAAGGGCCTTGAAGCATCTCCTTGAACAAAGGGTAATTCAGCCTGAATACCAGCGATGGGTTTCTAAGAAAAGAGATATATATTATTAGCGAGTTTCGCCATACAACGAGAAAGACTGAAATTAATGAATTTCCACGATTGTCACCGATTAGCTAATAGGGCGAGCAGCGTAATAGTCTCTCCAAGATGGACGATGTGAGTGAGAACCCAGACCATAGCGGCTTTAGAGACTTCTCGCTCAACTTTAATGGCGAAAAAAGCTTTCTCCAAGAGGCTCTCTTTATAGGATTTAATGAGTTTTTTGGCTCGCAATAAAGGTAGGGCCCTAATTGAGCAACTAGTAGTCTTATCTATCTACTTCTCCCGACACAATATCTTGAGTATCTATGATGGTGACCAGATCTGCTGGCATGTGATGTTTGGACATAGAATCAAGTCCTTGTGTTTCTACTCTAATTTGCTCTGTTCAGAATTCTCCCCATACATAAGGTTGGTTGTCTTGTTTAGTTAGATTGGCACATATGCTTCCCCATCCCTTATGAAAAGGCCTCCTCTATTTGTATAAAGAATTTGTGGAGTTTCGTTTATTCTTCTTCACCCGGTATTAGACCTATTCCGGGCTAAGGCAGTTTTTCCTTAAATTGATTTATTCTTCCATATGCAAGGTTCTTCAACTTTCTTCCTAACGTAAGCACACACTGGTCCCCACCCTTTGTGGAATTTCACATCCCTCGTTCTCCCCTCCCACTCTGAGAATCCAACCATCATCTTTTTCATGGGGCTTCATTTTTTACAACGGGAGGAAAAGCCAAAAAGTCACAAGAATAGTCGTATATAAGAGAATGTGCTTTATGTTTCTTGTTGACGAATTCCTTACCTATATTTTCTTCCAATGCCAATCAAGAACTAAATGAAATGGAATTCCTACATCTTGGTAAGTATTCTTCTTTTTTTTTTATTTTTAATTCGTTGGTGAAACTATAGCGAAAGGGAATGGATGCAGTTGAGTTAGAGTTGAAACGAGCCTTGTCTACGAACTTTACAAATAGGGGCAACTCATTTTGCTTGGTTCTAACGAAACTTAACGCACTAGATCATCAGCATTATTTCTTGGTAAGACATCCGGTTTAGTGATGTCTACGGCAGCCTTTCTGGGATCCAAAATCGAATAATTTGTTTACAAGATGTTCTTATGGGGGTTGAAGAAGGTCCCAAGGGTTCAATTGCCTATGGTGTACTGGTCGTTAGGCCAATAATAACGTTGGACAACTAAGTTGGTTTGGAAGAACAGCACGCCCCATGGCTAACGGGTGTTGAACCTCCCTTTCCTTTCATGGTCTAGGTTTACCCCTTTTTCCCAAGGTTGGCTGATGACCTTTCCGATGTTGCGATGATATGGGTGGTTGCCCTTACTTGGGAGTGGGTCCATATGTGGGTTTAGGAGAAGGACTTCAACTCCCAAATCTTTCTTGATCAAGAAGCCCACCCATTTCTTCTTCAATTTCACACAGCAGATTTGAGGGGGTGTTTGGCCCAAGGAGTTGGGTGGAGTATAACTCCTTGTTTGGCCCAAGGACATACACACCCGATTATGGGACCCACAAACTTATTAACCAATTACAACACTCTATTATGGACCCCATGCACTTATAAACTCCTATCCCAACACTTAATTGTGGGCCCACAAAGTTATTAACTCCTACTCCAAATTTCATAACTCCAACTCCTTGGACCAAACACCCCCATTGTTAGGCGTTGTGCCTCCTACTCTCTTCGATTTGGCAAGCAACAAAGTGGCTTTCGCTCCCTAGTCTATTAATGTCCTATCCCACCTCTCTCTAGTGCTTGAGTTAGTTGATAAAGACTTGTACTATAGGTAGGGTGAGCATCAAAGATCGAAAAACTGAGCCGACTGATCGAAACCGACCCAACCAACATCGGTCAATTGATTTTTTAGATGTGTCGATCGGGGTTCGACTAGTCAATCAATCGGTGAGCCCAAAAAGGCTCAAACCGACCTAACCAATCAACTTCATTTTATCATTACTTATTTTTAAAAAATGCTTTTTTAATTTTTTTATATTTCCTCTCACCATCACGTTTCCTTCTCCCTCCCTCCTTTAGACTATCCTCTCCTTTCTCTTCTTTCCACTCTCATTTCATTTCCTCTCTTTTTCCTTTTACGTCGAAGCTCTTCGCCCTCGTTCTTTCTCTTTTTCCCATTCTCATTTCACTTCCTCTCTTTCTCTTTTTATCGATCTCTTTGTAGAAGCTCTTCGTAGCCACGAACCCAACGCCTCTTTTTATCTTCTCTTTGCTGGAATCCAAGGCCTTTCTCTTCACCGTCTCTTTGTCGAAGCTCTTCGTCGCCACGAACCGCTCTCATTCTCTTTTTTTTTTCACAACTTTGATGAACTTAACCGACCAAAACCAATCGATGTTTACTTATGGTCGGTCGGCCAGTTCCATAAACATCTCTGAAATCGACTACCGTCAACCGAACAAAACCGACATATCGATGGTCGGCGTTGGTTTGAACCCAAAACCGACATCGATCGTGTAATGACCACCCCTAACTGTAGGAATAAGTCACTTCTTGGCAAGTTCAGAAGCTTTGGTAAGAGGGGAACTCTTTTTTATTCCTTTCTTTTGAACTTCATGAAGCACCCCATTCGAGATCTCCCTCGTTACAAACAAAATAGTGCACACCAAAGAATCAAATCGGTTCTATTAAGAATGGGTTGCATTGATAACCAATAAAACTCTGGAGAAGAAGCAAGCTTCAATGCTCGCCCAAGACTACAGAACACTCTTTATGGAGAGGGTAAACAACTTTGTCCAGCTACTCGATCAATAAAGACGGAATTAGGGCTGCTTGAAAGACAAAAAAAATCATTTGATCTTGATTTGAAAGTACTACAACGATTGAGTCTGGCTACCACTCAAAATAAAACTATACCTTGCCAAAACCGTCATGGCCCAATCATGTATAGGTTGCACCAAGGCTTGATACTAAGGTGAGCCAATAGGGAATAACCTTTTCTTCCTTGCTTCCTCGACCTTCATTCCCCTCCTACAGCCAAAGTGATAGCGACTGTAGCATCCACCGGTAATTTGTGGAAGAGGGTAAGCTTTCTGTGTGAATGGGACGTATCAACACCTTTTGCATTGGGTTCTGAGGACCAAGATGGTTGGAGATCAAAACCTAAATGTGCCTGGGGATGATGACTCCAATAGTAGGTAAGGAACTTTAGCTATATCTTGCTTTTAATGATAATGCTATCGGAATAGTGCTAGCGTAGGAAGATCAAAATGGTCAAGAAAAGCCAATATACTAGGCTTGCTAGTAGAATTTTCAAAGAAGCTGAAACGTTATACAATGTGGCAACGAGTTCAGGTCGTCGGGAACCATAGCATGGGAGGATGTCTAATCCTTTTGTTGTCGCAAGGTTGGCTAATTGTACGCAACAGACTCGAAGATCCCTGGTTCTGGAAGGCACATGAATCTGAACGCTTTGCTGGATCCTCCAGAACCACACAAATCCTTAGTTAGAGTGGCATTCCAACTCAGTACCTTTTGAGATTTTGAGAAGAGTTGCTCTTTGGAGAGCACAATACCATGAAGTTGTAAGCAGTGTTCAAAGGGAATCTCAGGTAGTTCTCTAAGCACTGGTAAACCACCTCGATCTAGCGGTGGAAAGTTGTACTCATGTTAAATTGTGTCCCTTGTAAACGAAAGAGCTACTGCCAGAATGAAGATTGAGACAGTGAAAATCTCCTTACCAATGAATGAGGAGTTGAAGCTGAGTTTATTAATTTCTGCCAAAAATTGTACACTAAAGATAATGGGTAGAGATTTATGATTGATGGTATAAATTGAATTTTTTTGAATTATCATATAAAAGAAGAGTTGAAAAGTTCCTTCATGGAAGAAGAAATCTTTAAAGAATCTTTAAAGCTATATAAGCCTTAGCATGAAAAGTAAGTTGAAGATTTTTTTTTCCTTTCTTTTAGGAACATGTTGAAGAATGACATAGTAGAGGTGTTCCAAGATTTTCTTTAAACAAGATTATAAACAAAAGGACCAATGAGACCAACATTTTCCTCATTCCATTGAAGTTGAAAGCAAATAGAGTGAGTGAATATAGACCGACCAACCTTATTTCTTCACTTTACAAGTTGATTGCTAAGGTGCTTGTAGAGCATTTAAAGGAAGTATTGCATCACTTAACAGAAGATATGCATTGCAAACGACTTTGTAGAAAGAAGACAAATTCTTGAGGTGATTTTAATTGCGTATTGATAAGGGGATTGGTCATACCTTGATGTCATACTTGGTTACATGGGCTTTGGCAAGGATGAAGTGTGTGCATGGATTATCGTTGCTTGAATAAAGCTACAAAGAAGGGATAATACTAGGACACAAGATCTCAAGGAAAAGAATTGGAGAATGATAGACAGTTTGACTTTAACCAAGATTGCTTGAGAGCCTTTGCACAACTAAAGGGAGCACTAAGCTCGACCTCTATCATGACAGAACCTGATTGGAGTCAGTCGTTGAAGCTTATGTGTGATGCTAGTGATTCTACAGTAGGAGTTGTGCTGGCACAAAAAAGAAACAAGATAATACATCTGATCTATTATGTCAATAAGACCATGAACGAAGCACAGGTAAACTACACAACTATAGAGAAAGAGCTTCTTGTAATGGTGTTAGTCTTTGACAAGTTCAAATCCTACTTAGTTGGGACAAAAGTGATTGTGTATACAAATATCATTGAGCTCTTAAGTATCCCTTATTCAAAAAGGATGCTAAATCTCGCCTGTCCAAGTTAGGAAATCGCCTGTCAGAAGGATTCTACTTTTATAGGAAATTGACTAAAAGATTCGGGACAAAAAAAGAAATGAAAATTAGGGTGCTGACCATATGTCAAGTTACGAAAGGGAGCACAACAAGAAGAGAACAAAGATCAGAGATGCTTTTGTAGATGAGAAGCTGTTGGCAGTTGAATCTTTCACATTGTCTTAGTATGCAGACATAACTAACTATTTAGTTAGTGGACTCACACCATCAGACGCAGCCCCACAAAAATTGAAAAAGTTCTTTCATGACAGTAGACCAGATCAAGTGTAACGCTAAACTATTCAAAAACGTGAAAGCAAGGGTATGAAATCATGAAGCGAAGTCAAGCCCAAAACATTTGCGCAGTCAAACAAGTGAAACCATCTTTTCACGTGCAACACCTTCCATCACATGGGAAAATAATCATGGCAATCTCGTAGCTTGAGTCATGCTTGACTTTGCAAGATAGGTCATTTGACATGAAATTTACAAGACCAAACAGCCAGCATTAACAAAGCAAGCCAACCATAAGTTCGACTCAACATTTCATTATCATCCATTCAGGTGATGTTTGGGGCACGGTGTACATCAAATCCAACTAATCTTGCAACCCTAGAACACACCCTTAATTTGAGATTAACCCTAAAGATTATGTTAGAGATCTTTAACATGTGGCAAAATTTTCTTTCAGTAAATGATATGAGCTCTCTAGGTCACCAAAAACGTGTTCTTCTATTATATATAAAAAACTGTCGACATGACTTGGCACTAAACCCACTCTTTCTTTATTGTTTGTCCACTCCACAACTCTGACTACTAGCCCATGCTCCAATCTCGACCAAGACTCTGTAATGGTGGGTATGGATTTGGGTAGACAGTTTATTAAGATAGAGGAAATTTTTCATATGTATGTATGATAGAAAGAGGAAAGGGAGATTTGTAGAATTGCGAAGAAACATGGAAAAATGTTATTCGCCTTACCGATTGAAGAAATAGTAGTGGTGTACTCCGTTGATGCCTAAGACGCCTTGCTTCTATGCCATAAACTCAAAAGTATGGTCCCACCTTGGGGGAATGTTACTGGATTTCTTGAATGGAAAAATTACGATGACTAACAAAATTGGAGTTATAAAAAACAATAGCATTAAGTGAGCTACCCTTTCAAGAGCAGAAGAAAGTGAAATTAGAGGGTTTAGGTCGAAGGAGATTGTCGTGAATACAAGGAGAGACTTCCACGATAGCTGGGTAGATTACTTGATCAGATCCTCTAAGATATCCTCAGAGAAAAGTTCATCATAAACCCATTCCACCCTAATAAACCTTGGAGAAATGACAAATGACTATGATGCTTGCAGAAAGTCACCTCCCCATGATGAAAACCAAGGCCACTCCTAGCAAGCAAAATGTGCCTGCATCACCACCTCATCCTGAAGGTTCCTCCAACCCCTCCATTTCTAAACATAAAGTAGAGTTCGGACATTTGAGGGAGCAAAGTAGAGCCTATTGGGCCTATGCAAGAGAGAGAGAGACAAAGTCATCCGTAGAATGTAAGAGGGCTTTGAGTGGTGCCCCAAAGAGCTGTAGCGAAGGTCCTTTTGATTAAAATTGGTCCGAACGTAGTGATCCTTCAAGAGACTAAGTTGATGGCTATGAGTAGAAGGTTGATGAAGTCTATTTGGAGTTCAAAATGGAAGAACATCCCTCTTTCAAACGGCGGGAAGCTGACGCTTGGGTTCTCCACTTGGAATAACCTCCCTCCCTATTTGCTTCTCAATCTTCAAAGCTCCTTTGAAGGTGATAAATAAGACGGAAAGATTAGCAAGGAACTTTATCTAGAATGGTGGTGCTTATCTACAAGGTAGTCAATTGGTTAAATGGGGTTGGACAGCTCTACTTTTGCAACATGGAGGCATTGGGCTAGTCTCTTTTAGACAAAGAAGCAATGCACCATATCTGCAATGGTTGTGGAGATTTATGTAATAAGAAGTCTGGTAACCCGATGCAAACGCGTGCGATTATGTTTCCAGGAAAAAGGGGATATAGGATGCAAGGAATCTTTACCCAAAACTCTCAGACGTCGAATTTCAAGCTAATAAAGACAAAGGGCTACGCTTCAGATGCGACAAGAAATATAGTGCAAATCATAAATGCAAGAATCGTGAGACAAGGGAACTTAAGGTGGCGAACTATGGAGGTCATGGGAGTCGATTGGGCCGCATTGACCATGACTTTTGTTTCAGGCTACTAGAGAATAACCATCAAAGGGGACCCCCCTAATAAAGCCAAGGTGTCCTTAAAAATGTTAGCTAAAGACTTGGAATGAAGCGGATCATGGGTTCCTCGTCGAGTGAGGATGAGAAGGAAGCTCAACTACCACCTGAGGTGGGAAAGTTATTGTTCGAGTACAAAGATATATTCTACATACCAGAAGGACTTCCCCCTAAGAGGAAGGGTTGAAGGAGGGCCAAGGTTCAGTCAACGTTAGGCCATATAAATATGCCCATTCGCAGAAGTTGAAAATTGAGAAAGTGATCAAGGAAATGCTAGCATCTAGAATTGTCTGATCGAGCAACAAGACGTTTTCCAGTCCAATGTTGTTAGTCAAGAAGAAGGATGGTGGGAGGAGCTTGTGCGTCGACTATAGGGCTCGAACCAACGGAAGGAGTTAATAGGAATGTAGAGAATTAACTAACGAAAGGAGTTAATAGGAATGTGGAGAATTACTTGTGATTATGTTTCGGAGGGGAGCAACAAAAGAAGTTGGAACAATGGATCTCGTGGACGAAATACTAGTACAATATGACATTCAATGTTTCCATCAACACAACACCCTTTAATGTTGTGTATAGAAGACAGCCTCCACCCCTACTTTCTTATGGGGATCGCCGGATCGGCAGTTGGTTGACAAAGACGTTGCCTTAGCAACATTAAAGGAGCAACTTCAGATTGCCAAAGATCGAATGAAGAAAATTGCGGACAGAAAACATCGTGAATTGGAGTTTAAGGTTGGGGACATGGTATGCATAAAGGTGAGACCCTATCGACGGAAGTCTTTGGCCAAGAAAAGATGTGAGAAGCTATCTCTAGAATACATTGGGTCATAATGTGTGTTGGAACGAATAGGGCAGGTTGCTTAGAAAATTGAGTTACCATTAGAGGCCACCATTCATGACATCTTCCATGCGCCTCAACTCAAAAGAATGTTGGGAGAATGGGACACAACCCAATCACATGGGCCTATCTTAACCGAGGATTATGAGTGGCGAGCAGAACCAGAGGAAGTATTGGGGTTGTGTTGGAATAAGTGTTGTTGAGGCGAGTGCAAGAGGTGGGGCTTCAGCACCTTGAAAGTATCCAAAAGGCACTTGCCTTGATGCGCAATTTTTCGCCTTTTTGCACCATCACCACAAAGTCAAGCGAGCGTCAGGGGTGATCATCAGTCAATCAGCATCGGTTTTGGGCTCAAACTGACGCCGACCACCGACTTATCGATTTTGGTCGGTCGGTTTAAATTGATTTTGAAGATATTTGGTGCACCGACCGACCGACCATACTGGCGGTCGATCAATTTTGGTCAGTTTTCTAGCATTGATGAACGGAAAAAAAGAATATTGAAACAAAAAACCACAAAAAAAAAAAAAACAGAGAAAGAGAGAGAAAGGAGAAGAGAAAGAAGAAAAGAATAGGAAAGAAGAAAAATGGAATGAAAAAAAAATTGAGAAGAAAAGAACGAGGGAGAAAGAAGAAAAGAATGGAAAAGAGATAAAAAAAAAAGGTGAGAAAAAAAAGAAGAAAGAAAGAGAAGAGAGAGGATGATGTGTGTTTTAGTGATGGAGAAAATGAGGGAGAAGAAAAAATAATGGAAGAAAGGTGGGAGAAAGATTAAAGAAGGAAAAAAATGAAATAAAACAAAAATTGTAATTAATTTGAATGTTACAGTAGCTCTACCATTTAAAGGGTCATTTCATTTTTTTTTCGGTCGACTCTAGTTGGTTTGAGCCTTTTTGGGCTCACCAACCGACCGACCAGTCGCTTTTTCTATAGGAAATACCGACTCCGACCGATTTAATTCAAAAACCGACCAACCGATGTCGATTCGAGCGGATCGATTTTTCGGTCTATTATGCTCACCCCTAGCGAGCGCCTATTAACCCATGACAACAACTTTATTAAGATGATGCTCATCTCTTAAATAATTGAGAACAAAAAGACATAGTAGTCGATGATCACACCCCTCCCAGTTATTAAGGATAATGAACCATAATAAAATATAGGGAAAATTACACTTTTGGTCCATGAGGTTTGGGTTAAGTTTCATTTTGATCCCTAAAACTCAACATTTTAGTCCCTGAGGTTTGGATTTCGTTTCATTTTGGTCCCTCCATCCACATTTGCGTTAATTACTAACGGATTGTTGACGTGGCTTTGGTCGATCAGTGGATGTCGGTTTTGGAAATTTTATGGAACCGATCAACCGACCACGAGCAAAAATCGGTCGGTTTTGGAAGTTCCGGTGAAGAGATGGCGTCATTGTTTCGGTGAGGTGGAGAAAGAAAAATGGAGAAGTGAGGGCAATACTTTACCAGAAGAAAGAACGGAGAATGAGATGAAGGAGAAAGAAAGAACTGAGAAGAAAAAAAACCATGACGGTCCGTGTGGCACTAAGCTCCGACGAAGAAAGGACGTCATTCCGGCGAGGTGAAGATGATTCTTGATGGCCGAAAGATAAAAGAGATATTGAGAGAGTGAAAAGAGAAAGCTGAAAAAGAAAGAAGAGGGAGATGAAAAGAAAATGAGAGAAATCTGAGAGGGTTTGAAAGAAAAAAAAAATAGAAAAACGAGTGTGAAAGAGAGATACGAAAGAAATTGAAAAAAAAAATAAAAATATGTTTTTATTATTCCTTGGGAAGACCAGGGTTGCTGCAGGCAGCGCATTAATGTTGCCTGCAGCATGGTCAACTCCGACGCTTTATCAGTTTTTTTTCGGTCGGTTCTGTCGGTTCTCGTCCCTTTTGGGCGAGCCAACCGACTGTAAAGTCGGTTTTTCATAATGTAAAACCGACCCCGACCAAGTTTATAAGAAAACCGACCGACCGACGTCGGTTTGGTCGGTTTAGGTCGGTCGGCTCGATTTTTCGACTTTTCTTGCTCACCCGTATTTTAAATAACTGTATAAGGTAAACTCAAACGTTTCATCGAGAACTTAAACTGATAAATAAATACATCACAGATATTTTAAACAACTTGAAGTATTGGACAGAGAAAAAAAAACTCATTAAATGCCACCAACCTTAAAAGAAGCTCCAACATCATCAGTGTATATCCTTGACTGGTAGCTACGTAAAATCCTGTCCAGCCTGTAATAATTCTCCTGGTAATCAAAACCAATAATAGTAAATTGGTTGTTCAGGAACCACAAAATTCCTCCCGTCTAACCATACTGCTCAGATATAAACTAGGAATAAATGAAAACCAAAACCTTTTCTTTCTAGAAGTTGACAACATAATGGATCATAAACCTTCTAACTACAGTCATGTTAAGTATGGCAGAACATATACAACACCTTGACGCATTTGGAAGTAGGTCTCTTTTTTCATTTGACGAAATTCTCTTTCAATCTGAGTATTTATTTTTCCTTACCAGTTCAACACTGTACTTCGATTCTGCTCTTCAAAAAGGAAAATCGGATCTAACAATTTCGTCTCCATCTACTAAAACAACCGTAAATGTTTAAAAAATGGTCGGCATACGACGTACAAAAAGTTTGCCCCCTTCTTTATCTATAAAAACAGGGTGTTCTAACCACCCAACAACTATTCCATCCCCGTTGTTCATGGAACACGCTCTGAATAATCCACCTTTTGCGGGATTATTCCCGATGTAATCATAAAAAGCAAGAGGGAGTGATTCAGAGATTGCAATTCATTGGACAAATAGATGGAGACCAGTAGTTATTATGTTATAAGATGGACTCTGTTAAGTAGAGTTGGTTAAGAGATAGTATATAGTTGATGATTGTAAGAGTCTAGGTACCTTTTGACTAGACTTGAGTAAGGTGTAAAGGTGGAGGGACGGAAAGCTCTTGAATACTTCCCTTGGTTGTAAATGTACTTTTGTTTATAAATAATATCAAGAACCTATCAATTTAGTTCAACCAAAAAAAAGAACCTATCAATTTACTATCAGAGTAGTGTTCCTTTTTTTCCCTGGTTATCGATGGCTACTCGAATGGAAGCAAACATGGCGGATTTGTGGAATTTTGTTGGAAATATCTCTGAGCTGGTTGCACAGATGAAAGAGGGTTTGTTGGTCGTCATATCCCAGATTAAAAGTCTGAAATTGGAACGGGTTGTTGATAAGGATCAAGGAAAGAAGAACGATGAAGCGGTTAGTGCGGCGGCGAATGCTTGTGTGGGAGAATCGTAGGCGCAGTTGAACAAACGGTTTTCGATCTTCGACTTAGAAAGCTTGAGATTCCGGTTTTCTCTCGATTGAATCCCCATGAGTGGTTGCATCAGGTAGAACAGTACTTTGTCGTAAATCAATTGACTGATTCAGAGAAAGTAGAAGTTATTGTTCTCTGTTTGGATGAAGTTGCCTTAAAATGGCATCATTGGGAGAAGCGTCAACGGCTGATCGGAAGTTGGGAGGAGTTTTGTTGCCTTCTTCTGCAACGTTTTCTTCCGACTAAAGAAGGTAACCTTCATGAATGATTCTTTGTGCTTAAAAAAGAATCGACTATGGCGGACTATCGAGAGAAGTTCGAAGAGTTTTCATCACCGTTGGAAAACCTAGATAATGCAACTTTGGAAGGAAAATTCGTTGATGGGCTGAAGAGGATATAAAGATAAAACTACAAGTGAACCGTTCTGTTGGGCTTAACTTGATAATGGAAATAGCCCCAAAATTAGAAGATGAACAGTTGCATTTTGAAGAAAAATATTTTGGAGCTACCTTTAATCCAACAACACCAGCCCAAAGCCCAAGTTCGTCATTTGTTACGCCCAAATCTGCTTTGTATGGTGCTAGATCCAACGCGCGTACTATTTTTGTCAATCCTAGTAAATTAGGCGCGACTTTTTGAAAAGACGATGTTGGGAAGCGAGCGGAAGTTCCATTTAAGAAACTGACTGATTTAGAGTTTCAAATTAGATGTGAAAAGGGGCTATGCTATGAATGTGAAGAGAAGTTTTTCCGTGGGCACCAATGTAAGGAGTTGCAGGTTATGGTAGTTTTTTTTTGTAAATAAGGTTATGGTAGTTCAAGATGAAGAAGTTGGAGTAGAAGGGCAAGTAGGGGAAGTGGTCGTGCAGACTACAGAGATGGCCAGCGAATGTCCGTTGGTTGAAAGACTGCCGGAAGAAGTAGTGGAGGTTGGGCTGCATTCTATGGTCCATATCGAATCTCCGAAAACCATCAAGTTGACGGGTTTAATTAGAGCCACAGAGGTTATTGTCTTGGTTGACAGTGGTGCTACACATAATTTCATTGCTTTGAAGTTGGTTCAAGAGCTTGAATTGTCGTTAAGTGAGATTTGTAAGGATATTGTGCTTTCTTTGAGGACCATAATGATTGTTCAAGATTTTTTTCCTATCAATATGAGTACAGCTGATGTTATTTTGGGAGTCCAATGGCTTGAAACTCTGGGAGACATGCCTACTAATCATCAATCACTACAACTTAGTATCACCTTGAATGGTTCTAAAATCGTTCTTCATGGTGATCCTTCGTTAGTTCGTTCCCAGGCAACTTTGAAGTCATTGATTAAAGCTTTGAAGCTTGAAAAGCAGGGGTTTTTAGTTGAATTGAATGTGATGCAACAACATTCAGTTAAGAATGAAGGGTTGTGGGATGATGTACCTTCTGAGATCAGATCTGTTTTGGAGGCTCGCTCCTCTATTTTCCAGTCGTTACCTATTCTTTTGCCAAACCGAGAGTTAGATCATGCAATAGAGTTGCTTCTTGGAACAGCTCCAATAAATGTCAGACCATACAGGCATCCCCAGTTTCAAAAAGATGAAATTGAAAAGCTAGTTGAAGAGATGCTAGCTGTTGGCATCATTCAGCCTAGCTCGAGCGCATTTTCCAGCCTTATTCTGTTGGTTAAGAAGAAAGATGGGAGCTTACGTTTCTGTATTGAATATTGAGCATTCAATAAGGTCACAGTACCAAATAAGTTCCCCATTCCTATGGTTGATGAATTGTTGGATGAATTGTATGGTGCGTTAGTCAAGCCGAAAGGCATTACAAGAAATTCATAATGGTCGTCACGCGTGCGGAAAGCGGTTTTGTGGATATCATCGAAGTGTACTCGGATTTGGTGGTATCCCGACCGGAGGTCTAGCTTTAAAAATACCCGAGCCCCGTGTAACTCGTCTAACAGTTCCTCTATAATGGGAATAGGGAACTTATCAGACACTGTTGCTTCATTGAGCGCCCTGTAGTTGACACAAAACCGCCAACTTCCATCCTTTTTTACCAGCAGAACCGGACTCGAGAACGAACTGGTACTGGGTCTTATTATTCCAGCAGTCACATTTCCCGAATCATTCTTTCAATTTCCTCCTTTTGTGCATGAGCGTACCTGTATGGTCGGGCATTAACTGGTTGATGTTCATCCTTGAGACAGATCCGGTGGTCTACCTCTCGTGAGGGAGGCAATTGACTTGGAAGAGCAAAAACATCATCGTACTGTTCAAGAAGGTAATCGAACACCGGAGGATTGGGAGACGGAGGCACAGCTTCAACCAGTCTGGGTTCCCGTAGAAGAGCAGTGATGGCCCTCATTTCGACAAGAAAACCTTCGTCATGTTTGTTCCATGTCTTCTGCAAACGTTTCAAAGACATTTCCGTTTTTGTCAACATCGGGTCTCCCTTAATTATCACCTTAGAGTCTCCGTCGTCAATGGTCAACGTTAACGATTTCCAATCCACTGTCACTACTCTGAGAGTTCTCAACCATTGCATGCCTAGTATAACATCAATACTCCTCAACTCAAGGGGTAAGTAATCTTCAGCGATCGTTAGGTCTTTTAGCGAAATCACTACTCCCTTGCAAATGCCTCTCCCCTTTGCCACGGTTCCTGTTCCCATTATTATTCCATAATTCAGAGTTTCGGACACCGGTAATTTGAGCTCGTTCACAAGTTTCTGAGAAATAAAATTGTGAGTGGCCCCACAATCTATAAGGATCACAACTTCCCGGTCTTCAATCCGCCCACGCACCTTCAATGTTCCTGGCGATGAAAATCCCACCACAGTGTTTAAGGATAACTCGGCAGTATCCATTTCGGCAGAAGACTCCTCTACTTCTTCGACCTGGCACTCTCGTGGGTTTTGATTTCCAGTTGCTTCGTCCTTCCCGTCTTGATCGTCAGATAAAACTAGAACCTTCAACTCCTTGCTCTTGCATTTATGCCCTACAAAGTACTTTTCGTCACATCAGTAGCACAGTCCTTTTTCCCTTCGATATTGTAACTCTGAATCCGTCAGACGCTTAAGTGGCGCCTCCTTTCGTTGATGTGATATAGTGTTGGGCAGAGTAATTATTTTGATTGGGCTAGGCTCGAGCAATTTTGGTGTATAAGAAGGCCCAAGGGCGTTGGTTGGCCCAACAACTCCTGGTGGAGAAGGTTTCCACGATCGGGTTCCTCCTGACCCCGTTTTAGTCAATAGGGTCGAATTCTTATCTTCGATGCGTTGGGCCGCTTTCATCATGGCCTCAAGGCCTTCCAAAACTTCATTAGACAAATGTGGTAGAGGTGAAGCCAAGGCCTCAAATCGTTCTCGGTACTCCGCCACCGACTTCATTTGTCTCACCGCAAGAAAACGGGCACATAACGATCCCTCCATCCAGAAAAAGGTTGTCTACCCTCCGCCCATCGATACCATCTTAGCGCGGCTTCGGGAAGCTGATTGCTGTCACCGTTATCTTCCCTTGATCTGTTAACTGATGAATATCGAAGTATCTTTCTGCCCTAAAGAGCCAGTCGTCCGATTGGTCGCCATCAAACGCCGACATCTCCACCTTCTTAAACTTATGACGCTCGTGGAACTGCTCCTCTCCTCTGTGTTCCTTCTGGCTAGATGTAGCGCTTTCATCCTTGGGTAGCTTACGCTTTTGCCCAGGTACCGAGTCTTTTTCAGTCGACGGACCGACTCGGAATCCGCCATGGACGAGATTAGCTAACGCTTGTTGATTCTCTAAAGAAAGTTGTCTCTGATCTTCTACACTATTGAACAATTTCTCCCTACTTCGATTGAGTTCCGCAACCGACTTCTCTATCTCAGGTAATTTTTCCTTCATCCCTTCTAAGTTCTTCTCAGACTCTGCCAAATGATCCTCCAACTGTCTCTGAGCCATTCCTCGTGTCTTTCCCAGGATTACTGCTCTTATACCAAGTTGTTAGGACTCTAATCAGAACGTTGTATTCACAATCAACAGTAGTACAAGCCAGATTTGAGATGGTGAATCTCCCTATAATCCATTCTAGAGTTGAAAGGAAAATACAAAAGCTTAGCAAAAGCATGCCCTAGATTAACCCAAAATACACATATATAATCCCACCCTAACCGACTCGCACACACCGACTAACTTTCCACTAATCGACCGCCTAAACCATCCATTCACAACCGATTACAAAATAAACTAATAATTTTAACTTCATTACGGCGATGGTGAATTCCCCTGCCTGCCCCTACGAGCATAGGTGTGAATAATTGGTGGCCTGACAAACTGCTTCTCCATACCGCCATAGCCCCAGCCGATCCTTCTCCAACCCATCACCA
The DNA here is from genome assembly GCA_017139565.1 of Luffa aegyptiaca. Taxonomy (NCBI): domain Eukaryota; kingdom Viridiplantae; phylum Streptophyta; class Magnoliopsida; order Cucurbitales; family Cucurbitaceae; genus Luffa; species Luffa aegyptiaca. The sequence continues at coordinate 49,020,030 of CM029406.1, read as the reverse complement.
TGACCCTCGACACCAGCGACCATGGCCAACACTACAAACGACTCTTTCAGGGTAGAAAGGAAAACGTTCTCCATCTCCAATGACCACAGAAACCCAAATCTCTTCCGCCTCACCGAAACCTGCAAGGACCGAAGCTTTACCTTATCTTTTGCAAAGTCTCTTCTTCCATGGCTACAGACGTGCTTCGACAGACTCTGCTCCATCCCCTTAACTCAGAAATTCTTCAATGAAATGAGAATGGAAGAAAATGTATTATGGGTGGAAAAAATATCCAGTAAGAGGGGTCACTCTGCAGAAATAGCTAGACTTGGGCCCAGTGGAGGCATTAATAAACTCATTGTTCCGGTTGGTGAGAATAGAAAGGGATGGAAAAGTCTCATTACTTGCATTCAATCTCTCACCAACAACCACCAGCGTGCAGTTATTAGACCCCAAGCCCCGACTGATATAAATAGGAGCTCCTCCTACAGAGATGCTTTACAGAAAGGACAAGAAGATACCCCTACGTGCAACCAAAAACAAACCGCCGATGATATAGCCCCATCCCAGCCGGAGTTCGCAACCATATTTTTAACCTCATCGATCATTATTCAAAGGAAACACTTCCATGACAGCTGGTATGACATCATGAGGGCTCTACAGCAACACTTATCTGCCCTATCTTCTATTAGCCCTATCCAACCAGACAAAACTCTCCTAGCTTGCGAAGATGAAGAACAAACGCGAATTCTATCCAAGATCAGAGGATGGTATAAAGTGGGGAAATACTTGGTTCGATTTCATCCGTGGAGCGCCGAAGCTATGCTTGGAGAACCTAAGGTTCCCTCTTATGGAGGATGGATAAAGATCAGAAATCTTTCGCTGGATAAATGGAACATTGATAATTTCAGGAAAATAGGTGACGTTTGTGGAGGATATATAGAGACCGCCAATAAGACCCTTGCTCGCATGGATATGATGCAAATCTGTATTAAAGTTGAAAACAGCTATGGCTTCATCCCTGCAAAAGTTCATCTCCCATCTACTTCCTCCAGCCCCACGATTGTAAAAATCGATCCCTTCTATATGGAAGAATACAGTATTGGTTACATTGTCGGAGTTCATGGCAAAACCCCTTCCCAAAAGGCTGCTTGTGTTGAAGTTTTGGAAGATGAAGTTAGCCCACGCGCCGCCCTTGCGATGATGGAAACAAATGAGGATAATTCTCATTGTTCGTACAAATGGGAAACCCTAGGAGCCCCAAATGATGAAATGTTATCTATCACCGAATTGACCCCAGCTGTAAACACAGAGACGTCCCCACCGACAGCCAAGTCTCCCAAGAAATCCCAATCCCAAAAATCCCACCGCATCAGTCAAAGTGGGACCCATCCCCCCAAAGCCCCCAATAAACCCTCTCCTCATGACCCAATCCGTAGAAGCCCAAGCCCAACACCACAACCTACAAAACCTAACTGCTCTTCCCTAGAAAACCCTGCCACGAACTCTGATTACAAACCCACCAGAAAAAAGCCTATCACCATTAATGATAAGGAAACTTTTCTTCTTACGAGGGACAAAATTCTCTACACACACAGAGCTTCCCTTATCAGATTCGGAAGGTGGGGCCTCCTCTCCCTGTTCCACAGCCATGGAAGATACACCTCTATCCAGCCGAAGGATCCCCCAAGTTGAATCGCCCCCGACAATCAGCAAGCTTTTTGAAGACAACCACGGATATCAGCTCCAAATAGAGAACCCTCTCCCTCTCCGCATTGAAGAACCCGTGTACAGCGGGTCTATTCTTCCCAATAACAAGGAAGACAAAGCTCTTATTGATATACAAGTAGAGGGAGAAAGATACTGATGACTTAGAAACTGATCCAACGGTTTATCTCCCTATTATTTTTCCTTGGCTAGCCGAGCATGGCATGTGCATCATGCCAATGCCGAGTAGGCATAAGCTATCCAATGCCACCAAGAAGAAAGTTAAATGGGTCAAAGAATTAGAGAATCTCCACACCAATGTGAATTATGATAAATCCACAGCTGGATGTCTAATGGACGGGTCGCCTACACCAACATGATTTTAATCTCCTGGAACGTTCGAGGCATGGGCTCCTGGAAAAAGAGAGCTCTTATTAAAAATCTTATATCCTCTCACAACCCAGCTTTGGTGATCCTCCAAGAGACTAAGATGGCTGGTATTGACAGAAAGATTATCAAATCCCTATGGAGTTCGAGGAATATTGCTTGGTCCTCTATAGATGCTGATGGTGCTTCTGGGGGTATTGTGGTCCTTTGGAATGAATCTTTTTTTTATGTCGAGGAGATCGTCGAAGGTATGTTCTCTCTGTCCTTACAACTATCATTAGCTGATGGCTTCACCTTCTGGATTACAGGAGTTTATGGGCCTAATTCCTCCAAAGATAGGCGTTTATTTTGGGTAGAACTAGCGGATCTCCAAGCTTTATGTCTTCCTAATTGGATATTGGGTGGTGATTTCAATGTTACACGATGGACATGGGAGAAATCATCATATTCGGCCCCAACTCGCGCCATGAGGAAATTCAATAGATTTATTGATGACAACGAGCTACTTGACATCCCCTTATCCAACGACAAATTTTCTTGGTCCAGCTTCAAGGTTAATCCCACCATGACCCTTATCGACAGGTTCCTCATAACTGATGGCATAATCTCCAAATTTTCCACTGCAACAACTCGTAGATTGGAACGTGTTACTTCTGATCACTTCCCAATCTGTCTAAATTTGGGAAAAGAAAAATGGGGACCGGCCCCTTTCAAGCTCAATAATGCATGGCTCTCGCATCATACTTTCCTCACCACGGTTGAATCATGGTGGAAGAACACACTTTCTCAAGGATGGTCGGGACATGGATTCATTCAGAAACTAAAAGGCCTTAAATTGGTGCTCAAACAGTGGAATCACTCAGTCTTCGGTCACCAAAAGGAAGTTAGGTCAGGCCTAAAACAGAGCTTGATGAACTGGACAAAAGGGAGGAACTAGGTTTATTATCTGATCAATAATCTATTCGCAGATCTGATATTAAAGCCCAACTTCTTCTGTCTTCGGCCAATGAGGAGATTATGTGGAGACAAAAATGTAAATTGAAATGGCTTAGTGAAGGGGATGCTAACACTGCATTTTTCCACAGAATCATGGCAGCCCATAGACGTAAAAGCTCTAACATGGAAGCTGTATCTGATTCAGGAATCAGCATTACAAGTGATGAAGACATCGAAAAGGAGTTCATAGCTTTTTACCAAAAGCTTTATGCAAAAAATCACAGCAAAGCCCCTTTTTCGTAGATAGATGATTGGAGCCCTATATCAGTTCATCAAAGAGATATGCTGGAAGCCCCCTTTTCGGACCAAGAGATCTATAAGGCAGTTAGTGATCTTGGCTCAAACAAGACCCCGGGTCCAGACGGATTTACAGCAGAATTCTTTAAAAAATTTTGGAACATCCTCAAGGATGATATCAAGGGAGTGTTCAACGATTTTTTCAAGAATGGGATTATTAATGCGAGCTTAAATGAAACATACATATGTCTCATCCCCAAGAACCACGGAGCCAAGAAGGTTGGTGATTATCGACCCATTAGCCTAACTACCTGTCTCTATAAAGTAATAGCTCGAGTTCTCGCTGACCGTTTGAAGAAAGTCCTCCCGGATACAATTACAGAATACCAATCAGCTTTTGTGGGCAATCGTCAAATCCTAGATGCATCCTTAATTGCCAACGAATTGATTGATGAATGGAACAGAAAACGGAGAAAGGGTGTGGTCATCAAGCTTGATATTGAGAAGGCCTTCGATATGGTTGATTGGGAGTTCCTAGACAATATTCTTGAAGCCAAAGACTTTGGCCAAAAATGGAGATCATGGATTCGAGGTTGTATATCTACAGCTAACTTCTCAATTATTATCAATGGCAAGCCGAGAGGCAAGATTATTGCATCGAGGGGCCTTAGAAAAGGGGATCCACTCTCCCCATTCTTATTTATATTGGTGGCAGATGGCCTCAGCAGAATGCTTCTCACAGCAGAAAAGATGGGGTCCATTGAAGGCTTTAGGGTGGGCGAAGGACAACAAGCCATTTTTATCACTCACCTTCAATTTTTATCACTCACCTTCAATTTGCGGACGACACCATCCTTTTTTCCTCTCATCAACAATCTGCCATTGCCAACCTCTTCACGGTTATTCAGCAATTCGAAGAGGTAACAGGCCTGAAAATTAATTGCAACAAGATAGAGCTTATGGGCCTCGGCATTGACCCACAACAGGTATCTCTTCTATCTTCCAACATTGGCTATAGACAAGGATCATGGCCATCTACATATCTGGGGCTTCCTCTTAATGGCAATCCGAGAAGGGCTAGCTTTTGGTCCCCCGTGATTGAAAAAGTGCACAATAGACTAAACAATTGGGGTTCTTCGAATATATCCAAAGGAGGAAGGCACACCCTCATACAAGCTACTCTCTCCAACCTCCCTATATATTATCTCTCATTGTTTCAAACACCAAAGAAGGTTACTAAAACCATTGAGAAATTGTTTCGATTGTTTCTTTGGAGGGGCGGTACTGACAAGAAAGGAAGCCACCTACTGAAATGGTCTACTATCCAATTGCCTATCGATGAGGGAGGTCTGGGTATCTATGACATACACAAGAAGAATGCATCTCTTTTGGCTAGGTGGGCATGAAGATTTTACAATGAACCTGAAGCCCTCTGGAGGAAACTTGTTGCCACTAAATTCGGCCTTGCTGGTAACCCCCACAAAATGGGAGACTTTTCCATGAGCACCACTAGAGGACCATGGAGGAACATCTTTAAGAAAAGACATCTCATTTACAACTCTATCGAAATTAGAGTCGGAAGGGGCAACAAAACTTTGTTTTGGGAGGATGTTTGACTCGGTGTTACACCTCTTAAAACGAAGTATCCTTCTCTTTTTGATTTATCTCTGAAAAAATAAGTCACTATTGCAGAATTATGGAATACAGAAGATGGGGCTTGGAACCTATATTTAAGAAGGCACCTCCGTGAATCAGAGTTCTTGGAATGGGCGGTTTTGTCTCACCATCTTTCCTCCTTTTCATTCCGTGATAGGGATGATTTATGGTTTTGGCAGCATGGGGATAACGGCATCTTCACCACAGGATCCCTTACTAAAAGCCTGGCCTCTCTATCTCTACCGAATTGCAGGGATTTTTACAGCCTTCTATGGAAAAGTCCTATGCCTAAAAAAGTCAAATTTTTCATGTGGGAGCTTAGTCATTCTTGTATGAACACAGCAGACCTAATTCAGAGAAGAAATCCAGCAATTTATCTCTCCCCCAACTGTTGTATTATGTGCAACAGAGCTAGCGAATCCCAGATTCATTTATTCAGCAGCTGTACCTTTGCATCAGCTTTCTGGGATCATATTCAAAGTGCATTTGGATGGCTTTTTGTTCGACCGGGTGATATCCTATCCCTTCTCCATCTTTCCCTGATTGGTCATCGCTTCAAAAAAGACACCAAGAGTCTTTGGAGGAATTTTTTGTATGCTTTCTTTTGGAACCTTTGGTTAGAAAGAAATGCTAGAATCTTCAACGAGAAGCAACAGAATATCTATGATTTTATTGAATCTACCACCTTTCTAGCTTTGTATTGGAGTAGACAAATCTCTCCTTTTTGTAATTATCTTTTATCTACCCTCACATCTCAATGGAGATCTCTTTTGTAATTACCGATAGGCTTTTTGTATCTATGTCATATATCAATGAAATGGTTCTCGTTTCCTATCAAAAAAAAATATCGAATACCCATCCTATGTTTTTTGAAATAAAAGAAAAATACAGCAATCACTACTTGATCAATATTTGACACAGGGAACAGGTGATTGTACAAGAATAAACCATCTGAAAGATCAAGTTGTCATATGTCCATTCTAAGAGCTAATGATAGCAAAATTCTTCAAAGCAGGAGAATATAACCAAACTAGTGAACTACAAAGTAGGATTAGAGAAATACCTCATGTTGGGTGAGAGATTGGTGTGGCAGATTCACGTGGCATCCACTAAAATGTGAATCGACAAAGGAAAATGAGGTAAGACATTGCTTCCAAAACAAAAAACAAATGAACGAACAAAAAAGGGGTAAAATAAAGACCTGCTTTACACACTAAAGTTTTGTTGTCTCATATGTTGCAACCTGAGTCTGCACAACTAGAAAGTGCATCACGTCGTTATGAAACTGTACACGACTGTTGTACTGTGATGATAATGATGATAGCCTCCCACTTGGAAGTTCCAAGAATCACATCAGAGTTCAACATGCAAAGCTGGATCAGAAGGTAAAGTACTGATTATGTACGTACAATGGAAATTTAGAGTACGATGTCTAAGGAAAGGGCTCCAGATGACAGACAGAAACTAATAACATAACATTACATGATACCTTGCCGGTTGAATCAGTTCGCGTCTATTTCCATAGCAGGTGAAATGCATTTGATGCCAATGCCAAGATTGCACTTCCAGAATTTGTGTAGATCAACATAGATATCTGAAAAGCATGAACAAGAGGCATAGGTCAGAGAAGGAAGTAGCAAGGGATCCTAAGAAAATCTTAAGCTGCAACCAAAAGCTCAAAATAAACCCACCAAACACTCTACTCCAAATATGTACTTATCTATAAAAACAATTCTCAAATTGTCATGAAACCAAAATGTCTCCACGATGACATGTTGGTTATGACAACCCAACTAATTAAACTCTTAATTCCATTTACAACAAATTTTTCAGTAGTCTCAATCATATTTATAAAATGAGTTTCTTCGATTCATTCTTATTTTGACAATAAATTGCAACATGATAAAGGGGAGACAATTAGTTTTTGGAGCTCATTCTTTGTTTCGAGATTCGTTCTTGTAATTTTTTTTTAACAAATTCGTTCATATAATTAGTTATTGGGGCTTTTGTTAGCAGGCTTGTTTTTAGTTTTTGGGACTTGTTTTTAGTATGACCTTGTTCTCCCTTTCATTTTTCTTAATGAAAATCCTGTTTCTTTATTATATATATATGTGAATTAATTGTTTCATGATTTATTCATACATGCAAGGGGGCATTAAAATAAACAATCTCCTATAAAAATCATCAATTTTCTACTTAGCAACACCAACCACTCCAGCTATACTGATGACAGAGGCACCTCTATGCTCTCTCAGCAAGGCCTACACTACCAGTAGCAGTTGAAATTGGATTTATTGTGGGCTGCTAAAATTAAATATAAGTTAATTAGATATTAAGCAAAAGAGTTAACATGGTTAAAAGTCACATTAATTGAACATAGAATCAAACTACCTTTATCCCGGCCCAAATAAAAGAAAGCAAGGAAATGCAAATGCCTCAAGTTCCTTAGAGATTCATATTAGTAGCAAATGCAAGGAAAAAATATCTAACTAAAGTTACATTATCACATCGATTAAAAAGGAATTTAACTAAAATAGCACGAATCAGAAGCTATCAAATACCCCCAACCTAAATATTGTTAGTCCTCGAGCAAGACACACACAAACAAAAGAAAAGATGTTGTGCATATAAGTGTAAAGTGATTTAATCCTCAAAGCTCAAACATTCAAAAACCTAACCAATCAAGAGACATTCGCATGAGACCCAATGAGGAGACAAGTCAAAAGTTTCCAAAGACAATCTTGCACAAGAGAGTTCTATCCCACCTAAAGAAGACTTTACTAACCCGGGATTGGTTTACTAAACTCTCATCCTATCTTCCCCCTACACTGGCACTAAGGTCTTGCTAAAAAGCCTAAATGGAACAAACTAGGTTGCTTCCTCCTTGCCTAGGTGCCTGAAATATAATAAATTATTCTTATTCTTATAAATATAATAAATTATTTATTAATTAATTTATATTTATAAATTAAATAAATAATAGTGGAATTACTCAAATAAATAATGTATTTGTTAATGTAATGCATCATTGAATTGAATATGCAATTTCCGGAACTCTCTTTTTTTTCTTTTTTTTTACGGCAGGCGTATTTTTTTTTTTCTCTCCTAGGCAAGACTCCACACACTAGTTTTCAAAAAATTTAGACTTTCTCACTAAACCTTACACCTATCGGGGTGACAACAGGAATATGAGTTAAGTAACTCGCTCCTAGGCATTCAAGTCCTACTCTAAAGCAAGAAAGACACTCAACCTGTGCAAGACATGTCCAAGAAAAGTTTTGAAAAGACTCCCTTTTGGGGCACTCATGATCACAACTCATCGAAAGCTATAAATTTTCGAAAAATTAGAGCCAATCCTAGAAAATCATTATCACTAAAGCAAATATATACACAACAGGCATGCAAGATATACATTAAGCACAAATGTTGAGCCGACGCACAAATGCTCAGGGCTAATCCTAGGAAATCATTATCACTAAAGCAAATATATACAGAATAGGCATGCAAGATATACATTAAGCACAAACGCTGGCCCGACGCACAGATGCTCAGGGCCCATCAGAAACTAAAGCAGAATACCTCACCCCCAACCTAAAAGGTTACATTGTCCTCAATGTAATAGATCATGTAAAACAGGACAAATGCATAAGGAAAGAATAGAAACTTCCCTGAATTAAAGCTCGTGGGTGGTGAATCACGTTTACATACAAATAAAAGGGCTCGCTTTGGTACCGCCAATCCTAAAAAGAAACAAAACAATCAAACAAGAATCAAAAGCAACTAATCAAAATAAAATGAACTAAGGAAAGAAATGACAGAAAGCAGTAACCTTATTCGGTGCAAATGTTTAAGGTCGTTTGCTCGACCAGATTCTCCTCGCTTTTCATCTGAAATCGATCTCTTTGATTTTCATTGACTAAAGTAAACATACAATCTTACCAGACAATGCACCATCAAGGCTCCAACTTCCCACAATCCTATTTTACCTACATTTGTGCCAACTGAAAAACAGAATTTTCTTCATTATTTGTCAATTTTAACGTGAATATCAAAATAAAGAAACATACCATCTACAACTACATTGTTCTATTGGTAGCTTAAAACCGAAATAAATAAAACTATACAAAATAAATTTAAATATACCAATAGCAGAGTTTGTTGGACTGGATGAAAATCCATGCACATTGGAGATGACCCTTGATTCGGTGTTCGCATAACAGTCTTTGGCAAATCATGACCATGATCAACAAATGATACGGGCTGAACATTAATCGGTAGATTTACCTTCATTATATGACAAAAGTAAGAGGCAGTAAGAACAAACAAAAATTTAATACACATCACAGCAAATTCAAGGCCCAAATAAAAGAAAGCAAGGAAATGCAAATGCCTCAAGTTCCTTAGAGATTCATCATATTAGTAGCAAATGCCTCAAGTTCCTTTTAATTGCAAGGAAACCTACGCAACACAAATAAAAGAAAGCAAGGAAAAAATATCTAACTAAAGTTACTTTATCACATCGATTAAAAAGGAATTTAACTAAAATAGCACGAATCGGGTGCTATCAAAAACCCCAACCTAAATCTTGCTAGTCCTCGAGCAAGACACACACAAACCAAAGAAAAGATGTTGTGCATACAAGTGTAAAGTGATTTAATCCTCAAGCTCAAACATTCAAAAACCTAAGCAATCAGGAGACAAATCAAAAGTTTCCAAAGACAATCTTGCACAAAAGAGTTTCTATCCCACCTAAAGAAGACTTTACTAACCCGGGATTGGTTTACTAAACTCTCATCCTATCTTCCCCCTACACTGGCACTAAGGTCTTGCTAAAAAGCCTAAATGGAACAAACTAGGTTGCTTCCTCCTTGCCTAGGTGCCTGAAATATAATAAATTATTCTTATTCTTATAAATATAATAAATTATTTATTAATTAATTTATATTTATAAATTAAATAAATAATAGTGGAATTACTCAAATAAATAATGTATTTGTTAATGTAATGCATCATTGAATTGAATATGCAATTTCCGGAACTCTCTTTTTTTTCTTTTTTTTTACGGCAGGCGTATTTTTTTTTTTCTCTCCTAGGCAAGACTCCACACACTAGTTTTCAAAAAATTTAGACTTTCTCACTAAACCTTACACCTATCGGGGTGACAACAGGAATATGAGTTAAGTAACTCGCTCCTAGGCATTCAAGTCCTACTCTAAAGCAAGAAAGACACTCAACCTGTGCAAGACATGTCCAAGAAAAGTTTTGAAAAGACTCCCTTTTGGGGCACTCATGATCACAACTCATCGAAAGCTATAAATTTTCGAAAAATTAGAGCCAATCCTAGAAAATCATTATCACTAAAGCAAATATATACACAACAGGCATGCAAGATATACATTAAGCACAAATGTTGAGCCGACGCACAAATGCTCAGGGCTAATCCTAGGAAATCATTATCACTAAAGCAAATATATACAGAATAGGCATGCAAGATATACATTAAGCACAAACGCTGGCCCGACGCACAGATGCTCAGGGCCCATCAGAAACTAAAGCAGAATACCTCACCCCCAACCTAAAAGGTTACATTGTCCTCAATGTAATAGATCATGTAAAACAGGACAAATGCATAAGGAAAGAATAGAAACTTCCCTGAATTAAAGCTCGTGGGTGGTGAATCACGTTTACATACAAATAAAAGGGCTCGCTTTGGTACCGCCAATCCTAAAAAGAAACAAAACAATCAAACAAGAATCAAAAGCAACTAATCAAAATAAAATGAACTAAGGAAAGAAATGACAGAAAGCAGTAACCTTATTCGGTGCAAATGTTTAAGGTCGTTTGCTCGACCAGATTCTCCTCGCTTTTCATCTGAAATCGATCTCTTTGATTTTCATTGACTAAAGTAAACATACAATCTTACCAGACAATGCACCATCAAGGCTCCAACTTCCCACAATCCTATTTTACCTACATTTGTGCCAACTGAAAAACAGAATTTTCTTCATTATTTGTCAATTTTAACGTGAATATCAAAATAAAGAAACATACCATCCACAACTACATTGTTCTATTGGTAGCTTAAAACCGAAATAAATAAAACTATACAAAATAAATTTAAATATACCAATAGCAGAGTTTGTTGGACTGGATGAAAATCCATGCACATTGGAGATGACCCTTGATTCGGTGTTCGCATAACAGTCTTTGGCAAATCATGACCATGATCAACAAATGATACGGGCTGAACATTAATCGGTAGATTTACCTTCATTATATGACAAAAGTAAGAGGCGGTAAGAACAAACAAAAATTTAATACACATCACAGCAAATTCAAGGCCCAAATAAAAGAAAGCAAGGAAATGCAAATGCCTCAAGTTCCTTAGAGATTCATCATATTAGTAGCAAATGCCTCAAGTTCCTTTTAATTGCAAGGAAACCTACGCAACACAAATAAAAGAAAGCAAGGAAAAAATATCTAACTAAAGTTACTTTATCACATCGATTAAAAAGGAATTTAACTAAAATAGCACGAATCGGGTGCTATCAAAAACCCCAACCTAAATCTTGCTAGTCCTCGAGCAAGACACACACAAACCAAAGAAAAGATGTTGTGCATACAAGTGTAAAGTGATTTAATCCTCAAGCTCAAACATTCAAAAACCTAAGCAATCAGGAGACAAATCAAAAGTTTCCAAAGACAATCTTGCACAAAAGAGTTTCTATCCCACCTAAAGAAGACTTTACTAACCCGGGATTGGTTTACTAAACTCTCATCCTATCTTCCCCCTACACTGGCACTAAGGTCTTGCTAAAAAGCCTAAATGGAACAAACTAGGTTGCTTCCTCCTTGCCTAGGTGCCTGAAATATAATAAATTATTCTTATTCTTATAAATATAATAAATTATTTATTAATTAATTTATATTTATAAATTAAATAAATAATAGTGGAATTACTCAAATAAATAATGTATTTGTTAATGTAATGCATCATTGAATTGAATATGCAATTTCCGGAACTCTCTTTTTTTTCTTTTTTTTTACGGCAGGCGTATTTTTTTTTTTTCTCTCCTAGGCAAGACTCCACACACTAGTTTGCAAAAAATTTAGACTTTCTCACTAAACCTTACACCTATCGGGGTGACAACAGGAATATGAGTTAAGTAACTCGCTCCTAGGCATTCAAGTCCTACTCTAAAGCAAGAAAGACACTCAACCTGTGCAAGACATGTCCAAGAAAAGTTTTGAAAAGACTCCCTTTTGGGGCACTCATGATCACAACTCATCGAAAGCTATAAATTTTCGAAAAATTAGAGCCAATCCTAGAAAATCATTATCACTAAAGCAAATATATACACAACAGGCATGCAAGATATACATTAAGCACAAATGTTGAGCCGACGCACAAATGCTCAGGGCTAATCCTAGGAAATCATTATCACTAAATCAAATATATACAGAATAGGCATGCAAGATATACATTAAGCACAAACGCTGGCCCGACGCACAGATGCTCAGGGCCCATCAGAAACTAAAGCAGAATACCTCACCCCCAACCTAAAAGGTTACATTGTCCTCAATGTAATAGATCATGTAAAACAGGACAAATGCATAAGGAAAGAATAGAAACTTCCCTGAATTAAAGCTCGTGGGTGGTGAATCACGTTTACATACAAATAAAAGGGCTCGCTTTGGTACCGCCAATCCTAAAAAGAAACAAAACAATCAAACAAGAATCAAAAGCAACTAATCAAAATAAAATGAACTAAGAAAAGAAATGACAGAAAGCAGTAACCTTATTCGGTGCAAATGTTTAAGGTCGTTTGCTCGACCAGATTCTCCTCGCTTTTCATCTGAAATCGATCTCTTTGATTTTCATTGACTAAAGTAAACATACAATCTTACCAGACAATGCACCATCAAGGCTCCAACTTCCCACAATCCTATTTTACCTACATTTGTGCCAACTGAAAAACAGAATTTTCTTCATTATTTGTCAATTTTAACGTGAATATCAAAATAAAGAAACATACCATCCACAACTACATTGTTCTATTGGTAGCTTAAAACCGAAAAAAATAAAACTATACAAAATAAATTTAAATATACCAATAGCAGAGTTTGTTGGACTGGATGAAAATCCATGCACATTGGAGATGACCCTTGATTCGGTGTTCGCATAACAGTCTTTGGCAAATCATGACCATGATCAACAAATGATACGGGCTGAACATTAATCGGTAGATTTACCTTCATTATATGACAAAAGTAAGAGGCGGTAAGAACAAACAAAAATTTAATACACATCACAGCAAATTCAAGGCCCAAATAAAAGAAAGCAAGGAAATGCAAATGCCTCAAGTTCCTTAGAGATTCATCATATTAGTAGCAAATGCCTCAAGTTCCTTTTAATTGCAAGGAAACCTACGCAACACAAATAAAAGAAAGCAAGGAAAAAATATCTAACTAAAGTTACTTTATCACATCGATTAAAAAGGAATTTAACTAAAATAGCACGAATCGGGTGCTATCAAAAACCCCAACCTAAATCTTGCTAGTCCTCGAGCAAGACACACACAAACCAAAGAAAAGATGTTGTGCATACAAGTGTAAAGTGATTTAATCCTCAAGCTCAAACATTCAAAAACCTAAGCAATCAGGAGACAAATCAAAAGTTTCCAAAGACAATCTTGCACAAAAGAGTTTCTATCCCACCTAAAGAAGACTTTACTAACCCGGGATTGGTTTACTAAACTCTCATCCTATCTTCCCCCTACACTGGCACTAAGGTCTTGCTAAAAAGCCTAAATGGAACAAACTAGGTTGCTTCCTCCTTGCCTAGGTGCCTGAAATATAATAAATTATTCTTATTCTTATAAGAATTTTGGATATCCAATTTGAACAAATTTTGGATTCAAGAAAAATCATTGACTAGAGTCATTCCCAAATATATTAGCCTTCAACTAAATTGTAGAAAATTATAGAACGTCTCCATGACAACTTATTCCAAAATAAAAATTTCAAAGAATTCAACGATTTTTTATTTGAATGTATATTCTAATGCATAGTCCTCCATCCACTACAATACATGTACTAAAATAAAGGTGGATGATCTCATTTCATTCTTCAAGTCAAACATCATTTGTCATTCTTTGAAAGTATCCTTGTCAAATGATCTTAATACTCACTTAATACTTCATGCACCCAACTGAACTTTACAACATCATTTCCTCCCTACTCAAAACAAACCTTTTCACTTTGTAGCTCATACCTTATTTCCCAACCAAGGACAAAAGTACTCATGTGATTTCCCATAGGACAACACTTTGACAAAGTGTAATCTCATTCTTTAATCCAAAATTCCTTTATCCCAACAAAGTAATTTCTCTTTGAAAACATAACCATGAAACTCAAGTCTAGTCTCTTTCTTTAATCCAAAGTTTGATTATCCTAACAAAATATCTTTCTCATGAAACTCAACTTCGATTTTTTATACAAAATATCCTCATCTTAGCAAACTCCATTATAATGTCTATTCCAATACATAGCCCTTTATCCCACTCTTGTTGACCTATACAGTCAAATTTTGTTCTATAACAAATTCTTTGAGTATCTTCCATTCTAATGCTCCAACTTTGGTTCAAAATCACTCAATTCCACCTTCTGCATCATCCAAAAACTTGTAGAACTCAAAATTAAATACCAATGTGGATGGAATATCAACTAATTTTGTGTACAAGAAAATCTTCAACCACAATCACCATATGGAAGTGATTCTCTAGTGCCTTAGCTTTCCATAAATTATAGAAAATTGCAAAATATCATAATACCCATTATCCTCAGGACTCAAAACAAATTTATTTAGTACATAGCTCAATCATTATCTCTACCTAAAGAACAAAAATTCTTATCCACCTCTCTAAAGAACTCTTTTAAAGAAAGATTGAAGTCTAGTCTCATTCGTTCATCCAAAATTCTCTTATCTCGACAAACTAATCTCTCTTGAAATACATCATACATGACTCTGAAACTCAAGTGTTGGTCTCTTTTCTTTGATCCAATATTCTATTATCATAACAAAGAATTCTTTTGCCCCATGAAACTCAAGTTATTTCTTTGAAACTCAAGTTATTTCTTTGATTCAAAGTTATTGTCCTCATCTTAAATTCAAAATTCATACAACTCAACAAATCCAAAATATGCCTGTGGATATCCAACAATCAAAACTAGCATGTTCTATCTTCAATCTTCATCCATCATTAGCTTTTCATGTTCACTAGTACATAGAACAAAGAAAACTAACATATTCTATCTTCAAACTTCATCCACATCCACCATTAATAATTTCAATCAGCTTTCCTATTCACTGGTACATAGCACAAGCAAAACTAGCTCCATCACTAGTTATTTCAATCAGCTTTTCCTTTTTACTTTTCCTATTCACTTTTTCTCCACTAGTAGAGAGCACAATCAAAATTAGCATGTTCTATCTTCAATCTCCAGCCACTATTAGTAATTTCAATCAGCCGTTCTTTTACACTTTTCCTATTCACTAGTAAACAGCACAAACAAAACTAGCATGATCTATCTTCAATCTCCATCCATCATTAGGAAATTCAATCAGCTTTCTTTATTCACCAGTACAAAACGCAATATAACAAAACTAGAAGTTTTATATATAAAAAAAAAAAAACAACAAAACTAGCAGTTCCTTTCTTATTAGCAAGATTGGTTTGCAATCTTACACAAGGTCCTGCTTGCAGGCTTGCAGCTTACCTTCATGCGCATAATATTCCTATAACTCACGCAAAACTTTGCAGACTTAATCGACCAAAACAGGTTAAACAGACCTTTCAATGGATTCAAATTCCAGTTTGGAGTTTTTGCAGCTCTCTCATATTACTAATAACACTAGGATGATTTTTCTAAGTAATTTTATGAAACTAATCATACCCAAATTTCTAAGTAATTTTATTGCTACATTACAAAGTTAATGTTTTGGTCAAAGCTTCTTCCCAATAAAGTTAAGTTGTTTGTGGTTTGGTCCCTTAGTTTCTCCAAGGTTGTCTCCACCTGTTTAAGTTGTTTCCCAATAAGGTTAAGTTGTTTGTGGATTTGGTCAAAGCATGTTCCACTCACTGGCAAATTACCAAAAAACATGTCCCATAATCATCTAAGCAAAGAAAGCCAAATGCCCCATGATAGCAACATTTACATTATACTCATCAGAAGGCAATGACTAGTGTAGAACAAATGCACAGTGCTTAGTTAATTTAATTCCAAGACAAAAGAATGCATTAAATGAAAGAAGCAGTGGCCTAGTTTGCAAACAAGAGAAAATGAATGGTCATCTGCGGTTTGTAAATTGTTTTTGGTAGAAGAACAAATAAATGTGGCCATGACCCACATCAATACTGGCCGAAAGGGGCAAGTAGAAAAGTCAATGGAGGAAGAACAGCAAAAATGAAGGCCAAATTGAAGAGGAAATCAAATGGGTTTCTGATGTAAAAAAAAGAAACAAACATTTCAATAACTCCAGTCAGAAAACAGACATTTCCATCTAAAAAACACACAGAAAGGGAGAGTAAGTACACAGTTGCCTTCAGAAAAACACTAGAATTTCAATACAATTTTTATTCATCGACACATATTACAAGATCACATACAAACTCAGTAAAGAAAGCAGTGAAAAAAGACCAAGAAAGTTACCCAAATCCAAATTCAATCCATTTTAGAATTTCAGAACAATTCGAAAGCTGTGAAGAAAGACCAAGAAGACTAAGTAAAGAAAGTTACCCAAATCCGACAGATAGATTGAAGAGATCGGCGCCGAGACGGCTGAAACCCAGAAAGAAAACTACGACGGTGAAGTTGAAGGGGAGAAAGAAAGGCCCAGATGAAGAAGAAGTATACAATTTAACGGAAGTGGTGGTTCAAAGAGCGACAAGAATCTCCGTGTTGGTGTGGCTCTGTGCGGACGAGCCGCATATTTCGGCCATATCGACGCGCTTCGTGAACTAGGCCACTGCCTTCAAGACAGTTACGGCGTCGCTGAAAACACATCCGAGGGACGTCGTCTCCTAATCGAAGCCAACGCGCGTGAGCTCGAGTCCATAACAAACTCCTCCCTCCGCCGTCTCAACTGCCCGGGCGACCGCCTGTCTCCAACAGATTCCGCCGGATCGCTCCTAAGTGACTACGGCTGCAACATTCCGGCGTTGGAGGCTCATCCGGCAAACCAATTTCTAAGAGATTGGTTTCGCATCGGGCCGTGGATTTATCGCTGAAGGACTGAGGCTCTGCTCGAACAGTGGCTGTGGAAGGCCAGAGACTCGGCTCCATGAATTCCGACGGTGCTCGGTCTGTGTAGCGTGTAACGTACGAAACTTGATTGACATTTTTTTTTCTTTGACATTATTTAAATGGGAAGGAATGAGGCGGGTAGCGTTAAAACTAAGTCCCCAGCCCTATCCTCGTTCTGCTTGGCCTAATTTTGGTTTGCAAGTAAATTAACGGCATTATAAAATTAGGGTTAAAAATCATATTTTTTGTGAACTTTTATGAAGGTTGCAATAACTTGATTTGTAAAGACTTATTCTATTACTTTCAATTTTGTAATAATTTACTTCACCAATCTTTATAGAAACAATTTAGTCATCGTTTTAGTAATTTAATGATTCTAAAACGATTTTTTTTTTTAAGAATACTAAAACCAATTTTAAAAGCAAATAGTATTTATTTAAAAGATATTTTTAATTAAAATAAAACCACTTTTATACGTGTAGAATAGACCAAATATTAAAATGATTTAAAATAAAATTTGTTTACCAGACTAATTAGTTATAATTAAATTATTTAACTTACAACACTTATTCAAAAATAAATCTCAAACATTCACTTATTTATAGAAAATAACGTGTGAAAATCACGGTTAAAAGTGTAGAACCAAAAATTAAAATAATTATATGAAAATCAATTTTAATAAATCAATTATAAACAAACCAATTATGCTAAAATTACTTATTTTAAAATCATTTCCAAACATGACCGTAGGCTTCCTAACTCTATTATCCTAAAACAATTTACCAAAACTAAAACCACCTCCAAATTAAACTATACAAATCACACTACAACAAATTATATATGACATGGCTTTTAATAAGAGCATTTTTACAAAATTCTATTAACAATTCTAAAATTTTAGCAGGCAAATATGCAGGTTTTTTATTTATCGTGAAAAAAAAAAGTGTACAAATGATCTATTAACAGAGGCTAAAATAAAAATGGGAAAAATACACTTTTAGTCCCTGAGGTTTAGTATAGGTTTCATTTTGGTCCCTGAGTTTTCAAACTCAACAATTTAGTCCTTGAGGTTTGGTTTTAGTTTCATTTTGGTCCCTCCATCCAATTTTCCGTTAATAGTGAACGGATTGCTGATGTGGCGATATTTTTTTATTATAAAAATTATTTTTTAATTTTTTAAAATTAAAATATTATTATTATTTCATTTTTTTTATTGATTTCTCTCTCATTCTTCTCTTCTTTCTTCTTCTTCAACCTACCTCTCCTTCTTCAACCCACATGTTGCCGCCGCCGGCCGGCTGCCGGTGACCACCGCTCGTCGGCGGCGAACTTTTTTTTTTTTTTTTTTTTTCCTTTCCCTTCCACTTTCTTTTCTCTTTTTCGTTTTCTTTCTCCCACTCTCTCCTTCTTCTCCAAAACTTTGTAGGTAAAAAATAAAGGAAAATGTTTCAGATCTCGATCTGTGTCGCCGTATGTTTGCGCCCAACGGTCGTCATCAGAGAAGGAGAAGACCGAGAGAGTCTGCTTTGCGCAAGGAGGGGACGGTGTGGGTTTTTCAGATCTGGTTTCGCGTGGGTTTTCGAGATCTTGCTCCTGATGTAAAAATCTCAAACACAAACACGAACAACACAGCCTGGGCAGATCTAGGGATGTTCACGGGGCGGGGCAGGGACGGGGAAGCTTCCCCGTCCCCATCCCCGCCCCCTAAATCAATCCCCGTCCCCGCCAAATTCCCCATTTAATTTAGCGGGGATCGGGGCAGGGATTCCCCGCTGGGAATTTGCGGGGATCGGGTTCCCAGCGGGGAATTATTCCCCGCTTCTTTTTTTTATTTTTTTTATTAAATGTAAATCAATTGCAATTCTTTTTTAAAAAATCTATGAAATATCCTAATGAAAAGAGCAAAAATATTTAGAGTTTAAAATCTTCAAACATCATTTCTAAAAGATTAAATTTCAATATTACAATATGGTTTTCAACATAAATAAATCACAATTACAAAATAATCTCAAATATAACAAATTTTAAAATAATAACAACAATAAAATAAGTTTAAATTTAAAAATTACAACAACAACAAAGTTGGAGTTTTACTATTTATACTTATAAATTACACTTAATATTATAATAATATACATTAATATATATATATATATATATATATATATATATATATATATATAAAGCGGGGCGGGGCGGGGAAACGGGGCGGGGACGGGGAATATAATCCCTGTCCCCGCCCCCTTTAGAGAATGGGGAAAAAATTCTCCCCACTCCCTCCCCCATTCCCCGTGCAATCGGGGATTCCCCGCCCCCGTTCGGGGCGGGTCCCCGTGGGGTAAACGGACACCTCTGGACAGGTCTGGGTTTGCGAGTGCTGTGTTTTCTATATCTTGCTCCGAACAGATCTGGGTCGCGTGCGTCGAGTGCTATAAAAATTTCCAGATCGTGAGTGCTAACACGAACATTCCGAAGAGATGGATCTGACTGTCGGCTGCGACTCGTGCGACTCAGGCGACGAGATCGACTGGCGTCGAGGAGTTGAAGCAGCAGACTAAACCCCTCAAGATACACTGTCGATTACCCTTGGACTGGCGGCGAGGAGTTGAAGCGGTGGTTAAGGTGTTTCGTTCCCCTTCGTTTCCGGCGATGTCGGCGGCGGTTGGGATGGTGGCCGGCGATTGTGGCGGTGGGCGGCAATGGTGGTTGTGGGTGACAATGGTGAAGATCAGATGGGAAAATGAAGAAGATGAGGAAGAGAGAGAATAGGGGGAAAGGAAAAAGAAAAGAAAAATCAAAAAGAAAAAAAGAAAAGAAAAATCAAAAAGAAAAAAGAAAATAATAGAAATAATAAAAAAAATATTTTTTAATAAAAAAAAACAAAAGGCACGTCAGCTTTCCGTTTGAAATTAACGGAAAAATGGATGGAGGGACCAAAATGAAACTAAAACCAAACCTCAGGGACTAAATTGTTGAATTTGAAAACTCAGGGACCAAAAGTGTATTTTTCCCAATAAAAAATGTCATGCCTTTTCAATTTAAGGTTACATCAGCATCTTGGTAAAATTACCATCTTACTCTCTACTCCAATCTCGCTTTCTCTCGCTACTCCAATAAAAGGGAAAGAAATACCATGGTTTCATTTGTGAGCTCCACAGGAAACAATAGCTGAATTGAACATTGGGCTTCAACCATGGGACTATATATCACTTCTCTACAATGCAATAACATTTAAGGTGTTTAAAGAAATGGAAACTCTAAAAGAAAGTAATAAATGTATGAACCAAAAAAATGTGCAAATTCATACTTGATCACTTCTATGTAACACCTTAACTAACAACATATGGGAAAAAGAGAAAAAGAAAAAAGAAAGCCATTGGGTGTGAAAGGAAGAGTGAAACATAATTTTGTTCATTCTTTAAAATTTATTTTCACTACTACCAATTGATTAATAATATCACACCTTTGGTAAACATTCTTTGTGTCTATAATCAATGAATTTGAATACAAGGTCTAGTGCACTATACCGAAACTATCCTTGTAGGAAAAGTGAATGGCAAGCCCTTCAGGTCATCGCGATTGAAGTTCATAATAGGTTCAGGAGGCTTTGATATTCTACCTTGCTTAAGGAAATCAAAACCTTACTTATCACGAAAAACAAAGGTTGTTGTGCGTAAGCAGACTAAATGCACACGTACCAAATACTGCTGTATTAAAGGAAGTGTCATGGAAGGATTAATATTCCCAACAATTACAACAGTAAAATTGGATGGATATCTGAAACAGTCATGCAAAGAAGTTGTAGCAGGAATGGATTTTGTACGATATTTCCATTGAAAGAATTTTGAGTTGCCTGTTATTGTTACATATGCAAAATATATTGTATCATACTATTTTATTATTGGACATGCGTATCGTTCTTTTTCTCGACAAATGCAAGCAATATTCCTCTAGCTCTTAGACCTATTTACAACTCACATCAATCTTTGTTTATTACATCTCTATTCGAGGCCTTACATTTAACATGCCCGCAAAAAGAGAATCACAAGTGTGTTCTTTTCAAAACATGTCGTCGTAAAGATACAATGTCATGAAATCAATACATAAACCACCACCATAACATACAAAAAAATGACCATCCAGCTCATGTTCTTCCAAGGCATAACAACAGACAAAAAATGACACCCGGCTCACTATAATGAACAAGACAAGATGGGGAAAACAAGATAATCGATACAAGTGTAAACTCAAACAGGATCTGATGGTTAAAAAGCTTTCCAACTATCAGAACTTTTCTTCGGACTTTGACTCTCTGATGAGACTTTAAACGGGCCAGAGGATCCAAATGGGTCTGAATCATCAAAAGAGAAGGCATTGTGGCCGAAATCCCTGGAGCTGCCAACGGAGTCAAACCTGGCGTGCCTCTGGCTACTCTGGCCGAAGTCCATGTTGATGCTACTACTCATAGAATCAAACCTTGAAAACTTCTCTTGACTATGGCCAAAATCTTGAGAACTGCTCATTGAATCGAACCTTGAAAACTTCTCTTGATTATGGCCAAAATCTCGAGAACTGCTTATTGAATCGAACCTACTGAACTTCTCACGTTGAGGAGAAAAACTGCCATCCTGCATGCTAAAAGAATCAAACCTGGAGGAATGGTCAAAGAAGTGATCACCCACATCGCTATAACGAGGGGAAGAGTTGCTGACTCTAGAGAGAGGAGTGGGAGGGACAGAATCCTCAAAAAATGGGCTTTTTCTCTGAAAGAAACTGTCTGCATTCGGGGATCCTGTTTTAACGGAGCTTGTATCGAAATCACTGGATCCAAAGAAATCTCTGTGCTTTTCAGAGTCCGGCTCCTGCGAGATGGCATCAAATAAAAAGAGAGAAATGAGTGTTTGAGGCATGGCCGAAATCCAATATGCAATCAACTTGACACTAGACTTGGAGTGAGCACCATGGGCAACTATGATCTCAAATTGAGCAATCACACATTTTCATGTAGAATTAGTAACCCAGAAACTCGCATGTTTAAAAGCATCCGTCACAATGACTCTTCCACAACAAGCATGCAACCTTTACAATTAAATCAGTACGGTTTCCATTTCTGAGAGCAAAATAGATCAATCTCTTCACGACAAGTTGAAGGAAAGTACAAAGGACAACTTAGAAAATTAATTCCTCTGAATTTTCAATGACTATCTTCAGCTAAAATACCCAAGCAACTATCGACGGAAAGTTCATCCACCAGGATTAGACATCTAAAATTCTTCAGCAACAAAATTTATCAGCTAACTGTCTATTCTGAACAAGATTGAACAGAAAGGAATGTCAAAAGACCAAGAGCATGTTCATGAATTCATTTTATGATATCATCTGTTTTTTACTCAAAATTTCAAGTTTCAATAGGGTTTTTTTTTTTCTGAAAAATTATAAAAAATGTAACAAAATTTGCTATTTATCGTTCTTACACGCTTAAAGAAAACTACTTCTACAAAACGTTGAATAATGTTCTAAGTGGTTAATAACGTTAATTAATGAAATATTTTAATACATGATACAAATTGTAAATAGAAACAAAAATATTATATCTAAACAGTATTTTCAAAAGCAAAAGAAGAAGGAACAAAAAAAAATCTAATTTTCATGCTCACCTTGGTATTAACTGGTTTTATTCCCCAAACTGAATCCGCATCATCATTATTGTCAAAGGTGCCCCAAGCTGACTCATTGAAACTTCTGATGCCAGAAATAAACAAAGAACCATAACATAAAAAAGATGGTTGTATGAAAGAGCTGCAAGAAGTTACCAATAAAAAATACGAATCCATTATTACCTATATGCTTCCGGACTTTTTTCAAAACCAGCATCTGAAAATTCATGAGAAGGGCTTTCTAGAGATGTCTTTGCAGCTGGACTGCCATATGGACTTCTTGCTGATTCATCTTCACTGTGGTACACAGATTCACTCTCAAGGCCACGATTGAAGATACTCGAGGAGTTCCCCACTTTGCCATTGGCATTTGACGATGAATCAGGAGTTGAGTTATAATCTGCTAGATCCTTTTCATCCTGACTTGTTGACATTTTTGGTTTTGAGGCAGAAACACCTTTTGGATCGAGATGAAGATCATTGGCAAATCCTGAAAGGTATATTAATTAAGTGATATCAACAAAAATACAAGGTATCTCCATCAAATTACCAGTCAAAGTTTGCTGACAATGAATTGAGACCAAAAACTGCAACACTGCAAGTGCAGAGAATTAAATAACTTGTCGAGAACCACTTGTATACCTTCATCTTCAAACTTATCCCACTCTTCATCCCAAATAGCTGAATCATCTGGAATTCCAGGTTGCCAACCTAACAAATCCATCATGAAAAATGTCAATAATGGAAACCAAGATACATCAAGTCTCTTTGAACGTGTAACGGATCACATCATGCCACAAATGATGTACAATCAGTACAAGAACAAATGTACCACACATTTCCTTGACAAATTATTAAAAAAAAAAAAGATGCAGAGAAGATCCTTGAAAGGAAGATGACTAAAAGAAATCTTTGGAAGCACATGTAAAAGAAATCTAGATAGAAGATGCAAGAGTAAAAATCTCAGGCTAATGTGAGACTAATACCTACTGGAAGTTCGATTATAGCTGCCGACTTAACATCAAATCCATGTTTCTTACAACGTTCAGTTAAAGCCTTTATGAGCTCCTCAATATCAGATTGTATTCGATCAGCTCGGACCTGAAGAAGCAGAAAAGCATCAGTATCAGACGACTGCACATAATATAGCAGTTGGCAAATTGAAGCATGCAGCTATCTGGCAAAATCATACCTGAAGAATACCATCAGCACTTCCTCCTTGTTCCATTTTAATAATGGCTTGATGCAACTCCGTCTTCCTCTCCTGGAAGAATGACAAATAATAGGGGAATGTAAGATAACAAATGGAACAACAAAACTCAGGCTAAGGACCCTTTTTTTTTCTTAATCGAAAGATGAGCATATGCCTTGTGGCCTAAAATGACAATTTTCCCCTGCATGCATCTTGTTCTGGTCATCAAGCAATATAAACTCTAATGATTTTCTTTTATTTGATTAGATGCACTTAATAAACTCTCCTTCAAAAGAAAAGATACGATTAGTAAACTCCAATTTAATGAAATTTTTGAGTATTTAATTAAGTTCGGTTAACATATCTATAAATGAATAATATTAATTGATTGTAAATTTTTTCATTAAGTCCATTTAACTACCTCATATTTACCTTTTTTAAAAAAATCTTTTGGCAAAATAACATATACATTAACATAGACACGCATATAAATGAAATGATACATACAAGGTAAATAAATATCCCTATATCCTGAATTGATAAATAAAAAACTTGAAAACAAAATAAAGTGTCGTTTTTTGAAATGTTCTTTTAATTGTGTACTTTAAGAATAAGAATAATTTAAAAGATATTACAAAGGAGAGTAAATAAACTTGCTTAACTTTCATTGAGAAGATAGCAAGGTATAAATAACCAAGCTTAGTTAGTTAGTACAATAACAGATAAACTGAATGAATAGAAAACTAACTAACTTTCTGATTTCATTCTCTAATACTCCCCCTCAAGATGGAATTAGGGGATTGATGATACCCATCTTGGACATGAGATTCTGAAAAACAGACTGGGAGAGCTTTGGTGAACATATCACCAAGTTGGGACTGTGAGCGAACAGGCATGAGTTTGACTTCTCCAAAAATCACTTTGTCTCGTATAAAATGGCAGTCTAACTCAATATGCTTTGTACGTTCATGGAAGATCGGATTTGAAGCGATATGAATTGCTGCGCTGTTGTCACAAAATATCAAAGCTGGCGCAGAAGAGTCAATCTGAAAATCAACAAGCAGCTGTTTGAGCCAAGTGACTTCACTGGCAGTGGCAGCGAGTGCCCTATATTCGACTTCAGCAGAGGATTTGACACCGTGGTCTGTTTCTTTGCCTTCCAAGAAACTAGAGATTCACCAAGGAAAAGACAAAATCCAGTTGTAGAACGACGAGAATCCAAGCATGAGGCCCAATCCGCATCTGAGAAGGCTCGTATTTGAAAGGATGAAGAAGGCTGGAGGAGGATGCCTTGGCCAGCACTACCTTTCAAATAGCGAAGTAGAGTGTGGACAGCCGTTAAATGTGATTGGCGAGGAGTTTGGACATACTGACTTAGCTTGTGGACAACAAAAGCTATGTCAGGCCGTGAGACAGTAAGGTATAATAATCGCCCAATCAAACGTCTGTATGCAGTAGAATCAGCAAGGAGCGAGCCTTCATTAGTGCGAAGTCGTATGTTTGGATCCATGGGAAAAGGTGAGGGCTTTGAAGCCAAGAAGCCAGTGTCTTCGAGCAACTGTAGAGTATAGTTGCGTTGAGAAAGAAATATTCCCTTCTTTGATCTGGCTAATTCAAGACCTAAGAAGTATTTTAGAGCACCGAGATCCTTTAGCTTGAAAACAGTGTGTAAATGAGCCTTTAAGGCATTAATACCATCAAGAGAAGCTTCGGTGATAATAATATCATCGACGTAGACTAGGAGAGCAAGAAAAGATTTTCCCGAGCCACGAACAAATAATGAATAGTCAGATTTCGACTGCCTGAAACCAAGCAATAAAAGAGCATGGGAAAATTTGTCAAACCATTGGCGAGAGGCTTGCTTCAAGCCATAAATGGATTTGTGGAGTTTGCAAACAAGACGCTCTCCATGAGTGCTATTCATCTTGTGCTTATAACCCAAGGGCATGTCCATGTAGACTTCTTCAAAGAGGTCCCCGTTAAGAAACGCGTTGTTGACATCGAGCTGGACAAGGGGCCATTGAAAAGAGACAGCAATAGATAACAAAACTTTGACAGTGACAAGTTTTGCAACAGGAGAGAAGGTCTCGATGTAATCAAGGCCTTCCTGTTGAGTGTATCCCTTGGCAACCAGGCGGGCCTTGTATCGTTCAACTGAGCCATCAGCCTTGTGCTTGATCTTGTACACCCATTTGCAACCAATGGAGTGCTTCCCTTTGGGCAAAGGTACAACGAACCAAGTTTTGTTATCCTCCATTGCTGTCAACTCATTTTTCATAGCATCTCTCCAATGAGGGGAAGGCACAGCTTGATGATAGAACTGTGGCTCAGAATGACAAGTTATGTTGAGAATGTAATTCCTAAAGAAAGGAGATAACTTGTCATAACTGAGAAATTTCTGCAAAGGAAATTTCTGTGCCTGAGCAGTAGGATATGGTGATTGTTTATCGAGTAACAAACTGCAATGATAGTCACGGAGATAGGAAGGAGGCTAAGTTGCCCTAGAAGACCTTCGCAAGGACTGTGGAATAGAAGTGGATGCATCATGATGATCAACAACAGCAGGAAGGGGAATGTCAACAACATTATCAGTCGAGTCAATCTGATCAGCAGTAGCATTCTGATCAGGACCATTCTGTGAAGTATCAGGAGCATCATCAGCACTAAGATTCAGGGCATCAGTGGTATTCTGATCAATGGTAACAGACGGACAAGTCTGAGGAGTTGTCTTAGTATCCTGGGATGTGATACTGGTGCTGTTTGCAACTGTTTCTTCCTGAAGACTTTGTGGACAAGTCTGAAGGTCATGAGGTAACCCAGAGAAAACAAGTGGTTTAGGTAGAACCAAGTCTGGAAATAAGTCCACGACAGAATCTTGAGATGTGATTTGATGGAAGGGAAAAACATCTTCATGAAAAATTACGTCTCTAGAGATGAATACCTTCTTGTTTTCGAAGTCATACAAACGAAAAGCCTTCATTCCAGGGGGATATCCAATAAAAACAGAGGGATTGGCCGGAGGATGAAATTTAGATCGATGAGATGGCGATGAAGAAGCAAAACACAGAGAACCAAAAGCTCTTAGGACCGAGTAGTCAGCATGCTGGTTATGAAGGCGAAAATAAGGAGTTTGCCAATCAAGGAGGGGAGAGGGCGTTCTGTTTATAAGGTAGGCTGCTGTGAGTATGCAATCCCCCCAAAATTGAATGGGTAGCCGAGATTGAAACATTAATGCACAAGCTACATTAAGTAGGTGCTGGTGCTTGCGCTCGACTACGGCATTCTGTTCAGGACGTCCTACACATGAAAACTGATGAACAATGCCTTTAGAATTGAACAGTTCCTTAAAGGAAAGTTCCGGAGCATTGTCAGAACGAAAAATCTTGACAACGGAACTGTATTGTGTTTCCACGAGTTTAAGGAACTGAGGGACCAATTTTAAAACATCGGATTTGTTAGTCATCATAAAGACCCAAGTGTATCTGGAAAAGTCGTCTACTAATGTCAAAAAATAGCGATATCCAGAATAAGTGGTAGACTGATACGGACCCCAAACATCACAATGCAAGATATCAAATAAATGTGTAGCAATGTGATTATTAGACTGAAAAGATAACCGTCTTTGCTTAGCTAAGGGACAAACCAAGCAAGGGGCAGAACAATGATCCTTAAGAGAATTAATAGGCAAAATATCTCTTAAGGCATTCAAATGTTTAATAGAGGGGTGTCCGAGCCTATGGTGCCACTTATGAAAGGAACTACAAACAACATCCTTCTTACAAACATATAGACTATTTGCAGAAACAGAATTACAAAGTATAGGGTCTGGATGACTTAGCATTTCTGTAGTATCAAGAAGAAACAAGCCTTGCCAAAGATTAGCCCTGCCAATCTTCCTCGAAGAGAACTTGTCCTGAATTAAACAAGAGCTATCAACAAAGCTGACCATCAAAGAGGACTGTGTAATCAATGAACTGACGGAAATCAGATTGAAACGAAACGATGGCACAAACAGAACATCCTTTAAAAGCAAGTCAGGCCGCAAATAAACATCACCACGGTACTCCACATCAAGAGACACATTATTCGGTAATGACAAGGTAGCTCCAGTAACAGGCTTTAGGGAAATAAAAGATGTCTTCGAAAAACATACATGTGCAGATGCTCCAGAATCGACAACCCATATGCTTGAATCATGAGGTAAAGAGGTAGAAGAAGAAATACCTGCGACATGAGCTGTACCCGAGGAACCTGAAGTGCCAACAGAGGATGTATCAGCCTTTGCTTTGGCCAAGTGTGTCTGCTGCAGCAAAGTCAAAAGACCTTGGCATTGTTCCGCATTTAATGATGAGAGAACATTGTTCGACTCAGGGGTCTTGATAGGAGTAGCATCAGACTTTCCTGAAGGGCTCTTCTGGTTTCGATACCCCGGTGGAAAACCATGAAGTTTATAACACCTGTCAACTGTATGCCCTAGGATGTTACAATGTGTACAATGTGGCCGTTCTTTCTTCTTTGATGAATTCCCAGAGTTTCGGTTTGAAGTTTCACTGGAGGACGATTTGGCCAAGAGAGCCGTGGCCGAGACTGGCGGTGAAGGGGAAATTACAGCACGCTGTTCAACTTCCTGAGCGACGATGGAGAAGGCACGCTGAATAGAGGGCTCTGGTTCCATCAGAAGGAGTTGAGTGCGAATTTGGGCGAAAGAGTCGTTTAAGCCCATAAAAAACGCCATTACATGCTCTGTCTGAAAATATTGATTTAGGTCTTTTACTCCACCACAAGAGCAACGACCGCAAGAGCACGAGGGACGATAGGAAGCCAATTCATTCCAAAGCGTCTTCAACTTTGCAAATTATGTTGTGACCGAGTGCTGATCTTGGACTAAGTTTGAAATTTCTCAGCGTAATTGAAAAATCCGAGGGCGATTCTTACGTTGGTATCGTTGCTGAAGATCAATCCAAATCTCTTGAGCGGAATCAACAAAGTTAATACTAGCAGAAATTTCTTTGGATAGAGAATTCAAGATCCAGGCAGTGACGACACTACAGATGATCCACGAATTTCGCAAGTTTCCAGTAGGGCAAGAAAGCGTGCCATCAACAAATCCCAGTTTGTTCTTCATGGTTAATCCAAGGAGCATTGCACGATGCCAAGAAGTGTAGTTTGATTCGGTCAAGAGATCGGAGACGAGGATCAAACTCGTACTATCGGAATGGTGCAAGAAGTATGGATTGGCATACTGTTCAACCACGGATGGATTGGTTGGTTGAAGAGTAGTAGAAGAACCGGCAGAGGGATCGGAGGCAGTATGAACGGTGGGATTGATAGTATCGTTGGCCATTGATGAAGCAAGAAGAAACTCTCAAGAAAAAAAGTCTTCTGATACCATATTACAAAGGAGAGTAAATAAACTTGCTTAACTTTCATTGAGAAGATAGCAAGGTATAAATAACCAAGCTTAGTTAGTTAGTACAATAACAGATAAACTGAATGAATAGAAAACTAACTAACTTTCTGATTTCATTCTCTAATAAAAGATAACTGTAATTTACTTTTAAATAGGACAGAAAATGGTTTGTGAATATGGTAGAAGATCCACTGAAACTATTATGTAAACTAACAAAAATATATTGCATTCAAATAATTGTACTTAAAAAATGTATTCATTTGTGCACACTCATATGTTTGAGAAATAGTAGAAGGTATCCCTCGAATTTATTTGTTCTCATTTTTCATTAACAATTTAGTATCTATGATGAATACCTAAGTCACATGCAACTTCCACTTAGTATATACCAAGAAAAAGAAAAAGAGATAATTACATAAAGATAATGAATCAAGACAAAAAAAAAAAACTTTCTAATTAACCGCTGAACAATGACAGCGGCGATAAGATTAACCAGCCGGCTCTAGTAGATGCAATAAAAGGTTGAAGAAGATGCATGACAAATTCAGGTACAAAATCAAGTACAGTTTCAAGATGTGTATTTTTACTTGAACATCACGATATTTTGCTTCTTCAATGGTTAACTTAGATGCTATTTCAGCCACTTGCTTGTATTTCTCCTCATATTTTTTCCCCAAAGATTCTGCCTGCAATATAAAGCCATAAATAAGGGCAAAGAAAACTCAAATGTGGCGGACCCAGAGAAAAGAACAGAAAATACCTCACGCTTGTCAGCAGATGCCCTTTCTGTGATCTCATTTAATCTATTATCACATCTGCTTTTATGTAGAACCTGAAAAGAAGAAGATAGAAAGTATTTTTTTAAAAAAGTTTGGACAAAACATTTACTAAAAAGACCAAATTTAGCATATAAGCTGAAGCCCCTGATATGATCTCACCCCTCCCCGGCCTATGGGCCAAATTTTGGTATTGAGATATTTGCCTGGTCTTCAGGCTTAACAATTCTGTTCCAGCAGCCAGTTAGAGAAAAATAGGTCTGTTAAGTCCAAAGTTAGAACTTGAGCACCCTCAATGCAAGTATAAATCTCCATTTCCGTATAAAGCCGTCACTCTGAATCAAGCCCAAATTAGAGGGGTCATATAGAGTATGTTTAAGTGGAATCCTATGGTTGGTCCACCAAAGATAAAAAATCCAAAAGTAAAAGAAGCCCATAGCCTAGCAGCACACTGTAAATCTGTCTTTGTTCAAGGGGTCAGATTAAAGTTGGAAAATGATGGAGAAATCTAAGTTTGAAAGACTGATTGACTTGCTGACACTAAACAAAGAGACATCCAGGTGTTGTGGATTCCAGGAAGAATGGCTGGGACCTTAGAATTAGAAGGCTCCTTAATGATAGCGAAGCAGTTGAGTGGGCAACTCCTAAAGATATTTTGATTGAGTTAAACCCATTTCTCATGCTGATGGCAGAACTTGAGCTTGAGAATGGCAGAACCTGAGCTTGAGAAAGAACAGGGAGATTTTATTGTAAATCTATCTATGTTTCTCTCGTGAGTAACATGGAGATTATTCCCAGGCCCATTACTAAATTCTTAAGGAGTACTAAACTGCCCAAAAAAGTGAAAGATTTCATCTAGATAGTATATTTCAGAACGGAAGCACTTGAGATAAAATAGGAAAAAAGCACCCTGGCGCAACCCCAAACCGGCCTATATTATGCAAAGATTGGATTGAAGATTAGGACCATCTCCTCTTTCATTGTGCTTCCTCACTATATACTTGGTATAGTGATTATTTATGCTTCGAATGTCAGCAGCGCTGCCTCCCTACCACCATCATTGACATCTTGCTTCAATTGGTCAAGTCAGAAATTCAAGGTCAAAGCCAGAGTTTCGTGTATCAACTGCCTGTTAGCTATTTTTTGGCAGATTTAGTGCGGAATAAACAGGATTTTCTTATATGTCTGTAGCCATGAATTTACAGTCAGACAATATTTTTTTCTTAGCCACCGGTATACTCTAGGTAGAGCTTTTGTAATTATTTTAATCACATTTGTAGTTAAGTTGGTTGAATGTCTTGCCCTTCAACTTTTTTGTATTATCCTCACTGTTTAATGAAATTTTATCTCCCAAAAATAGAAAATTAAGCTGTTAA
The DNA here is from genome assembly GCA_017139565.1 of Luffa aegyptiaca. Lineage (NCBI taxonomy): Eukaryota > Viridiplantae > Streptophyta > Magnoliopsida > Cucurbitales > Cucurbitaceae > Luffa > Luffa aegyptiaca. The sequence goes on along the minus strand of CM029406.1, from coordinate 48,988,351 downwards.
ATGGTTTTCAGTCTCCAACTATAATGGTTGAAAAGGGAGTCATTCCTAAACTATTTCCACTGATCAATAAAAATGACGTTATAATAATCATACAAGTAAGCAGCTTGCATGATCCAGAGGGTCGATAAGATAAGAGGCTGAAAAAAGCGTTCCTGAAATGCAATTTTACTCAATTAGTTCTGGCATAGGAAAATGAGGGAAATGGCATATCAACATGCCCAACAATAATTTCATTGTTCCAAACATGGGAATGCCATGTGTGGATTGAGGTGGTTCATGATTAAGCACAAGTATGACTAATGTCGGTCATAGATAGGTGCTTGGAAAGGGAGTATTTAATTACACCAAATTTATTAGAATTGAGTGATCAGATCGCATATTTCGGAGAGGGAAAACAACAACCATACCCTCTCGCATATAAGTGATAATTATTGGTATACAATATAAAGAAAAAAAAGGCCAACCTAAAGGTAAGATGTTCAAATCCCCCTACCCCACAGGTTGTTGAACTCAAAAAAAAAAAAAAAAAACAAAAACAAAAACAAAAACAAAAACAAACAATATTTGTGTAGTTCGTAAAGTTAAATTAGACTTGGAATTGCATATTGAACACATACTGTTGAGAAACTGAAAGCAGATAGCAGAAAAGATTACTTACAAGTTCCTGCATCATTGTGCGATAGAATTCAATCTTTTCTTTTGAATCCAAAATAACATTCGCAGTCTCTCCAACCTATCAAGGATGAGACAAAAAAACATTAGAGAGAATAATACTAGCAGGTGAAAATATGTCAACCTGCTAAATTCACGAGGAAAACAAGAAAAGAAAATATATACTTGACAAGATATAAGGGGGAAATTATATAAAGAGTAAAAAAAAAAAGGAAGCCCATCAACGAGCAAGCATAGAAATTCCACATTCACAATACGAAGAAGTTGGGTCCTCCCCAAGAAAAAGTCATGCAAGTTGACAGATAGATATAAGGAAATAATGCCTTTTTCTCCGATGCTGTAGCATCTTGAGAATTTAAGCCAGCTGAATTATGTTGACCCTTCTCAGACTGGTCCAGAAATGAATCCTCCAATACTGGAGCCCTTGATTTCTGCTCATTGGATAGTTTAGCACCATCGGCCTTTGAAGCAAGTACATTTGTTGGGGGCCTCAATCCTGCAGTTGGTGCCATTGACCGAGCAGTGACCTGCAGTTGCTGCTGCTGTCCAAATCCTAATTTCAAAGAAGGTAAAGTTAGAGCAAAATATGATAGAAATAAGAGGGCAAAAGAAAATAAGCACAACTGCCAACTTTGGTAAGTACCAGGACGAGGACCCCAAGTTGCATTTGGATGGACAATGTTAGATTGTCCTGTCATGGACAACAGAGTCTCATCAAACATAACATTATTTGGAAGCACAGCTGGAAGAGGTCGACCTTCCCTGTAACGTTCCATTAGATATAAAGCAAAACAAAACTCTCTGAGCGAAAGCATGCTGTCATTGTCTTGATCAGATAAGTCCCACACCTGCTTCAAGACCTCTGAGAATATGAAACATAGCTTGAGTGTGTATAATGAATCAAAACTTAAAAGAATATCCATAAAAGTATTAAGCAACTTTACAAGAGCTTCAGTGAAACAAGGAGAAATTCGAACATAGGCAGATCTTCCTAGGGATTACAGAAAACTATAAGTCAATTTCTTAAAACTAAAACAATCTTCCTAGCATTACGTTAGAAAGCAAATATATTTCCAAATACTTAAAATGTGTCTAAATGCAAAAGGAGTTGCCAATATAGAAAGAGTCGCCAACTAAATGGCATTACCAAATCTTTTTTCATATCAAAGTGAAAACAACCATAAATCTAACCTCTAAACTTGCAGCATAACTTTGATACATATTCATTCAGCAAATTGTTCATTTCCCCTTCATTTTTTGTGTAATACAAAAACAGGAGAAAGAGGAAACCTCCTTAACTAGGTGTTCTAAAAACTCTGGAATTGACTTAAGTGATAAAAGAGCAACAATTACAACAACTATTATAATCGCAGGCCGTCTAGAAACATGAGAAGGTTTCTTTCAAAAGTTTTTTGCGGAGTGGAGAAGGTATCCTCAAAAGTGTGCAAACCTTTTTGGTCAGATAGCCGAAAAATAACATAGCCACTAATAACCTCCAGAAGATCTCCTTTTATCAGAAAAAGTTATCCCAAATATGTTTTGCAAAAGAGAATTCCAAACTGAATCCCAATAAAGGATAAACCAACCAACATTAGTTTCTTAATTTCCTTTTTTTTGAAACGGTTTTGAGAGAAACTTAAGCTATGGAATCTAAACCTCCCTTTTAGGAGGTCACAGAAAAACACTCAACTAGAGTTAATTATAAAGTGACTGAAGCTACAGAAACAGTTAGAGATAGAACAGCATAAGAACGATAATAATTAACTACGACAAAATATCTCCCCAATCCCTTTCCTATTCATTGAATATCCATGAGTTCTGTTCTAACCATATGAACCATAGAAATTATTTGACCATATTTTTGGATATTCTATCCAAAGTATTAATCTTATTATGGAGAAAAGTCAAGAAAGAGAAAATAACTCAGGGATCTTCCACTTCCAAATAAATTTTAAAATTCTTTTTAAACGAACTTGTTATCATCTATCATACAGTTAAACAAGGAGCAAGAGAAAGACCCTGAGTTATCAATGCTAAACCTAGAACCCTCCCTATCCATAGGCTAATGATCATCAATTGAAGGAAGTAAACGAACCCATTCTTCAATTCCTCATCATTAAGGTTTCTTCTACAGCCTAAGTTCCAAATAGCAAGATTCTGTGAGGCCTCCAATAGTAAAGACATATGAACGAAGGGGTAAAAAGGGAAAAGAGCTGAATATTGAGGCTGGAAATGACAGAATGGAAGTCAGTGGGGACCGTTAGCTGTCTGGGATCGTGGGCTCGTTCCTTGTACGGAAGATAGAGGCTGTCGAGGGGTTTATGTATTGCAGGATGTGTTTGTTTAGGGTTTATGCTTAGTGTGGGCTTTTGGCTTGTGGGAGAGGTTACCAGGACTCTCGAACTTCCTGGGTGTTCTTGTGTTTGGTTATTTGTTTTCTTATTATTCTTGCTGATTGACACTACTATTGGGCTGTTTTCACTGTTATATTTCAGTATTTGAATCAATACAGTGCTGGAGATATTGCCCTGTTCTTGTGTGCTTGGTATATTCTATCTATTTGCAGGAAAATACTTGTTAGATACCTAACAGATTCTCATCCCACACCTCCATGGTCTTCATTTTGAAGCACGAGAGCCAAAAATACATATGAAACTTATTCTTCAATGCTAATGCCATATTTCAAAACTAGTGACATGTAACTTGATGAGCTCTTTAGATTGCACCTCTATTTAGAAAACTTGTCATTGTTCAGAAAAACACTGATGTCATGCCTTTGATATTAACATTTTATTCCAAATTGTTTCCCCCCATCTCATCACAAAAACCAAACTAAGGTTTAAAAATTGAAATTACATTATAGGTTTAAAAATTTAAAAATAAAAATAAAAACAGAGGAAGTCCGTACCTCTAGGTAACCTCCAACTTAAAAATAGATTCCGTGCCTGCTCACCGGTAATTTTACCATCTCTGTCAGTGTCTACTTCCATAAAAACTTTTGTGTACTTCTGAACATCAGTTGGTTTCATCTTTGGCCAAGTAACCTGTGCATTTTCAGAAGTAGAGTTCCTGGCTCCAGTTGTGATCCCAGAAGATATAAGTGGTGATGGACCTGTTGCTCGAACCTCCTTGCTAGGTTCCAGTGATGACTGAGAGAGCTGAATCTGTGAGCCAGATAATGGCCTTGACACAAATGCACTCTGCAATGACTCCATTGAGTTGTGCTTACTTAAAGGTTGGGATACACTGGAAACGGGAACAATGGCTGATGGGCCAATACTATTACTATTTGCATTGTTGAGTCCAGAAGATTCTGGTCTAGGTTGAGATGGAGTAACAGAAAACATGTCGGCATCCAATGCTGACTTGGAAGCAAATCCATTACCAGTAACAGCTGGTGCTCTATCATTAGGCATAGGCTGCGAAGGCATTAAAGCTGATGATAACGATGTTGCTGCTGGGGAAGGCACTGAAGGGCTAACTCCTCTAGGCCCAGCAGAAAGGCCGCCACTTGGCCTTCCACTGAGCCAATCATTTGGGTTTGGAAGATTTGAACCCAGTATGTTTCCTCCTCCAGAGGGTTCAGAAGAAGCAATAACCAGTTGCGTATTGGAAGCAACACCACCAGGAGTGGCTTGAGGTAACCTCATGGAAGGGTTTGGTTGGGCTGAAACATACTGCTGATTCACGCCCACATTTGGAACCCCTTGTCCTCTAAAACCAAAATTTTGAGATCCCATCGGTGCAGGTATACTCATCTGTGGAGGAGATGCAGCAGGCACTGAAGTTGATTGAGGGACAGATACAGCTGGAAGATCAATCTTTGGTGGGGGGATTTTCGCTGCAGCAGGACCATATAGTGCTGCCTTAACAATTTCAGGTGTTAGCTCTCGCTTACTTTGAGCAACAGTTACGAGTCTGAGAGCATTATAAAATTCTGGTCGACCAAGGAAACCTGTTTTTCTCTGATCAGCATGCATCCATATCTGCAAGTAAAGAAGATAACATTGATTGGGAAACCCATTTACAGAATAACAGATTAGTAAGCTTCTTAGCATTTCTTATTAAATGGTGACAGTAGACAATGAAAACAATTAGAGGCGTCGTCTTTTATGTAGTTAAGTTTTTATTAGAAGAAGATCAAGGACAAGGACAAGTCTTTCAACATAATAGCTTCGATACAGACGATATGTACCAATGGCCGAAACAGAATACAAATGCAAGATTGTTAAAGCTTGTATTGTACAACCAGACCAAATCAGCATCCGTTGACCACATCAGAAAATTGAAGTGCACAAAGTTTGTCAATTCAATCTTGTGAGGAAGATATATCCTTCAATCCCAGGTCTGACGGTGGAATGCGTGACAATTATATCTAAATATTACATTTCGATGGGTAAAAAACTTCATAGAAAGAAAAACCTCAACGAAAAACTCTAGGTAGGAAATTAAACATCAGAACTTTCCTAAAAAATATTGGTAACCACCTAATTCACAAACACCCTCTTCCACGAGGCGCGGACACCTCAATTTTGATACCAGGAAACAGATTAATGAAGTGAAAAACGAACAATTTATGGATTTCGAATTCGCATACTAATCCCAAGTACATGGACGCCATTGATCTAAGATAAATAACCCATCAGAAATCCGGAGAAGAAAAGGTGACAGAGGGAGTATAAAGCGAATAAGGGAACCTGCGCTAGAACATTTTTAGGCAAATTGGAGCCCTGAAAGAAAGCGACAGCTTCAGCTCCACTAATCCTTCCATCACCATCCAAATCGGCTCTCCTAAAGAATGCGTCGAACTGATCCATATTAGTCCCCTCCTGGATTGGATCCCGCCGGTAGCACGCACAAAAGCACAGTAGATCAAACTTCCTTCAAACAATCCTCGCACGCAGTAATGAAACTATGATCCCACTCAAGCATAGACAATTCAATCACAGCAGTAAGAAGGAACACAGCGAAATGAGAAGCTAGGTTTATGGACGAATTGTAGTGTTAGTTGAGGGATGAGCGCACAGAGAAGCTGAGGTCTGAAGCGTGGGATCGAGGGAGGGTGGAAAAGTGGAAGAAAAAAAGAAGCCGATTACCAATATACCGAACAGGAAAGGAAATGAAAGAAAATGAAGGAAAATTCAGGTAACGAGAACCATTTCTACAGAGAGAAATTCCCCTCTGAATCTCGCTGGCTCAGTAACCAGAAATAACGTATTTAATTATCTCTTTTTTTTTTTAATAATGCGTATTTAATTCTCTTATTTCCTATGAAATGAAAAAAAAAAAAAATCTATATACTTCATTAAAATGAAGGACCCACCTATTAAAAAGAAAAAAAAAATAGAAGACCCACAAATACTTTTCCATACGTGAGCTCGGATAAATAATTTTATTTACTTTTTTTTTTAATATCCGTGGTTGTCCGAGCCAGCTTACGTGCGGGACAATGAAACTCGGAGGATATTAAATCCTAGGTAGGTAGTCGATTGAACTCATTCCCTTTTAAGCCCTTTATTTTTTCTATGACCCTTATTGACCATTAGGGCCAACATGGTTATTTTATTTACTTTTTCGAGTTAATTTTTTTTTTCTTTTTCGAGTTCAACCATGATTTTTTCTTTTTTGAAACAAAAGTTCAACCATGTATAAATGTGAGGATTCGATTTCTTACTCGATATTATAATATGTTATTATGCTCGATTATTTTTTTTTTTTAGTAGAATGCTCGAATTAAATTGAACAAATGAACTATTGTAATTATATTGCTAGTTATTTGGAAAAAAGAAAACACACACACAATTCTTTTAACGGCTTAAAATTTTTCTAAAATATTGTTTTAATTCTAATGGTTGATTTTCTTACTAATCATTTATCACATTTATTTGCTGATTCAATCCATAACGCTATAATCTCATTCTTAGTTTGGCGCCATTCTTAAGTATGTTGAACAACTGATAAACGTTTTATTTGAAACTCGTATAGATATAAAATTGAAAGAGACAACCACAAAAAAGTAATATGAAAGTATACTCTGCAATAGAATAAAAAACAAGAAGATTCACTTGTGTTAATTACATTATACTTGATACAAGATCTTCAGAAAAAGAACGAGCCGAGGCAAATTGTAAACTTCAAAATTTATTTTTGAAGTACAATTTAGAAGAATAATGGTCATTGTTCTCCCCTGGGTTAATGATTGTGGACATTGTCCTTTTTTCTTGTGGACCTCATAAACAACTTTTGACTTCGCCTAGGGGGATGATAATTAGCTCTGCTTGAAAGACTCCACAAGTACTTTCAATTTCAATTGGAAGTCCATTCACTCGAGTTTTTTGATCCTCCTTGCATTTTAGCCTCGGACAGTTATTCTCCAAACTATTTCTTCCAAGAATCATGCACAGTTTCATTCACTTTGACAGAGAGAACCCTGAAAGAAAGAAAAGAACTTGCATTTCAGGATGGGTTCCAGTGCTTATTTCTAGCTCATTTACAATGAAATGATTCTGAATCTATTCTAACATACCTGCTAGAAATGATCTTGTGTCACAATGTGCTGGGTTTGCTAGAAAATCTCTACATACATCTTGACAAGAATGCCCATAATTTTTTTCTTGATATTCGTGAGTGTTCGGACCAGCTAGAAGGCCATCATTTTATCAATGTAATGTGCATTGCCAGGCAAGCAAGTGGTATCCCATTGAACTAGGTGGCTGCCATTTGCTAGGATTGAGGTGCATATCATCAAGTAGGTTGATCCATACTCATTTGAAGCTTGGTTAAATCCTACAAAGAGATTCTCAAGGTGGGCACCATGGCACATCAGTCCTCCGCGTTGTAGTGCAGAACTTGAGGTAGAAAAACATTCTTATAACTTGTAAGAGACATGGGCACCGTGTGACTAAGTGAATAGCCAAAATGATCTATAGCACATTACCAGAGATGTGGGCGTTGCACACCAGATGAATAGCCAAGCCCATAGGCATTGATAAGGGACCTGCAATGTCACAATAAATGGCAGGAATGTAAACCTTGACAAACGAAACATAATAAACAGGGATCTAATTAAAACAAATTGAATAAGAAACACAAGAAACTCCGTGAAAAATTCCCCAATTCCCCCCTTTCGTCCGTCCCCATAAAAAATTTCAGGGAATCCTGACGAACAAAACATAAGAAACAGGGCTCCAGTCAACGAATTGAATGAGTTTAGGGGTAAGATTCCTTCCAGTTTTGCAATCTAGATTGTGATAAACAGAGCCCTGAAGTCCACTGTTTGTAAACTTTCCTCAACGGAAGCCCTAGAAATTGCATAGACCGTGTCTCAATTTTGTTTTAAAAAAACTTGCGCAGTCAACAACTATAAAACATGCTACGAATGAAGAGCATTAAGTAGAATGACTTATGGAAAGTGTTACTGACCTTCAAATGGCCAAACAAGAGAAGGAAAAAACTCGTTCGTAGTTGATATAAACCTAAAAGATTTCAATAATGCCATCCCTTGGCACGCCAGCATCTTTGCAGATTTTCCTGATGACGAGCAACTTTGATTTTCAACCAGAGCCTATATGCCATCTCTGTTCTATTAGAAGCCAGTAGTTTGTTGTTAAGCTTACTACGTACTTGCCTACTCGGAAAGAAACCCTGACGTAAACATTCCTCCATGACAAGTACAGCATTTTCAAGCTGCCCTGTGTTACAAAGACAGTCAATTGCATGCTCATAAGTTTCCACGTCAGGATCATAACCACTTTCTTGCATCTCATTCCATATAGTTAATAGCATACCAAATTTACCAAACAAAGACAGCCGCATAAGCAACAGTTTGTAAGCATTCTTGGATATCCTACATCCAACTTTTCTTGCTTTCTTGTAGATTAACATAGCTGCATGCGGAGGACCATAACTACAGCTGAGTTTGATGAAGGATGTTATTGCCCCCGTGGTGGGAATAATTCTAACTACCATCTCATCAAACATTTCTAGTGCATCAGCCACTTTCTTGGCTTTTAGAAAGCCAATAATCAAATTGGAATATGTGTTGATGTCTGGTTCACATTTATTACTCAACATACGCTTGTAATAGGTCAGGCATTCATCAAAATCACCTATGCATAAAAAGTTGGAGATCATTGCATTATAAGCACCAACATCTGGCGTACAGCCTTTTGAATCCATTTTATCAAAGATCTTGACAGCATCATCAATGCGATTAGCTCTGCCTAGACACTCAAGAAGATAAGTGTAGGTCAGACAATCCGGAGAAAATCCATCAACTTCCATTACTTTCAAAAGTCTCTCAACTTCACTAAGCCTACCATATCTTGACCATCCACTGATTATAATGTTATATGTCATAGCATTGAAAGGAACGTTCCCCTTGATTAAATTAAAGAAGGAGCTTGCAGCACCCACATGGGATCGTCTACACATGCATTTTAGAAGAATATTCAAGGTTTCAGTATCACATTTCAACCCAAATTCTGTCAAGTTTCTGAATAGTTGAAGTGCCTTAGAAACTTGGTGAGCTTTGACCAAACTGTCTACCACAATGGATACTGTCTCCATATTCACATTCACTCCCTCCCGTGTCATGTTGTGCAGAACATCCATCATGGAATCAAAAAACCTTCTTCTACCTAGAGCTTTAAGAATTATGTTGTAACTAGAAGTATCTGTCGGTATCGATGGCTGTTTAATAGCCCAATAAAAGAAGGTAATCATTGCTTCGCTACCTAAACTCCCCGTGTTCAGTACTTCGTAGACAACATCTTGGTTCAAATTCACATCAATACTAGCTAAAGCATGTTCAATTGCGGTTTTACCATTCAGTTTTTGAAGGAAAACACCTCGCAATTTTTCTTCTGGTCGTAAAAATCCATCAACCGCCCTAATTGGCATCTGTTTCGCCGCACGATTATCTTTGAGTGTGTTGGAACCCGAATCATAAGGATTGACTGGTAAAAGATTAGAAAGTTCGCCAATAACGAAGCGCTCGTCTATGCTGGGTTGATTCTGAATCCCATCACTCAAAACGCCATCATCAAACAGATTTGATGGTTCATCTAGGGTTGAAAACAAGTATGATAAAGACGATGAGGGCGAAGGTGAATAAAGTAAGCGATAGTTATACCTGCCACTGTTGCGACGTCCCAAAAAGCACCCTTGGAATTGATGAGAAAGAAAACGCCGGGAAGCGCCGAATGCCATACAACCTATCAATTGATCTTATGCTGAGAGAAGTATCGGAGTGAATCAAAGAGGTGAGAGCCCAGACGAGGACGTGACTGGTTCGAACTGGTTGGCGGTGACGCCGGCGGGCAGAACAAACGCCTCTTGATAAGATATCGCTCTCCGACGCCGTCAGATAGACCAAATTATGAAGTCAATTAGTTTTATTGAGAATATTAGTTTTTTTTATATGAAAAAAAAAATCCCAATGTTTTTTTTTTTTTTTTTTTTTTTTTTTTTTTTTTTTTTTAAGATCCCAACGTATTGTTAAACTAAAGAATAAAAATCCATATGGAAAAGGCAACAAATTTAAATATGAGGTTTTTTTTTTGAAAAGAAATATGAGGTTAGATCTTGGAGTATTTTTTTTTTTTTTTTAATAAAGATCTTGGAGTATTGTTTTTTTTAGTACATCAAAATTTGGGGTGGGGGATTCGAACCTCTGACATCATGGTCGAGAGTATATGCCAAATATCGGCTACTGTTGAGCTTTGGCAAGATCTTGGAGTATTTTTTAATATGTGCATAATTTAATTTAATGGTTAATGCATGCTAATTTAGGGGATACGATTTGGATTTTTTTTTGTTTGAGAAAAACATCCGATTGAATTTAATATTTGTATGATCCGCTCTGAAATTCAAAATTATAATACAATATACAATACTTTTAAAAAGTGTTTATTAAAATTATGCCACTAACAACTTTCATGTTCTTTAAAGATTGTCAATAAGAGCATTATCTCAACTAGCATAAAGTTGTACCAAGAGGTATGTGGTTCGAATCTTCCACCCTCACACACATATTGCAAAAAAAAAAAAAAAAATCAAAGATTTTTAATATAATTCTCAAGTTAGAAAACTACAGTGACACTTTCCTAAAAAATCACTGCTTGTTTTTGTTTTGTTTAAGAAAAAATCACTGCTTGTTTGTAACATAACCAATTGAATTTCTATACAAAATTTTGGAGGCCAAATAAGGAAAAATTATTAATGAGGCCACCACTCAATCATAGTCAAAAAGTAGGTTAAAAATATGTCTACCCATTATTTATATATATATATATATTTATAATAACAAAAAAAACAAAGGATTACAACGGATGCAAAGAAATTGTTGGAATAGCCGTAGTAGGCATTTCCTGAGCTAAAATATTTTGAACCCATGGAGGATAATCTTCTAACAAAACTTCATAATGTTTCGTTGTGCGAGCATGAGCAGCTAAATGGTGAGCTACTTTGTTGCCTTCCCTTGGAGTTAGTAGGAACCCTCTGATTTGTTGATCTGTGGCCAAAAGCTTGAGTTGGTGAATTAGGGGAGCAATCTCATTTTGATGGTGGTCCCGATCGTGAAGTAGATTCCATACAATTTTGGAATCCATCTCTGCCCATATCGGTGATAATCCTGAATCCATAGATAGTCGAGCGCCATCTACAAGAGCCTGAGCTTATGCCCACTCTACCGAGCAGCTCGTACGCCTGAAATTTTCTGCAGCTGCCATCACTTTACCCTTTGAGTTTCTGATGATCATGTCTGATCCCATCTCCCCATTAGTTTAATGACCATTATATTGTTTCAAATTAATTTTGAACATTTTTTTATTATAAATTAAACAATATAAATTGTTAGTCACATTGTGATGCTTTATTCGGATAATTTATTCCACATAAGTACGTTATTTATTCTCACCCATACAAAAAGTGCATATGAAAAATCAAAATGAGATAATACTAAGTGATGGATTTTCTTTTAGAAAAGTCAGATATGCAAGCAAGTAAACGTTTAAAGGAAAGTCATCTAAAAAAAAAAGTTTAATTATAATAATTAATATTTCTAAAAAAAATAAATAATAATAATTAAAGAATTTTCAGCGTGCACAGCAAGATGAAAAAAAGAACATCCAGTTTACCGCCAATTTAAAGTATGATAAACCCTAAATTTTCCCGCCAAAGAGCTCCAAAGAACCACCAAATCCAACTGAATACAGAACTCCGTCGTGCAGTTCACCAAGCTGGGTAGCTCTCAGAGAGTTCGAATATCCCTACCCGACAAGTCCTGTGCAGCACTGAGAAAATGGTATCTGCAAAAGTGGGGACGAACCCTAAATCCAAGCCCAATCAGACTCATCAGGTCACGAAGAATATGTACCCGATCGGTGGCATCCAAGTGGAATTCCCATACCGACCGTATGGTTCGCAACTCGCATTCATGGGTAGAGTTATATCCACCCTCGATCGAGCCAAGCGAGAGGGCCATTGCCACGCGTTGCTGGAGTCTCCGACTGGAACGGGGAAGTCGCTTTCACTTCTATGTTCGAGTCTTGCTTGGCAGAAGAACTATAAGATAAATAATCAGGATGATAATTCCTGTCAATCGAAGCCCGCTCCAGAGGCTGCGACAGATCCTCTCGCTTTTGGCGGTGGGTTTATTCCCGAAGTGCAGCCGTCAAGTAAGTTTGCCTGTCTCCATCCTTGTTGAATGCACGAATTCGATTGCATGGTCAGATCGTGACATAGAAAAGACTAGCTTGAAGTTCATGGGGATTTATTTAGGGCGATTGCTTATGATGACATAGATTTTCTTTGCTCGCTGCCTGCAACAAAACATGTTCATAATCTAAAACTGATATTTCTGTCTACAGTAAATTGGATTTGGGGCTGATTTGGAAAAGAAGTTTATTACCCTTATTCTATTCAGTATGGAATATCATCTTCAAAACGATTATTGAAAATAGATATCGTGGAATGCGGATGCTTGCAAGCTTTTGTTTCCTGTGGTTCTTTGTCATCTGTACTGAAATTTCTACTGATGGAAGGACCTCAGTTTGCAATAACGTAACCGTGCTCACATTTTTTATTATTTGCAATAAATTTTAATTATATATATTTTTATTGATTGTAAAGAATGGGTCATTAACTTCTGAGGAATTGTTGGGTTTTCTAGTGTCTGTAAATACGGAGCCATCTCTTCCAGTGCCTAACAACAAAAGTCAGAAGAAAAAGACAGCCCCAACCATATACTATTCCTCGTAAGTTTCAATCTGTTGCAATGTGAAACAAGGGCTGGGATTTTGAAATCGTTGTTCTCATTTACATTTGATGCTAATGCTATACGCTGTCTTATTCAAGGAGGACACATTCACAGATATCACAAGTAATTCGAGAGTATGGGAAAACTACCTATCGAGTGCCAATGGCAGTGTTGGTATGTCACCTCTTAAACACGATGCTTTTTCTTTGTACGTGTATAATTTTTTGATGAGATTGTGCATTGAATAAATTTGAGAATTTTAATAAGCTGGTTTTGGTTGTAAGAATCCCTTGGCTTCCACTTCTGTCAGCTGTGGTTCAGTTGCAATGCCTTTCTGGGTAGTCTTCTGTAGGTTCTACTATACTGTTATTTTACTAACCCCCTTTTTTCTCCTCAGGCATCGAGGAAACATTTCTGCACAAATCCTCATGTACGAGGGAAGGATAATATAGATGAAGAATGGTGCATATTTCTCTCCAAGGGCACCTTTTTCTTGTTTGTTTGTTTTTTTCCCCCTTTAAATAAAGTCATTTAATACTCTCCTTTTCATTGTAAAATTTGTTGAAATCTACCAGTAAACTACTATTGAAGGATCAAGATGCAGGATGCTGTGAATTCAAGTGAGTTATCTTTATCCTTTTTCTTCCTCAACTTAATTTATTTCTCTCATATATTACTTAATTTAAAGCAATTAGCAAGGGAGATAAAATAAATAGTGCTTCATGTCTCCAACAAACAGAAATGCAAACAAGGTTAAAAGTCATCCAACTCTTCAGAGAGGAGGATGTCATGAAGTTCATGACATTGAAGATTTGGTGAAAGTTGGAGAAGTTGTGAAAGGTTAAACTCTGAATTTTCAGGCGTTTACCATGCCTTATGTTGTCATCACATCTTTAACTTGGTTTCTTTATCCTTTTTAGGTTGTTCATATTATGCAGCTCGTTCAATGGCAGATGATGCACAGCTGGTGTTTTGTCCATATAGCTATATTATCAATCCAGTTATTCGAGGAGCTATGGATGTAGATATTAAGGGTGCCATTGTGATCTTTGATGAAGCCCAGTATGTGCACTTGCATCAATAAATTCTGTGTTTTCTTTTACCTCGGTTGGACTTATGGTATCTCCAGGAGATAGCTAGCAAATGCAGGCAATTATTAGTTTAATATGTTTTAACTTTTCAGCAATATAGAGGATATTGCCCGTCAAGCTGGTAGTGTGGATATCGAAGAAGATACTTTAAATAGTAGGTGACTGAAATTATACTATTTTGTTTGACGATTTGAGAAAGATTTTTTTCTTATGGCTTGCTTTTCACATTTTTCAAAGAATTGCAGACGGAGTTAGAGCAGCTATGTCATATTGATTCTTTGGTTTACCAGCCGCTGTATGAAATGACACAGGTAATTAGTTATAATCATTCAGAATGATATCTAAACGTTTTCAAAGATCTTTTGAGATTTAGAAGTTCTACTGAACTTTTAGGATCTCATAAGTTGGATTAACCAGAGGAAAACCACACTGCAGAAGCACGAGTTTCAACATTATCTCACCTGGTGAGTTAAGAAAGAAAACTTTTACCGGCTATGCTGTAATTTTTAATGTCTCAGTTGCACATAGCTTGTTTTTTGCATCATATTGGTGTATATAAAACATAGTATCATATAATTCACTTTTTCTCATTTTAGATTCCTTGATCCGAGGAAGAAATAAATTTAAAATGCTTTTCTTGATGTAGCAAGAGTGATTTAATAATTTTGGGTGTAAATTCCAGATTTAGTGTGTTTCTTTATACACTTCAAGCCCTTCAATAAACATGCACGTTTAGCTCATTCTCTCCTAAAAATGGTGGTTTCACCTCTCTAGTAGTTGATATTAGTTTGATAATATCTGTCTATAAGATATCCTATTTCTGCGTTCATGAATGTTGTAGTTGGACTGGCAATCATGCTCAGAGGGAGCTCCAAGAAGCTAATATAACTCAACAGTGCTTCCCAATTTTGCTTGAATGTGCAACGAAGGTATCCTTGGTCTTTTTGGCTTCTTTGAATATTGTTGGGGACCTTTCATTTTGCTCTTATTATCTTGTTTCATCATATGCATGTTTAAGGCTATTAAAGCAGCTACAGATACGGAGTCTGATACTGCACATTTGAGTGGCCTGTCAGTGATAACGCTGGAAGGTAAGAGGCTACAGGATACAACCTTTGCTTTATTTTTACGTCAAACTTTCAATATTGACTATTTCCAATTTATACAATGCAGGGTTATTCTCTTCACTGACATATTTTTTCTCAAGAAATGGTTGCCACATGTCTGATTACCAGCTTGCATTACAACGCTATGTTAAAAGAGATCCTGGTAATCAGTTGCTTTGTCTTCTTTTAATTGCACTGCCTGCCAAGATTTTTCAGTCAATGATTACAGTTCTTGGTACCCTTTTTAGTTAAGAAACAAACTTCCATTGGTCTAAAAATACGAAAAAGGAGAAAAATCAACCTCCAGGAGCTGATCAAGCTTATGAAGAGCTCTGATTGAGATTCATAGAAAAAGAGTATAGGTCAACAGTTGCTAAAAGAGAGCACACCACAAGGAAGCCAAAAAAACTCAACTTACAACGTTCAGTTGATCACAAAAATCCATTTATAAATATCATCAAACTTCTGATAATGTTTCATCTGAAAATTCCCAAAATAAAGCGTTCATTAAGGCAAGAACTTTAGCCCTTTGCTTGATGAAAGCGTGGCCACACTCCAGCCAGCACCATTGCAAACTCAAAAACAAATGATATAGGATCAGAAAGATACATGTCACAATAAATGCTAGGAAAGTATTGAATGAATATACAACTCAAATCCAAGTTGTTCGATTCTATCTGTTTAGCTTTTCTCCATCAAGAAGCAAATCATACCCGATCCAGTTTGTAAATTGTTATTATGTTGAGACTGCTGTTCCCGAATCTTTATATTGTGCTGATGATGCAAACTAGAATAATTGACTTTATATCGTAATAGTGACGATGATAGTTGAGTTTTAATCACTCGAGGGAAAATGGGAAGGGAGACGTTTGTTTGATGTTATCTGGAATTTGATTTGCCATTTTAGGCTTTTTCAGTGGAGATTATTGTCACTGAATCTTATATTTTTGTTTCTGTTGTAATAGTTTATGTTTTTGTTTTAAAATTTTTTTATTTTTTATTTTTATTCTTTATTTCAGGAAAAGCTTATGTTGACTGGACGCATACTTTAAGTTTGTGGTGCTTGAATCCAGCTGTTGTATTTAGAGACATTGGCGATCTTTCCTTATCAGTTATCTTGACATCTGGGTGAGCATCTAACACTTGAAAAGTAGAATATGTATCATATGGTTTATGGAAACCATAAGATATCCTTTTCATTCTTGGCTTCTACAACCATAAGATATCCTTTTCTTCTGGAAGAATAAGACTTGAATTTTCTCATTGATTCTTTTGAGATTGGTTATAAGTCAGTTGATTAGCAGATTTCTAGAATATCATACTGAGCTGACAGTATAAAATTGAGATGCTTCTTTCAAGCGCTCTCTCTTCCCTACATCTTCTTTTGGTGGGTTATATTATATATATGGTGCCTAAGTAGGCATTTCTACTATCTAACCACTTCTGATTTCACTTGATTAGGACCCTGTCACCTATGAATTCCTTTTCATCTGAACTAGGAGTTCAGTTTGGAACTTCACTGGAAGCTCCTCACGTAATTGACATGGAATCTCAGGTTCAAATGGACTTCTCTTATTTTCTGGTTTGTCTATTCAAGCAACTGTTAAAATTTTGACCTATCAATAACCGTACTGCAGGTGTGGCCAGCTATTATATCAACTGGTCCAGGAAACTATCCACTCAATGGAAGTTATAAAACAGCCGATGGATATGCATTCCAGGTATTTTTGGAATTTCATGATTGATATAAACTTATTATAGGATTTTCTTGTGGTTCTCTTAGTTCTCTGGTGATTTTCTTTTCTAGTTTTTCCTTTTCTTTGGTCTGTATCTTCTTCTTTCCTTGGTGGTATTTGTAATTGTGAGCATTAGTCTCTTTTCATTCTATTAATGAAAATCTTTGTTTCTTGTTAAAAAAAAAAATTATAGGATTTTCTGGTCTTATACTGGTTGTTTTCTTAAAGGACGCTCTAGGTAAATCTTTGGAGGAGATATTTTTTATCGCTCCGGGTGGCTGTCTTGTGTTCTTCCCTAGTTATAAGCTGATGGAGAAACTCCAGAATCGTTGGTCTGAAACTGGTCAATGGTCTCGACTGAATGCAAGGAAGTCCCTTTTTGTTGGTAAGATACGTATTGGAAAATTTATGTTAGGCTAGTTTATTTACTTTCTGTTGGTATTTTATCATTCAAAGATGAGTTGAATTATATAATGTCGCTTGCAGGCCTACATTTACTTTTTTTTTTTTTTTTAATAGTTTTTGTGTGTTGCATTAAGAATATTTTCAATGGTTTTGTACAGAGCCAAGAGGAGGAACTCAAGAGGACTTTGACTCCGTTTTGAAAGGTTATTATGATACTATACGTCTTGGTGATAACTTTGCAGTTGGGAAGAAGAGGCGAGGTAAGAAGGTTAAACCCAATCACCCGTATGTGACTGGCTGTGAAAATCCCAAGGAAGGTGCTGCATTTTTTGCAGTTTTTCGAGGAAAGGTGCGTTCCTTTTTCCTTGTTTCTTTATAGTAAAATCAAGACCTTGTTGTCCTGAAGGCATAAAACAACCATGAATTTTGATATGCAGCTTCCAGTTTGGAAGATTAACATCCGTGATTTAATCTAAAATCTGTACAAATTTTGGACATGCTGTTGCTTAAACTGATATAACTGACGGAAATTTTAATTTGGATGCTTCTTTTGTGCATGATGATAAATGGTAATATTGTGAATGGTAATTGTATTAAATACCAAGATTCTCTTGATTTAATGAGGCAGCCTATAATCTGTCCATATTAGAGGCAATTTTTATACAATTTGAAATGATGGTAGCATTAGAGATCCAGAGTAGATGACCCCAACCAACCACCATGGGTTGGTCTCTAGTGGTCAATAAGAGCCATGTGAATAATAAAGGGCTTAGAGGGAATAGATTCAAGCCATGATGATCACCTACCTTGAATTTAATATCCTACAAGTTACCTTGCCAATCACATATAGTAAGGTCAAACGATTGTATTGTAAGAATAGTCTAAGTGCACACAAGTTTGCCCTCTCACGGATATAAAAACGAAAAAAAAAATTGTCACAACCATGTATCATATTCTTTTTCAAGTTTCACTAAGCTCTGAAGTTTGCTTGAAAGCCTGATAACAGATATCTGAGCTAAGGGTTGCTGCATCATACATTTTTGTAGCAGTCCACTTTTATTTGGTTGAACGGAGATGAGCTTCAGTAATATTGATAATTGGTACTGTACGTATTTATTTCTTTACGGGACCCCTCCATGTTAAGGCACCACGAGCAGCTAGCCCAGACCATTAACCTTACTCTATGATAAACTTCAAAATGGATTCGTAGATATGAGGGGAGGAGAGGAAGAAACATTTATTTAAAAGGCATGCCCAGTGCCTCGTTGAGGATGCCAAGAGGAAAGAGGCGAGGCACTCCAGTAGAGGCATGTGCCTTAGCGTGCCTCATGTGTTTTTCTTTTCTTTTCCCTTTCCGTAAGAAATATATAAGAACTTCATCATACATTTTTGTAGCAGTCCGTTCACATCCAATGATATCATCCTGGAAAACTCTCTTTGTACTGCTTTATTTTGGTGTAAATGCTCCCTCTCCCTTTGCTAATTATGGTCTTCCTCCCTTAGTTGCTAATTGGAGATCCTTTTTGTAATCTACCATTGGTGGCTGGGGTTTCCCCTTCTTTTGTATATTTCATTTATACATAAAGTCTTTGTTTCCTCCCAAAAAAAAACCGTTTAAGAACTTCATCCAATAATGATCCAATAGGTTGTAGGTGGAAGTTCCCAGTTTCAGTATGATCTGGATTCAAAACTTAGTTCTTGAAAGAAAAGTATGACGTTTTAATGATCCAATAAGTTTTTATTTTAAGAAAAGATCCATTAAGTTGATTTTATGATATAATTTGCATTTCCTAATTTGTCGTTGTGCTTGCAGGTTTCAGAAGGAATTGACTTTTCTGATGATAATGCTCGAGTGGTTGTATCCTTCCCTCTTTTAAACAACATCTACCTTTTCTCGTGTTTGGGAGTGCCTTAGGTCCATTGTCATATTACTTAATGAATTGGACTTGTAAATGATAAAGTCGGTGTTAGTCAAGTTGAATGGTTGTTATTGATTTATTGAAAGTCTTAACTAACATATCCAGATATTAGTTGGTATTCCATTTCCAAATATGTAAGAACTTCATCCTTACTTTATTTATGGACAATAATATATTATATCATCTTTTGATTATTTATTTATAATTGTTGCCAGAAATGATATTCAAGTTTCATTGAAGAAAAAATTCAATGACACGTATAAAATGTCCAAAAACCTTTTAAGTGGAAGTGAGTGGTATTGTCAACAGGCCTTCCGAGCTTTAAATCAAGCTGCAGGTATGGCTTGTAGCTGTTCTCATTTCTTTTCATTTTCTTGGTGTTTATGTGGAGTGGCATCATGCAAATATCCTTGTTATATTTTGAAACAATTTCTTTCTGTAGGACGTTGTATTCGACACAAATTTGACTATGGTGCCATTGTCCTATTAGGTAATTTTTTCAAGTTCTCTTGTTCCATTGCCTATTAAAAACACGAGCTTCACTGGTCACTAATTTTGTATGTATGCATAAGATTATTTTTCTGGGGTAGAGGAAGAAAACATATTTAACTCGAACAGAAGTCCCACAGAACTTGCTATATAGTTTCAATATTGTTTTTGCGATACTGATAGTGATAAATCTAAAATTTCCTTTTCCTTTGGTAGACGCATATGCTTATTTAATGTACAAATCTTCCATAGCTTTTCACCTTTTCTTTATGGGCAAAATAGATGAGCGTTTCCAGGAAGAGAGGAACAGGACATACATTTCAAAGTGGCTAAGAAAATCCATTAAACAATTTGATAACTTTGAACAGTCTATGGAGGGGCTGAAATCATTTTTCAGCCACATTAAGGTCAGGAACATATTTTCCTTGCTTCTTCTGCGTTATTTTCTTCCTTTACATACCTAGGTCAGCCGATGAATGTACATTATTGTTGGGCTTCATTTCAGGAGCGCAGTAGCAAGAGCACAGAAAGTGACTTGCAGAAATCTGAGAATGAGGAGCACATTACTTCTACAGACCCTAGTAGTTTTAGAAGAAAGAAGATAGAGAAATTTGACAAGTTAAATTATTGTGGACAAAAAGTTAGTACTGAAATAATGAAGTATGATACCTGTTTTTCTCAATTGAAATCTCAAGGTGATATTGAAGTTCAAGCTTTTTTTCAGGCTCATGAGGATGCTAAAAACTGTATTATTGATCTGGAGTGCAGTGTTGAAACAGATACGAGGTAAATATGGATTCCCCATCCTTATATTTTTTATGGCATGAGTTATGAAGAGCTGAGAATTCATTACCTTTTCCATCTTGGCGTATAATTTGATTTAGCACTTGCAACGTTTTTTCAGTAATTGTAAATTGTAATCAGGCAGTTGATTAGCTATCACGCCCCTCTATGATGTATTATCTTCCTACTCAGCATTCAGTATGCATGTTACATTTGCAATGGTCTTGAACCACTGCTTGTTGCAGGAACCATGAATTTCTATCTATGACAACCGTCCTTGAAGTTCCAGATTCACCAATTGCACGGGAGACCCCTTGTGTTGATGTTGGAGGCGTCACTAGTCCAGGAGACTCCAAAGATGAAAGATCGAGTTCAACAATAATTGAGGCCTATTCTGAGTTTCCTGATCAATTATCTAATCATTCATTTCCTTTAATCAAATCAATAAGATCTCCTCTTACTTCCGAATCTTCAATGCTACATACTCCTGAAAGAAATGTTGCTGCAAGTGCCTTCAGCTTTGCACGAGAAACAGAATCTTCTTTGAATATGAGTGTAAATTCTCATACCCAGAAAAGAAGGAAGTCTGTGGGTTTAACTATTACGAAACTTGCTCAAGAAGAGTTTGTTACTGATCCCAAAACCAAAACTCCCGAATGCAACAGCGTGGACAGAAGCTCAATTATCAGCAGAAATTTAAATAGCCCAAAAGATACTAGTTATGAGATTCTTCTCACGGAAAAGAAGTCTAAAAGTTCAAATGATCCCCAAGTGCTCAAGCTAAATGACACCGTTCCTGTTTGTCTGTCTTCTGGTCCTCCTATGGACAAAAAGTTGCATCTGTCTTGTGCACTTTGTAGAAGCCCACTGGGTCGTCCGGAGAACCATTTATATGTAACGTGCTCATTTACAGTATCATCAAAAACACACTTAATATCGATGTATAAGGAAAGGTTGAAACCGCAAACTACCAATTCACCAACAAGTATACCAGTTATTGTGACAGACATCTTGTTTGTTAACCAGAGGCTTCTAGTTAGGTCTTCGAAAGATGCGGGACGTGGTATCTGGAGCGAAGAGGATGGTTGTGTATTCAATTGTGTCTTTTGCCCCTTCTGTTGCACTGACAATTGTATTGGTGTACAGATCATGGCGACTGATGCATCAAATATTCAGTTACTTAATAAGGTATGTTTTATTCAATTTTTCTAAAATTTCATGAAGGTGAAGATAAATTTTTTTTGGTTGTTCAACATCTCAAACTTTATTATGACAGTTTTACCCACTATTTTTTTAAAATTACATTTCTCTTTCCCCATCATTTTGCAGGTGTTTTTTTACTTGGAGTGTTTGGAGATCCGAGACCTAAAAGCGCATACAGAAAAGGCTTCAGTAAACAAGGTCAGATTGTAATCTAATTTATCATATGAAAATGATTCGTCAGATACGCTGGAAATTCATGTCCTGATGGGGAAAAGTAGACTTGTTGGTAGAAGAGAATTATTTGGTTGATGAGAAATCAAACTTAACTAGCTAGTTACTGTGTACACGGTATAGGCATGAATTAAAATCAGTATGATGGCTCGTTACTTAAGATTTCCAAACTCTATTGCAGGAGTTATTACCCGTTAGTAGCTCAGCCAAGAATAAGTTGGCCGTCATGGAACCCATTGAAAATTTTTCATACTCCCCTAGCCCGCTAACCTCAGGAGGCTGGAGGTCTACAAAATTGAAAGTCAGAAGGAAAGGAACTTCATAGAAATATTCATCAAGATTCATTCTGGTTGGCCTAATTTAACCACAGTGCTGCTGTCCAAACTTATAAAATTGTCTGCATGCTTACTTGGTATAATGGGAGATCTGGCCATTTTGATGGCTCAAATTCACCACTGAAGAAATGCAGCTGAGGTGGAAACGTCAGTGCATGTCTGGGCAAAAGAATCTTTTAATCTATGTTCATTTTTACTACAATTGTAAAGTTAACTGCATATTTATCTTGATTATTTCTTCCGAGTTGTGAAGCCCTCTGTATAGTTTCTGCATGATTGTTTTGTAATGCTGTTTTAGATAGGATAGCATTGTATTGACCGTAGTTGAAGAATCCCCAACTAACAGTAGTGTTAGCTAACTTCCATGGCCTAAGGATATGGTT
The DNA here is from genome assembly GCA_017139565.1 of Luffa aegyptiaca. Classification (NCBI taxonomy): domain Eukaryota; kingdom Viridiplantae; phylum Streptophyta; class Magnoliopsida; order Cucurbitales; family Cucurbitaceae; genus Luffa; species Luffa aegyptiaca. The sequence goes on along the minus strand of CM029406.1, from coordinate 48,965,739 downwards.
GCATTCAATAGGGAATTTAGTGAACATGGCGTTTCTGGTTTAACTTCAGGTTCTCTTGTAAATGTTCTTTTTAATTTAAGAAGAAAACAACTTTGCCGTGAATATTGATCAGGATTCTGGATGAAGTTGCATTATGTACTATTTTCTAGCCATCTGCCTGGCTGATTCATCATCCGCAGCTACAGATTGGTTTGAGTTCTACAAGATCTTTTGCAATAGCTGGACCCTGGAGTACAAATCAACTTCTCTAGGAGACGAGTCAAATACTAGGGATTGATTTCTGTTATAAATTCTTTGTTTAAAATTACCATTTTGTTTCTATTTATTTATATGCAGGATTTAGGTGAGCTGACAGTCTGATACGTCTGCTTTTCAAATTCCAGTTTGATAGCTAAATAGAGTCTTAGTATATGAGTCTGGTGCAAAATTAATCATACGTCATTCTCAACCAAGCAAATGACCAAAATTGCAGGAAAAAGGAAAAACAATTTATACCATGCAGTAACATATTTAATTAAATCCTTCAAAAATTGGTTTGAAGCAGTATTGTAAGCTATATCATTCATAACCACGTATATAAAATGCCTCACAAGCATCTTCAAAATTTGATTTCCTTTTACATGCAGTGTAATATTTACTATGTCAGTTGTACGCACATTCCTCCAGGATGAGCTTCCGTACAAGCAGGCAAGCACATCTGCAGAATGTTAGAGGCATCACTCAACCAAATGATATCCTTCACAAGCATGGTAAGGGTTGTAGCCGTCTGGTACGTTCATTTTATCATTTGACAGATTATTTCCTGCACATTGACGAACGTAGAAAGTAACAAGTTATCCAGAGATACCAGGACATTCAAATATGCATATATCTTCATGTTTGATTCAGCATGCTTAAATATATAATTGCAGCATTACGAAATGCTTGGATGACGAAATTAAGAAATGCTCAAATGTACAACTCTTGGAAAGACAGTGCAGAAAGAGCATACTATGATTCTGAGCTGGGGCCATCTGACTGATATGACCAGATCCGAAAGACTGGAACATGGGCTCCCCTTTATTTGATTGTGCATCAAAGGAAAGCACTTCAGCACCTAAATCAGATCTCTGAGAATACATGTTGCTCGACTTAGAAATGTAATTTTCATAAGTTTGGAAGGTTTCTGGTTTAGTCTTTTTCTCCTTTGGAGAATCAACTTCTGTCTCTGGTTCTGAGTCTGCATTATTTGGTAATGAATTTGCTTGCTTTCTTTTTGAACGAGCCCTTCTGTTTTGAAACCAATTATACACGTTTGCTTCTGAAATTTGACCATGTTGTGTCAGCTGTAGAGTTATTTCCTTGATCTTCTGCTTGCTTGGGGTTCCATTGCCCTCATCAAAGATCTGCTCAAGAATTTGAAGCTGCACAGGCGTTGGCGTCCACCTCTGCCTAGCAGTTATCTTGTGGCCAGCAGCAGATGCCATTATTGGATCACAGTATAGATTCCCTAGCCGCATTCCTGAAAACCAGAAAACATTAAAGCTGTCAAGGAGCAAAGTTTATTTTCCAAGGGAGTCCATTTCTCCAGTCATGTTGGAGCATCAAAGGAACTAAAAACAGGAAACAAACAGCAAGGTCCTCCTTAATTTAACAAGTCTGGCTTGCAGCAATAACAGAACAGGTAATATTAAAGTTTAATCAACCAACAGAACAGAGGATGAGACATTCTATATCCAAGATTTAGTCTTAAAGTTCACTAACTGTACTCCAATTAGATCTAACAGAACTATTCTTGTAGGTCCAAACGAATGGAGAAGAAACAGAGAATCGATGAGAACAATAATGCAGGAAGATGAGCAGAATTAGTGGAACAAAGCTGAAGACAATGACCCACAATCTATTCCAACATAGAAGAAATGAGATGAAAAATGAGCAAATGAGAGAAAAAGAGAGAGACCGGCAAGGTCCTGCTGGGCGGTGATTGCCTTGTGCATCTCCACAAGCTGCTCACAAATGGAAGCATAGACAGAGATCTGCTGCCTGAGGAGCTCCATTTGCTCATCCGTCATCACCTTGACGTACAGCCCACCAACTCCATCGCCGTTGCTCAATTGCTCCACCTGCATTTGCATTTGCAATTGCTCAGTTTGGTTCTGTTGCTGCTGGTTCTGCCACTCCATCCTCCTCTTCTTCTCTTCTGCACTTCCTTGGTTCTACGTCTCCATTCTCAGCTAACCCATTTGGCCATTTCCATTTATCCTCTAAGCAAAGCAAAAGGGGGGAGGAAAGAAAAACAAAAAGCACTCAATTGGAAGCAACGTAGCAGAGGAATTGGATTGGACCCTAAAAAAGAGGAAAAAAGCGTGAAAAGCGCGGTCAGCCTACTGTGCTGTTGCTGAACATGCCACGTCGGACGCGCACTCTATCACTAATTGCGCGGGTCGCGGCGGGTCTTCTGAATATCTCGGTTTGTCTGTATCTTTTCTTTGCTTTGCCACGACGGCAATGTCTCTTTAACATTAACCCTTCTCTACTCGCAGGTGAAGCGCGTGGCATCCACGAACCAATGGCACTGTGGAACATAGTTCATTTGTCTTGGGAGGGGATCGACTTGTTTGATCATAGGTAAGTTGGTTTGGTTTTGGTTTGGTTTGGTGTCGTCAAACTGACTTGTTGAATATTCCATGCAACGTTGGTTTCCGAGATGAGACAAATTAAAAAGTTTAGTCTTTTTTTCTGCAGAAACCACCGACTGAAAATTCAACCTATTCTGGAACCCACCAAGTGTCGCAACGTAATCAGAGGGATTTCCTTTTTAATTTCCTTTTTGGCTCCGATGAAGGTAAATTAAATAATGTCATATTTAATGGCTTTTCATTTAAAGAAAAAAAATGGTCATATTTAATGGGTGGAGGTGCTTCTTGGTCACCATATTATTAAATGACCATTATCCCCTCTCGCTCTCCCATGAGTTGATCGTAGACCTGCCCGTAGAGGATTAAGAAAAGTAAAAAATGAAAAGGAAAATGGGTTTCCGCAACTTGAAGTATAAACGGTGTACGAAGACGACCTGCCCGTAGGTGACCTGTGACAATCCGATTCGTCTGTTTTTCTTTTATGGTATGAAAATTGAGGCGGCCATCATGCTAAAATAGAGAGAAAAATTATGACAGCAAAGCTTAATTAATTGAGAAAGAAATTAATTGCCTGAGAAGGTGATGACTATGCTTATAAAAGGGCTGAAGGGCTACTTAAATTTGCACAGAGAAGGAAATTAAAATTGGAGGGCAGTCTTCTTCTTCGTTTGGCGCAAGGTGCTGGTTTTTTTTTTGGAGAAGAAAGACAGGGAGCTTTAAGAGATTTTTTCTTCCTGAGTATTCCGTGAGTTGTTTTTCTTCAATTCAAGAGTTTTGAGAGTTTGTTGTTGAGTGATTCATGAGTCTTTTCTTGAGAGAAAAGTGAGAAATCATTCTCGAACGTTGTTAACTTTCTTTCTACAGTTTTAGTGGAACCTGCTTTGGTAGTAGAGAATTGGACGTAGTCCAGATTGGTTGAATTAGTACAAACTCGGTGTCGTTTTCTCTTCCCTTCTCTTTTATTTATTATTGTTCTTGTTACTTAGAATTTTAGATTGGTTTATTTGTTCTTTTGAGCTATTAGTTTCAAATATTTATTCTGCATTATATTTGATACTATAACCTGATCTGGAAATTGCGATAAATATATATTGTTTGAATTTAGTTGATTGAATTATATTTTTATCATCTAACAACTACAGAAGATCGATCAATCTTTCATAAGAAACTAATGTCAGTTTTTCAGAATTAAAAAAGAGCATTAACTTCAGAAATCATGGTCAAATTCTTTTTTAGATGAGAAGTCTAACAAAGCAAGATCTCATGAGTTTGTTCAAATTTTCATGATGACATTATATTATCTATTGTGTTTTAATTTACACAAGTTTTCTGTGAGATTTTATTCAAAAGTTTCATACCAATGAAAATGCGTTTGCTTGTATACAATGGATTTTCCTCACTTCCAGTCAATATAGTACTATATTTACATCCACAACCATTATCTCTTTGAATAAAAGATCCTCCAACCTACTATTAACTTTGCTAGATTTTTTACTTAATTAACCTAAATTACAAGAATTGGGCCAAGCCCATTAAAGAACACAAACTAAGGGGCCAAGCCTATTACAATCCATTGAAGAGGGTTGAGCACTTGTTTCAACTCAAATTAATTTTTTTTTTTTTTTTTAGCATTTTCTATCTAATTTAGACTCTCTTAACAATCTTCGGTTTTTGAAGCATAGTTCAAAGTTTTTGTCCTCAACCAAAAAGTCAAATCACTCAATCCACATGTTGTAAAAAATAAAAAGAAAAAAGAAAAAAAATACTCGGTTTCTCAAACAAAAATCAATTTTGAACCTCCTCTAAAGATCTTTCTATGAGAACATGTTACCATGTTTGACAGAGTTGTATTACACCATTTTTTATTTCACGCCTGAAGATTCTATCTTTTTGGTACAATTCTCTCCACTTTATAATTTCCCATGAATATTCTTTCCATTTCCCTAAAAAAAACAAAAAAAACTACCAACTATTCTAACAAACATATAGTCCTTAGTTCTTACCTGCGCACCATCGATCATTCTCCCATCTAAGACGGAACTATATTCACTTCCCAATGCTACCTTTCTCCTGCTAAGCTGACCACTACTTTGATTTTTCATTTAGATATTTTTACCCATTTATCTGAAAAATCAAGAACAGTAGCAACCTACTCTCACTGCCACTAACGTTGGTCGTTACAGATAAATTCATCTGTTATCTTTACAACTGATTCCTTTCCGGCAAGGCCCATACTCCGACGACGGCAGCCATGGCGACCCTTCTGTCTCCCCACAAGATGGGACGCTTCTCTCTCTCTCACAGGTCGGTTTGATATATAAAAATATCTTCTTTCAAGCTTCCCACCATTTTCCTTTTTCATGAACAGGGCTCTGTTTTAGACCACAAAAACAGAGGACATAAATCTTCATCGTCTTGGATTTGACTTTTCTTCTTGCTTTTCAGGATTGTGTTGGCGCCATTGTCGAGGTTGAGGTCTTACAATTTCACTGCTCAACCGCACGCCGCTCTGTATTACTCACAGAGGACGACCGCAGGCGGTTTCTTGATTGGAGAAGCCTCTGGAATCTCTGATACTGCTCAAGGGTACGCAAACACTTTTTAACTGCTTAAAATACCTTTTTATGCTTAGAAATCCGGTTATCTAAGCACTCTGAAGATCATTCCACACATACTTGGCCAACTGAATCTGTTTGAATTGAATGTATGTGTTTGAAGTTACCCAAATACTCCTGGAATTTGGACAAGAGGACATGTGGAAGCTTGGAAGCCAATCGTGAAGGCTGTTCATGACAAAGGAGGCATCTTTTTTTGTCAGCTCTGGCATGCTGGAAGAGTTTCCTATCATTGTGAGCCTCTCATTCTCTAGTGTATATTTTGATACAAACTCCATAAATTCTTGATTGACCGAGAAAATATTTAGTAAAGACGTAGTTTTCTTTCTTACTCAACCCGAGTTTGAATAAAAAGTGCGTTGATATTTAAACTTCAAACCTTTACGAAAGGAAAAATTATAGGAGGTTGCCACAATTTGGCTAACTTTTAATAAAATGTGAATTTGAAAAAAGGGTATGATTCTTAATAGTCACTAGATATAGATTCAAAGTAGTTTCATCCACTCTTTCTCGTACCTCCAACGGTATACCAAATTGCTAGCCACATTGTGAAGGCCTCTAATAATTTTTGGAGAGGAGAAGTTTCTAATCTCATAACTAGCCTAACTATAAGCCAAGCTCAAATTGTCATACAAACACTAGATTTGATTGTCAAGAATTTTAGCAGAGACTGGTTTTGTTTGTTTATTTAACTCTCAGCTGTGCAATAGCTTTTCAGCCAAACGGACAACCTCCAATATCGTGTACGGATAAGCCACCATCGACTGAGAAACAAATATACGGAAGCATAGTGCCGGAATATCCCCCTCCTCAACGACTAACGGTGGAGGAGATTTCACAAGTGGTCAACGACTACAGAGTTGCAGCCAGAAATGCCATAGAAGCTGGTAAGACAAGTTCCACTTTTTAATTATTATTATGAGAAAAAGAAAACAACCCAGTTGAAGTAATACAAATCCCACATGGAAACTATGATCTTTAATCAAAAGAAATCAGGTTTCGATGGAGTTGAGATTCACGGAGGCAATGGATACTTAATCGATCAGTTTCTTAAAGATGAAGTGAACGATAGGAAGGATGAATATGGAGGAAGCTTAGAAAAGCGTTGTAGATTTGCTCTAGAAGTAGTGAAAGCTGTGAGTGAAGAGATCGGTAGCGATCGAGTCGGAATTCGACTGTCACCATTCGCCGATTACAATGACTGTGGCGACTCCGATCCTGAAGCTCTAGGTGTGTTTATGTGCAAGTCATTGAATAGATATGGAATATTGTATTGTCACATGATCGAGCCGAGGATGATAACTCAATTTGATAAAGGAGAGACTAAACAAAGTTTGTTGGCAATGAGAAAGGCGTTCAAGGGAACCTTCATTGTGGCTGGTGGATACAACAAGGAGGAGGGAGAGGAAGTGATTGGAAATGGTGCTGCTGATCTTGTTGCTTTTGGAAGGTTGTTTTTGGCGAATCCAGATTTGCCTAAAAGGTTTGAACTTGATGCGGATGTTAACGAGTATGATCGAAGTACCTTCTACACTCATGATCCTGTAATTGGCTACACTGACTATCCATTTCTCGACATGTAGAGCGAGCCATTTGGTAATGGTTTGATGTTTGTTTGAAAGTAAGATCGATTGTCTAACACATCATGCTTAGAATTGTAACGTTTCCAGGTAAATGACAGATAATCCATGACATTCATTCATAGGGCAATTGAAGAATATGGAGAAATTCTCATCTCCAACTATTCAATTTACCCTTTTTTAAAATGGGAAAAATGAATAATGTGACATTATTGTTCAGAGACAGAAAATAAAGCTTTGGACAAATGAGTAGAGATGGAGTTTAGTGCCATTATTAATTTTCCCACAATATTTGAGAATACATTACATTGGTGAAGGAATAGCTTCATTTCTCCTTTAGGTTGGGTTTGTTTAGTGATTGGGAGATGTAGGAATATAAAAACAAAGGATTTAATTTAAAATAAATGTATATTTTATGTTTTCAACTAATATTCATAAATTGGAGCTCTTAATTTAAGAAGTTGCTTAAACTTTGTGTATAGTGGTAATATACCGACACGTGTGACGGATTGTTTGGCCCCCTTCGTCAGAACTAATAATTAATAAAATTAATAGTGGTAATAATTATTAAATAAATGTTTGGTTGAATCTCAAAATTTATTAATAGATTTATCAAATAATTTTTTTATATAGTTAATTTATTGCAATATTGTATAATTTATAAAATGTTTTAAATTTTAAAAAAGAAACGAGTTTATAAAATAAAATAATATAATTCATTCAAAAAATTAACAAATAACAACTCTAATCACATCCACATCATGAACTAAAAAAATCAATCATATCATACTTTTACATGAACTACATGACCTTTTCTTTTGATCCGTTGTAGTTTTGTTTTTTTCAATCTGTTTTCTTAAAAAAAAAATAAATAAATATTGCCCAAGAGTTAAATTTTAAATTTGTCATTCAACTTTTCAACCTATCTTTAATTGGTCCTTGGAACTCTAAAAAATTTTCTAATTCATCATTAAAATTTTTAATTTATTATCTAATAAATTCTAATTTAACTCTTTATTAAAAATTTAAAGAGTTAAAATGGCTTAAACTTGTAATTTAACAAAAAAAAAAAAAAACTATATTAGCCTACTAAATTTGTTATTCATTGAACTAGCTTGATTTTTTTTTTTTTTTTTTTTTTTTTTTGAGAAAAGAACTCGCTTGATTTAGTGAATGAATATAAGAAATTGAATAAAAATTGCATACCAAACTTTTTTAACTGTACATTTTTCATTTGGATGTTAATATTTACCTCAAAATTCAAACAAATCATTTCACAGATGAATGAAGAAAAAAAAGGGAAGAAAAGAAAAAAAAAAACGAAATAAACGTGATAAGGCAACAAACGCTGTATGCCATGAACATAAATAAATTAATTTCTTTCTTTTATAAACTAGTATGATGTGTTGGTATTGTAAAGACATCAAGTCATCTATTCCGGCAAGGCCCAGACTCCGGCACGACGGTGGAAAAATGAGCGCCGCCGTGGTTGAAGAAGAAGGAAGCAGCAAAGAGCAGCACGTGATGAAGCAGCTTCTTCTATCTCCCTACCAAATGGGATGCTTCTCTCTTTCCCACAGGTCAATATATTAATTATAAAATATTATTATCAATCTTTGTTATAAATAAGAATGTTCAACTTTCTTCTTAGTTTCTTTATTGATTTGATATACCAAGCTGTATCATAGCCATATTTCAAACTTAATTTTTGTGTAACGAACAAAAGGTCGTGAGCCTCAGTCATATAGTATTTCTGAGCTAGATCTATGATTAGTTCAGAAGAAGAGAAGTTGGTTTAGATAAGAGCAAATTCTCAAAAAGTCGGAGAGTGGACTGGTTTAGATAAGAGCAAATTCTCAAAAAGTCGGAGAGTGGACAGATGAATGACTATTGAGAAGAGCTTCAACTCAACGACCATTTGTTACCGAAGAGGATTATTGAGAATACGACCAAAGCCCCACATCGGTTAGATAAGTAGAATATCATGAATATATAAGTCACGACAACCATCCTCGGGAATATGAGGTCTATTGATGAAATAAAAAGCAAAAAGGGTTCGAATAATCTTTAATAAACTTTTTTCGAATTGACTTTTCTTTTTTATTATCATATAATCTAAGGATAGTTCAACTAAGTCGAGAGGTTACTATCTACTTAGATGTGGTTTTTTCAGGATTGTATTGGCACCATTAACAAGGTCAAGGTCTTACAACTTCACGGCTCAACCACATGCCGCTTTGTATTACTCTCAAAGGACATCGAAAGGCGGTTTCTTGATCGGAGAGGCTGCTGGAATCTCCGCTACAGCTCAAGGGTATGTAGGGAAGGACAAATAAGTAAAAAAAAAAAAAAAAAACTAATTAAAAAATTATATTTTAGTCCTTATACTTGTTTTAGTCAATTTAACTGTGTATTGAAGTTATTGTTTCTAAAAAAATGTGAGTAAAGTTACCCAAACACCCCTGGAATTTGGACAAGAGAACATGTAGAAGCTTGGAAGCCGATTGTGAAGGCTGTTCATGACAAAGGAGGCATATTCTTTTGCCAGCTCTGGCATGCTGGAAGAGTTTCCTATTATTGTGAGTATCCGAACTCTTTAGGTTCTGTTTGATGACCGTTTGTTTTTTTCTCTATCTTCTTTTCCTATTTTCAAAATTCAAATCAAAATTTGAAAAACCAGAAATCAAATGGTTATCAAACTAGACCATAGCATATAATAAAACGGGATCTTTCTATATTGTTCGTGTGGGATTCATGCATGAATGTCACTAGGTTATCAACCAAATGGTGAAGCACCAATATCATGTACAGACAAGCCACCAACAACTGAGAAACAAATATACGGAAGCAGTATCCCGGAATATCCCTCTCCTCGACGACTCACCGTAGAGGAGATCTCTCAGGTTGTTAACGACTTCCGGCTTGCAGCTAGAAATGCCATACAAGCCGGTAAGACGCAACTTCCATGATTTTATTTTAACCATAAACTTGTCAAGTTGTATCAATTTCATTCTAAATTTTTAATTTCCACAAATCGAACCCGAAAACTTAGGTTTTGACGGAGTTGAGATTCATGGAGGCTATGGATATCTAATCGATCAGTTTCTCAAGGATAAGGTGAACGACAGAAGGGATGAATATGGAGGAAGCTTGGAGAAACGTTGTCGATTTGCTCTGGAAATAGTAAAAGCTGTGAGTGAAGAGATTGGGAGTTTCAGAGTTGGAATTCGATTGTCGCCATTCACTGAATACAACGACTGCGTCGACTCTGATCCCGAAGCTCTAGGAGTGTTCATGTGCGAGTCATTGAATCGATATAGGATATTGTATTGTCACATGGCGGAGCCGAGATTGACAACACAATTAGACAACTCTGAGACTGAACAAAGTTTGGCACCGATGAGAAAGGCATTCAAGGGAACCTTCATTGTTGCTGGTGGCTACAACAAGGAGGATGGAGACAAAGTGATTGAAAATGGTGGTGCTGATCTTGTTGCTTTTGGAAGGTTGTTCTTGGCAAACCCAGATTTGCCTAAAAGGTTTGAACTTGATGCTACTCTTAACGAGTACGATCGAAGTACCTTTTACACTCATGATCCTGTTATTGGCTACACTGACTATCCATTTCTTGAATGCATTGAGAAGCAAGATCTTACCTTCTAAGAAACAATAGATTGTTGGGAATACGATCAAAGCCTCATGTCAGCTAGATAAGAAAAAAGTCATATTAGTATAAGTAAAGACAACTATCTTTGTATAGATAAGAAAATCTATGAAAGTTAAGAGCAAAGCTATGGAAAAGTGTTCTTGATTTGCTCTGAAAATAATAAGTCATGAGTGAAAAGATCGAGAGTAACAAGGTCAGAATATGACTATCACCATCTTTTTTTATTAATTCAACTGCAGAGACTCCAATCCCCAACTTGTGTTCATGCGCAAGTCATTAAATAGATATGGAATATTGTATTTTCACATGGTTGAGCTAGGATGAAAATAAAGTTAGAGAAGTGTGAGATTGAAAAAAGTTCTGCATCAATCAAAAAGGCATTCAAGAGAACCTTCATTGTCGCCAATGAGGTACACCGTACAACAAGGAGGTTGTGATGGGAAATGATGGTGTTGATCTTATTGCTATTGGAAGGATACTTACAATAAATTTAAAATTCTATGATGGCCTTAACGAGTACAATCAAAGTACCTTCTACACTCACGAACCTATTTATTGGTCGGCCACAAAGAAATCTACATTGTCGCCAATGAGTACAACAAGGAAGCTAAAGAAGCTAGAGAAAATGTGCTTGAAAATAGTAATGTTGATCTTTCGTTGGATGTTGACCTTCAAGAGTACAATAAAAGTACCTATGCACCCACGAGCTAAAAAAAAATGTTACTAGAATTTGAAATGGAATGTTCCCAAATTGAAATAAATAACAAACAATCAATAAAAGTTCATGGGCATGAAGAAATTCTCGTTCCAACTACATTTCTACAATTTACCTTCTTTTTAAATCCAAGAATGATTATGATATTATTCAGAGACAAGGGCAGCAAACAGACGAGCAGTGATCAAATTTAGCCCCAACTTTCAAGATAAAAAAGTTTTAGTTTGGCTACAAATCACAAAAAATGCGACAAGCCCTTAAGTCTTGGATTGATTCAATAATTAAGAATAAAGATTTAAAGAGTAGCCAACAAACCACAATGAAAAGGGCAAGCTAAATACATATGAAAAACAAGCATTCGGGCTATCCATTTGAAAATCTGTTGGCAACTGGAATTCAGTGATTGAGTGGTGCAAGCTGTAACAGTTGGACCAAAGTAGGAAAGCGAAAAGATTCAGTTAATGGGTTTTTGCATCTTCATCTTCTCGATTTGTGAAGTGGAATGTTCTTGCCAGCTCAGTTGAAAAATTAAAAAACATAGTTGGATTGGAATAACTAACATTGTAAGGTACATGACAGATGATCTCCCATTACAACCATTCGTTTCTGAATGCACAAACAAAATAACGGGGAGATACTAATATATTTCCATGATATAAAAAACAATTAACAGGAAATGATCAGACCATTACACTATGGAAAGATCAAGTACACTGACAGCCTAAGTGACTTTACTATCATCTACATCTTCATCACTCGTCATCATCCTCCTGCAAAATCAAAGGAACAAAATGAAATGATTGAAGAGTTCAAACAAACATTTACAAGACAATGTATCATTTTACTAAAAATCCTTAGACAAACTACCTCTTCGCTGCCCTCATCTCCTTCCTCATCATCATTCACCTCAGACATTGACTTCTCAGATTCATCTTCTTCCGCAGCATTGGCTCCACTGGCCTGAACTCAGACAGGAATGACAATTGAATTCACATAATAAAGTAGAGATACAATATAAATACTACAGAAACTTTTCCAAGAGGATATACCTGTTTCTTGTTATAGGCCTTCATATTTTTCTCATATTCAACCTTCCTCTTGTCAGCCTTAGCAATGTAAGGTGCTTTTTCCTGATATTATAAACAGTAATTCAGACAGAGTTTATAATACCAGGAGAAGTTTAAGAAATACTACGATAGGTATCACGTACAGCATCTGACATTGATTTCCATTTCTGTCCAGCAGCTTTACCAACCTGATGGAATCATTTGCAGTTCAATTATCAATGCTCATTTCCTTAAAGAACTAAAAAAGTTGGAATGGTAACAAGAAAACAAAAAGAACTAGTACAAAGACAAATAGCTTACAGCAGACACTGCTTTGTTATTCGGATTCTCCTCATTGAACTTCTTCCTGAACTCTTCCCTTTAATTGTCAAAAAAAAAAAAAAAATGTAACCACATGACAACATAGAAATTAGATAGGCAATCACGCTTACAGAGAGAATACTACAGCAACATCAAGTGGCTAAAAAGAAAAATACACATAAATCACAGGAATCTTTTCGTTGAAAGTCGGGTGCTTTGACACCCACTTATATTTCCACATGGTATTCGAATATTGTGAACTACTAATGTTCGATAACCCAACAAAAAACCACGGAAAACAAATTCATAGTTTTTCCGTCCTGTTTCTAATTTTATCAACACCACAACCGTCCAAATGAAATAATTCGCAGACAAGCAGAGTTATTCAAACGTAGAAAAGTAAGTTAAAAGATTAAGAATATTTACATGAAAACGAAGAAGGCACTGGCTGGCCTCTTGGGTTTGTTAGGATCTTTCCCTGCCTTCTTACCCCCTTTTTTGCCCGCGTTCGCTGCACCTTTCTTCACAGCAAGCCTACAAAGAAGGCCAATCACCAAAAACGATCAATCAGAAAGAAAAAAGGTCAACGCCCACTTTTTCACAGGTAATTCACAACAACGAAGCTTCCTAGATCTAGAGCCGATGAAACCTACAAAATAAACATATCCGACAGAAAAAGCACGGAAGAAACCAAAAAACTTACTTCGCGTCTGCTTTCTTCGACTCCGACTTCGATTTACCGCCTTTCATGTCGGATCCTGCAGTGATAAGATCGGATCAGCAACAATCTCGGGAAGAAACAAAGAAAAGAGATGAAATTACGAGGGAAATGGAAGGAGATCGATGGAACGTACCGAAGGAGGGAGCTCCGGAGGGAGGTTAGGTTAGGTTAGGTTTAGGGTTTGAAGAGGGAGGAAGAAGCGGAGGTGCGTGTGAGAGAGAAAGAGAGAAGCGGTACGAGGAGAGGGACTTGTGAGAGTAAAAAGGGATAATTAAGTCCCTGAGGAGGGCAAATTGAAATTCAATTGCGCACGAAATGAAAACAGGGATTTAGGCGGGATTCTAAATTTATTGCCACCTCAATAATCCGCGCACTCTCTTTTCATTGGTCCACGTCATCACATCCCTTCGCCCTTCCCAATCTCTCCGCCCCTTTGTGTTTTCTCTCCTAATATTCGTTGGCGGTGCGACTCCCGCGGGGGAAAAAAAGCATCTCTCAGACAGCCCATCTTTTCAAATGTGGGCCTTAAAAATAAAGCCCATATGTAGTCTGATCTAGCCCGCAAAATAAGTCCAATTTGAACCCGTGGCCCGTTTAAGCAAGCCCAAATCGGAGCGTGTCTTTTTCTCAGATTTTCGGCCTTAATTTTTAGCCCACACAAATAAGCTTGACGCGATATCCAATCTAGCTTACAAAAATATTAGGGTAACTACACAAATGGGTCAATAGTAGCCTATTTATTCCAGAAATGTCTATTTTGTTATAATTTTACATTTCTGTCAGCTCACAACCAGATATTTAAGAAGCAAATTCATGTATTTGCCTTTACCGGTTGACAGAAAAAAAATATATAATACTAAAATAAATTAATAAAATAAGAGTTACCAAATTAAATAAGAACATTTAGGGAATAATAAAAATTGAATTAATGCATTAAATCTTACCATTGATAAATTTAAAAGATTTAGACAATTTTGAAATTAATGAGTTAAAGGAGCCCATCCACCATAATTTATGAAAAATATTATTTCATCGTATAAAGTTTTTTATACAAACATATTTTAAGTATGGGTTTTTTTTTTCCATTTATTTGGTAATCCTTTTTTTTTTTTTTTTAATTTCAACAAATATAGAGTTAGGAATTGAACCAATGATCATTGAGAAAGTGGATGTGACTCCTAAAAAATGTTACCAATTTCTTTGCTGGGTAAGCTAATTTTAGACCAACAAGACCATAGTTCAAAGTGTGTGTTTATGACTAAGAAGTTATGGGTTCGAATCTCCATATCCCCAAATGTTGTTGAATTAAATGCAAGCTAATTTCAGGTCGATTGATTTGTTTAATACTTGAACAATAATAAGATTTTTTTAAATACTAAAAATTTAAAGCTTTAAAAAGTTAAAATTAATTATATGAAAAATATGAAGGTAAACTAACAACTTATTTGATTTAATTACAATAGAACAAAAGTTCCTGAAAAAAAAAACTGAAGTGGAGCCCGTCTTTTTATATTTGGGCCTTAGTTAATAGCCCGATAATACAAGCCCAAAGTGAAACCCAAATATAATGATATGGGCCGGAAAATACAAAAAGCCCGTATCCATTGAACGGGCCCATTTGTAATGCCTTGGTGTTTAACGGTTCCAATTTTAACTGCGTTTTTCTCTTCCTTTGCACGCACGTTATACCGTCATTGCGATTCGCACGTGCCTAGAAATCCCTGCATCGTCCGCCGTAAAAACTGAAATCAATTAACCTCCCAGCGTTTGGTTCCTCCGAAAAAGGGAAGAAGAATGGGCGAGGTTTCCAAATCGACGATGAAGAAGAGAAAGAAAAAGGGCCGCCCTTCTCTTTTAGATCTTCAAAAGCGCTTCCTCAAGCAGCAAAAGTTGCAGGAACAGCATCAACAACCGCTTAATGCTTTCGACTTTGCCTCGAACCCTAGGAGCCCGTCATCGTGTCGAAATAGTAATGTTCACCCGGCGACAGAGCGCGTCACCGGCGGTGATGACTGCGACGACGACGACGAGCGCATCGAGAAGAAGCATAAGCCCTTACTCGGTTTAACTTCTCGCCAAAACTATCCCACATTGTCCGCTTATTCTTTACGTAAATCGGCCACCTATGGCGAAGATTCCGAGGCGGCCCTCAAGCGTCGCAGAGTCGGCGTCGCCCAGTTTGGATCCTGTGAAGTGGTGATGAACTGTCTCTATTCGCTCGTAAAAAAATATTTTAAAGCATTGGTGAAAAGGGATTTGTTTTTTTTCCAATCAGTTCGAAAAAAGAAAGAATGAAAGAGAAACCCTTCGGCAATGATTTATAAAATCAACCAGTTTTTTTTTCTTTCCTTTTTTTTTTTAAAAAAAAATAAAATCAATTGTTGTGTATTCGAATTTCGAACGAGATTTAATTATTTGTTAAATTTCGCGCGTAAATTGAAGATTCAGGCAAACTTTCTGTCAGATCGGAGGTTTGTGGGGGTGCTGTTGACTCGGTCAAGTTTCGTCTCTATTTTAATTTATTTTTGAAATTTGGGAGGATGGTAGTTTTAGATATATTACTTAATGGAACTCTCCTTTCTTTATTTTGTAATTAATTAATTGGATGGAAGCTTTATGAACAAAATAATGCACACACATTAGAGTATCAACTTGAAAAGAATGAATTTGTCCTTTCTATGTCAATTCTGATTTTTCTATTCATGTATTGAAGCTGTATCATGAAGGGTTTTGCTGCAACTTCCTAGATAGTTAAATATCATCTAGAAATCAACTCCCACACCTCAAAGTACTAATCTTGATTTATTAACTTAATTTGCAGAGTGAAAAAGCTTTGAAAGCGACAGACACTGCGCATGGTATCTAATTCTTAACTAAGCTCAGTTGTTGTTGTTGCTGCTGCTTAAGAAGGCGCTGTTGTGAACTTTATTTGCTGATACTATTTATGCGTGGGTAGGGTCGCAGGTGGAGTCTGGTCCCACGACAACTTTGCCAGACAAAAAGTTGTTGATTTTCATCCTTCATAGGCTTCAAAAGTGCGACAGTACATTTGTTTCTTATCGTTTTCCCTCATTATTGTTTACCATTTAATAATCGTTTTGAGTAGTGCTCTCTGTTTTCTTCCAGAAAAGACACCCATGGAGTATTTTCCGAACCCGTGGATCCAAACGAGGTGGATTTTTTACCATCTTTTTTTCGGTAGTTTTCAGATTTCCAGTTCTAAACTTGATTCATGTTTGGTCATTTTTCCAGCTTCCCGATTATCATATCACTATTAAGAATCCTATGGATTTTGGGACTGTGAGGGCGAAATTAGATGGAGGAGCTTACGCAAATTTGGAACAGTTTGAGGTGTGTACCTTTACTTTATAATTGCTCTATTTATTAACTCTTTGGTGGATCAATTTTGTTTTTTAAAATTCTGGACCATGTGAAGTTGGTATAGACTTCCAACGATACATTTACTGATTTTGTAGTGTATACTGTATACTTCTTAATAATTATCGAAGACTTGCAGTTTTTTTACCAGTAGATTGTGCCATTCTGATTGCCCACGTCTCTGTATACTTTTCCCAATGCAAACTGTGTAATTATTATGACATTTGACGTATGGATCTCTTTTAGCCACCTGCACCACATCCATGTCAGTGTACATGCAAAACGCTGCGGAATTTTCAGCTATTTACCCTGCCTATGTCTTCAGAATCTTCTACCTGATGTCATAACCACAAGTTTTTACATTTCTAAGAAGTTTTGAGCACCTTAAAGTGCGTGGTTGCCTTTTTTATGAATTGTGGTTTGGAGTCTAAGTAACTGATATGCAATGTCGTAATCTCGATGGGTTTTGATTAAGATCTGTGATGACGTCTCATAATATGACAGAGGATGAACTTCTTTGACTCTATAACCTTTGTTTCTAAAGAAAGATGGAGTAGATGTTGATGTGTTAAGTAATTTGTCATCTTGTTATGTTGCTTGAATACAAAGTGAAGTTTTAACATTTTATCATTTTAATCTTCCAGGAAGACATTTTTTTGATATGTTCAAACGCAATGAAGTATAACGCTTCCGATACCGTTTTCTTCCGTCAGGTTTGGACAAGTTCAGATTTGTGTGTTTTGAATGTTATGGCTTTTATATTGATTGGTATAATTCTTGAATCTACCATCTATATGTTTTAAAGTCTACTTTGTTTTAGGCACGATCCATACAAGAACTTGCAAAGAAGGATTTTGAGAATTTGAGGCGAGATACCAGTGATGAAAGTGAACCAGAACGGAAAGTTGTGAGGAGAGGTAGGCCACCAGGAAAGAGCCAGAAGAGATCTCTAGGTCTTGGTAACCCTGTTGAGAGTAATGGGGCAGAGTTTTGCTCAGGTGCCACACTTGCTTCTGGATGTGATGATTCCATCAACGTCAATGGTTACAATTTGAGAAGAGCACGTTCTTCCTTCAAGCCCCTGCCTGCAGATCCTCTAGTTAGGACATCCACAGCTCAACATGGCGAAACTTTGGCCAGCTGGTTGCATGATTGGAAAAATGAATTTCCAGGTTTCTTTTACTTAATATTTTTTCTACAAAATATCTCATGGCCATCTTTAGAGTTTTGTCCAACATATCTGATACTTCTATCCACTTGTTTTCAGCTTCGGTTTTGAAGGGTGTTCTTAAAAGTGGAAAAAATGATAATATGGCTGTGGATGAGAATAGACGTGATACCTATAATCATTCACTGTCCTGTGGGAATTGGCCATCTGTCTTTGGTAACCTTGATGGAGACTTGAAGCAACTGATTACTGTATGTAGTGTCACTCCTCATTCTTTGTTTCTATTTAATGCTTTTGAATAGCATTGGAGACTACATTAATTCTCATTTATTGTCTGAAGATGATCTGTTGAATTTGGTAATGAGTGTGGGGTGATTCTTTTTTCTTTTCCTTGTCAATTTTATCCTCTATTTTTTTTTTTTTTTTTTTTTGGGGGGGGGGGGGTCTATTTTTGTGTGATGGGGGAGCTCGGGATGAGTTCTGAGCTTGTTGTGGGAAGGGAGCTGCTCTTTTGACCAGGTAGTTCCATCATAAATCTAATTTTTATCAATATCAAGCAGGTAGGTTTGCATGCTGAGCATGGTTATGCAAGAAGCCTTGCTGTCTTTGCAGCCGATCTCGGTCCTGCAGTTTGGAAGATTGCTTCCAAGAAAATTGAAAGTATTAGTCGGGAGCTGGGGCGAGTATTGACACAAGAAATTGAAATGCTAAAGCAGCAGCGCATGTTGCCTGTGGATAGAGGCTCATCCGCCATGAAAACAGTAGCGGAGAACACGGGCATTCTTCCATGTAGAAGCATATCTGGCTCTAACATTGGTACTTCAAATAATCTTTTGAAGCATGGCGAAGATGCTGAAATTGACAGAGTGAGAAATTCCCAAAGCGAGACAATATTGCTAGACAGAAGTAGAGGTACATTAGGATCTACTACTTGTATACCGAACGAGCAGAAGACGATAATTCCTTCAAACATTCACCGTACAAATGGTGATTTTTCCCCACATTTTTCACAAGAAATGAGAATGGTAAGACTTGATGCCATTGTTGGTGGAACGTCTTGTTCAGACGACTCTTCAGTGCCTCGTCAAATGCATTGTACATCTCCAGTTCTCAACAATGCTTCTTTCCAAATCCCTGCTGGTGCTGCTGATATGGATTTACTGAGCCAAGCTGAAATGCCAAAAGTTGCAGAAGATGGCTCCCAGCCACACTCTCCGCAACATTTACCGGCCCGTGTCTATCTTCCGAAGTCGATCGAAACACAACAAGAAGAGGGGCTTGGTGAAAAGGCACGTTGGCAAGAATTAACTCATCCTGTGCTAGATTCAATCACCTTCAACCCTGACCTTAATTTTGGATTAGGCTTATCTGCTGCACCCAGTTCCAATCTGCAAATTCTTTCGCAAATTCAACCTGATTTAGTTTTGCAGCTCTGAGGACATGTCATTTGGGATTTATACAATACAAGTAATGTTGCAACTCTGTACAGATAGTAACTTCAGGTTATGTCTCATTTTCTCGATCTAGACCATAGGGACTTGTGCAATTATTGTCTAGATCGACCTCATTTATCTGTTTACGTGGACAAACCAAAACCAAAACCAAATCAAATATACAGTGAAATTTTTAATAATAATCATGTGTTGACTGTCTGCATTGTTGCCTTTCCTAACCCACTGACTTTTGGCATCTGATGTCAGTTATACTGTCCTTCATTCAAATTCTGTTATTCCATCTGATTTTTAGGTTTTGTTTTTGGTTAACTGAGTTTAGATCTACTGGCCCTCCCTTGTAACTCTGGTTCCAGACAGCCAAACATTGAAAATGAATTGGGGTTGCGCTGGTCTTTCTCTACACTTTCATCCTAGATTAGGGTCGAAACCATGAACAACAATCCAATCATGGACATCTTTTGTTTTACTTTCTGTTTTTTTTTTCTCCATTTTTACCTTTTTATGGGCCCCAACCTAGTTTTTTATTTTTTTTTTCTTTTTCTGTAGAAATTATAGAATCATCTAGGCGTCAGATTCATATTCCTACAAGACAAAAAAAGGCCTTTTTTCTTTAATTAAACAAAATCATGTCACTGTTGACATTAACGTCAACTTTGTTTCTATCTATGTCAATCCAGATGGCTCATCAAGCTATATGTGCCATTTTTTTTAACTGAAATGTTTGAAAAAATAATCAATTAATTTATAGATATTTTGAATTTCTAAGCAAGCATTGCATGTGATGTGGATGAGCTTTCAGTGTAACACCGAATTTGTACAGTTCTCCGTTAGGTAAGATTAAACGTCCGTCAATGGAGGAAGGGCGTTGACCTAAAACCGGATCTGAACCGGTCGGACAGTGTTAATTTCGCAAATAAAACTAACAGTGATGACGAATGGCAGTGGCGGAAACTCGACGACCGGCCGACCGGAACGTTTAAGAGCGGGCAAAGGGGATGAAGAAATTCAGAAGGGAAATGGCGACCTGTGACGATTGCCCACAAACATAAATGCAAAGAAATTAGGGCTCACTATCTCTAAATCTTTAAAAAGAAAACACATTTCAAAGAGTAAAATTGAAAAGGATCTCTAAAACAGGGTACATGTGTAAGATTAGGCCAACATTATACACCATTTCTACAAAATATTGAACTAAAAAACTTTAATACATGTCGGTAGCAGGACGTTATTCTGTTGTTTGTTGCATTCATTCTTCATGATAGAGATACAACCCGAGGCCAAATCTTGCACAAGCCTTGCAAAAAGCTATTTCCTCCGCAGCAGCTACAGGATCTTCAATGTTGCTATCAGTGGCTGATACTGTTCCAGTCGATTCACGGTGTGCCTCTCCATCAGATCCTCTTACCGTCACACGATAAACAACAGTCACACTACCATTATCAGAGAATATGACATCTCGTATTTCTCCACACCATCCAGGGGCATAGAAACTCAGCATCCTATTTGCATGAAACCAGGGGATGAAAGTAGCGGGAGGACGATCGAGGGCGGTGTCAGAATGAGGGACTTTTTGAGCAATGTTATCAGGGATCCTCTTGTTTAGATCACGGAGGATCTCAGCGAGGGGACGAGTGATGCAGGATGAGTTAGCCGGGGAAAAAGATTTATTAAGTGGAACGACATAGTTAGAATTGGGTACGCCCTTCTTACTACCACTAGCATCACTACTGGAGCAGACAAGATGAAGATGGCGTCTTGGAGTGGTGGAAATTTGGGGGAGTTGGATCTCATTAACTGAGTAGGAAGAGGGAAGGGAGGAAAATGCAGGGAGGCGAGGGCCTAAGAGCCAAGAATGAGCATATGTTTGGAGAGCCATAAAATGTCCCTAGAAGCTATGGCTGATTGTTTACTCACAGTAGAAAGTTCTATGGACGATGGACAGATAAGTATGCAAGATTTACAAAGACCGGTGGAGTTAATAAAAAGGAAAATAGAACAATTGGGAGTCAATGGAGGACAAAGCAGAGACGAGGGTAACTAACAAGCACAAGAACACCTTAAAGAACGATCACCCCCAAGGATTTAATAGACCTGCACATCAAGAAATAAGTCATTTTAGACAAAATCCAGACCTGCAAATCAATCAAGATAACCAGAAAACACTACTTCAGCCCCAAGCACTTTCATGCGGCTTATGAACTATATTCTATTCATTGTGGTACTGGTATATTTTGATGATATGCTTGTTTATAGCAAAACACATTATGCACCTTCACATGTTATTAACTGTTTTGAGTGATAATCAACTTGTTATTGATCTTAAAAAAAATGTTCTTTTATGGTCCCAGAGCAATTGTTTTTAGGACTTCTAATAAGTGTGGAGCGAATAGCAGTAGAACCATAAAATATCAAGGCAATAGTTGACTGGACAGCCCCTAGATCAGTAAAATAAGTACAGAATTTTATAGGCTTACCTTCTTTTTACAGAAAATTTATTCAAGGGTTTGGCACCATAGCTGTTCCTTTACTATGTATCTAAAAAAGAGCAAATGTGAATAGGAAAAAGAACAAGAAGTCAGCTTTGAAATTAATTTTTTTAAGAAACAGTGTTCTACACATGTTTTGGCTCTACCGAACTTAATAAGCCATTTGAAATGGGTTGTTGATGCCTCGTGTATAGGGATAGGTGTTGTCCTTTCACAAGAAGACCACCCCATAGAATTATTTTAGAAAAGTTAAGTGAGGCACGTTAAATATGGAGTACGTATGAGCAAGAAGAGAACGATATGCTCAAGTTAGGACTTTGTAAAATGGGAACATTACCTAATCAGTAAGGAATTTATGTTGTTTACTAATCACTATTCACTTAAAAATCTACAATCTCAATATAGAATTAGTAGAATGTATGCCCATTGAATTACATTTTTGCAAAAAAAGAAATGCATTTCTAATTAAACATAGATCAGGAACATTTAATAGAGTTGTTGATGCTTTAAGTAGAAAATCAGATTTACTAACTATTTTAAATTGAGAAGTTACAGCTCTCGAAAGTTTAAAAGACTCCTATTATGATGAGTCCAATTTTTAAATTATTCTAGAAAAATGTGAAATCCATAAAGGATAGGTTTTTGTTTAAAAGAAATACTCTATGCATACCACGCACTTCTCCTAGGGAATTGATTACTACGATATGAACGCAAGGTACTAGTTGGTCATACCACACACTTCTCTTAGGAAATCAAGGATATGCACACAGGGGACTAACTGGTCATTTCGGTCGTGACAAAACAATAGAATTAACTTCCAGCAGGTTTTATTGACCACAAATGAAAAAAGATGTCTCAAATTTCATTAAACATTTTTACATTTGCCAGACAACGAAAGGCCAATCACAAAACACAGGTTCGACACTCCTTTACCTATTCCACAGAATATTGATCTATAGATTTCCTTTTAGGACTTTCTAGGACTCTAAGAGGATTCGATTCTGATTGGGCAAAAACATTTGAAACAGGGTTGCATTTTAGTACCACTAGTCCTCCACAGACCGATGGCCAAACAGATGTGAATAATAGAACATTGTGTTAACATGGATTGCTATATAAAAGCAATAACACCAAAATCATGTATATTGAGTTATTAGAATCAAGAACAAAACTAAGAACAATCAAACCTGGATCCATTGATGTTGTTTCAGCAAATTAAATTTGGCAGCAATTCAACTCTTCAGGAAAGATCTTCCTCAACTAGAACTGAATATGTTTAGTATATCGGAGACCATAACCCTTGCATCCTATTTATAAACTCTTCACTGAACCCCCATTAAGCCTAGTAAGAGTTATTGGGTATCCACCTAATAAATTCCATACTCCATAAAAGTCCATGGGTCTAATTAACCATAGATCACTTTAATCTATAAGTATAATAATATTAATATGTTGTCCACAAATTGATTATTAGAATATATAAAATATTCCAACACATTGGGCAGCCTAATAAGGTACCTTAGCAGCCAAAAACCAAAACAAGGGGGCATAGCACTGCCTCAAGCTGAGTTTGCATTCAACTACACAAAAAAAAAAATCACTCAACGGGGAAGTGTCCATTTGAAATTGTTTATACCCAATTGCCTAGATCAACTGTAGGCCTATTCTACTATTGATTTTAATCAGGCTGCAGATGCAATGGCAGAAAAAGATTGCACAAAAACATAACGAGATCACACAACAAACGGAAATCAGCAACCAAAAGTATAAAGCAGATACAGATGAACGTCGCAGAAAAAAGGAATTCAGTGAAGGTGATCCAGTGATGATCTTAGAAAATCACGACAGTACAATAAAGTAAAGAATAAAACAGTGAGACCCCGTCAAATTCTTAACAAGGTTGGAGAAAACGCTAACACTCTGCAGATTAACCCAACCTTCAATGTACCCAACCTCGCCGAATAAAAACTCCCGATGATTTTCAGATTTCAGATCCGATTAGATCTACCCACTTTTTAAGTTTCCTTCGATAGATCTGAAATGGTTTTAAGAAGAAGAAAGAAACCCAGAAAACTTTAAATATCTCAAAAGTTGAAATGGTTAGAAGGCCAAAGATCACTTACCGATAATTTCGTCTTGGGCAACGGCGGGATCTGGCGGTTAACGTCGCCGGAGTCAAGTTTGTTGCAGTTCTCGGTCAAACATTTGCGTGGCGGCGTGGCTTTCTCTCTGCAACTTGAAGGCGGCGTGGCTTTCTCTCTCACTAACCTAACGCCTGGGCGAGTACCTTTATGGGAACTTGGGAAGGCGGGAATCGATGGAGGTAGGTAGTCTGCCTGATTAGAGTTTTCTGAAATGGGCTTTTTTTCAATTGGGCTTGGAAAGTTATTGGGCCTTGAGTTCAATGGTTTATTTTTCAACATATAATTCCAAAAATTGCTTTAAATTTTCACTTCAAACTTTGCTAAATGATGTCAGTTTAGTTATATTCTGATATAATTTTATCCCCCATCTAATTTTTTTTTTTTCTTTTTAATCATTCTAAGCATACTTCAACTGCTTAAACTAAAAGGTTAGAAGTTCGAATCTTGGTTTTGGTGTACTTTTGAGCTAAAACAACTAGATTTAGATTTATTGGACCTTCTCGTTCTCGGATAATTTTGATCCCAAACAAACAGTCGGACATTAAATGCTGAAGTAGAACGAGACAGGCTTTCCCATTAAATTGTACGTGAGTCTCCAAAGTCCAGCGAAGCTGGAAATGAATATGGGTTGTGCTGGTCTTTCTCAACACTTACATCCTAGATTTGGGTCCAAATCTATGACCACTATTGTTCACATTATACAACAATCCAATCATGTGCCATCTTTTGTTTCAAATTCTGTCTTTTTCTTTTTCCTTTTTTATGGGGCCCGGCCTAGGCTTTTTCTTTTCTCTAGAAATTATAGATTTATCTACGTGTCAGTTTCAAATTATTATAAGACGAGAAAAAGAAAAAGGCCTTTTTTCTTTAATTAAACGAAATCATATCACTATTGACATTAACGACAACTTTGCTTCTATCTATGTCAATCCAGTTGGCTCATCAAGCAATACGTGTCATTTTTCAATCGATGCATTTAAAAAAAAATAAAAATAAAAATTCCCAATTAATTTATAGATATTTTGAATTTCTAAGCAGGCATTGCATGTGATGTGGATGAGCTTTCAGTGTTGCACCGAATTTGTACAGTTCTTCGTTAGGCAAGATTTAACGTCCGTCAATGGAGGAAAGGCGTTGACCTAAACCCAAAAACTAAAAGTCAACACGACAACCCACAATTCAAACCGGATCTGAACCGTTCGGACAGTGTTGTTTTCGTAAATTGTAGTGATGACGAAGGGCGGTGGCGGAAACTCGGCGACCGGCCGACCGGAACGTTTAAATGCGGGCAAAGGGAAAGAGGAAATTCAGAGGGAAGAGAGCGACTTGTGACGATTGCCCACAAACATAAATGCAAAGAAATTAAGGCCCACCATTCCCCCAGATTCAAACCCTAAACAAAAATACTCTCTTTTTTTCCTTTTCTAGGAAGAAACAGGGAAATTTGAAGCCAAATCTCTCTGTCATCAGCCTTCTTCGCCGGAATCTGAACCCGATCGCCGGCGGTGCCGTCCCCGTCCGGCCAACCCATTCTATATTTAGCTTGGTTTTCTCATTTTTGCCCTTTAGATCTATCTCTGGTTGAAAGATCATGTTCCCCAGTGGCGCTTCATCTGATCGAATTCCTCTATTTATTTACCCTTTTTTTGTTCGGTTCTGAGAGCATGTAGGCTACATTCTTTATTTTGTTTTTTTGGTAAAATATTTTTTTTTCTCTCCTCCTCTCTCTTTCTCTCTCTCTCTCTCTAACGATTCTTCTCGTGCTTAACCCTAGGGTTTGTCTTCGAATCTTCCTGATTCGGAGGGGGAGGCTCGTGGGACAAAGCTTTCTCCCTCTGGTCGGGTTTAGACTTTAGAGTGAAGTTAATTTGAAATGTGTATATGGGTCGAATTGGGAATTGGGAATTGGGGATTTCGTTGGTTTTGGTGATTTTTCTCTGTGAGTGATAATTTCAATTGCTCTGCTTTTGGAGATATGAGCTGTTTTCCTTGCCTTCGTGTTCGTTGTAAAGACGCCAGCAAGGTCGAAATTGACAATGGTATGGTAATCGATCGAATTCCGAGCTCTCTCTCTCTTTCTTACTTTATTTCAATGTCAAATTTCACTGAATCTTCGATGTTTTGTGATTTGTAAACTTGTAAAAATTTCGCAGGGAGTGGGAGGGGGAGATCGTATTCAAATGGTAAACCTGAATCTTAATGCTGGCTCTCGTTTGTTGTTAAAAGAAATTGACCAGTAAGAACCTTTCGATTTTGATCATATGGTTGTTGAATTTGTGTGCAGAAACTGGAAAGGGGAAGGAATCACAAACCAGAAGTGGAAACAGCCGGAAATGTGGGGCTGCACGAAGCTTCCCGTTTCGCGAACTGGCGACGGCCACAAGAGGTTTCAAGGAAGTGAATTTGATTGGTGAAGGGGGTTTTGGAAGAGTTTTCAAAGGCCGATTAGATACAGGCCAGGTTGTTCTTGCTGGTTCTTTATCGTCTCATATATCGGCGAAAAACATAATGTGATCTTGATTTTTATGCAATCTGTCATTTGCTTGCCTGAGCAGGTTGTTGCGATTAAACAACTCAACCATGACGGTCTTCAAGGATTTCAGGAATTCATCGTCGAAGTTCTCATGTTAAGCTTATTGCATCACTGTAATCTTGTTACTTTGATCGGTTATTGTACTGATGGAGATCAAAGATTGTTGGTCTACGAGTATATGTCGATGGGAAGCTTGGAAAACCATCTTTTTGGTAAATGTCTATCTTTACCCCGTGCACCAAAAGATATTAGGCTGGTTCGAGATTTGTTCTGTTCTTGAGCCTGAGGGATTGAAGAGAGTGGCTACTAATAGATTTTTGATACCTTGAAAGAATAACTTAGAAATAATTTAAATGTATTTTGGTTCTAATGCTGGTTGAGTTGAACTTCAAATTTTAGGATTGGATAGTTTGACTTGTCTTCTATGTGTTAAGGAGGGCCTCTACTTGATCCCTGATTATGCTTCTTTCCTTCTTGGTTTCTGTATTTTGTTTTCAGGTTTGTCCTCCAACCGAGCGCCATTGAGTTGGAACACTCGAATCAAGATTGCTCTTGGTGCAGCCCGGGGCCTCGAGTATCTTCACTGCACAGCCAATCCACCAGTCATCTACCGTGACTTGAAATCTGCGAATATTTTACTGGACGATGACTTCAATCCAAAGCTCTCGGATTTCGGACTGGCAAAGTTAGCACCGGTTGGTGACAACACCCATGTTTCCACCAGAGTGATGGGAACATATGGTTATTGTGCTCCAGAATATGCCATGAGCGGCAAACTGACACTTAAATCTGATATCTATTGCTTTGGTGTGGTTCTCTTGGAGATAATTACAGGTAGGAAAGCTATAGACTCCTCCAAGAAACCTGGAGAGCAAAATCTGGTTGCTTGGGTAAGTTGTCATATCGTCCTTGGAAAACGTCTATCGTCTTTTCCCCGACCATATATGTTTCTGTAACTACTCGTGGCCGCCTTTAGCTGGGTATTTATCAGCTTATGATGCCATGTGTAAACAAAATTATGGATGCCCTTCCATAATCTTAGGGAAAGGAAACTGTTTCATTTCATTGATCTTCCTGTTTAGAGAATGTTATTTGAACTACTATTTCCTGTGGCTGGATTCTGCTTATTGTTTTGGATGGCCTATTAAATGAACTGGCCCTAACAACTACTTTCCCCTGTCCATCGTTTCAGTCTCGCCCTTTTCTTAAAGACCGGAGGAATTTCGTTCAATTAGTCGATCCACTGCTGGAAGGACGCTACCCTCTGCGTTGTCTACACCATGCAATCGCAATTGCTGCAATGTGTCTCCAGGAGCAGCCAACGTTCCGACCAATCATCAGTGATATCGTCGTGGCCCTTGAGTACTTAGCTTCTCAGAGTTACACATCAGAACAAATGAGGGACGGAGTGCCTAGTCCCTCCAAACTATCTCCTCAAAAGGACAGTAGTGCCCACGTTCAAGAGTCAAGATGTGGAAAGAGTTCAAAATCCAAGTAAAAGGTGGCTGCTGTAGAAGTCCTGGTATAGCTCTGTAAGGTATCAAATCAATTATCTCGGATTATTTTCTCGTCGATTGAAGTATCGTTCACCGTACGGAGAAAAATGCTCGTTTTTTCTTTTAGCAAAGATAATAGAAAGCTCAAGCATAACTGTTTGCATAGATTTAAGTACTTAACTAAAACTACAAGGAAAAAACCAGAAGCAAAATGCAGAAACAATCCAGCTCTTTGTCCTTCCACATCAATACTATGTGAAAATCTCAAGCATTGATTCTTCTTTTACATGTATAGTTAAAATTATCATAAAACGCATCGTTTCTTCCTGAACTTCGCCTTTTTTTTTCTCGTTATTTTCGGTCTTTCTAATGTTTTCCTCTCTTTTTTTTATTCGTTTTGTCGATCGAATCTGAATCTGAATCTGAATGTGACTTGCAGATGCATTTGCAGTTGGTGGCGTTAGCAAAACCCGGCCAACTCGAATCTCCTGTTTAATATTGTAGAATAAATGTCTAAATATGCAAGTAATCCAGATGCATTTTTGAATGGCTAAATCTCTCCCCTTTGGTGGTCGTTGCACATACCTCAGGTAATGTGGATTTTTGCCTGCAATACAGACTAGATCAAATAGTACCACACATGGCAAGATCCTTCACATCTTATCATTTTCATTTTCATCATTCTTTTTGCTTAATTTAAATTCTTCATTAGGTTCCAAAATTTAAATCATTCAAATTAGATTCTTTGACTGAATAACGGTCATTTTTAACCCTTTTTTTAAATTATGGAAATTTGTAAAAGCAATAAACAATTTTCATGAACTAGTGTGAACAAATATGTTTAGTAATATGGGCTTCATAAGAGTGGTAAAGTCCGGCCCATATATAAACTTCAACTAATTAACCACAAGTATAAGATTTGACCACATTTATTTTTTTGGTTAGTTCCCCAACATTTAGGGTGGGAGATTCAAACCTTTGACCTCTTAGTCGAGAATATGTGCTAATTACCATAGAGTTATGCAATTCTTCAGATACCGGGGGAAGAGTTGAAAATTTAAAATAAATTACACTTTTTTTCTTTTCTAGAAAACATGTTTTTTTTTACAATATGTGGGGAAGGGGGATTCGAACCATAAACCTTGTGGTTATCAGTACAATTTTATGTCAGTTGAGCTAAGCTCTGGTTGGCTTCGAGAAAACACACGTTTGTGGAAGAGTCAGCAATTCTATGAATAAAGTGCTTCAATGAGAGGATTGGTGCAACCAAAACAGTCAACAGAAACTGGGATAAAGTTGGCATTGCTATGAGCACCAAAATTTGACCAACAAAAAGAGTTTCCAAAGACTGACAACAGAAGCCACACAGAAGTCTAGTAATTATCATTGTTGGTTCCTAGTTTTTGAAAAACATGGTGGCTGTTTTTTCCTTATTATTTTTCATTTGTAAGAAATGCCCTAAAAATTGTATGCAAATGTTGAAGAAAATAATAAAAGTGTTGCTACCAAATTCCAACCCTTAGGTGAAGCTGAAGATTCTACTAAAAAATGATCCACTAACCGTCAAATCATCTTTTCGTTAGTCAACTAACAGTTTAGAGATCTTCTTAAACTATTTTTTAAAGGTCAAACTGTCAAAACTCAGGAACCAAAGTGTATTTTACTAGAAAGAAACAATAATAGTAAACGCTATCAAATGAAGTGATTGACATTTGACTAACCCATAAAATGGCAGTGGCTAACTATGAAGACTTTTTGCAGCAGCAACCAACACCAACACCTTTTCCAAAAGCCAACTCCCATAATAATTGGATTGGGCCCGCCAACAAGCCCATTTGCTTCCAGCAGCCTATCACTAAAAAAGCAGAGTTTGAATTTCTCAAGTTTCCACAACTTTAATTACCTTTTAATTGTATGATTAATCATTAATGTAGTAGCTATGGCCTACTTCCTTTTTCATGGATCTAACTCTATCCTTTTCTTCATTTCTCTTTCAAACTTTTTTCACTCCTTAGCCATTAAAAAAAAAAAATACAACATTAATTTTACGTCACTATTTCCCTGTTGGAAAAATTTCTAGTACTACGGTAGTACCTACTCCCTCCATTCAACATTTGACACGTCATTTAACGAGCATTTAATGATAAAAAATTTCCCTTCACATGAATGAAACCTCGATTGTGGTATTTATGACGATTTTCGTTTGGTGGTTTTCTTCAATAAATGTATTGACTTTCTTTTCTTTGACGATGTTAAAAGATAAAAACTCTCATTTATTTGTATTTAATTCGAGGAGTGATCTATTCTCCATCATATTGTGATGACCCGCCAATTTCATAGAGAGATTTGAACTAAAACAAAAGGAAAATAATAATGATGGTGATATGATTGTGGATATATTGGGTTCAATAATGCCTTGTTCTAGCTTTTTAAGCATGTCTATTGTATATAGGCTATAGGACTAGGAGAGTTGTTTTAATTTTCAATCCAAATATTCCATTTTCAACTTCCAAAATTTTCTTGGCTTGATTAATAAAATTTAAGATTTCCCCACCAAACCAAAACTTCTTAATGAAAAATTGATTAATAACTTCATGTCGACCAATTGAGATACCCTCCATTTAAATCCAAAACATAAGGTTAGTGAATTAAGTGAATAGGACAAGCTATTGTCTCCTAAAAGAGGAAGGTAGGATGAACAAGTACGTTACGTTTGTCGGTTGAACAATACAAGTGAAAGCTCATCCCAAAATAAATGTCATGTTTCACACCGGTGTAGAAGGAAGTCAATAATCCCTTTCGAAAGGGGAATGTGGACAAGTGCACAATGGAACAAAACAAGAAAGACTAACCTTAAAAAAAGCTACATTGTCAAGGTTAATGATCCCACATTGAAAAAACGAGTGGAGACCTCACAGTTTATAAGATACATGGATTACTCCACTTATTGTCAATTGGTTTTGAGATGAAACTTCATGTTTATCTAATAGTCAACTAATAAATGAATCATGTTGTATCACTATTGAAATGCACGATATTTTCCCCTTACGATGTTGAATGTATTAAATACAAGCTCTAATTTTTCAAACTTTAATATTTTTCTACCAACCACACAATGGACTTTTTTGTAAAAAAAAATATATATGTACTCTTAAGAAAATGAATGGTAGATAGCTATCCAAGTCAATAGATAAATATATTGGTCAGTCTGTATGCAGAGTATTTAAGAATATTAATTAGCTAATTAATGTGTGAGTAATAGTAACAGGCATGGGGGCATTTGCGTCATGAAAAAAAAAATAAAATATTGGCTAAATTATAAAAAAAAAAAATGTCCCTAACTATGAGATTTGTTTCAAAAATGTCCCTGAACTTTGAAAAGTTTCAAAAATACCCCTAAACTTTGAAATATGTTTCAAAAATACCCTTGCTGTTAATTTTTGGATTGAAAACCGTTAAAGTTTCAGTTTTAAAAATACCTTTGAACTTTCAAAAAAATTTAGAAAATACTCTTATTGAAAAATGCTTCTCCTTTTTTCGTTTATAATTTAACCTAAAATATTTTGTAGGTTTCCGGATGCGTTGCATGAGGAGCACGCGTCAAAGGAGCCGAGCGGGAAAGCGGGGCATGCGTTACGAGGTTTGAAACAAACGAATCCAAATTCCAACCTGCGGCTGCCTACGATGATGCTTGCAAATTGTCTGAATGTTCGTCTCGATGTTTTGTTGTGGTTTAAGTTTCAGTTGCAACCAATTGCCAGAGTGTAGCTTAATTTGATGGAGGCTGGGAGCCATCTGTTTTAATTCTCTGTCGGTCCGCCTCCATTTAATGTTTCCGTTACAAATTTCTACAGATGTCGTGATTTTACCACAAAACAGTGTTCTCATTCTTCGGACTTGCTTGCATTAAGTCATTGACACATGCCTCCCAACTGTGTCCTCAATTGCGAATTGCCTCAACTAATTTTTTAATTGCCAACTTTTTAGTTTGACTATATATTTCTACATTTATATTGTTTAAATAAAATATATTTTACTTTCGTTATAATGTTGTTTTTTTTTCTTTTTCGAGGGTCGAAATTTGAACTTCTCTATCCTCTTGTTGGCTTCATTCTAATGTTCATGTATGAAATAAATGTTTTTAGAGTTAAATTTGAGGACTAAAATATAGTAATTTTTTAAAACTCACGACGTAAGAGTAATGAAATAAATATTGATATCTATATTTTAAATTAAATAACATTTGGGACGGAAGAATTAACATTTGATCTCTTGGTCAATGGTATGAGTCAATTAACGTTGAACTATGCTTACTTTCACAAATATTTATATAAATATATGAAAATTATAGAGCCAAAATAAGCTTAACTCAACGGTAATTAATTAACATATATCCTCAACCAAAAATATCAGAGGTTCGGATACATCCAATGTAAACAATAATTTGAATATTTAATATTTCCTAAATATCCATAAACAACTTTTTTTTTCAATGAATTCATTTTTTCTTATATATTTGAAGATATAGATTCAAGTTTGTATTGTTTTCAAGAAAGTAGAAATGTTTGAACCTGCTAAATTGATCGAGCATAACTCAATTGACATAAAACTTGTATGCTCGATCGAGAGGTTAAAGGTTATAATCTCCCACGTCCACTTAGTTCCATTTAACGATAATTTGACTAACTAAAGTATTATTATAACCAATATTTTTTTAATAGATATTCACTAGGGAATTAAACTTTCATTGGCTTATTGATACTTTCATTTACATTTCCACATGTTCATGTGTCAACATCAACACACAAAGAAGTAAATCAATATTTTCATTATGGTGTAAAAAAAGTCGATGAATATAAAAAATAGCAACAAAATGTAACTAATGTGTATAAATATAATATTAATTAATGATAAGCATTTTAACTTATTTTAAAAGTGTAAAAGATAAATCTACTCATTTATTTTTTAAAAGTTTCTTAACCTTTTTAATATTTTTAAAACTATTCACCGACGATAACATTTTCATAGACATCAACATTTTAACCCTTGATTTGCTACCCTTCCACACAAACACACATGGCTTGCAATGTGAAAATCTTAAATTTAGCCGGTAATATAAAGTAACATTCAAGATGCCAAAGCGAGCTACCTTCGACCAAGAGGTCAGAGATTCGAATTCCCTCACCCCAAAGGTTGATGTACTCCAAAAAAAAAAATAATAAAGTAACATTCAAGATACTCGAGTGCAATTTTGGGGTGATTATTGGTATGAAAAAAACGGTCAGCAAGATTCTTGATGTTGATTTATATCCACTATTTTTAAATTGTAGTGTTGGGCATTTTGGTCATTTTACTTCCTCACATGCCAGCAGAAAATTACTTTTTTGGTCACCTTTAGGCTTTAAATAAACTTCCTTAAAATAGGGCATGGAAACAGAAAGGCAAATTTATAAATCGCAAACTGGAAGAAAAATGTCTCTTTTTACTTTTTGAGCTAAAGCTCAATTTTGCGTGGCATCGGGCAGGAAAACTGAAAAGTTGGTTGGTTCATATATTATTTTATATTCCCTACATAAATTTATTTATATATATTGAAATTGTTCATAACTTCATACTACCGTATTATATTAAAAACAATTAAAATTTGTGAGATGATTTTTAAAAAATGATGGAAACATTAAAATTAAATGTAGTACAATAAGTCATTTTCCAAAGAAACAATTTGTAACAATTATGAGAGCACCAATTAGAGTAGTTGCATTAAAATACACATTCCCATCTCTGGTTAAAGCATCCTAGGTACTACTAGGTAGGTCACTTTATTTTTCCTTTCCCAAAATTCAAGTTTCAAGCTTCCGTGAAAAGAAAAAAAAAAAATTGCCCTTTTTTTTGGGTTTTAAGGAAAAAAAATGTTCTCAAAATACTTGGGAGTATCTCCCTACATACCTCCATTCAAATCTTAGCAACTAAAAAAAAAGAAGGTTAAAAATCACTTTTGATCCTTGAACTTTTATGAAAGTAACAATTTAGTCCCTGAACTTTGATTTGTAACAATTTAGTCATTGCACTTTGAATTTTGTAACGATTTAGTCCCTGAATTTTAATAAGTAACAATTTAGTCCCTGTACTTTCAAATTTGTAACGATTTAGTCCCTATCGTGAAAAATTAATGTAAAGATTTAATAAAATTTCTTACCTAGATAGATTAATAAACTAATTAGGGATCCAATATGTTTATAAGCTACAAAGTTTAATCATTAAATAATAAAAGTCGACATTTAATTTTGATAAATTTTTTTGCAACAAGGATTAAATTGTTACAAATTTGAAAGTATAGGGACTAAATTGTTACAAATTTGAAAGTACAGGGACTAAATTGTTACAAAATTGAAAGTATAGGGACTAAATCGTTCCAAATCAAAGTTCAAGGACCAAATTGTTATTTTCATGAAAGTTTAAGGACCACAAGTGATTTTTAACCAAAAAAAAAAGTGAGGAAGTGTGATTTTTTTTTTCTTTTTTATCTCTTCTAATTGTCAAGATTTTAATGGTGTTGTGCATGAAAATTCTTACATACCAGTATGCAGACAAGTGAAATATAATAGGGTCGGCGGAGGCCCACGACTGGGAGAATAAATTAAAAAAGAGGTACAAAATTCCGACTGGCAAGGGTGTGACCACGCTTTAACACGGCATGTGGTTTTGGGATTGTGTATTCTCTTCGTTCACTATACATTTTTAACAACAAAGTTTTGAAGAAGAATTGCTTTTTGATCTCCGGTTGTGCATGATCGAGGCGTGGCGCCGATGGCGATGATGGCGTCAAATGAGTAGCAATGATGACGATAAATGGCTCACCATCTGTTTGTGAAAAGGCCCCAAAGGGCCAAAGCCTTCCATCACATCCCATGTCATTTGTGGCAAATGGCAATGCCTTTGCCTTGTGGAAATTAAAAACACCATTTGGAGTTTGGACCCACTTTATTTCCTCACTATCATCATTACTCCCACCCCCTTCCTCTTCCCAACCTCTCAATTACTCTTTTCTATTAACTCAAAAAGGACAATATACTTTGGCTGATATCGGGTATCTATAAATCTCTCTACACACTAACACTAAAATCTTAACGATTAGGAGAAGTAATTTTTTTTTTCATTTTTTACACACTACCACTAAAATCTTGACGATTAGGAAAGATATATATATATATTTTTTTCCATTTTTTACATTTGTCTTTCTTAGTTGTCAATATTTTAATGGGATATGTAGGGAAGAGATCCCTACATACATGCAGCCAATTATTTTTCTAATTCCAATCATTTTCCACCCACACAATCTCTTTAAAAATCCCTTTTGCTTCTACTTCTTAGTTTCACTTCAAAATCATTGTGCTTCGACTAGCTACCTATGTTAATTTCAAACTATAAATTGAAATTGTTTCTAGAAAAGAAAAAGGAAAAAAAAAAAAAAAACAAAGCTAATATTGAATTGAGCCCAACATCATTAGATAAAATTGCGAACAAAATTATTCAATGAGGTCACCACAATGTTGTTGTCTCTTAATAACTGTCGAATGTAGATTCGAAAACTTGTGTTCCTTTAAAATTATTGGATACAAATTCCAAATAGTTTTATAATTTTTCTCTCGTACATCTAATAGTGTAAAACTGTTAGCTTTGTTGGTGTGTCCCCGTCATTTTCCTCACGGTGGAGGGCTCATGGGTAGGGCTCATGGGTTTTGTTTGGTGGTCAATCCACTTTCTCGTGTGAACAAGAATTTGAGGAATGCTTAGTGTGTTGGCTTTAAATTGGAAAATTTCATTGTCCTTCTTCGAGTATCTCCCTGTATTAATTTCAAATTGACCGTTTTTTTGTTTTATGGGCATCATTTGAGACTATTTTTAGGACGAAAAGAAAAAGGCCAAAATTGAATTATGTTAGCTTTATCCGATAAAATTTCTCTAGTTAAAAATCATTTTGGTCCCTGAATTTTTATGAATGTAACAATTTAGTCCTTGAACTTTGATTTGTAACGATTTAGTCTCTATCGTGAAATATTAATATAAAGATTTAATGAAATTTCTTGCCTATATAAATTAATAAACTAATTTGAGACCCAATATGTTAATAAGCTACAAAGTTTAATCATTAAATAATAAAAATAGACATTTAATTTTGATTTTTTTGCGACAAGGATTAAATTGTTACAAATTAAAAAACATAGGGACTAAACTGTTACAAATTTGAAAGTATATTGACTAAATTGTTACTTATTAAAGTTTGGGGACTAAAATGTTATAAAATTGGAAGTACAATGACTAAATCGTTACAAATCAAAGTTTAGGGACCAAATTGTTACTTTTATAAAAGTTTAGGGACCAAAAGTGATTTTTAACCAATTTCTTTTTTGGTGAAGAAATTTTTCAAGGAGATTGGTATAATTTGGCTGGTGATTTTTATATGTAGGAGTAGAAAATTTAAAAAATAAGGTCCCGTTTGATAATCATTTGCTTTTTGGTTTTTGGTTTTTGAAAATTATGCTTGTTTTTTCCAATTTTCTTATCATGGTTTGCATCTTTGTCAATGGACACATTTAACTTTCTAGCCAAATTCCAAAAACAAAAACAAGTTTTTTGAAACTACTTTTTTTAGTTTTCAAAATTTGGCTTGGTTTTTTAAAACATAAGAAGAAGGTAGATAACAAAATCAAAAAACTTATGTGTGGGAGTAGTGTTTTTAAACTTAATTTTCAAAAACCAAAAACAAAAAACCAAATTGTTATCAAACGGGGCCTAAAAATCACGATTTCACCGACCAAATGTGACGATCCGAATAATTTTTTTAACAGTATTTTTTTAATAAGGTGGGTTTTAATTTGTTTGGTGGTTAATCCACTTTCCAATGCGAACGAGATTTCTAGAATTTGAGGAATTTGTTGCGTGTTAGCTTTAAAAGTGCGGTGGTTGAGGTTTTGGAATTTGCCTACATCTGGAATTATATCACATTACATCCTACACTTTTCGTATTTTCCCACAGAACCGGACCACCAATATTCTCTTGCAAGTTACCGGTCTAGTTTGAAAATCATTTGGTTTTTAAAAATTAAACTTATAAACATTATTTTCACATACAAATTTCTTTGTTTTTCTAGTACTTTCTTTTCGTGTTTTAAAAAACCAAGTCAATTTTTTAAAATTAAAAAAAAAAAGTAGTTTTTTAAAATTTGTTTTTGTCTTTGAAATTAGCAATTCCAATGTACCCTTGACAAAGATGAAAACCATGATAGGAAAATTGGAAAAAAACAAGCATAATTTTAAAAAACTAAAAACCAAATGGTTATCAAACCTAAGGATTAGTTTTTTTCCAATACAAAAATTAGTTTTTTTTTTTTTTTTTTTTATAGTTCATGGGTGGTTGACATGTGTGATCGACTAAGAGATAAGAGATTCAAATCCATCCACCTCCAAATGTTAATAAACTAAAAAAAAAAGGTTACTTTGTTATCCTTCTCTTTTTATTTGTATATAATTTTGTAAAATGTATTTTCTTTATAACCCAAAAAGATGTGTTACTCGAAGTGTTAAAGCTTATTTAATTGACTCTAGTGTCACTTTAAATCGTCAAATTCTTATAAATGGATTTGACCAATCTGCATATTGTCATAAAAAAAAAAATTATGCACTTGCATCATTTCAATAGTTTTTCAAAAGTACATTTAAAACTTATTCTAAAAATGTTTATAAAAGTTCATTTAATTTGTTAACGTAGATTTAAAATATAAGTAAGTTGGAGATAGAGATACGAATTTTCATTTCTAAATGTGTGTGACGATATTAAAAACAACCCACCCCTCAATTTATTATGTTATTTTTGCAATTTCCCTGCGTAAAGAAAAGCACACAGCATTTATTAAAAAATAAAAAGAAACAAAAATAATAGAAAAAGAAAAGTAAACAAGCATAAATCTTCCAAATTTAATTCAGTTGTTGTAATAGTACACCAACCGAATTTATTATAGGATTGAGAAGTGATAATTTTGGGAAATTTACCGATTATATTAAATTACACGTCAAACTTAAATAAATGCTACAATCCTGACCTTAAATTTGAAAATGTGTTCTAATGTTTACCCCCTCACATACTTTCGTTTAAAAATTCGTTAAACAAGCATTATCATACGCTTTCAATGAATATATATAACAAAATTGAAAAGATTTCAAAGAAAATTGACATTAAAGCTATATTTTTATTAAAATTTGGAAGTCTTGACACAATTATGCATCGGTTAGTAGGTGCATTACTCGAACTTAAAATTGGTGCAAAACTTGATACTATTAGTGAGTTTTTTTTTTAGACTTTTATTTTATTATTATTATTATTTTTGTTAAGATGAGTGGATTAATAGTAGAAATTAAATGAGGGTTGAAATTGCAACCTTTTAACTAAATATAGATTTTTTTTAATTAAATACCTAAATATGAGATCTAATTTGATAAAATTTAAAGTTTTTGTTTTTTTTTTTTTAATAAAATCTATATAATGAGGCAAATTTAGAGATAAAAATTGGAAATCTTCTTATTTTTTTTGCATTCACTTGTATAGCTTTTATGAAGTCTTTTCACTCTTTTGAAAAATAGTTAAACAGTTGCCAACAAAAGCTTAGCTCAACTGATATAAAGTTGTACCGATGACTACGAGATACGTGGTTTGAATCTCTCACCCCACATATTGTAAAAGAATTTCTCACCTCACACACACACACATATATATATATATTTGAAAAATTCCCTACCTCACATATTCTAAATATATATATATATATGAAAATAAATCATGTATTTATGATAACAAGATTTATAGGTTCAAATCTGATGGAACCAATCAACTCACCTCTTGACTTCAACCCTTCCAAATGTGGCTTTTTTTACATTAGTCAATTTAATTCCCTCCAACTTTGAAATGCTATATTAGATTAACTATGCATAATTTTTTTTTATAAGATTTATAGTCGAATTTTAATTAATTGTTTAACATAAATCTAAGTTTGTTTTGAAACTCGACACATAGACTACTAGCATTGCACCATATTTTAAGTATTTGTACTCAGAGATTTTTATTCTAAGTATAATTTAATGGATAAAGTATTAATTTTATGAAATTGAAAATTTAGAATAAAAATGGATACAATTTGACAAAGTTAAATATAAAAAATGCTTACTTTGTAAAATTAAAAGAATTCAGCACGCTCTACCCTAAAGAAAAAGAGTTGAATCTATGCTAATGATTAGAATACATATATACACACACATTTTTTTGAGTTCCTATTCTAATTAATTGCCGATGGTAAATTTTGGAAGGTCCACGAAATATAATAATAAGGAGAAGTTTTTAATATATTGGGAGGTACACAATATATAGGTTTAGGTGGGAAAGTTTTTAATATAAGTATCTGAACAGAAAAAAAGGTTAAATTATATATATAAAAATATATATATCATTCAACTATGAGATTGGTTTCAATTATATCTTTCAAAAATTTCATTTTAATCTTTGAAGTTTGAGGTTAATTTCAAAACGACTTTTAAACTCATTTTTCATTAAACTTATTGATAAAAAATTATATGTTTTTTTAATTGTTTTTTTTTTTTTTAATTTATGTATGTGTTCAAATCTATTCACATAACCAACATTCATTTGTAAACATGTCATTTTTCGTCAATGAATTTAACAAAAAGAAAAAACTTTCAAGGATCGTTTTGAAACAAACTTCAAACTTTAAGGACTAAAATAAAATTTTTGAAAGTTCAGGACTATAATTGAAACCAACCGGAGTATTTTTATAATTTAACCCAAAAAAAAAAACATTATACATATATACGTACTATAATTTACCCAAGGCAATTCTAGAAATAAAAATAAATAAATAAAAAAAAAAAGCCACC
The DNA here is from genome assembly GCA_017139565.1 of Luffa aegyptiaca. Classification (NCBI taxonomy): domain Eukaryota; kingdom Viridiplantae; phylum Streptophyta; class Magnoliopsida; order Cucurbitales; family Cucurbitaceae; genus Luffa; species Luffa aegyptiaca. The sequence goes on along the minus strand of CM029406.1, from coordinate 48,925,854 downwards.
CTGGCAGGCTTGGGGTTCTGTCGTGTTGTGAGGACAAGGTGGCCGTTTAATTTACAAATCACATTTACCGAAACGCCCTCGAACTGGCTCCAAATTATAGAACACACAAATCATTGTCACATGGGCCCGCTCGGCAATCAAACCGAAAGCAGTGGCATTCACGTAAATAGCCACAATCTTTCATTTCCTACGCCGATTTTATTTGCCCCTATCTTGTAAACCGCGAAGCTGCTGGCAGCGCCAACAATAAAGTTTTTCTCCTCTGTCCTCAGTAACTATATATACGTCTGTTTTGACTCTCACTCAACTTCTGTGGCTCCCTTTTCGCTCCCGCTTTCCCCTCCTGGCGGTCTTTCTCTTCGTCGCGCAGGGCTCATCTTCTACTCATCTTCACCACAATGAGGCTTCGTCTAGGGTTTATCGCCTCGATTTATCTCCTCCAGGCAAGAATTCTGTAGCTGTAACGTTTTGCTTATTGAATCTCTTCTGTATTCTTCCGTTTTCATGTTCTGTATTAGTTGCTTTCGCCGTCGCTCTCCGGACAATAGGATTTGCTGAATTATTCTCTGTAATTTTGTCTCCATCATGCTGTGTTTCTGAGATTGGTTGCTGAACAAATGTTGCGAAATGGAAATTATGAATCGGCTCAAAGTGTGCTGTCCGTACTGTCTCTGTCCATCGTTTCTCTCTCCGTTTTTCAGTTTTGTTTTGACTTTCTCATTCGGAAAAAGAACTCGAGGAGATTGGACGAGCTTGGCAATGAATTGTGTACCGAATGCTTTTAGCGAACGGGGAAAAAAAGTCTGGTTCTGTTTTACAGGGTTGTGAGGCTGCTTCACGTATCTGAAGTTGTTTAAACGAATGTTTAGTGAGCTTGTTGAGTGGTTTAAGAATTGATTTCCCAGAATTGGAGTCTTTTCTTCTTATGAACTTGCGAATAATGGTAACCTGCAATCATGTGTCGATTCCAATGAAATCAGAGACTGAAAGTTGTCTAGCGTTTTACCTACCCTTAACTAATGCTTTTCTTCTGGTATTCGCGTTTTTCCTTAGAACGTCACTTCACTGTGAGATTCGTTGAGACGAACGCTGACCTTGAGTTCTTACTACTAATCGAGACATGTGCAGGTTCTATATTTTGTCCTAGCGTTTGCAGAGAGGTCTAATGTACGGTTGCTGTTATCTACGAATGGCACATCCGGGTAAGCAGTCCACTTAAGTTGACCATTCTGCGTTTCATTAGAATAGTAATTTTTTTTGCCTACACGTTTCTCATTCCCTATCTTGTTGAAGCATTAATTGCTGCCAATGCGGTAGCTTGAATCTGTGCAGTATTATTTTTTTTAAAGAGAATCTTGCACTATCTATAAATAAGGCATAATTCTTCCTCCTTTAAAGGGAAAAACATTCTGAAGGATATTGCGCAATGTATGATATCTGTGGAAAACGACCCGATGGTAAAGTGCTGAACTGTCCTACTGGTACCCCATCTGTAAAGGTACACTTCTGATTTCCTGTTGCATTATCCATATTTTAGTAATAGTGGCGTTTCCATCAAAATCTTAGTGTTTGTTTTGCTCGCTCGGTTTTTATTTATGGTCACAAATTATTGTGTTCCCAGCCAGATAAACTTCTTTCATCAAAGATCCAAAGTCTATGTCCAACTATTACTGGCAATGTTTGTTGCACAGAAGAACAATTCGAGACCCTACGATCCCAACTTATGCAAGTAAGATCTCTAACTGGCTCATATAATTAATACTGCGGTTCATAATTTCAGAGCTACTTATTGCACACTGATAGCAGGTCGGATTATGCATCACAAGAATTTTGATGATCATTTTTCTTCTAAACCCAATATACGTTGCTTCTTGATTAAAATCCATGTATTAGAATGCATGCCCTGTACAGCCCTTCTCTGGGTATTACTTTAATTCTCCTGCACGGAAGAATCGACCTTACTTTTGATTTTTGTTTGATACTGTGCCCATTATTTGTTTATTACCTGAATGTGCAATGGGTTACATTTTGTAATGTTAAACGAACTTTGAAGTTTCTATTTTCTCGTGTCATCTTTTGATGAAATTACTTCAAAATTTTGCCCCATAATATAACACATGTATTTTATGCAGGCTATTCCATTTCTTGTAGGTTGTCCAGCATGCTTAAGAAACTTTTTGAACCTGTTCTGTGAGCTTACCTGTTCTCCAAATCAGAGCTTATTCATCAATGTAACTTCTGTTTTAAAGGTTAGAACTCTTTCTACTAATAACACTTACATAGTTATGCAATTCGCCTAGTAAGTAGTATTTGTTTAGAAATTCATGCGTTTGTGTTCTTTGTTTGCCACTTCTAAGCAAAGGTGAATCTGCTAGATACTACTGGCTCTTCCCATGGAATCTTTCTCTTCCATTCTTAAGACGAGTAGGAGGTCATAAAAGCACCCACTTACCAAGTAATTGCACGTAGATGTTTGGAAAGGGGAAACTTATTATGTAGTTCACTTCTTTCTAGTATAAACAACGATTAATGAGATTTTTGCCCTTTCATAGTATAGAATTATTAATTCCATATCCAGTCTAGTTTTCAGCAAATTGTCGCTGATCTTTAGGGATTTGAGCTTGTATGCGAGCAAATTCCAGTTGTTTCCTCTTTCTTCCCGGCAGTCCCTGTCAATAAATTATAAGCTGATTATTCTTACTTGGGATTAGAGCTTGTATGCATGCTCTTTCCCAGCGCTGACCGCTTTATGCTTTTCTTCCCTTATTTTAGCTTAATGATAAACCTTTGCATCTATCGAGCAGTTAGAAGACCATATTAAATTTTTATGACTTGTCTCTATTTTTAGGTTAATAACAGCTTTACAGTTGATGGCATTGATTATTATCTAGCTGATGCTTTTGGTGAAGGGCTATTTGAATCCTGCAAAGATGTAAAATTTGGTACGATGAACACTCGAGCCATGCAATTTATTGGTGCTGGTGCTCAAAATTTTAAAGGTTAACACCCTCTCTTTCTCTCATGCATGTATGTGCACACTGTGTGGATTACTCTACATTTTTAATATACCCAAATTTGAAAGTACTTATGTAATAGTTTTCTGTGATGTTGGAGAATAAAGAGAGAAGTATTGAAGGGGAAGATAAAATAGAGGTATTCCAAGTGTGAAAAAAATGAAGTTTTCTGTGGAGGGGGTTGTTTTCTCTACCTTGACCTCTAGGTTCTTTTTTATTTTTTTTTTCGCCTTTTGTATTGTGAACAAATCATCTCTTATATGTGTGTGTGTGTGTATAAAGGTCAGTTTTATTGTGTTCTCTATTCCTTCTAAAATTTGAACATTTGTATAATTGTGGGCAGAGTGGCTTGCTTTTCTTGGTAGACGAGCTAGCCCCGGCATGCCTGGTTCACCATATGCCATTGGATTTCCATCTACCGTGGCTGTGTCATCTGGAATGAAGCATATGAATGTATCTGCTTATTCTTGTGGAGATACTTCACTGGGATGTTCCTGTGGTGATTGCCCTTCAGCACCAGTCTGCAGTAGTACTGCAACCCCGGTTTTCCATAGAAAAGGTTCTTGTTCAGTAAGAATAGGGTCTCTTAAGGTGAAAAAATACCTCATGAATTTGCCATCTTGTTCTTCTGTGTGCTAGTTTCATATTGTATTTAAAGATTTATTTTTCTGACTACTATAGGTCAAATGTGTTGACTTCACTCTGTGTATCCTGTACATTATAATTGCCTCTGCTTTTCTTGGATGGAGTTTGTTTTATCGCAAATCTCAAAAGAGCCCTTCTTCTGGAACTAAAAAAATGCCAAATATCATGGATGGGAGCAATCTGCATTCTGCTACTAGGCAAAAGGATGAAAGTTTGCCAATGCAGGTTCGTACTTGTTCAAATTAGATATTTCTGTAATGGCATCTTCAGTTAACTTAATGAACCATCTTAGATTAATTTGCCGTTAGCCCTCCTGCTCTTCATGTTCGTAGCATGTTACTAATAAGGTGATGTTTATTATGCTTCACAAGTCTCCTCTCAAAGAATTCTGTATATCGCTATTTAGTTGATACTTACCAATTGTCGCTAATAAGGCGAGTTATACAGATACATTGGCCAACTATAAGCAATTTCTTTGCTAATACTTTATAGTTTCTGTCATTTTTATAATAACCATGGGTCATGAAAGCTTCTAGCTGCTGCCTGCCATTCTTTGCCTTTGTTTCTACCAGCTCTTTCTTATAAATTAACATTAATTTTGCAATTTAGTTGACTGAAGTTTCTCTTGTTTGTTTTTCTGCCCACTGTTCATATGCTTCAGATGCTTGAAGATGCTCCTCAAATCAGAAGTAGAATTCAGCTTTCAGTTGTCCAGGGATACATGTCAAATTTTTACAGGTAACCCTAAACGGCAATGCTCCTTTACTAATTCAGATGTAGAAAACATTTATGATTATTTTTGTTCATGTGCCTTCTCAGGAAATATGGAACATGGGTGGCTAGAAATCCAACATTGGTGTTGATTTCATCACTCGCCATTGTTCTACTTCTGTGTTTAGGTCTTATTCGTTTCAAGGTGGAGACAAGGCCTGAGAAGGTATAATATGGTCGATAGCAGCTTCATATGAATGACAAGGAAAAGTCCTGTTTCAATCAGTTGAAGAGCTACTTTCTTTTTTAATAATTCCTCCTTTTCTTTTAAGGCTGCTCAAATGTTCTTTTCTTTTTTTCCCTTATGCATATGCATGCATGCATATATGTTTTGAAGTACTACGTTTTCATAACTCCTCTTTCCTTTTAAGGCCATCAAATCCTTTCTTGTATTAATTATTTTATACTTCTAGCCAGATATCAGTTGTTGGCCTTTTGATGATTTCTGTATTTTGTTTCAGCTATGGGTAGGACCAGGGAGCAAAGCATCCCAAGAGAAGAAATTTTTTGATACACATCTAGCCCCTTTTTATAGGATTGAACAGGTAGAGACGATTGTTTAGTAATTCAGAAAACTATTAAAATCGTGTTAATTACTACTCTTGAAGATTACATTGGATTATAATACCTATAGTGAAGCTATGTTGGAGAAGGATTTTCTTTTGCTATTGATTTCAGATAGCTTCTAATGCCATATTTCTTTTCTAGATTATAATAGCCACAAGTCCAGACACTGTGCATGGAAAGCCGCCAAGTATTTTGAATGATAACAATGTTAAGTTACTGTTTGACATACAAAAGAAGGTATTTTTGTGGCTAGAATAACATTTCAGGATTGATTTCTATATTATGGGATTAGACTGTATTACTTGGGATACTACTTCCCAAAGTTTAAATGTATTATTTACATATGATGGTGTCATTCTCAGAATTCTCCACGTCAATTTTTACAGATAGATGGTATTCGAGCTAATTATTCTGGTTCAAGTATATCTCTAAGTGACATTTGCTTGAAGCCACTGGATCGGGATTGTGCCACTCAGAGTGTCCTGCAGGTGGATATTCTGTTTTGCTAGTTTGATCTTTATCTTATAAAAATAAATACACGCCCACTGGAATATTTCAATTGAAAAAACATTTTTTTACCTGATCATCAATCTTGTGGTTTTAGGTTATAGAGCATAATTTTAATATTTAGTACTGAAGTATCCACTCTATTTGACAGTATTTCCAGATGAATCCAGAAAATTTTGATAACTATGGAGGAGTCCAACATCTTGAATATTGTTTTGAGGTATTATATAAATGTGTTCCTTTTTCTGATCCGGTTTGGACAGTTAGATGGTAGAGAATTAAAATCCATGAGCCATATTAGAGTTCTTGTGATTTATAACCTAGAATGCTTAGTGAAATCCTTGTATTGTCTTCTCCCGTCGGCGCATTTGACAATCTTTTATTTTCTTGTATGTGTTTTTTATTTCAGCATTACTCCTCTGCAGACAACTGCAGGAGTGCATTTAAAGCTCCTCTTGATCCAAGCACCGCATTAGGGGGATACTCTGGGAACAATTATTCAGAAGTAATTTATCATACTTGACCGATCATTAGTTGGTAATCTAATTTAAACAAATTAGTCTCCTCAGTTATCTTACCATTAGTTTTTCAAGACAGGCTTCTGCATTCTTAATAACATATCCAGTGAACAATGCTATTAATAAAGAAGGGAATGAATCTGGTCGAGCTGTGGCTTGGGAGAAGGCCTTCATTCAGTTGGCCAAGGTTTCTCTCTTATTCTGTTTCTGTGCAGTGACCTTTCCTTTCTTTAATTCTTATAATACTTTACCTTCACTGTCAAATATGAGAAAACGTGTCCATTTTTTGTGACTTCCATGAGTGAAATATTGCCTAGTTTTGAAGTTTGGTTGTAGATTTACTTCAAAAACATTCTTCATTTACGTTTCTTTATTCTTTGCTCTTAAGGTGGTGTTAGGAGTTGAGTTTTGGGTTGTGGGTTTAATAATCCTTGACTTGTTAAGCCCAAACCGTGTTTGGGATGTGTGAATTTTGTAATATTTGGCATTCAGTTCCTCCTTATTCAATCATCATGAAATAATTTGTTAATAATAACCAGCCATATATTTTAAAAGCTTACACATACTTAATTGCTTTAAACAAATAATATAATAAGATTATAGATAATAAAAACAAAAAATACGTAATGTAATTATAAAGTAATAGATTGAACAAAATTTGTCATTCCATATTTTATTAAAGAAAAATTATTACTTTAGTACTAATAACAAAAAAAAAAAAAAAAATCACAAATCAACTTTTCACAAGTTTCATCCCCTAATAAAATGATAAAACAAACACAATCTTACATTCTCAGCCTAATGAATCTCAATCTCATGTACATCCAAACATTCCCCAATAGAATGATAAAACAAATACCACTTTACATTCTCAGCCTAATGGATCCCAATCTCATGTACATTTAAACATACGCTTTCTCAACGCCCATGCTTTTCTTACTAATCTCATTCTTCTTAATCCTAGGCTTTATAACTCTCGGACTCTAGTTATTTGGACTATTAGTTTCTTCCTTCATTTGTTTATTATTTGATTTTAATTTTATGGTGTCTGTCCTTCATCTAGGAGTGAATGGAGTTTCTCGATATTAATCTACTTTTGTGATAGGGCGAGTTATTGACAATGGTGCAATCTCAAAATTTGACGATTTCTTTTTCTTCGGAAAGCTCCATTGAAGAAGAATTAAAAAGAGAGAGTACTGCTGATGTCATCACAATCTTGGTTAGTTCTTTTTTCAAGATAATCCTAAGTGTTATACAGTTAAATCATCATTTTTTGTCCTTATTTATCACAATTTTAGTTTTTTTTATAGTGTGAAAGTGGCTTCACAATGTCCCATTTTTCTTCCTAATTGGCCAATCCTCACTGTTTACCTAATTAAACTGCAGATAAGCTATCTTGTGATGTTTGCTTACATATCTCTTACTTTGGGCGATAGACCACATTTATCTACTTTTTATGTTTCATCCAAGGTACGTAATGGACACTCATAACTTTATTTAATTCTACTTTGGCCGTTCATCTTTAGTTTCCTTCTTCTCTTTAGTCAGATCATTTTCTAATTTACTGATTTTTCTTCCCAACCATTGGAGTTTCTGCATTAATAGCTTATGATTCTCTTCTATGATCAGGTATTACTTGGTCTCTCCGGAGTTGTACTTGTCATGTTGTCTGTTCTCGCATCAGTAGGTTTTTTCAGTGCAATTGGAGTTAAATCTACTCTAATCATTATGGAAGTTATTCCTTTCCTTGTTCTGGCAGTAAGTTTTATCTTCATCTGCTTTTTTCCACGTTGCACTCCTGAAAATGATTTGATATTGATATTCTTGTCTGGATGGTTTACTTGCCATCGTTGTACTCCATGCACGGAAGATCATATCAGTTCAATCTTGCTTTGTTGACTTCTTACTTTCAGCATCCTGTGCAAAATCTGTTGAACTTTTGTGTGCTTTTTATATGCTCAATGGACAATCTGGTCAATACTATCTACAATATTTGCTAGGATTATGCTTTCGTTGCTTCATAATTGTTCTTCAGTTTCTTGAGTACTGATCAAGGGAGTGGGTTGTTATTTGTATAACCTAAAACTTTGTTCAAACTTTGAACCTTAGAAGATATTGGTTCTGCCAAAGGATGAGATGGTCACATTACTTCTCAACTCTTTCGCATGATATTGGCAAGTATTTCAGAATTTAAAATTTTCAGAATAGAAAATATCTTACACTGACAGCTCTGTTTATCCAAATTTCTATTCATTTTATCACAATTTTGTTTTAAATGAACAAGCTGGATCAATGTAAACATGATAGACTGTTATTGCCTTATATAAGATCCATATCTTTTTTGAAAAGTATAACCACTGGAAGCTAACGTATTTTTAAATCTTGATGATGGTTAGCATTGTTCTTGAGTATGTTGTCAAAATTGTAACTATTGATGCACTCTTGTTTGAAGTCCTTACGTTTCATTTCTAATAAAATTTCTCATCCAAATATCAGGTTGGTGTGGATAATATGTGTATATTGGTACATGCTGTTAAACGGCAGTCAGTAGAATTGCCTTTAGAAGGACGAATTAGCAATGCACTTGTAGAAGTTGGACCATCCATAACACTAGCAAGTTTATCTGAGGTTCTTGCGTTTGCAGTTGGAAGTTTCATTCCTATGCCAGCATGCCGTGTCTTTTCCATGTTTGCAGGTTTGAGTATTTGTCCATTGCAAAGTTCTCAAGGATGCTGGAGAGATATATTTTAATTGAGACGGGCATAGTTTTCCAATCACCATTTTCGCTTTCTTATACAGCATTGGCTGTTCTTCTGGACTTCCTGCTGCAAGTTACAGCTTTCGTTGCTCTCATAGTATTTGATTTTTTAAGGACCGAGGATAAAAGAGTTGACTGTTTTCCATGTATTAAGAGCTCAGGATATGCTGCCAGTGATAAAGGTTTTGTTACATACTTTTTATATCTTTCTTTTTTCTTTTTTTTTTCTTTAGTATCTTTGTTTAAATTTATTGCACTTTATTGTGGTGATGCATTGGCTTTTTGAATATTATTTAGGCATCACTCAGAGGAATCCTGGCTTATTAGCCCGATACATGAAGGTAACTTTCTAATTTTAATATCTTTTCTTTGTTTCTTCGGGGGAAAAAGTTCAATCCACTGTTATTAACTTGGATGTTATGTACTGTAACACCATATAAATTTGTACCCTTGACAAATATGCTGGATTTGTTCTCTTCAACTTATGAAATGGGGGATTCCACTTGTATGTAAGAGAACTATGGGATATTTAGAAGAAAAAATTAAAATTGGGATTATACATTTAGATAGGTGTTTTTGATGGGCGTGTAACACGAGTCTTTCTTGTCATCCTCGTGGTGTTGTTTACTGGATTCTTGAATTAGTAGTGTTGGGCTAGAAGCTGAAGATTGGGTAAAATATGAATCTGACTAGTTGGTTTATAATAATTCAGGAAGCATATTTTTACAGTTCAAATTCAATTAAATTAGGCATCTAGCTATCATTCCCAACGCCTGAGGTCCACACTCAAACCAAGAACATTACTAATTTTGGATTGAATGACAAGTCCATCTTATTTTTTATTTTATGTGGGTTTCAGTGTCTTTTTACCATTCCTTTCCTCCTTTCCTCTCTTTTCTTGAACTTGATTTCTGCTTTGAATCTAAGGAAAATCCATTTATTTTGTTCTTGATTTAAGAGTTATTTTATTTTTAAAATATTAGGTGTCATTTGTATTCGCAGTCATTTGTTCTATTCATACTCTAAACCTTCTATAGATGGCTGTATGTTTTCATTAGTTCTGTTATAATTCACCGGAGTTGATGTAAATGTCCAAGCTTCTCATTGATGTCTTCCTCTTACACTGTCGATTTATTTGAAGCATTTATCTTATCCTAATGTCAATATCTGCGTAATATTTTTCATCTCATTATCTGGCTGTTTTCTATTTCACGTCCCATGATTTGTCTATCCAGGAGATCCATGCACCAGCACTTAGCATCTGGGGAGTTAAAATAGCTGTCATATCCATCTTTATTGGGTTCACATTGGCAAGCATTGTGAGTTCTCCATCTCTTGTCAGGTTATCAGTTTTCCTGATCATGCTTGTTATGTGTGATGTTAATTTTTCATTATTTTAAACTTCACAGGCACTATGCACCAGAATTGAACCTGGTTTGGAACAAAAGATAGTCCTTCCCAAAGATTCTTATCTTCAGGTTTTTATTTTTATTCGTCTCATTATATATTTTCAAGGGATGCCTTTCAGTCTTAAAGTTACACTCCAAAACCACTTATTCATGATTTTTTTGCCTGGCAAGTTAAAGCTGCTTTCTACTTTTTCTGCAGGGGTACTTCAATAACATTTCAGAACATCTCAGAATAGGTCCACCAGTATATTTCGTTGTAAAGAACTACAATTACAGGTAAAACTGTGCAAGAATTACACTCTAGCTTGTGGTTAGTTTACAACATTTAGAGTAGGTTGAGACCAAGTATTCTTCTCGTTATACATTCATGTTGATGGATTGTATGGCTCTCTATGTTGTTTTATAGTGTAGGTTTTGCAATTTTGAGCATTTAGTAGTTGAAATGCTGAAAGAATGTGGGGCCTTTTACCAATGGGCTTTTTAGTAGGCATATTATTCCTACCTCTTCCCTTATTTGCGATCCTTGGCTGTCAAATTATATATTGCCTCGGGAATTTAAATTTACCAGGCATATGAGGAAGATTATATCTTCAAGTGATTTTTAATAAAGTTTATTCATGTTATTTTGTTATATGCAAAGGCAACTTAACGTTAGAGGAATTATTTTATAATTAATTAGTTACAGAAGGTATGTTTCACTAAATGTCCTAGAAGTATGGTTTTAACTTTTAATAAATACTGTACCAACCTTTTTCATAATAACCATTTTGTGATGAACCGTAATATATAATTATATATGGATTCTTTATTCCATGGTAACTGGCATATATTGCAAACCTTTTCTTTTACTCCATAGGAATATCGAGGATGGATTGTTTTCATATATATTTTTCTCTTTATTTCTTTTCTTTTTCCCTTTTGTGGAGAAAATGAGTTGCCGGCTCTTAGGTCATAGACATCTTTAGCCTTTTCCATTTGCATCACCCTTTTTTTAGCCATCCTTTTACTATTCTCAGCTCAGAATCAAGACAGACAAACCAGTTATGCTCCATCAGCCAATGTGACTCAGACTCTCTTTTAAATGAGGTATGTCTATCTTCCATTTTCTTTTCCCAGGAAAATGTACATCTTTTCCAATATCCATGATGCGCTTCAAGTTTTTTCTCACATGCGTAGGAGAATAACATTCTTGCTGCTCTAGCATGCTTATTTCACGTTATTTTTTTAAACCAAGGACTTTTTGGTTTTTCTTTTTTCCTTTCCTGTAGATTGCAAAAGCTTCACTAACACCAGAGTCAAGTTACATTGCTAAACCAGCTGCCTCGTGGCTTGATGATTATCTTGTGTGGGTATCTCCAGAAGCATTTGGATGCTGTCGGAAGTTCACAAATGGGAGCTATTGCCCTCCTGATGATCAGGTCATGTGGTTCCTTTGAAATTTTTCTTGTGAATTAACATCATACATGTAATACCACTATCATAGACAGACTATTGTTCTTTCCACATTTAGTTTGATCTTGTATATTTGATTTTATCTTCATTTCTCTTCCTTCTAATGCAATGACTTACTCTTTGGAGTTTATTTTACTTGTAACAATGATGTAGTTGTTTTATGTTAAGATATATCTGTGACAACACTTGATCCGTTATTTTTAGAAATATTTGTGAATTGTTAGTATATTATATGCCTGTATGTTATCTCCTTAAATTTACTGAATTTAGTCTTTTTCAGCCCCCTTGCTGTGCCTCAAATGATGGTTCTTGTGGCCTGAACGGATTATGCAAAGATTGTACAACGGTAACAGCTCCCTTTAAATTGGATGGCAGATAACAAATAAAACTGCTGCCTGGTTGCTTTTAAGTATTTTGCTAAATTAGGAGTCAATCCTGAGTCGTGACTCCTAATTTTCATCTTAGAATTTGTAAACATTAACGCTTAGGAATTATGCAGTGCTTTCTTCACTCGGATCTGCATGGTGGTAGGCCATCTACTGCACAATTTAAGGAGAAATTGCCATGGTTCCTCAGTGCTCTACCTTCTGCTGATTGTGCTAAAGGAGGTCATGGGGCATACACTAGCAGTGTTGAACTGAAAGGTTTGCGTTATTTGACAATAATATGTTAAATCAGAGTGAAAGATTTCTTGTGACCTTAAATTAATTAACATTTTTATTCTCTTTTTGTTCATCAGGCTATGAAAACGGTGTTATTCAGGCATCTTCTTTCAGAACATATCATACTCCCCTGAATAAACAGGTGTGGTGTGGCGAGTTAATAATTGGAATTTAGATAGTTTTTTTAAAGAATATAATAAAAAATCGTTTTTGATTTTTGTAAATGACCAAAATTATCAGGTTGACTATATTAATTCGATGAGGGCTGCTCAAGAATTGAGTTCAAGGATTTCTGATTCTTTGAAGGTAAAAATTTCGATTATAATTTTTGTTTGATTCTTTCTTATCATGTTATTTTAAACTAATAATGATCGTACCTGTATCTTTCTTCAAACTATTTGCTTCAGTGGCATCAGCTTGATCTTGAACTGACCTATTTTATCATTTGCAGATTGAGATCTTCCCGTATTCTGTATTTTACATGTTTTTTGAGCAATACCTCAATATATGGAGAACAGCATTGATCAACCTTGCCATTGCTATCGGTCAGTAATTAAGGGCACATTTGCACGTGTATTGTTTAAGATATAGTGTAGATGGCTACCACGCACTTCATGTTTTGCAACTTTGTCTACCATATGATTCTAGCAAATGCTTTGTGCTTCTGCTTTTTTAATGAAATAGGATCAGAAGAGATCATGTCCTAACTTGTATCGAGGATAAGTCCTCCATTCTTGTGGTTTGCTTTCTCTGTCCAGAGATCCTCATTAAGTTGGTCTTTTTTTTCCCCTCTTATTCTCATTTGAAGACCTTTTAAGGACAGTTGTCATCCCCAATAAATGTATGAAAGGTGACTTGGTGGAATTGAAAAGAATTCATTTTATATTCTTTTACTGTTTTTCAGGTGCGGTGTTTATTGTGTGTCTGATCATCACATGCAGGTTAGTGACGTTGTTTCTGTCACTGAAGCATACAGTTATTCTCCTTCAAATGTGCTAACTAGGCTTCCTCGTGCTTGGTTTTTTGTTGTAGCTTATGGACCTCGGCTATCATTTTGTTGGTGTTGGTAATGATTGTTGTGGATCTCATGGTATTTCCCTTATTCCTAATTATCTCTAGAACACTTGCGATAATATGGTAGTTGAGTTAGTTTAATTATTTTAATATAAATAAATAATCTTAGCCCTGCTGACAAGATAATACTTTGCAGGGCGTGATGGCAATTTTGAATATCCAATTGAACGCAATTTCTGTTGTCAATCTTGTCATGTCTGTGGGAATTGCTGTTGAATTTTGTGTTCATTTGACACACGCTTTCTCGGTCAGTATCATTCTTTGCTACATGATTTTTCTTTCATGAATGTCCTCGACCTAAACTTAGCAATAGTTATAATCTTTTCATAGGAAATTTCCTGTGCAGTAACATCTATAATTCACGATGTGTCGAAGGAGCCCCAACTAGTAGTTGGGTTTTACTCTTGCATGATCAAATCATAATTGACGTTCTAATTACTATACTACCTATCAACGCTTAACATCATTTGCTAAATCTAAAATAGTGGCTACAGCCGTAATTATCATACTATTGCCACAAAGGACAACCTGTAATCTTGGAAACATTTCTCAACTTCCTGTTGTAATTGGTTCTGCACTACTATCGTTACAGTCATATGTGTGTTTCTTTTCACAGGTAAGCAGTGGAGATAAAGACCAACGCATGAAGGAGGCTCTCAGTACAATGGGAGCATCTGTTCTTAGGTACCGTTTTCCATATCTTATAGTGGAGCTATGCGTTTAGATATGAAATCTTGGAAAATCAGCCCTGCGTAGTCACTATCATTCTTTATCAAACTCAAATTTATTTGCCAATTTGCATTTATTTTCTTTACATTTATGCTGGTGTTTGCAGTGGAATCACACTAACAAAGCTACTCGGCGTCCTTGTACTGTGCTTCTCTAGGACTGAAGTTTTTGTGGTATTAGTTTCACGCCTCTAAACTTCAATTTTAAGTAATTTGTACGCCAGATCTATTAATATCTTCGCTCTATGTTCTGCAGGTTTATTATTTCAAAATGTACTTGGCGTTAGTACTTCTTGGATTTTTGCATGGTCTCGTATTCTTGCCGGTAAGTATGGATGTGCTTCTTCTGTACAAGATGTTGTTAGGTCTGAGTTTGTCTTTTTCACCATGGAGCATACTCATTAAAAAGAGCAGACTATAACCACCCCTGTAAAAAAACTGTCCAATGTTCTTGCGCAGCCCATAGCGTGCCGCTCTATACACTTGTAGTCTTGTATGGATGATTTTCGACATTTTTGCTCTCATATGACCACATTTGCGCATGAAAAATAATTTTAGTAGTTAAATTCTTTCACCATTTGGACCTGTTTCCCTTTGATCACTGATATTTCTGCCTCATTGTACACTGGTTAAACAATCATGGGTAATAATACCAATCGACTTTGACATGAATTTGTGAAACCATCATGCATTGCAGGTAGTGTTGAGCATGTTCGGTCCACCATCAAGATGCGTGTTCGTCGAGCAACAAGACAATCGGCCCTCTACTTCGTCGCGGACATGATCATTTTAATTTATTTGCTGCTCCGGATGAAGGGGTTCCATAGGCTTTGAAGGTTTGGTGCATTCATTGGCATGCATGCTTAAATCACGCCAATAAAAAGGAAAGAGAAAATATATAGTAGCTTCTAACTTGTAAAGCGAAATTGGCATACCAGGTAGGCGTTAGTTATTTTCTTTGTAATTTGTATAAGCTGTTGCTTCCTTGTGTTCAGAAAATGACCTTTAAAGTTGATGGTATCAGACAATTCTGATATCGTTGATTATCATGTTAATGAATATTGTGGCTGTTGTAATTGTTGCAAATCCGAAGGCAGCTGTGCAGGATTTTCTTTCTGAGTTGAAGATGATTTTTTGGTGATCAGAAGTTCATTGATCAGTGGCTGTAGAGATTAGAAAGTTCCCAAGTAGAATTTCACCTTCTGAGGAGCATGAATTTGTGATCATAATGCATAAAGGAGATGAAAAAAAGGTGTTTGATAACTATTTTGAAAATAGTTTTCCTTTTTTTGAGGATAATATTTTAGTGAAAATAAGTTTATCTAACTACAAAGTTATATTTTTGTCTTTTTTGATGTAACGTTGCAATTATAGTTTGTTTGACATGTGGGTTAATAGGATTCGAACCACAGATCTTTTAGTCATTAGTACAACTTTATATCAATTGAGCTACGCTCATGTTGACTGTCATTATAGTTGTGTTGACGTTGATGTTGCTGTTGTGGTGAGATTAGTGGGGTTTGTTTTTTAATATGGAGAATAGTGGAGATTTTTTTTTTTTTTAATTATTTATTATTTACTATTTCTTTTTTGGAAAGATAAGAATAGTGGGGATTTAACTATGAAAGGTTTCTAGTGATTTTAACATTTTTGTATTACAAAAAAGGTACTTAACCATTGGGATGCTTATGTCGGCAATTAAATTACAAATTAAGTAAATTCAGTTTCTGCACTTTTTAGTTATGTATCAATATCAATATCTATTTAGTCCTTGAATATTAAAATATATATATATATATATAATATGACCTTGAACTTAGTTTTTTTCATCTATTTCATCCAGTGTTTAATAGATCTTCAACATGTTCAATCTTTTTTGAGATTCATGGACCTACTAAATACAAAATTGAAAATTTAGAGTACGAAAATTTTAATTTTATATTTAGTTAAATTCCTTTTCAAAAAAAAAAAAAAAAAAAAAGTTCAAATATGCTAGTGATTTATTAGACATAAAATTGATTAACAAATAATGATTTTAATATACATAATACAACCTAAAAGGTTTAAAGGAAATCTATTTTTTTTTCCTATGATTTGGTCTAAGATTTTATTATTTAATTTTTTTAAATAAAAAGCTATAATTTTTGAAAAGCAATTATGTTACTTTAATTATAATCATAATGGGACATAATGATCAATGGAATCGAATGATTAAAAAATAAACATGTTTTCTACATTGAATAGACCATTTTAGCTTGCGTCAGCTCAAAATATTCAAAATTCTTATTTAATCTACTGGCATCATGAAATGATTATCAATATTTGTTGAAAATTTGCAGTCAATATACGATAAATTTATTTTGATGGGACAAGGAATGAATCTTCCTGCAACACAAACTGTGGATGTAATCAAATATTTTATTTGCTAACCATTTTATTCCTTCTGTAGAAAATATATTCTTGTATAAAATATTGGTGATTAGAATCAGATACAAACGTTAATGGAGCAATTGTAATTTCCTTAGAAAAGACACCAACAACTCAACAAAATAAGGTTTTACTTGAGGGTCCTTTCTCAAATTGTTCGTATTTAAAAGTAACACAAAAGTATATATGTGAAAAAAAAAAATAAAAAAAAAATCTTAAAAGTGCTTTATGGTAGAACACTTATACAATATTCACTTTAAAAATGTTTTTAATAGTCTAGAATCAAACACCAAAATAACGTTTATTAAGCACTTTTTACTAAAATGATTAGGATTATAATTAAAATATTTATAAGAGTATAAAACCGAACATCAAAATTATTTTTATTGAGAATTTTATATCAAAATGCCCATATATATATTTGGAATAATAATAAAGAAAAAGATTTGGAATTTTTAATAATAAAAAATAGAGAGAATATTGGTAGGACTGTGGTGAATTGAATATGAGAGATTCTGGAGAGAAGAATAAAATCGGCTTAGCTGCCACTGCCACCCATTGCACCATAATCAACTGGATTGCTTTACGTTCTCCAAATTCCATCCAAATCCCATTTTCTAATGAATGATTTCCATTGAATTTTTAAAATGCAAATAATAATAAAAAGTAATAATTGATGAATCTATTGCCAACAAAGATGTTGACGTCAGAGCATATAAATTATTTGTTTCTTCAAAAAAGTCTTTCCCAGCTCACCCACAATTATGTCACTCTCAACAAGTCAAATTTACATACAAAACCCAAAAGTCAATAAATAAAAAACAAAACAAAACAAATATATAAATATATTTATATATATTTTTCCAATTACTAAGAAAGAAAGAGAGCTAATTTACATATGAGAGGTAGTTGCCATTGCCAACATGTAACCTCAAAGGACACAGGCTTGGCTTGCTTCTTAAACAAAGGCAAAAACATGCCTCCAATAGTTGTGGACTTTCTTTGTCTTCAAATTGAGAAAAAACACATTTGCAAGCTCATGGCTTTCCACCTCAAATCTAAACCTAGACTTCTTTTTTTTTTTTTTTTTTTGTAAAATTTAAGTCTTTTAGGATGGGAAAGGTAGAGCTTTGTGGCTCCTCCATGGCTTCTTGCAATGTGATCATTGCAAGTTCATGAGAAGCCACTGCTGACAAGAGAGTTGATCTTATGGCGACGGGACACCTGAAGCGAAAGTTTTATTGTTTGGACTCGAGACGATTTGTAAACATGAAAACACTCCTGCAGATCTGTATCACTTGTTAATAACACCCATTCGGATTCATCATCTAAATACTTGAGATCAAATTTACTTATGTCATTGATACTGAATCGTCTTGCGATTTCATTCAGTAACTCTTCGTATCTCCAGCGGTTATGCACTCGTAACCGGATTTTCTCCTCCCCATAGCTGACTTTTACTCTCTGAACTTCATTCGCTTCAGCTATCCGATCGCTTTCTTGGGCTGAGTGCACTAGACATTCACTGGCAGGGTGTTTGCAGAGAGATTTGCAGCTTTGGGATCTTCGTGGGACGTTTGATCCTTCCATAATTGATACATGTATATCTACTTCACTTTTGACCCTCTTTAGCTCTCCATCAAGAGGATTCTCTCCACCCATTTGATCTTCACTTCCGGCTTCGTTCCAATGGGGAAGATTTTGATGGCTCCGACTAGAAAAGCATTGACTCGAACTCGAGCTCTGGCTGCACGAAGAGGATGGAGATTTTGATGTTGCACCTTGGAGGTTGCTCATCCCAACTTCATTCTGATTGCTTGATGTTTTCAGGCGATCTCCCATTTTTGCACTTAAAAGTGAACCTGAACCTGATAAATTTGGAGAGGCTAACTCCTGGAAATTAGAATACAAGGAGCCAATTTGAAAAGCACCAGACGCGCCTTCCACCGAGTCAATTACGAGTTGAAGTTTCTGCAACGAGTGACCGACCTTCTTTATTTTTCGAGAAGGCCAACGTTTAATCCCATGTTGACGACATATCCTTTTCAATGTGGTAGGACAAACTGAAATAGGAAGAAAATGGTTTAAGATGAACAGTTCAATGTTAGAAAGAATGTAAGATATTTTGCACTGAAACTCAACCAGAGAAAACAGTAAGATAGCTTCAGATTATGACACTAATGGTACCTCCAATGCTTTTTGCAGCATCTTTTAAGCTACCCGCGAAATATTGTCGAAGAACTTGTAAGGTGATGGTTTTGTCCACCTTGGTTCGCCTTTTCTCACCGGTTCTTCCCATACCTATATCAGAAAAGCTACTGTTACCGACCGTTGCGCACTCTTCACTGTCCTCGACAACTCCATTCAGATCGTAATTTAGTTCATGATGCTGATAACCAGAGGAACTTAAGACTTCCGTTGTCTTACCCTCCTGGAATAATGAGACAGAGCCACTACATTGTTGGATGTTTTGAACAGATGAAGTTAACAATGAATTTGTTGGATAACTTATTTCTAACTGATGATGTTGTACCTTGGATCTTTCCTGCAGACCCGATCGTCCACTTGTATCGACACCTACCTCTCCAAACGGAAAATTACTGTCCTCCCCAAGCTTAACATCTGTAACAAGATGTAAGCTTCTGCAAGATTGTTGCATATTTTCCTCCCTACACTCCTTATCTGTTACAAGACGCAGGCTCCTGCAAGAGTGTTGTATGATTGTGGACAACGAAGTGAGCAGCATTCTCTGCTCTTCAGGATCTCTACAATCTACAGGCAGGAAGAACTCTAGTACAAAGTCGGTTTTACTAATATAAATGCAACGAAGGCGTATTGCAACCGCAGCATGTAATCCAAACAGCTTGGCATGGTGAGAGAGAGGATATTCTGTGTTACAAAAGGATGTAATATCACTTGAGAAACAAGGTTCGTTCGATTTAAATGCCATCCCAACGATGCCTTCGCCTCTTAGCAAATGATGCTCAGAGCATGCCTCATGAAATTCCTGAATTCGAGGATCGGCCACAAAGCAAGCCCGGTCTACCGTAGAAACGCAACAACTGTAGTTCTCATCCGAGTGCCTGCAACCTTCTCTACTTTGTTGCATACATGATGCCCAAGTTTGTGCTAAGGGTAAGCCATGCGTTTCACAAGCAGATTTCAAAGTGTCTCGAATCTCTAATAATACAGCTTCATTGGACCTGTTAAATACCTGCTGCAAGAGAGGATCTAGAGATAACTTTTAAGGTAAAAAAAAAAAAAACGAGAGCAGCAATTTTATTCTTCATTTTGAGTTGAAACAAAAGTCTCAGATACACCGTTACGGTATGACGTTCAAATGAACAGCAGGAAAAGGGTTGCATAATTCAATTGTGTCAACCAAAATTCATTCAATCACCTTTTTACTTGGTTGGCCAATAACATCAGAGCTCCGAAGCTTGACTGCCTGCAGTCAAAACAAAATTTTCCAAATTCCAATCAATAAAGAATATGTGAACAAGTATGTTAAGCTTCCACAAGTACTACAAAAATGTCAATCCTAAAACACATGTCTATATTCATGAACAAAAAGTCAATAACTATGTTAGACCATAATTTGGCTTCAATGTTTGGCTTCTCAACACTATGATTCGAACTTTCGCCAGGTGTTATCTCTAAGACCCGATCCATCTTCAGTGTCAAGGAACCCAAATTCACATAAACAGATTCAATAGTTTTGATTTATGGGAGTATAGCATAGAGAAGTGTCCTAAAGGAACTCTTTACCTTTAACTGTTCTATTTAACCTCACATTGAAACCAATTCACTAAGGTCCTTATAGTTATAGGCAATTGGTAAGCAAGCATCTTTTTCTCTCATTAAACATCAAAGGATTGACAAAGCAAAATCCAAAGGTCTTGAGGTAAATGTAACAGAGAAGAAGCATAAAAAAGTAAAAGGTAAAAAATTCAAAGTCAAAATATAAAAGAGACCGACCTCAAGTGCTTTGCAAACATTCTCAAGTTCTGAACCATATTTGATCTGTTGGGTAACCATGACAACTTCAATGACCCCTAAACAATTCTTGCTGCCTTGTTCAAAAATAGGAAGTGCTACAGTTCCACGTACATCATGCTCGTGAGCATAACCGACTCTCGGATACTCTTCTCTTCTGAAGAATCGAACATCAGGAGTCCACTCTGGAACCTTTCTTGAGAAGACTCGACCAGGCAGCCCCAAAGCTTTTTTAGAATCTTCATCAGCTGTAAATTCAAATGTCGCCGAGGCGTCGCGGTATCTTGCAAGTCTTGTGCAGCTGGAATTCTGAGAGAATGGCAGATCATTTGTGATGAGAACACTTCTTCCCCCTTTGTTTATAGGCACCCATACTTGCACAAGAACATCTTTGTCTCTTACAAAATCTTTGATATACCCAACCGCCCTGATTAATCTCTCCATCACAGAAGATGCAGAACCAAGATGCTCCCGAGGTCCTATCCACAATCTTTTGCACAATTCAGAACCTTCAACCGCATTGTTTTCTGATTGACCAGAGCATCCCTCTTGCCCCAAATCAATTCTTCTTTCCCGACCAAGAGACGCCTCATCGGTCGAGACTTTCCTCGGTCCTTCTTGATCACTCCTTGTAATCTGGCTCATGTTAAAATCACCATTCATCTCTGTAGCAGGCCATCCAATTAAAGGGTCTAAGTTGGCACCAAAACTTGAGGGGTTTGGATGAAGAAACTCAGTACCATCTGCAGTTTCTAACCAGCAACCATCCAAAAGCAGCCCATCCATGTAGTCCAAATCCATGGCAGTATCAGCTGGAGCATCCAGCATTGTAGCTGGTGATAACATACCATCGTCCATAAAATAACCTCCCAAGAAAACCACAAGCTGCGTAAGACCTCGTAGCACTGAATCAGATATAGTCTAAACAAATCCAATATCAGATACAAACCCAGAAGAAGAAATTCCAATCCATGTTTAGGAAGAACCAACCTGTTGAAAAGCAAAAGAATCATATTCAACGTATTCTATGTCAAACGTTAAGAGAACAAGTTAGCCACCGAAGGAGACTTTTCACAAACACAAAGAAACCCCACAGTCAAAAAAGGTTAGAGTTCACTAACCCACAAAAGAAAGTAGGATAAAAATACAGTCATGAATCAATAGTTTCATTTCAGAATCTATTTGAAAAAGTTACACAGATTCTCCCACCAATAATAGACAGAAAGACAAGACAGCCAAACAAACACACCTCAACACAACACTGTTTCAAGCTGTCTGGTTTGTAAAATCCCAAAACACAGAGAAGAAAAAGAAGAAGAAGAAGAAGAACATGAAGGGGGAAACCCAACAAAGAAGAAGGAAAGAAAGAGAGAAGAAAAGAAGTCCAACTCACAAATTTGAAAGATTCCAAGAGATTCCCAAGTGGGTACTTATTTCTGCACTGTTCCTGAAATGGCCAGGAAGAACAACTGTCTGAAGAATAGGAACATGAGAGCTGTGCAGAAGGGAATGATCTCCTCAAAAAGCTTTTGCCGCTGAAGTTCTTTTGCAGCCTAAACCACAAAATCACTAAGGTCCTTCTCCCAATAATGCCTCTCTCCGGCCCCCTTCCTTCTTAACTGCTTTATTCAGTACGATTCTAATGCTCAAGATTCTCCCGTCGAAGTTCGAGCACGACCCCACATCCACCTCTTTGCGTCCGGCTTTGGAATTCTCGCTGTAAAGTCAACTTGCACACTCTTAAGAGAGAGAGAGAGAGAGAGAGATGAGAAAGAAAGGGAAATGAAAGCTTTCTCTCTCGCTTTGTGATGTGAAATGTGATGTGTGGGTGAAAACGAAAAACCTGATAGTTTTTCTCCCCATTGAGAGTAAAGAATAAACCTCTGAATGCTTGCTACGATTATTAAATTTGGGTAAGCAGAAATATTAAATTCAAAAGTATCCATCAGAATCAGAATCTTTCAAATCAAGGGGTTTAAAACTATAAACTAATAATTACCAGCATTTGCAGGCTCCCCCCACTTCAAATATGCCCACAAACGTTTGCCCTTCTCTTTAATCCTTTGGATTATCCACCAGAGACTTGGACGAACTGAAGAAGAAGATGAAGATGGGCATAATTTTTAACAAAACCCAGTTGGAAAACGTGAAGAAAATTTTAAAATTTGACGATAAAGACGATGACCCAGTTGCTGATTTTTCTGAAACTAACCTGCAATCTCAAGGCCCCTGAAAAAGATGAACGCAAATTAAAACTTTACTGCCATGTGCACAATTCTGACTGCATACGCTGCATCCAATGGACTTCCCACTAACGAATTTAGATAAAATTTTAGCTTCACACACAACATTATTAAGCATTATTTGCTTTTGTTTATTATGATATTAATGAGTTTGAGATTCAGACGTCAGCCACACCCACCAAAAAAAAATTCAATTAAACAAATCTAAAGAAACTTCATCAAAAGATGAGCTCAGCACCCATTTGCATTATAAAATTCAGTTCAAATTTGTTCTGACTCCTGCTCCATGTGGGTTTCTCTACAGCCGCTGACACAAGCAAATTCGTTCTTATATTCCCTCTTCATAAACACTGATCATATTGAGATTTCTGACCCTTGTTTTTATGTGAATTTTCCCATTGAATTTCAACTTTTTTGTGCTAAAAACCAAGGGAAAGTACAGGTAATTAATGGATCTTTGTTCTTGAACATAAAAGATTATGTGGGATTACTTGTTGAGGGTGTGATTCTTCTGTTGTTTATAGAAAGAGATTTGTTTTGTATGGATCACATGGTTTTGACATCATTGCATTTGGTGTTGAGATCCAATGTTGAATGATTGTGTTCCTTTGGTTCTTAATGAGTTAAATCTTCCAAATTTAGATACTTTTTTAATCAAGAAAATGAAGAAATGTCATAATCATAAAAAAGAGGTGGTGCTGGACATGATAATGCTGGATGTTTGTGGGGTTATGTGATTTCAAAGCCTCTCATTCTTGACCAAAACAGACAACTCTGTTGTTGTTAGTTTCTTTTAAAAAAAAGTTTGAATGAGATGTAATTTGTGTCTTATTCACTGATTTATGTTCGATCAAAACTAAAACTAGGTGTGTTCGAACTCCTTGCAATATTTGGAACCTCATGATTTTGAGAGATTTTAAATCATAACCGATTTCAAATCAATTCTCCTGTTTGTTATCACAAGAAAGAGAATGATTTAAAATCTGAAATGATTTCAAATCGTGTTTTTACGTAAAAAAAAATTCCAACTTAAAACCATCGGATTGTGCAAGATTTCATAGGATTTAGAACTAAATTACTTATTTGACCCTGTTATGTTTTAATTTTCTATTAATAAATTAATATTAAAAACCTATATCAGTAAACTTCTTACTTTCTTTTCTTTTCTGGTTAACATCCAAACACAAAATTTTAAATACATTCATTTTAAATTTTTTTCGTTCCAAACGAGATAAAGAATTTAATATCATTTCTCGAATTTCAAATCATAGGATTTAAAATCATTTCTTGAACTTTCCTAAATCTAAACAGAGGAATGTCCTACTCCATTAACATTGATTTCCACTTGTTCGACCTTCTACAAATGAAATATTCAAGTCTATAAAAAAGGCCGAGTTGAAGTATTAATATAATTAAATTTATCCTAATCCGGTATCAAAGTGAGGGCAAAAAGGTAATTTCAAGTCTAGCCTTTTATGAGTCCCATTTGAATTTCTCTACTTCCTGCAATGCGACACTGAAAAACAGGCGGCTTTGAAGAAGTTCCATTTGCTTTCACAGAAAATATTGTTGTGATGTCATCTTCCTTAAATAAAAGCTTTGATTTTTTCTTCCTTTTTTTTTTATTTTTTATTTTTATTTTTTAAAGGAAATCAAGAACTAGCCAAATTTCCTTAGCTTACAAAGGTACAAAAATGCCTATGGCCTCTATTTCTAGAGGGTGTCAAGTGGGCTACAAGCATTAAATGTTCTTGTTCTTGTTTTTTTTTTTTTTTTTTTTTTGAAAAATATGTTTTTGTTTAATTGTTATAATTTTGAAACCTCATTTTAATTTGGTCTATAATTTAAGAGGTTTTAATTTGAACCATGTAGCATGGTTAAATTTTACAAATTATTTATGTGGTTCTCATATGAAATACATGTCACGTTTTTATTTATATGGCAATGAGTTAGGTTTTACATGGTTAATTGTATTTATTACTGGTTAGGTCGAAGATGGAATAAGAAATATGAAGAAAATAAAGTAGATAGATTATTTTTTTGGTAAAAGAAGTTTATGAATGGTTAAGATAAACCCTAGGTACTAGATTGGTAATTTGACCTTCATGATTTATTAAGAAAAATTAAATTAAAAGGTTGGGTTTTGTCCATATAATTCAAGTTCAATTTTAATTTAATCTCTATAATTTAAATTGCTTTATTACCATCGCTATTGTAGTTTGTTCAAACCTCTCAAATGGTACCTTTCTTGATAGATGTTAATGGGAATTTTTTCAAGAAAAATACAAGTGGGTTTTGAAAATTGAGTTCCCAAAGATGTGGAACAAGATTTGCCCATTTTTTTTTTCTCAACTCATTTCCTTTTTACTTGAAAATCCCTTTGATTTTCTTTATTTTTACCTAATTGTTTTTTCTTTTTTTAAGGAATTTATAACAAGAAAAAATTAAACTGAAACAATACAACTTTGCATCTCTTGAAGAAGGATGCTATGGGTCCATGGGGGACAAACTTCTAACCAAACCTCGTTATGTTTGCTAGTGCGAGCATGAGTGACTAACAAATGTGCAACTTTATTTCACTTTCTTGGTGTTAGGAGAAAACCTCTAATGTGATGGGAATTGTGTAGCTGCTTGAGCTTGTAAATAAGTGGAGCGATCTCATTGAAATGTTGAATCTATTTCTGCCCAGATTGGAGTTATTCTAGCCTCGAGAGCTAACGGTGCTCCATCAACAAGTGCTTGAGCTTTAGCCCATTCCACCGAGCATCTTATTTCTTATTTCTTTGCTTTAGCCTCAAGAACATCTTATTTTTATCTAATTCAAACTCTAATAATCACTCACCAATTTAACATTTACGCACATTTAACGGTGAACCTAAACTCAAGAAAACATGTTATATAAGATAGAGTAATAATGATAATGAAACCTTTAAAATTATAAATACTAGGTTTAAATCTCATTTTAGTCCCTAAACTTTTAAGTTTGTTCTATTTAAGTCCTTAAACTTTCAAAACGTTCATTTTGATCCTTGAACTTTCACATTTGTTCTATTCTAGTCCCTGAACTTTCAAAATGTCTATTTTAGTCCTTATACTTTTAAAAAATAATCATTATGGTCCTTGTTATGTTACTTTTATACTTCAAATTTGCTTTCCCTAATGTTTGTCTCTAATTTATTTGACTTGAAATCATGCTCATATTAACAATCTAAAACACATACTCAAAGCTATGTCATTAATTTGTTAAAATTGAAATAAAAGTAAGGATTAAAATAATCATTTTTTGAAAGTTTAGGGACTAAAATATACATTTTAAAAGTTTAGGGACCAATATGGAACAAACTTGAAAGTTCAGAGACTAAACTGAACATTTTGAAAGTTGAAGGACCAAAATAGAATAATCTTTAAAGTTTAGGGACCAAAATAGGATTTAAACCTAAATACTAAATTGAAATGAAATCGAGCTAAAACCACATCAATTAAAAGGATAATTTGACCTAAATTCAGCCATACAAAAATTTTCTATGGAGGCTTTGATTTGTGTAATTAGAAAATATGACTTTTGAAAGAAGAAAAAAATTGGACCAGATTAGAATGGTCCCAATCAAGCAGTGGCCACAAGTCAATTTTGCAGATCCCCACGAACCAACGTAACCAAATATGAGCACAATAATAGCCTCATTGGTTCGTGTTCCATTACACATCAAATCAAATAAAAGTTTTTTTCCTTTCCGAATTTGGAATGTATTGATTATTTAATTATATAAATTGATTTTGTGGTAATTTGCACGTCAAGAGAACTTAAAAGCAACGTGACAGCTTACCCAATACCATCCCTTAAAGTAAATGAAAGATATATTTATGGGCTTGAATATAGTTTATTTTGTAGTAAGGCATTATATCATCAATTAGAAAGTTAGAAGTTGCTAATAAGAGCATAGTTCAACTGACATAAGGTTGTACTAATGATTAGGAGATTTGTGATTCGAATCTTCACCCCACACATATGGGGAAAAAATAGAAAGTTAGGGGCCCGTTTGGTAACGTTCTCGTTTCTTGTTTCCGTTTCTTCATTTTTAATAAAGAAAAATAGAATTTCATGACCTAACACCTATACATTCAATAATAATATACCTATATTCTTATTTATGTTTGGAAAAAAATGGAAACAAGAACAAAAAAGGAGAAACTAGTTTTAGTTTTTTCCAAAAGTTCTATACAAATTTTGGGAGTGTTTCTAAAAAATGAGAAACAAGAAACATACATAGTTATTAAATGCTTAGATTTCTTAATAAAATTGGAAATAAGAAACGAGAACCTTACCAAACGGACCCTAGTAGTTTAGGTCTCGTTCGATAACCATTTGGTTTTTTGTGTTTGGTTTTTGAAAATTATGCTTATAAACACTAATTTCACTTATAAATTTTTTTGTTTTTTCTAATACATTCTTTCCATGTTTTCAAAAACCAAGTCAAATTTTGAAAACTAAAAAAATAGTTTTCAAAAACTTGTTTTTGTTTTTGAAATTTGGCTATGAATTCAAATGTGCTCTGGTCTTGACAAGGATGAAAACTATTGTAGGAAAATTAAGAGAAAACCGGCATAATTTTCAAAAACAAAAAACCAAAAATCAAATGGTTATCAAACGGTGCCTTAAATTTTCACTCTCATACAAAAATGGGTGTATTTGAGTAACTTTTCAAAAAAGTATTTTTAGAAAAAAAAAATTAATGTTTTGTTTTCATATATGTACATTGGGAAGAATTACTTTTAGTATAACTTTCTAGATAATTTTTTTTTCAAAAAAACTTTCTAGATAATTTTAGACGGTAGAAGTGCATTTAAAAAATATGCAGTAAAAACATTTTTTAAAAAAATCAAAATGATTTAGAAAACTTCTTTTTGAAAGAATACTTAAAGGATGGTTTTTTCAAAGAAGAAAAGAATTTAAAGTTCCTCAAAGTATGTAGTGAGAAGAAGAAGGAAAAAAATGTAATTAGTCAGAAAGTATTGATTAAATTGTTCACCACATAAGCTTCCTTTGGGTGCAGACTTCTGGTTAAAACAACGTGTTCATAATATTATTGGATTAACTTAACTAATTTTCAAGTTTTTATTAAGTCTAAAAAATTTGACAACAAAAAGAAAATTACACTTTTAAAGAAATTAGATTGGTTAAAAATCATTATTAAATTAATTCTCCAAAAAGTGATTGACTCACTCATCACTTTATAATAATTTGACAATTGTAGAATCACTTCTAGGTATAGGACATCCTAACAAACTTGTAATTAAAAATAATTTTTTGTCAAAACGAGCTTAGTTCAGCGGTAATTGACATATAACTTCGACCATGAGGTCAGAGGTTCGAATCCCCTACCCCCAAATGTTGATGTACTCAAAAAAAAAAAAAAAATTAAAAATAATTTTTAAAAAATGTAATCAAACACATGAAGATTTAAATTAAAAATATATTTTTATAAAAATGCTTTAAGATTTTTTTTTTCCGAAAACTATTTATATTAAAAAGTGTATACCAAACTCACTATTGTCTGGTGTTAAAACACAATTTTAATTAACAAATGTCAATCTAAACATAAAGCAATGAATAAAACATCTGTTACTTGAAGCTACACGTTCAATTCCCCACCGCACCCCATCCCATGTAAATAAAGAAGAAACCTCACCTACCCCACATTCAAAGTACACTTTTGCTCTTATTAAACTTTTCAACAACATATCATACCATAGAAGTAACAAATTTTTTTAAATATAACTCTATAATATTCTTATTCCATTTATGTTTAATTTGTAAGTTTATGATCCATAAAAATTAGTTACTTAAAAAAAAAAGTTCCACATACCTCAAATTTGATGTTAACTAACATAAATGAAGGATAAAAACAATCGAAAAACACAAATAAAGAACACAAACAATAGCTTTATTAAAATGACATATTTAAGTCGTACAGTCACATAAGAGACATACAAATATCAAAACATGGTATAAAACAGCATGGATTAACATCCGATTGATCGTCTCAAATGGCTTCCCCCTTTCCGTATAATTTACCACAACTCTGTGACCAGAACAACCACAACTGAACATGCTCAAATGCTTGGCCTCACGTTGAGATGAGATGCAATCTTCTGACCAAGAGACCTGTCCGCCTGTTCCACAATACCATCAAAACACACCATTAGATATCACAAACGATTATCCATACAGCTCGACTTAATAAATAAACGTCTTCCCTCCCGTCATGGCTGCAAGTAATATCGAAGCTACGCACCTGAGACCAGTAAGAAATCCAGATGCTGCGGATCTCGTGGGTGACACGGGTGTCGGACAAAGCATCGACCCATCTGCGGATAAATCGTTCTTGCCTGCGAGATATAAAGGAACAAAACTCGTGGTCATATGAAAATACAACAGCAATGTATGCATCTTTCCATAACAGCCATTGGATTGGTTAAAGAAAAATTACCTGTCTGGTGTCCAAGATCTGTATCTCTCTCCAGGCTGCTTGAAGTTGTTCTCCTTCTCAATTATGCACTGGCATATCGGAAAGTCAACAGGAGGAATCTCAACAGGTTAGCATACTTGTTAATCGAACAATAGCAAAAGAAATTGATGTTAAAGCATTAAAAAGGTAGAATAATGATCACTGACCCTTTCACGCTTTCCAGTGCAGACAGCAGGTGGGTGAGGGTACCTCTCGGCATGACGAGCAGGATCAAACCTTGAAGGGAAGTAATTGACCTGACCCGAAATCAAAGACAAAGATCAGAACAATCAAATTACCAAGCAGCATTATGGAATCGACTGGTATGCTCAATGTGCTAGGCCCTGAGCATGATTCACTTACACCACGCATACAAAAAGCAACTAAAAAAGAAACAGCACCAGCTTTTAGAGATGAGATATCAAAAAAAGAAGTACGCAATACCTCCTCATCTCGGTGCATAAAGTTCATGAAACCCTCGTGGTGATTGTTGTGGTGAGCACACTTGGGTGCATTAGCAGGGAGTTGCAGATAGTTTGGTCCAAGACGGTGCCTCTGAGTATCAGCATAGGAGAAGATCCTGGTCTGAAGCAATTTGTCATCTGAATAGTAGACTCCAGGCACTATAATCGCAGGACAAAAGGCCAGTTGTTCATTCTCTGCAAAGAAGTTATCAATGTTCTTATTCAAAACCATGCGACCAACTGGCTGCAAGGGCACGACATCCTCAGGCCAGGTCTTGGTTACATCTAGTGGGTCAAAGTCATATTTGTCCTCATGATCAGGGTCAATAATCTGAATGAAAAGCTTCCACTCAGGGTAGTTGCCAGCTGCAATTGAATCGTAGAGGTCCTGAGTAGCATGGCTATGATTACTTCCACCAACACGGATAGCCTCTTCCTCCAGCAATGACTTGACTCCACAGGTAGGCTTCCAGTGAAATTTCACATAGTGTGCTTTCCCTGCCTTGTTAATCAGAGTGTAAGTGTTAACACCTGAACCGTCCATGTGCCTGTAATCTTGTGGGATACCAATATCATCAAATAGAAATGTGAACATGTGCAGGCTTTCGGGGTGGTGAGAAAAGAAGTCAAGGATCCTCCAATTCTCCTGGATATGGGACTTGGGATTTGGTTTGAGAGCATGTACCATGTCTGGAAATTTCATACCATCACGGATGAAAAATACAGGGAAATTGTTGCCCACAAGATCAAAATTACCCTGAGAGTAAAAGAAGAATGAAGCTTGAAATTTGCATTACCATGAAGTCATGAAAACAAGGCATAATAAAAGCATGAAGTTACATAAGCAAAAGGAAAGATGCACAAAATATGCAAATTCTAAGCTAACAAAACCACATCATATAATTTGCCAGCTGAAATTAAAAATATTATGCACTTCCTGCTGATGGAACATAATAGTATATTAAATAATCAACTGATAAAAGTATGGGCATGCAACCAATAGAAGTAAAACTATAGGTGTAGACAAAATTAAGGAAGTTCAAAACATAGGCAGGATGCTATTGTCACAACCGTTGCATTTCTATGCTCCTTTTTATTAGAACTGCCATAATTATTGTAATAATAAGTTATGTTCCATAAATTTATTTTAAATAAAGTTATGTTCCATAAATAAAGCATAAATTAATAAAACTCTCACCTCCCTAGTGTAAAACTTAACAGCAAAACCTCGGGGATCTCTCAGTGTTTCAGGGCTGCCACGCTCGTGGATAACAGTGGAGAAACGTACAATAACTGGAGTCTGAACTCCAGGGGCTCGAAGGAAATCAGCACATGTAAGGTTGGCAATATCATGAGTCACCTCAAAGAACCCTTTTGCACTAGCTCCTCTAGCATGGACAACACGCTCTGGGATCCGCTCCCTATCAAAGTTAGCAAGTTTCTCCACTAGATGATAATCCTCTAGGAGAATAGGACCTGCCAAATAACCGATATTCGAGTATTGTCATCTATCATCTTTCTAATACAAAGGACCAACCACAACATTTTTTGGCATTCTCATCTATAGCTTATCCTTCTAAGACGAGAGGCACAAGATTTTAAAACTTTTGGCCAGGAAATTTATAGAATTAAGATATACATATGATATTTGTCAAGCAAGAACGATCAATTTGTCCAAATGAGTACGCGAAGAATCACAACCTTTTCAGGGGCTCTTTCTGACTATATTTGTTACCAAAATATGCACTTCTTAAAACGAAATGAACCATCATGTTTTAGCAACTGGTCTTTATTACCATTAGAAAAGCAACACATGGTAAATTAGTGGTAAAACTAATCCACTCATCTGACCAAATTTACCACAATTTAATGAATAGCTTCAATAGCAGATAAGACCAACAAATCTTCATGACCTTCTCAACTTATAGGTAGAAGTTGTAAATAAATCTAGCGCTAAGGTCACTGAAATCTCTCAAGATGAAAACAGGCTTCATTTTCAATAACTGGGTGTCAGAGGGCCCACTCCTTGCAATCATGGCCCACTCCCACTAATTCCCTGCAGCCTTCTCCGGGAGACGCAAGGGAGGGGCTTTACAAAAAACTTTGAAGGAATTTCCAAACATCTCAAGCCCTTACTACTTAATTGTAAACACAAATTCACTGCACTATCAACCAATATCAAAATATTGTCAAACAAAAAATAATAAACATACACTATTAAGGTATTCTTGCTAATGTTTTAACAACTACGTCAAAAACTGTAATATCATAAACCAATCCTTACCCCTGGGCCCAACTGTCATCGACGAGTTGTTGTTCCATACTGGAGCACCGGAATTCGTAGTCCAGAAGGGGGTGTTGTAACCACTTGAAGGGCGGTGCTGCATCGTACGAACAGATGAAAAAACTCAGCCGAAATACACACAACAAAGGAATTAGCTCAATATAATTCCAACTTCATAAACATCCTCGATAGAATCATGGCCTTCGATTGTCAACGACTAAACACATCCAAAAACTAAAATAAAAACAAACAAAACAATCTCAAAAGCTCCGTTCCGTGCCGTCCTTTCCAGTAAACGTAAACAATTTCATAACCACCCCCCTCCCCCCCGGAAATAAATACCCATTTCTCGATGAGAGGATTAGTTTCAAAATCAATGAAAAAAAGTCGCAGCGATTTCGATACAATCAAGAACCAAGAACGCAGCGTTGAAGAAGGAAAGTCAAACCCCCATTGACAAGCACGAAAACACATCAAACTCAAATCCAGAAAACTAGGGCTAGAAGAAGGGAATACCCTGTAAGGATCCATTGCGCGAGGAGAAGAACCGAGAGACTCGAGGACGACCTTCAAAATCTGGAATGGGCAATACGATCAACGAAGAGAAAAGCTAGAAGGAGGTTTTTATAAAAGCAAGCACCCGTGGCTTACGCTTTTTTTATGGCGTCCCCATCTCTTCTCACTTTATATTACAATTTTCTTTTTTTAATTTCACACTCATTTTATTCTTCGCCACACGTCCCAATGACCCTGACCCTTCTCCATTTTCTCTTCAATTTATCGCGGCTTTTTCGTCCCACTCTCGCGAGAAAATGAATTTATTATTTTTACAA
Organism: Luffa aegyptiaca; assembly: GCA_017139565.1. Lineage (NCBI taxonomy): Eukaryota > Viridiplantae > Streptophyta > Magnoliopsida > Cucurbitales > Cucurbitaceae > Luffa > Luffa aegyptiaca. The sequence continues at coordinate 48,892,996 of CM029406.1, read as the reverse complement.
AATGTTTTTTTTATTATTAATATTTTTACAAAATGTTAAGTAAAATAGTAAATGGCATTCATTGTGCCTACTCATTTAAATTTGGATTCAATTGCTTCCATGGTCTCAACATCACATTGTCTTAGTTATCCAATATCACAAAAACCGCATTGGAAAAGGTTATTTACTATATGCGTAACTTTTGTATTCATGGTTCTCTTTCTCAATCTTTTTAGACTCGGATATCTTTTTTCAATGTTCATCTTGCCCAGGTGCGGTGATAGTGTTTCCTCCTTCATGGGACCTTTCGTTTTGAGTCTTTTGTTGCTTTGGCATCTACTTGGTATCTGCTTTAGTCCTAGTTTGTGCCTTGATCTCAGACTATGAGGTTTTCCTTGTTGCTTTGTAATATATATATATATTAAAACAACACGTTCAAGTACTAATACAACATCTGCTGCAATTTTAAATATAAAATATTTTTAAAAAAATATTGTCATAAAAGTTACCTTCTGCACTTATTAATTAGAAGACGTACTATTGGATATATTTTTTAAATAATCCAACCTAATTATTGTGTTGAGAAATATATTGAGATGGGCCTCTTATTTATATTATTAACCTAACAAACTTTATTAAACGAGTGTTGATAAGATTACCCACTAGGGAAAATGTTGGCGTAAGGATGTCACTTCCTTCTTTATTTAATTAGACATGGGCTTTCTTCCCAAAATCAAATTATGAAAGATGACAAGGATGCACCTTTTATTTAAGTCAATTTGTTGAACACAATAAAATAAAAAATTATAATATTACCCATCAATCAAGGATGCAATTAAATAAAACATTAAGAAATTGCCCATCAATAAAAGACTCAATTAAAATTAATTAAGTTGCATTACTTTTTAAGGAAAAGTTGTAGTGGTTAAAGGTTTTAAAGTCTAATTGCAATGTTCAGATCTTATCCTAGTTTGTGAATAAATTATTATACTTAACACTAATAATTAAGTAGTTTTTTTTTTTTTTTTTTTGAAACATCACTAATAATTAAATAGTTGAACTAACAAATAATAACAACAATTAAATATTGTCGCCAAAGCAAGTTTAGCTCAGCGGTCATTAATAATAAAAGCTAAAAGCACACCGACGGAAAATAGATATTTTTAAAATATACGAACTAAATGGACCAAATGAAAAGGAGGGAGATCAAATTAGGATTTAAATCATTAAAAAGAAACTATCATAAAATTTAAGTAATGAAATCATATTTATATCTAATAACATTTTTATGCAAAATTTTTCCTTTTAAAAAACTTTTTGCCAACACGATAATTTAATAGGTTAAAACATATACACCGTATCTCATGATGTGGAACTAAAAAAGTTATCCAATTATTTATCAATAATTTACTAATGTCATGACTAACATAGCTGCTCATTCCCTTCAAAGATCTTTAAATCCTAACTAATTTTTAAAAAATTGAAAAGAAAGAAAGAAAGAAAGAAAGAAAGAAAGAAGAAGAAGAAGAAGAAGAAGAAGAAGAAGAAGAAGAAGAAGAAGAAGAAGAAGAAGAAGAAGAAGAAGAAGAAGAAGAAGAAGAAGACCTATTTTTATCTTTTTCTTTTCCAAATTCTTTATTTTTTAAACGTGAGTTATACAAACCCGAATTTTTTTTTTTTTTTTTAAATATACAAACCCGGATTTAGACAACGAGCCAATCGGTTTCAGTGCGCGCAATTTCTCGCGAGCGAAGGAGGTGATATTTTGGGCCGTGATATAAATTTTCGTTTTCAGGTGAGGGACCCGCGGGTAAGTTTAGGATGAAAAAAAATTAAAATATTGGGAAAGAACAGTTGGAGATAATATTTGAACTTTGGAGATAATTTAAAGGACGTCATAGAACCGCGGTTCCTTATCTGCAAATTTGGTCATTTGCGTAAATTGGCTCACAGCCACGCATGCATGGGAGTGACATGGTCCACTAGAATTTCGCCACGTTGCATGCACAAGGCCTTGAGTCGCGTGCTCTGTGTGAACATAGCGAGATGCTAAACTGGGGATAAGGCGGTTAATGGGCCTTGAGCCGAGCTTAGCCACAACAGATGGGCCCACGACATAGCTTGTTTGTCATATTCTAATTTTTTGAGTTTTGGGAATTAGACAAATTTATAATTTTAGAAAGAGTTTTATAAGGAATTTGCTTTTTCTTTTTCTTTATTTTTATTTTTTTTGGGAGAAAAAATGAATTTGTTTTTTGTTTCCTCTAAACCACACATTTTAATTGGGTGAGTTAGATTGAGTTGTCCGCTCGATGCCCTTTCATTTCCATCCAAATTAGGGTTTTTTTTGCTCTTTTTATTTATTTATTTATTTATTTTGTTGACTCAATCTTTTTAAATAATTTTTTATTCTAATTTTATCAATATTCCTTTTGACGTTATTGTGTAATTATGATGTGGGGTATGCTTGCTTTCATTTTATTTATTTTTTTATTTATTGGAAATTAAGGTTTTGTACGGATGTGATATACTTGTGGCCTTTGTTTAAGGGACGGAAGATAATCTGAATGAAAATCAATTAAAAGGAAATTCTGTGAAATGAAAATTAAATTTAGGGGAAAATATACCTTGATTATTTGGCTTTAGATTTTTGTTCTTTTTATTTTTTTGAGTCGATAACATTTATGAGTGAAGAATTAATGTTGAACTATGCTCACTTTGAATATTTCTATCTGGATTTGGTATCTATTTAGTCCATGAATTTCAAAATGAATACTTTATTATGTACGGTTTAAGGAATTGTTGTTTTTTTAAAAAGAACGTGAAATAGTTAGGAGTGAAAAGGAAGAAGATTTTAATTAATCTTTAGGATTATGAGAGTTCTAAACGCAATAATTATGACACCAATAAAATATTTCATCTTAGAGTATAATCCCGTGGTTAAAATGAGTATTTTTTAAGTCATAGCTTCAAGTTACTTTCTCTCACTCACAATGTAACATTCTCAAATGAATAAGAAAAAAAAAAAGCTCTTTTTAGAGAGAAAAGATACCTTTTTCTTTAGTTTTTCTTATCTTGTTACATTATCGCCTATTAATTATATATAAATATTAAATTCAGCCAAAAATATGTAATGTTACTCATATGGTTGATAATTTATATAGGGAAAAAAAATATATTTTTACTCTGTAAACTTGTCAAGTTGTACCAATATTTATCCTAATATTGTTAGATTTGTACACCAATTTTAACCTAAATTTTATTTTAAAAAAAAAACCTAAATTTTCATTTTCATCACATTGCTCCTGAGACTTTAACAAGTACTGCAATCTTAAATTTTAAAAAGTGTTGCAATTTATGTCCTATCATAAGTTTTCATTTGAAGGATCGTTAAACAAGTATTCTCACATGCATTCGATGAATTATAAAAACATATAGATAGTATAAAATTGACAATATTTAAAAAAAAAAATGACTTATAGCTAAACATTTCCTTGAAATTTGTCAGTTTCGACAAAGTTATTCGATGGTTAATTTGGTCATTAATATATTTTTTTTATAACATGTGGGGTGGAGGGATTCGAACCATAGACCTCCTGATAATTAGTATAAGTTATATACCAGTCGAGCTATGCTCATGTTGACAATTTGGTCATTAATCAAACTCAAGTTTACCACATGTTTGATTTTATTGAAATTACTTGGTTTACAAATAATTTTTTTTTTTTTTTTGTCAAAATTAGTTGATAAATTAACGAAAATTGAATTGAAGATATAAATTACAACATGTATCTAAGTCTAGACTTTAGAGTCAATTTTAATTTAATGGTGATAAAAAAAATGGTTGCTGATTTTCCAAAACAAAAAACACTAACAAAAAAAAAAAAAAAAGGTGTGATTGCTCCTTATGAAGCAGCCCATGTTAAAAACGCCTTCTGTTCTGAGTTATGAGGCGAAATTATTGTGAAGACGTGTCTTCACCAATTTAGTGAAATTTTATTTTCGTAAGGTCCGAATATTTTGACTTTCTTCTATTTTTATCGTGTATGGTGAATGTAATACTTTGTTTTTGGACACATTTTCTATGAATCACGTGTAATGCACCTGTAATTTGTGTAATTTTAAAAAAGCTTTTGAACTCTAATTAAGGATGTGTTTGGTTTAACTTTTCAAGTGTTTAATAATGAAAAAAAAATCATTTTTAAAAAAATTATAATGTTTGGCGCTCATTAAAAATGATTTATTAGAAAATGAGATCGATAAATAAACCATTTTGAGAGAAACATTTGAAACCAACTTTTTTCAAAAGGTTTTTTATGTATACAACAATAACTTATGTATAAAAACATTTGTGAGGAAATGCAACCAAACATATGAGTGTTTAGATTATAAACTATTTTTATACAAAATGTTTTTCAAAAAATGCATTCTTGAAAAACATTTAAATTGAAATGTATTCCAAACGGACCCTAAGATTTGAATAATACTTTTCGTAAATGTTAATGGAGGATGATCAATATAAGCACATAAAAATTGTACTAATGACTGAGAGGTCTATGATTCAAATCTTCTACTCTTCAATAAAAAAAAAAATAATAATAAAACTCGTATCTTCTATTGAATGGATATTTTCTTAAAATTTTCTAAAAAAAAAAAAAAAAGGATATTTTCTTAAATAAAATAATAGCAATACATTAGAAATAAAATAAAATAAAATAGAATAACCTTTATGGGCCTAAGATTGGACACGGCCCTTTGTAACAGTGAGCCCACTTGATCAAAGAGGTTTATTTATTATCTTTATTTTGTGTTTTGTTTTTTAAATAGTTCAACACAAATAATTGAGTTGATTGAATTCAAAACACTTACCTACTGATCGATGATATATATTTAGGTTGACTAATCAAATAGGTGTTGCACATTAAATAATATTTTTAAAAAATTATATGATGCAGGTGGAACATCAAACTATCAACTTTTAAAAATTAGAATGATAGATCTCTTGGTCAATTAAATTATGTTCATATAGACTAATACAAACTTTCTTAATGCTATGAAAGACAATTTATTTTTCCCCAAGAATATTATGCAATAGATGGAGTGAATGTATGATAATACAACTCTTTGAAATAGTATAGATATGTGTAATGATTAAATTATGTTGAGGTTAATGAGAATTATTTTCTATGATAATATATTTGAACTTACGAACCATTAAAAAAAAAAAAAAGGTCGTCTGCATCTAATTATTTAAATAATTTTAAGCGAAAAATTTGTCATTGGTTTTCAAAAAGGGAAAATCACTCACGGTGCAACTAAATAAGAACATACCAAAGCGAGAATAGCTCAATGATAATTGACATGTCCTTTTGACCAAGAAATCAGAGGTTCGAATCTCTTCACCTCAAATGTTATTAAACCAATTAAATAAATGAGAATCTAAACAATGATATTTTGGCTCAAATACACGATTACTTCGAGCCATTATATCCATTAAAGAAAACTTGGACAACCCATTCCTGGTGTCAAATTTTTTTTTTTTAATTTAATTGCCTAAGCAAACTTAGCTTAGCGGTAATTGACATGTACTCTCGATCAAAGAGGTCAGAGGTTCGAATCCTCCCCCAAATGTATTAAAAAAAACTTTTTGTTTTTATTTAATTGTTTCTTCTCTTTTTTGTTTTATTTGTTTAATTGTTTATTTTATTGATATTATTCAGAATAGCATGTATTGTTCACTTGAAAGTCAGTCAAAGACAACATGACAATCTTCACATATATATATTCATATATCCAAAACACAATTTTCAAAAACATTTTTTTAAGACTAAACTGCCAAACCACTCCCAATAAGTTATTGTTACTGCAATAGTTTTTATGTTCTTTTATTAAATAAATAAATTCATTCAAGAGGAAGAAGAAACATGAACCTCCCTCCCTTTTAATATCTAAAGTGAAACAAATATTTATTCACGTGAGAAAAGTAATTTAATAAAGAAAAAAAAAATTCAAGGTTCTATTTGGTAATCATTTGATTTGTTGTGTTTGGATTTTAAAAATTAAACTTGTTTTCTCCTAATTTCCTTTAAATGATTTTTATCTTTGTTAAGAGTACATTTGCATACATGGCCAAATTCTAAAAACAAAAACAAGTTTTTAAAAACTATTTTTTTTAGTTCTCAAAATTTGAGTTGTTTAAAAAAAAAAAAAAAAAAATGAAGATAACAACACAAAGAATCTTATAGGTGGATGTAATGTTTGTAGGCTTAATTTTAAAAAACCAAGTAGTTATCAACCGGCCTAAACTATATCACACTCAAAACAATATTTTTGTTTTTTGTTTTTGTTTTTTTTTGTTTTTTTTTGTTTTTTTGTTTTTTTTTTTTTTTGAGATACAAAACAATATTTTTGTTACCACTTTAATTTAGAAGCTTATTTTTTTTTCTTTTTTGAAACAAAAAAAGCTTATTTGTTAAGAGAGTTTATATGAGTACATCGAATTTAATCCCGCAATAATGGTCCCCATTCCAAAATTATAATAATTTGTAGCACTAATTAATATAATTAAATAAAGTTTTTTCAAGGGCACAGCAACACAGCCCATAATGTCAGCAAATTGCCCAGATTATTGAAGACCGAGGTTATTAGAAAACAACCAATTTACAGTCTCCAATACAGTCAATACGGAATCTCTACCGTCCGATTCATCACACTACAATCCTACGGTTCCCATTCCTTTCAGGGAAGGTTGACTGGTGATTTAAAGCATTCAATTGCAAGAGCTGTTTGATTCCGACACGCAATAGCTCATTCCTACGTGGCATTCAGAAGTCAAATCAAGCATGATTTAGCGCAATCAAAACATGCCACCTGTCAATTATCACTCGAATCCATTCTCAGTGGTGGAGCGGGTGTCTCACTGATGGCTGGACCTCGACGTGAAGTAATATAAAAAGATAACGATAAATAAATAACACGCACAATAATGGAAGGAATATTTTTAATTTGAATTATTATTATTATTTTAACGGGCTCTGGCATTAGTCAGTAATTCATCTGCTTGAGAATCACGTTCAAAGTAGTTTTCAGTTGTTAAAATTAAAAAAAGAAAAATGGTAAAACACTTATTTGGTAAAATTAATTTTAAAAACAGTTTTCAAGGGAAAAAACATTATCATCAAATATCTATCTTTGATCAATTTCATTTATATATATAATCATTAGTTTTTGAAGAACATGAATGGATCTAATTGTATTATATTTGTAAACTAATATAATTGTGAAATATGAAAAAGAAAAAATCTTCGTTGCTTATACTGATATGTAGGGATCTCCTTATATACTATCATTAAAATGTTGATAACTAAGAGAGATAATTTTTTTTTTTTTCATTTTCCACGTTTATAAAAAAAGTTTTTCATTTTCCACATTTATCTTTCTTAGTTGTCAATATCTAATTGCATCGTTTAAGTAAAAAATATATTATCATCACAAGAAGCCAATATAGAGACAGGCAAGAGAGAGAGTAATGCATACATTAATATGGATGAAATGAAATGTCAAAGAGAATGATGCTTTTAAGCAACAACTATGTCAAATATTGTTGTAAAGAAAAAAAAAAAACACAACTATATGTCAAATATGCTAACACATCCACATCGCATGTTGCTCTAAAATTACTCTACAAAGTTCATGGTTGTAGCAAGTGGCACAATTGATATTATAATGACATGTGTCGAGTGGTGGATTGACACGAAGGTCATCATCGAGTGGTCAAAGATTAGAAGCAATAGTTAGTTGTAAAGACGAAGTGGTGTATCTCACATGTTCGAATTTTCAGGATCGTGACTTTTTGATCATTGAACTTTCATGTTTGTGACAATTATTTGATCATTGAACCTAAAAACATGTATAATAAGTCCCTAATCCTTTATGTTTGTGTTTATTTGGTCATTGAACTAAAAAAGATGTCAAATAGGTCACTGGATTTTCTATTTTATGTCTAATATGTTATTGACTTTATCAAGATTTTTTAAAATTTACGTATCTACTAGAAAAGTTCATCGACTTGATATAATTTTTTAAAATCTAAGGATCAAATAGACACAAACTTGAAATTTAGAGGCTAAACTCGTAATTTAACCACAACTTTAAAACATTAGTTTATAGAAACTTTTTTTCTTTCTTCTTTTTACAACTAAAACCATTTATTTATTTTCCTTTGATCTCTTCCCCTCCCTTCCCCTCTCTCTATATTTGTTAAATTACAAGTTTAATCTTTCAATTTTTTTTTTTTTAAAAACGTCTTCCAACTTTTTATAAGTTATTACATATTTTTCATTTTCTAAAATTAATAGGCCTATCAGACATAAGATTCTAAAAAGTCTCTAAACTATTAACTTTTGGTTTAATAAGTCAATGACATCATATACAAAATTGGAACTAAAGGACCTATTAGATAAGATTGAAAGTTTAAAAACTTATTAAACATTTTTCTAAAATTCTAATTATTATTGTTATTTTTTTTGAAAAGCGGTTCTAGTTACTTTTTAAAATTTATGATTCTATTAAACACAATTTAAAAGATTCTTAAATTGGGGAGAATGAATCCATAATTTAACATTATTTTTCAACCCCCAATATAGAATAAAGTCACTAACCATCCATTTTTTTATTCCACTAGCAATCCTCGCAAAACAAAGAGGAATTACATTACATATATAATTCTTGGTCTAATTTGCCAATATATATATATATATATATATATATATATATATATATATATATATATATATATATATATATATATATATATATATATATATATATATATATATTTGAGTTAGCCAAAATATTCTTTCTATAAACAAAAATATGGAAATGATTATTGGAGATATATATGCTGGTGGCAGATTAAAAACTTTCCTAAATGAAAAAAAGGGGGAAAAAAAGAAAAAGAAAAAGTAAATTGCCTCGGTCATTTCTTTTTACTTTTTCTCTACAACATTGCTGTATATACTTTTTTTAAAATATATATATATATAATGTAATAAAGAAAGTTTCTCACTCTTGCCACAGATCTAGAAAGATTATAATTATCTTATCTGTAAATAATTGGGATGCATATATTTTAAATATCACAAAGTTAAACTTGTGTACTATACACGTATAATTTAATCAGCTTAAAAAATAAATAAATAAATAAAAGACCATAACAAAAAACTATTTTTTATGTATAAAAAAACTAATTATCGGATTGAAATAATTTAACCGTTTGAAATTAATCGGAAATTTTTAAGCCAACCTAACTTATTTTGAAATTAACATTCTTGTCTTCTTTTTGGAATTAATAAATTATAAATTCTGTTCTCGTCCAAAAATTGCACTCTGCTTAATTTTTAATTGTTTAAAAATTTATACTCACATCACTCTTGGAAAGTATTTTTATTTAGTCAAATGGGTTTTATTAATCGCAATGTTATTACACCTATGCTAGGTTGGCAGTTAAATTTGGTTAGATCCACAAATAGTGGAAATTTGAACCTCCAATATTTAAGGATGTAAGTAATGTCTTAACCAATTTTAACAATCAAAATTTTACTTCTTTAAAAAAAAAAAAATCAAAAAATTATTTTTCAATGCAGAATGTTAGAATAAAATATTCGAATCTATATAACCTCTTGATCAGGATGAGATGTCTTAGCTATATTTAGTTTGACAGCTCAAGAATTAAAATTGTTAACACAATTAATAGAATGTTCATGTCTCGTGATCTATCTAAAGATTTATCGCACTACTTAAATTTAGTCAAAAGTAATCCAACTAAAATATTTTTAAAAAAAAAATCTAAAAAAAGTTTATCCTAGGAATTAAGAGAATTAATTAAAAACCGAACAATTTAATGAAGGTCAAATTAAATTTCGTTGGACAGGTGAAATTATTAGGGCTGACAAGACGAACGCTAACACCGTTGGGTAACATTGACCCGGGGTAAGGTGAAAAGACAGTTTTGCCCTTGAAAATGGATTGTTGGGACTAAACGGGAGGAAATTTTGAAAGCAGATGGAGAGGTAACCGTTGAGGAGCGCAGAGAACCACGCGACTTTTCATCTGAGAGATCGGACGGCTATGATTCACTAGCCGTTAGATTTAAATTTTTTTGTAGCAGGACCATGTGCGGACATATATCCGCTGTTTACGTCTCAATTTCGCTTATGCAGTTTGGAATTCGGATTTCTATTCTCTCTTTCTTAATTCCCATCTTTTCTTTTGCCTTCTTTTGCTCTAAACAACGACCAGAGAGAGAAGAGGGATCGACCCACTTCGAGACTGTGACAGTGGGGCGGAGAGAATCGGCGGCGTCGGCGGAGGACGGCGGAGAGAGAGAGGGAGAGAGATCGCTCCGGCTACTAATGGAAGTTTTTCGAAGTTGTCTCTCTCTCGCTTGTTTGAAAGTGGAAGCACCGGCTGGCACCCATTAGCAACTGTAACCTGTTTGATCAAAAGCCTTAAAGGAAATTTTGAGAGTTCTTGATTTTAGAAGGTTGGTTTTCACTATTCACGATCTGGGTATTGCGCTTCTTGATGGATTCTTCTCCCATTCTTTTTAAGTTTGAATTTTTTCCCCACTATAGCTTGGATGAATAGTCTGATCTTCTTTGACTGGCTATGGCGATTTTGATTCTGAAATCTTGTGGGCGTTGTGATCTGTAGGTGAAGGAAATGGCTGGATCGGATGAGAACAACCCGGGAGTGATCGGACGGCCAAATCTCCATGGTAATTGAATGAGAAATGATTTATTTTTTATGGTCTCTTAGATTTATTTTGGTGTTTCTTCATGATGGGGATTTCGATTTGATTCGAAATTATAGTTTTTCCTGAAGCACTGTAGTGGAAATGAATTTGTTTGTGTCTCTTGGATGAATTTTAAAGGGAGTTTACGAGTTGGTGGTGGCGGTGGTGGCAAATTTGTAGTGGGGGTGGGTCAAAATCGCAGAGCTTTGAGCAGCATTAATGGCAATGTTACGGCAGCTCCTCCCCCTCATCCCTGTGCAGTCCTCAAAAAAGGCCTAACAGAGTAATTCTTTGATCTTTTTCACCTGTTTGGTTCCTAAGAAAATTGAGGAAAATGAAATGAAAATCCCCTTTCATCTTCTGTTTATTTCTTTCTTAAATCGAAACACCATCACTTGCTCGAGTGCCGATCTTTTATTTCTTTCTGTGTCTCAACTCTAGATCTAATGTTTTTTAGTGCCTTATTCTTAATTTCTCAGAACTGATGTTGCTCTCAACAATAAAGACCCTCCGATTCCGATTCATCGACCGATCACTCGGTTAGTAAACCAACCTTTAAATGCCTTTGTGTCTTGAGTATAATCGCTGCAATTCCTCTCGCAGCTTCTTGATCTGCTCTTTTGTTATTTGTTTTAGGAAGTTTGCTGCTCAGCTGGCTAATAAGCAGCAGCAACCTGTACCTGAGGTTGATAGAAAGCCACTACAATCTGTCCCAACTCGAAAAGAATCTTTAGATCATCATACCATCATAGAGGAAGATGATTCTATGGGAGATTCAGCAGTACCAATGTTTGTACAGCATACAGAAGCAATGTTGGACGAAATTGACAGAATGGTAATGACTGAAAGCCTTCTCTTTTGTACCACAATCGTTCTGGTTCTTTCCTTGAGCTGCCATTGATGTGATGCATTCCACAGGAGGAAGTGGAAATGGAAGATATAGAAGAAGAGCCAGTAATTGACATAGACTGCAGCGATAAGAAGGATCAACTAGCTGTTGTGGAGTACATTGACGACTTGTACGCTTACTACAGGAAAGCTGAGGTAACAATTTCTCAGACAAGACGCTCCATGTCTGAAACATAAACCTCATGTTCTTGTTCTTGTTCTTTATGCTCCTTTTTCGGATTGAGATGTTCCTCCTTGCAGGTTTCTGGCTGTGTCCCACCGAACTACATGGCTCAGCAAGCAGATATTAACGAGAGGATGAGAGGGATTCTCATTGACTGGCTAATTGAGGTTAGTTTAACAAGATATCAGAGCAGAATATTATATGTTGCTGTAACTCTCTACTTAACGTCGATTATCACTTATCGAGGCTTGTGCTAATTTCCAAGACCATGAGTGGGGAACGATAATATGAATAAAAGATCTAATTTACCATAATACATGACTTTAATCTTTTTGATTTAGTGGTAGTTTAACAGACCTTGGGGTATAAGGAACTAACAAAACAGACCATGATTGATTGTTACAAGGTACACTACAAGTTTGAGCTGATGGAGGAGACATTGTACCTAACAGTCAACCTGATCGATAGGTTCTTGGCGGTTCAGTCAGTGGTGAGGAAGAAGCTCCAGCTTGTTGGGGTAACGGCCATGCTTATTGCCTGCAAGTATGAAGAAGTTTCTGTGCCTGTTGTGGATGATCTTATTCTCATATCTGACAAGGCCTACAGCCGGAAAGAAGTTTTGGACATGGTTGGTTTTCTTTGTTCTTTTGCGAATGTCTTTGAAATCTGGGTACGAGGATGTTTGTTAGAGGTTCATTTTTTGAATGGATTTGCAGGAGAAGTTGATGATAAACACCTTACAGTTCAATCTGTCTGTGCCAACACCTTATGTCTTCATAAGGAGGTTTCTCAAAGCTGCTCAATCTGATCGAGAGGTAAGAAAAAACTAACATAAAAACAACAAACTCCCTTTCAGAATCCTCAACTTTTTGGGTGTCTCAAAAGTCATCCTAGTTCCTAAACCGAGGTTGAATTTCGTGGTGTTTTTATTACCAGCTGGATCTGCTGTCATTCTTCATGGTGGAGCTCTGTTTAGTGGAATATGAAATGCTGAAGTATAGACCTTCATTAATGGCTGCTGCTGCAGTCTTCACTGCTCAATGTACCATCAATGGCTTCAAAGAATGGAGCAAAACCAGTGAATGGCACACTGGATATTCACAGGAACAGCTTCTGTAAGTGCAGATAAAGATAGATAACTCTTGTAAAACTCTTTGTGATGATGTTGTTTCTTATTACAATGGAACATGTCTTGTTTTTAGGGAATGTTCACGTTTGATGGTGGGGTTCCATCAGAAAGCAGGGACAGGGAAATTGACAGGAGTTCACAGGAAGTATTGCACATCCAAGTTTGGATATGCTGCAAGAAGTGAACCAGCAAACTTTCTGCTGGAAGGAAGGCTATAGCTTTTGTTTTTGTGCATATAAAAGGAACAAAAAAAGGACATGTTTTTTTTTTTTTTTTGGTGTGTCAAGAATAATTGAGTTAATTTGGCTGCTAACTTTGCTGCTGCTGCTGCAATGTTTTTTGGGGTTGGGGGGAAATGGGATGTTGTGTAGAAAGAGCAACACAAGTTGCCCCTGCCTTTTTTTCTTCTGTATCAGATTCTAATTTGGACAAATTATCCTTTTTTTTCTTTTAATATAATTAGGCTTGGAATTGGATATTCCTTTTTTGTGTTGGCTGAGAATGTTTTGTATTTGTGAGGAAATTTGATATTCTTTTTATTACATGGCTCAAGATTTGAAAGCTTGGTGTATGTGTCAAATTTCTCGACGTGTCACATGTGTGGGTGCAGTGGGAAAAACATGTTCGGTTGTGAGGAAGTAGAGATGCTTTAACCGTTCATATCTACTTATTGTTCTCTTTGGAGATACTATATGGGTGTTTCTTCAAGAGACTAACTATTTAATTTTTTTACTAGGAACACTCGACAAAAACTTATTGAGAATTAATATTAGAAACTAAAAGAATTAATAAAGAATTAAAGGTTTAGTAAATTTCTAATCACCCAATTTTTGTATTGAAAAAAAATATATATCTTGACTTTTTTAAGAAATAATGAATAAAAATGTTTACTTTTATAAACTTGAACATAACTCAATGCAATATATTTCAGACTAAAAGGTAGGTTGAAATCCACATTCTCTCACATATTAATTCTTTTTCTTGTTTTTATTAGAACTCAACTAAGGATGCCAATTGACATAAAATTTATACTAATAATTAAACGGATTGTGGTTCAAATAGTCCATCCCAGATGTAAAAAGAAAAAAAAACCTTAGCATCACTAAGAGAATTATTTCATGCAAAATTTAATACTACGAAATATTTGAACTTTTTTTTTTCTTCTCAAAAAAAAAATATATATATATATTTGAACTTTTTAGAAACTATTAAATATAAAATAAGATAGGTACAAAAGAGTACAAAGATTCTAATTAATAAATATTTAATTAGACTCATATTTAATTGGTTATAAATTAAAAATTACACCCAGCTCGAAAGAATCATGGGACCAGGTCAAATTTTTATATTCTCTTTTATTTTACCGACTGGGATCAATCGGATCCATATCCACTGCCGATTTTCTTTCTTTGGATAACAGACCGGGCTAAATTAGGGGCCGGTTGCAAATCTACCAATTTGGGCCAAAATATTTGCACATATAGCAGCCCGCAAAAGAATTTGCAAAAATAGCAAAAAGTTGTAGTCTGAACGTAGAATTTACGAAAATGCCCTTCCTAACCCATGTTTGTTTCTCTTCTTCTCTTCACTCTCTCCACCTTCGACCCAGCCATTAAAATGAACTTCACTCCTCCACGAAGGCTCCTCTCCCAGAAATTGACGTCGATTGAAGTCTGTACGCCGTCGGACAGACTCCGCGGCCATGCTTCGCCGGAGCTCGCACTCATTTCCACCCGCAGAGATCGGTATCGGTGGCTGAGGCGAAGCGTGGCAGCGCTGAGATCGAAAGAGTGCTTTTTTTAAATCGGGTCGCGGCTGGTAGAAAACAGGGCGGTGGCGCAACCATCTTCGAGTTACGGCAGCGATGGCGAGAGAGTGAGGGAGGCGGGCGGTGATCGACGCGAAGAGGAGCGAGAGAGAAAAATAGAGGGATAGAGAGAGATTGTGAGGATGAGAGAGAAAGGGACGGCAGAGGGAAAGTGTGAAAAAGAGAGCCTGGAAGAATAACATATTTTCAAAGTTTCATTTCTTTTTTCCTTTTTCAATTTTTTTTAAACTCTTTTATCAGAGAAACGTGAACCCCTTTAATTATTTACTTTGCTAACTTGCTTTTGTTTTTTCGTTTATTAGATAAAGTTTTCTATCAGTTATAGAAAACTTCTATCACTGATAGAAAGTTTTTCTATCACTGATAGTTTTCTATCACTGATAGAAAACTTTCTCTATCACTGATAGATCTATCAGTGATAGAAAGTTTTTCTATCACTGATAAATCTATCAGTGATAGAAAAATTTTCAATCAGATAGAAAGTTGAAAATTTTTCTATCAGATAGAAAGTTTTCCTATCACTCTATCAGTGATAGAAAAATTTTCTATCAGATAGAAACCTACCAAAACAAAAAAGAGAAGAGAGAAATCCACTGTGCGCGCAGTTTTCTATCTACTGATAGAAGACTTCTATCAGTGATAGAAAGTTGTTATATCACTGATAGAATCTATCAGTGATAGAAAAACTTTTTATCAGTGATAGAAGACTTCTATTAGTGATAGAAAATTAATTCTATCAGTGATAGAATTCTATCACTGATAGAAAATCGATAGAATTAACTTTCTATCAGTGATAGAAAAATCAGATAGAAAGTTGAAAAATTTTCTATCAGATAGAAACCTACCATAACAAAAAGAGAGGAGAGAAATCCAATGTACGCGCAATTCAAGGGCAAAATAGGGATATAAAAAATTAATTAAAAATTTTTGCCATAGTTGCAAATATTTTAAAAAATTGCTAAATTTGCCATTATTTACCCTAATTTTGCCACCCATTACAATTATCCCTAAGTTAATTGATTCTTTGTCGAAGGTGGAAATCGAAGCCAAAATTTCGGAAAATCAAAATCGGTAAGAAACTCGAAAGATCTTTGATGGGTAAACGTGAATTTTTGTATCTAAACGAAATAACGAATCGGGTTTCTGGATAATTTGATTTGATCGTCCTGTCGGTTAGTCGAGCAGATGAGCTATGCCACGTACTTGATGTTTGTAGATATTTTGTAGCCGAGCGAATTAAATTGGCGCGATTAGGCAGATTGTGCCATTTCAAAGCATCCAAATCCCATTCTGTGGAAAATTGGAAAGAAAACAGATGAATGTGGCAAAAATGTATCCGTCGTTTTGATGTCATCATCCAATCAAGCTGTCCATGTCGCAAGTTGTGCAAATATCTGGATCAACTAATGGTCCTCGTTTCGTGCTGCGTTAAGATATACTTGCAGAGACTCGGCTCCATAAATACTACTGGCGCCAAGGCGAACACCTGCGATGAGTATCGATCGATTTGTTTCAATATGAACCAAAATTATTGAGGTGGGTTTTGCGTTTTGCCTTTATTTTCTGATAAAATTTGTGTTGGCGATTAAACCTCCACCTCGGGATTTTCAGGGGAGTGATTTTAACTTATCTGCATCAATTTGTCGTTGCATGTTCTCGGGATATCTATGCGAAGTTGAATATAAAACCTGCGTTTGTTAGTGATGTTGTCGTTTGTTGCGGGTTCAGATTCTGGGTCCAGTTGGGTTCTTCTAGCAATTTCTGGATATCCTGTGATAGAGATATTCGAATCGTCGTAGATCTTTATTTTTGTCCTCTAAGATTGTTTCGGATAATGGGATTTGTGTAGAATAGAATCTGGTTCGCAATTCATCTCCATCGATTTACTCACTGGGAAGTATGTTCTTATTTACCGATTCGAGCTTATTTTTTCTTCTAACTAGGTGTGTTTTTTACACTTTTTCTTATATCTTGCATCTTCATTTCTGTCTATATCATCTACTCATACTGCGATAGTATGTTCTTACCAGGTAGACAAGTTTGCTATCCATATAATTATTTGAGGTTCCTGTCCATTCAACCATTCTTGGTGTTCTGGTAAGTTAGGATATTCGAATATTGTTGAGGTGTGATGATGGATAAGAAGGAGAAAAATTCCCTCACGGTGGCACCTTTTGAGTGTGCCTGGCTCAAGGATTTAAGATTTCGGGAAGCAGGACGGGGTTGTGTGGCTTTTGAAGCTTCCGCTCATAATGATGTCACGTTGGTGTTCCGAGAGAATGTGGGGAGTCAACATTACCATTACAAACGAGATAGCAGTCCTCATTATACGGTTATATTAGGTAGTCACCGAAATCGACGTCTAAGGATTATAGCCGATGGGAGAACTGTTGTTGATGAAGAGGGTATTGCTCTTTGCAGTTCCTCTGCATTTCAGAGCTATTGGATCAGCGTCAATGATGGTTTGATCAGCATTGGGAAGGGAAGATACCCTTTTCAGAATCTGGTCTTTCAATGGCTTGATACAAATCCGAACTGTAGCGTTCAATATATTGGACTTAGTAGCTGGGATAAACATGTGGGATATAGAAATGTTAACGTTTTGCCGCTGACACAGGACCATATTTCCTTGTGGAAGCATGTGGATAATGGTGATGAAGGCGAGGAAGATGTGGAACTGGAGTTAGAAGATGAATACACGGATTACAAGAACTGGGGCCTCGAACATTTTCTAGAAAATTGGGATTTATCAGATGTGCTTTTCAGTGTAGATTCTGGAGAAACACTCGTACCTGCTCACAAGGCTATCTTAGCTGCTTCGGGCAACTTTCCCTTGAATTTGTCGCAAGATGTTGTACAGCTACATGGAGTATCCTATCCAGCTCTCCATGCTCTTCTTCAATATATCTACACAGGTCAAACTGAGGTAATTTCTCAAATCATATGTTTTTCCCATATTTCCTCTTTGCTACTTTTGATTTTCCTTTTGTCGAGATTTGGTTGAATACATATTATTTGTCAAATTATGGCCATGGATTGTTGTCTTTCAACATCATATGACTTCAACTTAAAAACTTTTCATTCTTACCTCTTTCTGCCCCCCATTGTCTTGTCTCTACCATTCCCTTTTTGCTTAACGTGTTTGGCTTGAATTGATTTTTACTTTGATAAGTTCTATGCTGAGCTGCACCACGTAGGCGACTTTAATTTCAACACAGATACAACTACATTAATATTTGGTTTAATAGAATAATGATTGTTGTTTCTTATTTACCATAGATACTAGAGTCTCAACTTGGTTCCTTGAGGGATCTAGCCTTACAATTTGAAGTGATAGCATTAGTGAACCAGTGTGATGACATGATGGAACGGTTAAAACTGAACAAAAAGTCGTTTGACTCAAGTAAGAGTGTGGAAATAACATATCCAAGGATTCAACCCCGTTGTAGTACAGTCTTCCCCTCCGGGCTTCCATTAAATGTGGAGAGGCTCAAACAATTACAATGTACTGGCGAGTTCAGTGATGTATGCATCTATATACAAGGTCACGGGTTTGTTGCCCGTGTGCACAAAATCATTCTTAGCTTATGGAGCATGCCATTTGAAAGGGTAAGCAATTGAAACTGCATCTCATCTTATGTGAATTTGGTATTGCTTTTCTGTGATCTTGTATGTTGAGCAAAATGTTGTCTCCCGCAAAAAAAATTCTTTACAGCGAAATTATTGGAGGCAACTTTCCTGCATAGTATTTTCTTAATCATATATGTTTATTCTTCTTTTAGTTTGCTTTCTTCTTTCCATTGACACAATCATTGTTCAACATATGTAAGATTTCTGATTTTCTAAGAGATAAAAGGCTCATTGATACTTGGCATGCTTATACCATTAATTTTTTTTGGATAATTTTGGTGATTACACGATATTGTTTGATAGTGGACCACAGAGTGAGAATTAGTGATTGAAATGTGCAACTAGAAAGGCTGGGCTTGTAATTTATAATGGAGACAGACAAGCAAATTGAAGACTCTTTGTAATATTTGCTTAGGTTTGATAACACCTTTTCTGTTGTTTGCTACCGAGTTTCCCATAGTTCATAGCTTCTGAGTCTCCAACATATATGGGTCAGGATAATTTCAACTAGAATTTGCTGTCTATGTATATTTCCTGTCTTAGGTTAGTGTACATATATATATATATATATATATATGTATATGTATATTTTTTATTCTTTTGTTTAAAATTTATGTGGGTGGTACATGGCAGATGTTTACCAATGGAATGAGTGAAACGACGTCCTCTGAGGTTTATATTAGGGATGTGTCGCCAGAAGCTTTTCAAACCATGCTCAAGTTCATGTATTGTGGAGAACTGAGTAAAGATGTTACAATGGAATCTGACGTCTTGTTACTTCAACTACTATTTTTAGCTGATCAATTTGGTGTCAATCTTCTCCATCAAGAATGCTGCAAAATACTTTTAGAATGCCTTTCGGAGGTAGTGTGGTAACCCTTATCTAGTATGCTTGTTAAAAGGATATATTTAATTGTTTTGTTAATTTTTTACTTGGACTTGTCATTATTTCTTATTGTACTTGTATGACTGGAAGATAAAGGGAGGAGCGTCATGCAGTGTCGGGGTTCTGAGAACAAAAGAAGAGATCCCTTTTATGATAATGAATTATAGAAGTATTAATATCGTACATATTATATGCAGGGATGGAGTCTCCTAGTGGAAGATGGTCATACATCAAGATTTTTTGTTTATGCACAAGTTTAATGGACGAGGAAGCAGACAATTTTGGGAAAGTTGTAGGAATATGCTTCCGAAGCTAACTGTTGAACTTTGTTGCAGGATTCAGTATGTTCCATCCTTCAAGTTGTTTCATCAATTCCGTGCTGTAAGCTCATTGAAGAAACTTGTGAGAGGAAGTTTTCAATGCACTTTGATTATTGTACAACTGCAAACATTGAATTTGTCATATTAGATGAGTCAACTTTCCGCAAAATCCTTCAGGTATGTGCTCGCTTTTTTTACTGCTTTCCTGTGAGGATATTAATGGTTAGGAATCTTAGGATGAGTGTTAATTGCTAAGTTGGAGCATCTTCTATCGTAAAGCAACTCTAAAACAACTCTGGGTTCAGTGGAAGGGGGCTTTGGTTTTTGATTAAAAGTTGCAATTAGATCTACAGAAGTGCTTCAACTGAACCCTTCACTATCTAGTTATCGCAATGAAATCATAAAATCTCTAGTCAAATCGTTGTCCCCATATTTCCCTGCTTTAAAATATGTTCTTACTTGAAGCTGTTGTCTGTGAAGCCCAACGAGACTTTTGTAATTGATAGTTGCTTTCTCTATTGAGAAGCTTATTTATGTAGAGATAGACCATTTCTTCGCCCTAATAGTTTATTTACATTCTTATGAAAATCATAATATGAACAAAAAAGGAAAACCTGCAAAATACTTTATGTTTATTTAGATGTTTTAGTCGTCAATCATCATTAGGTGAAGTGGTTCTTGCAGTGTCCTGATTTGACAGTGACATCTGAGGAAAAAGTACTCAATGCAATCTTAATGTGGGGTTTAGAAGCAAGTGAATCATGTGGGTGGATGGCTGTTGATGAACTTATGACATTTTCAACCCCTGATATCCTTTTTGGTGAGAGACTTCAATCAGTTCAAGATTTGCTCTCTCTCGTGCGATTTTCATTACTCCCATATGCCTTGTTGGAGAAGGTATACATGTCGCAGTAAAATAGATTTGGCTTGTAATTAAAATGAAAAACTTCTCACTCTTGCTTTCATATAATGATCGTGCAGTTGGAGAACAGCAGCATTAGCAGGAAGATTCATACCTTTAAAAATCTTGTGAGTGAATCATTTCCTAAGGTGTAAACTTCGATGATAATAGTAATAATCGAAGATGAAGTCTATCCTTCAAAACTCAACCATTTTCTTATTGAACTTTATATCAGGTGAAGGAGGCTATCGACTTTGTGAAACTTGAACCATCAAGGCTAGAGGACAAGAAAAAGAATAAGTAATGTGTATTTTCATTTTTTACTGCTCGTTCTATTTTTATGTTCGTGATTTCATATTTCTTCATCATAAAATATAAGAGAGCATTGTATCTGGTGATGTGTGAGATGGGAAGGAAATAACATTGTGCTAGTGAGATCTAATTGAACATGTTCACTGCCTCCTTATATGAGATTCGTATAACAAGACTTTTTATGCAAAGCCTCACTCGTTACATTAAACTACAAAGACTAAAGCATAAGAAAAAGAAGTATAAGGATTAAAACATTACAAGAATCAAAATACTGGGGACTAAACACATGTTCAAACCTACTTAGTAATATCTGATGGGGTTTTTATTTCTTCACGAGATTATTTTTTGGTTAAATTTCTAGATTCACCTTGTTCGAAATATTTTGATGTAAAATTTTCCAAATCTGTTCAAGGTTGGCGGACCCTTGTGTCCATATGAGAGTAGCCACATGTACCATTTAAACTGTTTCTTGTTATAACTTCTGAGAGGAATTTGTCAAATAGAGCGTTTGTTCATATAAGCATATGAAAGTTCATTTCTAGTTTTTTCCTAGCTACCAAGTTATTTTTTAATGGATTCAAGTTGCATTTGAATATAGACCCTGTCACTCCATAAGTGGCATGGAGAAAAGGATTGTTTCAAGTCTTATTGTTGTATTATTCTGTAGTGTGAGATTTCAACATAGACGGTCCAGTTATAAGGAGCTACAGTACATCTGTAATGGGGACAGCAACGGAGTTCTATTCTTTGCTGGTACGTCATATGGTGAGCACCAGTGGGTTAATCCCATTCTTTCAAAGGTAGGTTCTTGAGCTTTTCGACATTCGTGTTCCCTGCCCTCTTCTCAGTAATGGTAAATTTGTAGCTGAAAATTTCCTACTCCTTGTTACTTTTCAGAAAATTACTATTACGGCAAGTAGTCCACCTTCAAGGTACACAGATCCAAAGGTTCTGGTATCGAGAACTTATCAGGTAATGTGGATGAAACCTTTGCATTGATGATTGAACATCTATATAAGTGGAGAGTTATCTGTTAACTGGATTGCTGTGGATGAAACTTAGGGAACTTCCTTTGCCGGCCCTCGCCTGGAAGATGGACAAACTTATTCATGGTGGATGGTTGATATTGGAGAAGATCATCAGGTTTTTCTCTATTTTCTGTAGAGCTATAATAATGTGTTAGAATTTAAGCATTGATTATAGCTTTTTGCCTAAGAAACACATAAAAAGGAATTTAATACTTGAATGTTAAATTCTTTGGAGTGATCAGATGAATTGTGAACCATCCCCCTTTGCTTTTGGGTTAAAGTGAATCAAAAGCTTTCCTTTTTTTTTAAACAACCCATTTATAGTGCTTAAGAAACAAAATGGAGTATTCAAGTCCTAAGATTTATTGCCCCTGCTAGGTTCTCTCTTAGTTAAAGAGACTGCAGCCGTCGCTTCATTTGTTTTTAAGTTAAAACTCTTGTCAAACGATATATCTTTTTGGGTGCAGCTGATGTGCAATTACTATACATTGAGACAAGATGGATCAAGAGCATTCATCAGATACTGGAATCTTCAGGTAAAGCTTATCTTCTCTCTCTCTCCCTCCCTCTCATTCCTCATATTTTGACAATGCCATTCTGTGCATTTTCTTAGGGATCATTCGACGGGAAAATTTGGACGAACCTGCGTGTACATGAGAACGATCAGACGGTGTGCAAGCCTGGTCAGTTTGCATCATGGCCAGTAACTGGACCAAACGCCCTACTTCCATTTAGATTCTTCCGTGTTCTTCTCACAGCCCCAACAACTGATGTTTCAAATCCATGGAACTTTTGCATTTGCTTTCTGGAGCTGTATGGCTACTTCCTCTAGACTGCTTTAGCTGTAGATTACTGCGCCATTTCCTTCTATGGCCAGTTCTCCCTCTCGAGCTGTAAATTGTGCGGGTCCTCTTCCAGAATAAAAAGGTTTTGAGGTGTTTGCAAGGACTGTTTAGGAACCTGCTGCTTTGAAATCAGATCTTTAGGAATAAAGGATTTTTGGATGTTTGGTTATGCATGAGAATAATTCTAGATGTTTTGGATATAATAAGGTTTATCCTATTCCTAGTTTATGGATTGAATTTTCTTCTTCGTTCTTCAATTTCTTATAAGTCGATGAAAATCCAACTAAACCAAATTGATTAGCCTGGTCTGTTTTTTTTTCTTTGTGAACAGTGAACAAACCTTAACCACCATGTTGCATCATATGTAAGTCTACCTGCATTTCCATACATTTCTTCACAAAGTTAACAAGGCAGAATGATGCAATATTTGATTCAGGTAAGTTGAAACTGGGTTCTTCATTGTCCATAGTTTACTACTTACTCATCTTATCATAAGAACAATATTTGACTTTTACTATTTACTCATCTTGATAAGATTATCAATAAGAACAAATAAGAACAATATTTGACTGCACATCATTCCTTTTTAAATTTCTCTTCTAGTGTCAACATTTGGTATGATGGAAGATACCTGCAGCCAAGAATTGTACAATATTTTTTTACCATCTCCATTAGAAAACCTCCTGATCCAAAAATTAACGAGACACATTACCATGATTTGTCAGTAAACCCTTGAAAATCAGATTTCCTTCTATTAGGGTCATGCTTATGAAGGGAAACAGAATATTAAGATGATTATATTATGCAATGTCAATATTATCTTCACAGTGGATCTTGTCTCATAGTCCGCCCCCACGGAAAACACCAAACGATTAGAGTAGAATTGATAGCACAAAGACAATACTCCTATTCTGATAACTATTGAAAGATGCAAACATTCGATACATACATAACAAAAGATGAGCAGGGGGTAATGGATAGTTCAATCTCAACATAAAATGGGCTGAAGTAAAAAGTAGCTTATGAAGTTGAAGATATTATGGTCAATCGCCCACTTTCAACAAAATGGAACGCATAGCCTTCTTCGATGTTGAGGATGTCAATACCGGAGCTAATGAAACCTGATGGTCAATATTCCAATGGCTATCGAGGCTTGAACTACGGACAAAACAGACTATATTCATGGTTTCATCACCTTCGGGCAGCTGGCACAGCACCCCGACCAGTTGCACTTCCACGGCCAGCAGCTTGAGCCTAAAGAAAATAGAGGATATCGCAGTGTTAATTTTCGGAAACATATAAATGTATACAATATTTTGTGAAGCACTGTAATCGTTTTCCCTCTTAATCTTATCAACGACGTAATTTGTAAACACATATACTAATAAGTAATTTCACAAGCCAATCAATCCCCTACTCTCTCTATGGGTTCCTGCGTGATGTATGATGGAATCTAAATTCTGGATTCCTTCAAGAGATAATTATGAAGAAGTTCGAAGTGCCATTAAACATTCCCTAATATCTTCCAAATTGATGGTTCAAAACCCTGTCAGCTAAAGTAAACCCTATGTTTTCTTGCACACAAGCAACGATCATATCCTTCTCCTTCATGCATGGAAAAAAATTGCACAAAAGGCATGCATGTTCATCTTCGTACTGATATCAAATGTATTTTAGCAAATAAACTAAGATCCAATGGGACTTACTTTAGCTCGCATTGCAACAGCCCTTCCCCTGCCAACACCAAGTGAGGCGCCCTTACCCTTCCAGATCCAGAAAGCATGGGTTAGGAAAAATCCAGCAAGCATCTACTCAGAATTAAAATTCATTGGAATTAAGTTCAAATACCTTAATTCTAGCATCAAGACGCTTGAACATTGGAGCATTCTTCAGCATGTCAGGTATGACCATAAACCTATAATGCATAAACAAACGTCAGCATGCCCCTTGAATAAGAAAGTGATTGGATTGGATAGTCATAGTCTATAATACAAGAGTACCAATACCTGACTTTGCTGCCTCGGATGAAAACATGCTCAAGCTGTGATACCTTCCCATCCTATAGAAGAAAACACATAAAGTGAACACGACTATCAACTATATAAACGAAAGCGAAGGGGGAAAAAACTTCAGAGACATTGAATAATAACTATAATGTAAGCAAAACTTTAATAGAGTAATCAAAGAAAATCAGTAAACCTAGTGCATTTTATAATTTCATACAAGCCATTCGCTTTCCAATTAATTTATATGAATCTATGACAATCCCAATCTCTCCTATTCGATTATGAATTGCTTAGTCAATGTTGCAGTTAGACAGCACTCAGCAGAGGAACCGATGTGCACAATTAACATTTGTCCCTAGTTGATTTAACCAAACCTCAGAAAATCAATGCATCTTGACTTAGTATACTGCATCAAGATTTTGGCTTCTTCATCCCAAGTCCGTATTCAAGATCACATCATTTTTGCTTTTCACAAAGAGGTAACTTGATACTCAACCATAGAGATCTCTTTGTCAGCTGCCATCCCAAATTTATTTTGGAGATTCAGGATAACCAGAAGTATGGCATCTCAGCAATGAATCCAATTAATCCAGGCTTAGAAAATACGCAAGAGCAAACCCATTAAATGAGGATTACTCGTCCCTCCAAAAATGTTAAGAACCTTGAGAAAGTTTGCGCCCAATTGGTTTGTGGTGCCAAGAACAAGAGATTGAGGGGCAAGGTACCAGTAAGAATGCGTAATAAGGTTCTTCACATTACAGCTAGAAAATCTCCACGTGGTAAAGTAAAGGTACCAACACATGGGACAGATTTGAGCTTCGTGACCACGAGCAAGTTGTTGATCTAATCAGCACTGTAAATGTATTGAAGCAATCACTTCCATCACCACTGAACCTGATGGGGAGGTTGAGGTTACCATTACTGATCAACGAATGCACTCTTTTCATGTTTTACCGATTCTTAGTATCATTAGAAATTAGTTGTTTTTTTGGGTTCGGACATACCTGTCAGTTCTGTGGGGTTTAAATGCAATAGTTGTTCCCATTATATGATAAAATTAACGACACGGGGGGAGTTTTCTCTGACAATTTTCTTGCCTTGGAACTATATAGATTTCATTTTCTATGCAGTTTGTACAAAAATAATAACAATAAAAGATCGCGACATTTGAAGTTAAAATTCTTTGCAACTTCACCAAATTAGGGTTTACACAAAGTTCAAAAAGTACGTGAACTAGATATTGAAGTGGGCAGCTTTGGAGATAAAGAAACAGGATGGGCGAAATGAACTAAATCTAAAACCGAAAAACGTACAGATTCGGCTAACAAACAGACATCGCATAATCTTATGAAGAACAACGAAAAGCCAACAAAAAAACGAGAGAGAGAGTGGCACCTTAGCAGTGTAGGTGATGTTTTCGAGCTGGCAGTTCCAGTTATCCTCACACTCGATCATACTTCCTCTGTAAAGCTCGCCGCTTTTGAGCTCAACCGACACAACGTGGCCCGCGGCCTCATGGAGTAGCTTCACTGGAATTCCCAAGCTCCTGCTCATGGCTCCTCTCTGCAAATCTCAAATCTCCCTCTAAAACCCTAACGCTCCCACCTTCTTTAAGCTTCGAACTTGCAAGGCCAACTGTAGTGGAAACGGCGTCGTTAGGGTGTTTCTCTCTCTCTCTCTACTTTAATTAAACGACGTCGTTTATAATTTACACATTTGTACCCTAGTTTTTTTTTAATCATCATCATAAAAAAGATGAGAGATTCGAACATCTAATATTTTGGTTCAGAGTTCATACCTTATGTTATATTTGTGTTGGCAAGAGAAAAAAATGTACCCTTGATTTTCAAGAAATTAAAAAAAAAAAAATGTGAACCTTTGACCTCTATTTGAATCTTCACTTTTATATGTGAAATTATACTTGAGACCAACTATAAAATGTAGTTCAAATTTGTGTCAAGTTGGGTGTTGAAGACCTTTATGTCAATTGAGTCATGCTTATGGTGGTCTTTTAATCTCATATCTTCATTTAAACATGTGGACAAATGAAACAAACAAAACCCTAATGCGAAAATAAAATGGTATCATTGCTTATGTTTTTTTTTATTGGTTAAATTACAAGTTTCGTTATTTAAACTCTTAGTGGTTGTTTGAGGCGCTGAATTGGTTATAATAATCTGGGGATTATAATAGTCTAGGGGTTATAATAATATGTGTTTGGGATGCAGATTATTTTAGTGATAAAATAGTTTGTGTTTGTTTGGATTGCTGATATGTTTAACATGAGATTTTAAATCAAATGTTCAAGTTGACTGTTTTTTTCGTGACTTTTTTTTTTCCTCATACAACTTTGTATGTCAAATATTATATTTTGCAAATATCAAAAAAATTGTTTGGATTCAGTTGTAAAAAAATAAAGTATTGGGTATATTGGGTATACGGGTTAAATGATGTGTTTAATTTAAGGAAACAAAAATAACCTAAAGTAAGAGTTATTTTCTTTGTTTTAGGGCCATGATTTTTTCACAAAATAAGACATTTTATAATTTCATATTGGAAAACTATATTTGTTTTATTTCTGTATTTTCAACGTAAAAATGGTAAATGCTTATGTACAAATAAATTATATAATAAAACTCCATATTTAATAAAACTCGTTTCTAACATGGAATGACCAACTGAGAAACTGGTGAGTGTTTCTAACATAGAATGACCAAAAATCGCTTTTTTCTTTTTATTTTTTCATTCTTTTTCATTTTTTTTATCCATCTTTATCTTCTTCTTCCATCTCCATCATCTTCATCTTATTCCTCTATTTCCATCTTCATCTTCATCATCTTCTTCCTCCATTTCCATCATCATCTTCATCTTCTTCCTCAACCTCAAACTCCATCTTCATCATTTTCTTCTTCCTCTAACCCTAATGTCGGCAACGTTTTCAATGACTTTTCCGGCGGTTGCTGACAAATTTTTCGACGACCAAATTTTTGTCCTCATTTTCTTTATTGTCTTCTTTTTTTTTTCTCTTTATTTTCATTTTTTATATTTTTCAAAATGAAAATGAGAAGAAATATGAAAAAAGGGAAGAAAAAAAAATATTGGTTACTGGAAACGTCGTCGGAAAAGTGGTCGGCGGCCGTCGGAAAAGTCGCCAGAAACTTCGCCGGCCGACAGCGACCGGCAGTCGTTGGAAAAGTCAAGGAGTCGCATGGAAGAAGAGATGAGAGAGTTACGGTAGAAAATGGATAGAATAATCGATTGAGTTGAATGATGGTTACCGTAAAATAATCGGGGGTAAAAATAACCCACCTCACCATTTATTTTTGTTGATGCCCCAAACACTGAATAGGTTATAATAAAGGGGCTATTATAACCTATTCAGTGCCCCAAACAACCCCTTAATGTCATATATGGTAAATCTTTGACATATTCAATCATTTTTAAAATTCACGAATCTATCAAACATAAAATTGATTTTTTTTTTTTTTTTTTTTTTTTTTTTTTTTGTATAATAAGACATTCTTGAATTTTAAGAAATGTACGATAGGTCCATAATTCTAAAAAAACTGTAATTTGATTTTTTTTTTTTTTTTTTTTTTCAATGGCGAAATGGAACCCAATAGAGTGGACATTTAGGAAAGCCCACAGCTAAGTCTCACGCAATAAGGCCCACTGAAACTACCACGACTTTTGCTCGTCGGAGTTTTTGTCTCTCGAGCGTTTGTCGCCGCGCCCAGAATCTAGAGGGAGTCAATCGAAGTTTCCGCCGATCACCTTCCTTGTTGGTTTCACGATCGGCGATCACAGGAATTCCTGGTTGAAGAGCAGTCTCTAAGCGTTTACGCAAGCGAATTCATGGCGGAGCAGGAGAAGGAGAGGAATAAGTACAGTTTAATTGTCCCAACCTACAACGAGCGCCTCAATATTGCTCTTCTTGTCTACCTCATTTTCAAGCACCTTCCGTACGTATCACTCTCTCTGTTTACGATCGTAATTAATTGTTTGTTTTTGGATTATTACGTGATGAGGTTGATTCTTGCTCTGGAATGGCGTACTCGGTCAAATTTCCCACGGCGGGGCTTCGTTTGTATAGAACTGTAATTCATTTAATTGGGAATTAAATCATTATTCATTTTTGGTTCAATTTCTTCAACATTTCTAGTGAGAAATAAACATTGCGTCATCAAATTTCTCCTGGAGGTTGAGAAGGATTGTCTGGTGAAATTATCTCGAGTCTTTGGATCGAGTTGTTATTCTCTTTGTACAGTTATGTCAATTTTGTTTAGCGTAACCGAGAGTTTTCGATTGTCAATTCCTTCTTCTGTGTTTATTTTTACACTATTGGGAGTTGAAATGGTAACAGATAACTTATGCATCTTTTATCGTTCACTGTCCACATTAAGAATAGGAAATTGGAGACGACGTAGCATAATATTTTCTTGACGATATCAGGGATGTTGATTTTGAAATAATTGTCGTTGATGATGGAAGTCCCGATGGTACTCAAGAAGTTGTGAAACAGTTGCAAGGGGTATATGGTGAAGATCGCATTGTAAGTTCACCGTGCTTGGTTTCTGCATTTCTTGCAATTTTTCTCTTTATCAGTTTTGTTTGTTTATTTAGTTTTTTTTTTTTTCATGCAGCTATTGAGAGCCAGACCTAGGAAGCTTGGCTTGGGTATGTAATAGGATTTCTTCCTTGGAAAATATCACAGATCCGATTATTGACGAATGATTAATTTCAGGAACGGCTTACTGTCATGGTCTCAAGCATGCGACCGGTAATTTTGTTGTTATAATGGATGCTGATTTATCTCACCATGTAAGTGTTTCAGTAGGAGTGCAGGAATCTTCTGAAAACAATATTCTAGTTTTGGATTTGGGATTTGAAATGTTTCCATGAGTTCCAATCTGCATAATCAATGCATATTTCCCTGACATTATTTTATTCCTATTTTATTAGTTGTCATCGAATTTTGTTTTATAATTTAACAATAAAATAACAAGAATAATATGTTGAATAAGACTAGATAAACTTCCTCGATTTCAGGTTGATGCTTGGAAAAATTATTCTAAATGGAAACTAAAGGCACTATCCAGAATTTTGGCTCTAATCTTTGCAAGAACAGTAGATACGTATACTTTTAAGAATATAATTGTCAAATGTCAAATAATTGGAACAACATACAATTTTAGTTTGATTACTTTAATAAATGGCCCTTTATTATATCAGTTTTAGAGGGGAATGAGGTTTTCTTAACATTGAAAATTGAGTGACAAAAGAGTAGAATGAGGTTGTATATTTGTATTGTTAGTCTTCTGTTGAAAAACTGTTGTGTTGGGACAAGAAAACCAGGCTCCCTTCGATATGAGTGCTGAGTCTAGACTGAATCAAGGTTTCTGTTTTACTTGTATGGACACTAAAAAGCAAAGGCCTTTAATTATATGTATGTGCCTCTGAATTGCGCCACTTGAGACATCAAATTGGAAAATGCCATTCAAGCTTCTACTTTCTGCAAGAATATCTTCATTTATGAAGCTCAATCTGCAAATAAACTTCCATAACCATGTTTACTGGAGTTCTAAGTATTGTAATTTTTTTTTTCTTTTTGTAGTTCTCTTACAATGCTTTCTCCATGGAATAACTTTGTATTTTCTTTCTTTCTGCACCTTTTTTTTTTTGCAGCCAAAATATTTACCAAGCTTCATTCGGTAAGACAGACTTCTTTCCATTACCTCACTTCACTTTCTTAACATACAATCAAAATAATTAAACTCTAGATATTAATGACTAATTTTACTTTTTTCTTTTTAGGAAACAGTTACAAACTGGTGCTGATATAGTTACAGGAACCCGATATGTGAAAGGTGGTGGTGTACATGGATGGAATCTTATGCGCAAACTAACAAGTAGAGGAGCTAACGTTCTTGCCCAAACACTTTTATGGCCTGGAGTATCAGATTTAACTGGATCTTTCCGGTACCTTTTTTTCCCCTCTCTCCCTCTCTCCCCCCCCCCCCCCCCCTCTTCAATTTAACTATTGAATCAATTGTGCATACTTCTAGAATTCTTAATTTATGATTTATTCCTATGTTGCAGGCTCTACAAGAAATCGGTGCTTGAAGATATCATTAGTTCAGTTGTTAGCAAGGGATATGTCTTTCAAATGGAGATGATTGTTCGAGCTACAAGAAAAGGTTATCACATTGAAGAGGTAGAGTTGTGCCCTGTAACTATGTAATTGTTGTTTTACATGATTTTTTTCCTTTCATTTTTTATTAGAAAAGGAAAAAACCGTTGCTTGTGTAGTTACGTTGTCATATCTGAACCACCATGCTCTTATGTTAAAATTGCTACTTTTAGTGCCTAGAATTGACATAACGCCTTGTATTCTGTGTTGCCAACCACTTCAATATTTCTAGTTTTTGGATTGGTAGAAAACGAGTGCACTAAATTTCGTGCTGAATTTAAAGAATCACTGTTCAAGACTGCCAATAGTTAACGTTTAGAACATGGAATAGATACAATACTTGAATCTGTGTGTGGCACCATTATACATTATACATGGTACTGTGTACTAACGAAAGGTTACTCGTTCCCCAATTTCCAGTTCCTTTTAACTCACTTCCCTTGGCTAATTGTCTTGAATCCTTGTCCACCTCTTGCTGAGATTTCTCTTTTGCTTGTACAAACTGTTAAACACACTTCCCTTGGTTAGTTGCCTATCACGGGATCTCGAACACCTTAGTTAAGTGTTTGAAAAAAATGTTCTTTTTCAATTTTTCTTGTTTGCTTCCTTATTCTTTCTTGCTGTTTTGAGCCCTTTTCAATATGGACTGTATTACACGGAGAAATTGAGATGATTTGTGCTTTCATTGTGGCCTACAGGTTCCAATTACATTCGTTGACAGAGTGTTTGGAAGTTCCAAGCTTGGAGGATCTGAAATAGTAGAGTATTTGAAAGGACTCCTGTACCTTCTGGTCACCACATGATACATAAAATAGTGAATTTATTGAGTTGCCAGGTAAACTTCTTGTTTCATTTCAACCCTTTGCTGACTTCTGGTTAGGTACACCCACCACCACAGGCTTTTTATGTAAAATTGAGATGATTGCTTAGGAATATTTTCACAATTAGGGGTTTTCCCGCAATTTATGAGAACTGGGAGCATAATTGGATCATGGTACCATTATCATAACTCAGGTATTGTATTCCATGTTTATTTTTTAGGATTACCTCCTTTGACTGTCTAACAAAATGGCGGGTTTTATATTCTTTTTCTCCCTGACATTTTCTTCCTTTGAATATAAAATTGTACAACATTTGATCTTACGGTCATTGGTATATGAAATTAAAGTATAATTGGATGAAATCTATTTAATTCAATGAATGTATTTGGTCTTCTACGTAGAGATTGATATGATTGAACATCAAATACATATAAAGTTATGAATCTATGCAACCAAGAGCGTAGCTCAATTGGCATGAAACTGTACTGGTAACCACAAGATCTGTGGTTCGAATCTCCCTCCCCACATATCAAAAAAAAATATAAAGTTATGAATCTCAAAGAGGAATAATCAGCAAATAAGCGTATTATCTGAATAACGTTATTATAGTAGTTTCTTTGTACAAGTCCTGAAATAAATGCAGCCATCCAAATATTCTATTATATACTTATAATACACACACACACATTCAACGTAGAAATGGTTATCTGATATTGTTGAGAATCTTAAAATCCCCCCATCTAAATTCGAAGGCGTCCAGATTACTTAGCAAAAATACTGGTTCCATTTTTTTTTTTTTTTTTTTTAATTCAAGTGTTTGAAAAATGCCTTTTATTTGTGAACGTGTATTTTACGTAATGTGATTATTGTATCATCAGATTCGAGGGGATAGTTGATGCTTTGATGTAAAATGTGTTTTAAAACAATATTCTTTTCTGTCAAATACAATAATTCAAGTATATGGATCGTCGAGCAGCTTGAGCTGCGGAAGAATGGCAGGAGCTATTATATTTATGCCTCTCTTACCTGCTCTGCTACGTAATGGGTCCATCTCGATGGTACATAAAAGACGAACCGCATTGCTTTCTGCAATTGGTAATTCCATGATTAACAAAAAAAAAAAAAAAAAAAAGAGTTTTATGTGGTAAAATTAATGATAGACTATTTATTAGTCGGCATTGATTTCGGACTTTTTTGTCGCATTCTACTATTTCACTTCTATTACATTTGAGGAAGTTTCTTGTTGTCAATGGTTTAACTAGTTAAGATATATATCATCAATCAAGAAATCTAAGTCAAAGTTGGCTTCAACTCACATATTGAACTAAAAAAAAAAAAGTCTTTTATGAAATTCTATGCTTTTATTGCCTACTAACTCCAATTATTAAGAGCAATCAAATCCTGAAATTGCCTAGCATTAAAAATAAAAAGGCCATGCAACTTTAGGATTGCTTTGTTTAGTATGGGAGGGTTGAAATAAGAATGGTTTATTGTTTTACTTGGTATGAGGTTTGTAAGGTTGGGAATGAGAATGACACATTCCTTGGGATTTCATACACTCAAAATTAAAATTAGTAAACTTTACGTCAGTTGAGTTATGGTCGTGTTTTTTTTTTTTTTTTAGTTCAATAATATTTGGGGTGGGATTTGAACCTCTGACCTCTTGGTCGGGTACGTACCAATTATCGCTAAGCTCTGTTTACTTTGGTAAGTTATGTTCATGTTGACATTTAAAATAAATTAATTAATATTAATTAGCTATTAATTAATGTACCATAATAACATAAGATTTTTATGACTAAACATTAGTTATTTTCACAAAAACCTGATAAGATTTTCATGCATAACCAAACACGGTAATTTTTTATTTTTAGCAACAATATCTTTTGACATTCGTTACACATGGGCAAACCTTAAATCAAAGTATCAAACAACCTCTACAGGTTTTAATTTTATTGACATTGTAGGATGAAAGATAGAATAATCAATCTTTGGGATGGTAATTAATGTCTTATCCAATGAGCTATATTCGAATTAGCTATTCAATGAATTTTTTCATTCATATGATCTGGTTTTAACGAGATTTCTAATGTTGAGAATTCACCGTCATGTAATCAAAAGTACTTGAACTAATTTCGTTCCTTTTAAACACTTTTTTTAAGAACTTGGACTCATTATTAGAGCAAGAAAAAACAAAGATATTTAAACCACCACCTCTCTATTTATTGAAAAATTAATAACAAAACTTCCATTATATTTATTTCTATGGCTTATAACTTATACTTTTTCTTTTTGTTTTGAGTTCAACAAGTTTATACTTCTCTTTTCCTTAATCATATTTATTAGTAACTTAATATTTAATTTTGAAAAAACAAAACAAACAAACTTCCAAAATAAAACCGTTACTATAATTTTTAGGTTATAAGTTCATTTTTTAATTCTATTTATTTGTAACGCAGTATTCTTAAAAAAAAAAAAAATGTTTGAATTTTAGAAAGAAAGCTGACTCTGCTTCTTCACTTCATTCATTGTTGGTTGTTATATAAGTTGCAGAGTGCAGAGCAGAGGATCAACAAATTGTCTTGCTCATTCCTTTCAACTTCACACTCCCAAAATCTCTCTCAATCTCTCCTCCGTCGACTGCAAATTCAATGGACGGAATGGAAAGATGCTCTGCAAATTGCGCTAATCTCACTCCGATCACCTTCTTGGAGCGCGCCGCCGCCGTCTATGGCGACAGACTTTCTCTCGTCTATGGAACTGTCCGCTACACTTGGAAAGAGACGCTCGAGCGATGCACCAGACTCGCTTCTGCCCTAGTTCACGTCGGAATCTCTCGCGGAGACGTGGTATGTATTCTGAACTCTTCCATTTCGTTCGTTTGTGTTATTCGATTGTTTTGTGGCATTCGTTTTGTTAGTATCTGGATGAGGCTGTTTATGTAGAATTGGAAATAACGGAGTTGAAGTAAATTGCAGCAGATTAACGGCATTATTGATTCTGTTATGTTATTCCTGGCTCTGTTCCGTCGATGCATTTAAATGGAATTGTAGAAAAGTGAAACGGTGAATTTGATCTGTAAGATTGCGCATTGTAAATCACTGAAGATTAGTGGATTAGATCGATCGGAGCAAGTGGATATAGTTTTCATAGTAAATTATTGCTATTGCTCGTATGGTGATTCTTCGAGATGTTCTTAGTATATAATTTTATGTTACGGATCTAATTTGAAGTTTCGGTGTTCTAATTGTTTTTCTGATGGATGAACTCTGGATTCCCTTCTTATTATTGCCACTTACTGAGTTTGTAGTTTCAAACTCTTCAAGGCATTACAAATGTCTAGGCATTTGGTTAGATTAAGCTATTTCTTGATTACAATCCTTGATCTAGTTTTGCAACTAAATACAATTCACTCGAGCAGGTTGCTGCTTTGGCACCGAACATTCCAGCTATGTACGAGCTTCATTTTGCTGTACCAATGTCTGGTGCAGTTCTTTGCACCCTCAACATGCGCCACGATGCAGCAATGATTTCTACATTGCTGAGCCATTCAGAAGCTAAAATCATTTTTGTAGACTACCAATTTCTACATATTGTAAAGGGCGCAATCGAAATTATGTCCAAGATGAGAGAAGAGCTTCCTCGTATTGTCATTGTTAAAGAGTCTGATCAGTCATCCTCCTACACCAACGGATTCGACTCTGCTTCAGATGATTTAGAGTATGAGAGCCTATTAGACACTGGAAAACTCGATTTCAAGATTAGGCGTCCTAAAGATGAATGGGATCCAATTTCTCTCAACTATACTTCAGGCACAACATCAAGACCAAAGGGTGTCATTTACTCCCACAGAGGTGCTTATCTCAATACTCTTTCCACAGTCATTCTGGTTGAAATGTCCTCAACGCCTGTGTATTTGTGGACTGTTCCAATGTTTCACTGCAACGGATGGTGTTTCACTTGGGGCGTGGCTGCACAGGGCGGCACAAACATCTGTCAGAGAAGTGTGACAGCCAAAGAAATCTTTGCTAACATTTCTCAGCACAAGGTTACTCACATGGGTGGTGCACCAACCGTGTTGAACATGATCATCAATGCACCAATTACCGAACAAAAGCCACTTCCCGGGAAGGTAACCGTGATAACCGGCGGGGCTCCGCCGGCTTCTCATGTCCTCTATAAGATGACAGAATTGGGATTCCTTATTGTCCACTCATACGGCTTAACCGAAACTCATGGACCAGCAACAGTTTGCAGTTGGAGACCTGAATGGGATTCCCTTCCTGAAGACAAGCAAGCAAAGCTGAAATCCCGCCAAGGATTGCAGCATGTTGGGCTGGAGAAAGTAGACATAAAGGATCCAATCACCATGGAGAGTGCTCCAGCCGATGGGAAGACCATGGGCGAAGTTATGTTCAGAGGCAACACTGTGATGAGTGGATATTTGAAAGATCTGAAAGCCACACAGGAAGCTTTCAATGGCGGATGGTTTCGAAGTGGGGACTTGGGAGTCAGGCATCCTGATGGTTATATAGAATTGAAGGATCGTTCAAAGGACATCATAATTTCTGGTGGAGAAAACATTAGCTCGATCGAGGTTGAGTCAGTGCTTTTCAGTCATCCATCAGTTCTTGAAGCTGCCATTGTGGGAAGGCCTGATGATCACTGGGGAGAAACGCCATGTGCTTTTGTGAAGCTGAAAGATGGCTGCAGTGCTTCTGAAGAAGAGATCATAAAGTTTTGCAGAGAAAATTTACCTCATTATATGGCTCCACGAAGTGTTGTGTTTAAAGATTTGCCAAAAACTTCGACGGGGAAAATTCAGAAGTTCATTCTCAAGGAGGAGGCCAAGGCCATGGGCAGCCTTACAAAGAGATCGGCAAAATAATTCGTGAAAGGTGAAAATATATTAGAAGAAATAAACAGCGTCTAATAAACCAAATAAACTACCATGAGAAAATTAAGTCGTTGCACCAACCTAAATTGACCGAATTCGAGTAAATTAACTAAAATAATCTTATTATGTATGGAATTAAGTTGATTTAAATTTATTCGATTTGATCAATTTGATATGGTTTTCGGAGTGGATTTCTTTTTACCTTCATTATTGAAATTGTAATGAAATTTTGATCAACTCTTGGTATTTATATTTCATATCACGATACTTAATTTCGAGTCAATTTAAACAAAACACAACGACATAAATCGTCAAGAACCTTTCATATCAACGAAAAATATCATTGACTAAAATGTTGATAACCTTTCATATTGTGAGGGACAATGGACACGACACCAATCTCCACAATGGTATGATATTGTCCACTTTGGGCATAAGCCCTCATGACTTTGCTTTTAGTTCACCCCAAAAGGTCTTGTCCTCCCTTATATACCCATGATCATCTCCTTATCTTGCCAATGTGGGACTTTGGTCGTACTCCCAACAATCTTCCCCTCGAACAAAGTACCACCGAGCCTCCCCTCAAATAGTCATCTATCCGTCCAACTCTCTAGGCTTCACCGCTTTACCGTGAGTTGCTGCTCTTATCCAGGACGACTCCTCTTCTCCAAAGTATATACCCGCATGCCTAGAGCTCAACCACGGATCTACACCATGACTATCAAGGCTCACAACTTCTTTGTTCTGCACCCGAGGATTTCACCCGACATGGCTACGTCCGGGACATGGCTCTGATACCACTTGTAAGTGACAATGGACACGACACCGAGCACAATGGTATGATATTGTCCACATATCAATAACAAATATCAATTTTTGTGTACAAGAATGACTTCAAAATATTACATTTTTTTTGTAGTATTACTATTGATTCTAACATGAAATCAAACACATGAGTTTTTAAGTTCAAATAGTTGTTCGTGCAACATCAAATGTGAATAAAATCGAATGACCTTCAAATATCAAGTACGAGTAAAAATGGTTTGAAATGTGTGAAATAAACTATCGATAGGCGCAAACAGGACCTTTCATTTGTCAACCTTTCATTAGGTAAGAGTGAAATTTAATTTAAAATTTTCAAGTTTAAGAATTAAATAGATGCTTTGTAAACAAAATTAAACATTAATTAAGGACCCGTTTGATAACCATTTCAGTTTTTGGTTTTTGGTTTCCTGTTTTTTAAAAACAAAAACCACATATGTTTGATAACTGTTTTTTGTTTTCTGTTTTTAAAAAATAGAAAACCAACCTTGTTTGATAACTGTTTTTGGTTTTCAGTTTTTTAAAAATTAGAAAGATGAAAAGATATTTTAGAGAGAGAAAAATGTGTAAAGACGTTGAAACAAAAATTTAGAGACACAAATATAAATGTTTTCAATAGATTTTTTTTTTTTTGAAAAGTGAGAGAAAAGTTAAACATAGAAAATTTAGACAGATGAAAAAAAATGTTTAGAGAAAGAATATTAGTTAGACTCGAGAAAAGATATTAGTTAGAGAAAAAATAGAAAACAAGTTAGAGTAAAAGCGATAAATTTTAGATTAAAAAAATTCAATGAAAAAATAAAATTTAGAGAGATAGTAAAGTTAAGAGTAAAAAATATGCTAAAGAAGTAACGATAAATTAGAAAAATAAAGAAAAGTTGTAGCGATAGAAAATCTTGGTGACTTTTTTTTTTTCAAAAGAAAAATTAGAACATGTTTATTGAGGAGAGAAAAGATATTGACAAGTTTTTAGAAATAGACAAGTTATAGAGAAAAATAAATTTTAGAGAGAGAAAAAAAAAGTTTTGAGAGAGAATTTTAGAGAGAGAAAAATAAATTTTAGAGAGAGAAAAAAATAGAAAAAGAAATTTGTTGGAGAGAGAGGTAAAAGAGGAGAAAAGTAAGCATTAGAAGAAAAATGAGTTTTTGAAAAACAGAAATCTGTTTTTAAAAACTACTTTTTTTGGTTTTTGAAATTTATTTATAATTTCAAAAACGTTTTTAAAAAACAGAAAACAGAAAATGTTATCAAACACTCGTGTTTTTTAAAAATGAAAAACAAAAACAGAAAACAGAAAACGAAATGGTTATCAAACAGGCCCTAAAAGATTAGCATTGGATAAGTACCAACTCCATAACTTCCAAGAAGGAAAGATAGACTCTAGAGAGAATGAATATAGACTCTAGATTCTAGAAAGATTTGGTTCACTGAGCTGGAGCCTGTGAACAATTATTATCGACAACGACGTCGTATAGGCTTGATTTGAACTAACCACATTTTGGTTGAAAATCCAAAATTATTGTCCAAAAAAAGGAAAAAAAACAAAAGAAACATAAAAGTCGAAAATGGTTGAAATTGCAGAGTACGGAATGCACAAGGAAGTCACGTGCAAATGCAAATAAAAGAGAAGGGTAGAATGGGAAATACGTAATAAAAGCTAGTGTCAGTAAATGGGCCAAAATGGGCCGGACGGCCCACATCAAAGTGGAGGAGGACTGATACAGATTAGAGAGAGAGAGGAGCTTCAGTAGTCGATGTCACCAGACAGAGACCCATTCGGCTTCTTCCACCTCTTTCTCTTCGATGCAGCGTTGTAACTTGTAAGATTTCGTTATCCTGATTGTTTATTCTCATTATCTTCACATGGCGAATTCCCTGCATTTATCTTGCAGTTGCAGAGCAGCAGAATCCGCTACTGATTGTTTCTTCTCTTCCAGTTCTCTCTAACAATTTCTCAAAATCTATGGACGGAATGGACCGATGCTCTGCTAATTACGTCCCTCTCACTCCAATCACCTTCTTGGAGCGCTCCGCTGCAGTCTATGGCGACCGGATTTCTCTCGTCTATGGACGTGTCCAGTACACTTGGAGAGAGACGCTTCAACGATGCACCAGACTCGCTTCTGCGCTTGTTCGCATGGGAATCGCTCGTGGAGATGTGGTCTGTATTCACAACTCTACCATTTTCATGCTTAGTATCTGGATATTTGTTTATGTTTGTGTGTTCTGTTTTTGTTTTCTTGTTTGACTCGATTGTTTTGAGGTTCTCAGCGTTCTTAGTATCTAGATATGGCTGTTTATGCTGAACTATGAATAGTTTGATGATCTGCGATACTTCGATGTCATTGCTTATGATATCGACTTTTACTTGCGACGATTTGAAGCTTACGGATGTGATTTTGTGTTTGTGATAATAACTATTCTGATGGATGAACTGTGGATTCCTTCTTATTATGGTCACTTGTGAATCTGTAGTTTGAAAGTCTGTGAGGTATTTGGTCAGATTAAGCTCTTTCTTGATTACAATTTCTCGATCTAATTTTGCGGCGGAATACGATTCACTCGAGCAGGTTGCTGCTTTGGCGCCAAATATTCCAGCTATGTACGAGCTGCATTTTGCTGTACCAATGGCTGGTGCAGTTCTTTGCACCCTCAACATGCGCCACGATGCAGCAATGGTGTCTACATTGCTGAATCATTCGGAAGCTAAAATAATTGTTGTAGACTACCAGTTCGAACATATTGTGAAGGGAGCAATTAAAATTTTGTCCGAGAGGAGAGAAAAGCTGCCTCTTGTTGTCATTATTCAAGAGTCTGATCAGCCACCTTCCCACATCAATGGAGCGGGCTCCGCTTCAGGAGATCTAGAGTTTGAGAGCCTTTTAGCATCTGGAAAACTCGATTTCGAAATCAGGCGACCTAAAGATGAATGGGATCCAATTGCTCTTAACTATACTTCAGGTACAACATCAAGGCCAAAAGGTGTTATTTACTCCCATAGAGGTGCATATCTCAATTCTCTGTCTGCAGTCCTTCTGAATGATATGTGTTCCCTGCCTGTGTATTTGTGGACTGTTCCAATGTTTCACTGTAATGGATGGTGTTTAACTTGGGCTGTGGCTGCACAAGGCGGCACAAACATCTGCCAGAGAAATGTGACTGCTAAAGAAATATTTGATAACATTTCTCTGCATAAGGTTACTCATATGGGCGGTGCACCAACTGTTTTGAACATGATCATCAATGCACCAATTAGCGAACAGAAGCCACTTCCCGGTAAGGTAACAATGATGACTGGTGGCGCTCCACCGCCTTCTCATGTACTCTATAAGATGAGATCAATGGGATTCTTTATTGTCCATGCGTATGGTTTGACAGAAACATATGGGCCAGCAACAGTTTGCTCTTGGAAGCCTGAATGGGATTCACTCTCTAATGATATGCAGGCAAAACTAAATTCTCGCCAAGGATTGCAGCATATTGGGCTAGAGGATGTAAACATAAAGGATCCTGTCACCATGGAGAGTGCTCCAGCTGATGGAAAAACCATGGGCGAAGTTATGTTCAGAGGCAATACTGTGATGAGTGGATATTTGAAAGATCTCAAAGCCACAAAGGAAGCTTTTAATGGCGGATGGTTTCGAAGTGGGGACTTGGGAGTCAGGCATCCTGATGGTTATATAGAATTGAAGGACCGTTCAAAGGACATTATAATATCTGGGGGAGAAAATATTAGCTCAATTGAGGTTGAGTCAATGCTTTTCAGCCATCCATCAGTTCTTGAAGCAGCTGTTGTGGGAAGACCTGATGATCACTGGGGAGAAACACCATGTGCATTTGTGAAGCTCAAAGATGGCTGCAGTGCCAGTGAAGAAGAGATCATAAACTTTTGCAAAAAACACTTACCTCATTATATGGCTCCACGAAGTGTTGTGTTCAAAGATTTGCCAAAAACTTCGACCGGGAAAACTCAGAAATTTATTCTCAAGGAGGAGGCCAAGGCCATGGGCAGCCTTCCAAAAAGGATCAGCAAATTGTAAAAGCGCCTTGAAAGGGAAGACGGTGGTGTTGAAATTAGGTTCTGATTATGGGCGTTTGGTTGGTATCAGGTGTTGCTCTTGGCCTAGAAATCTTCTCTGTTTCGATGGCATTGAATGTTGTTGTACTTTATAGCTGCCAAGAAAATGACGAACTAAGGACAAGTCTGTCTTGGTTCTATTTATTAAAGTAGTTGTCTGTTGTATGAATATATTTAGTATTGTGTAATGAAACATTCAACAAGATGTAAAACTACATTTTTTCTATTACTACTTCTGGTACTTGGTTATGATCTTTCATGTGTTATAATGATAAATAATTTTTTAGCCCATGTATATATGTTTAATTGTTTTCAAGATTATTCACCGTGCTTGAAATTCTCTAATATTTCTAATAAGTCTCGTTGAAGTGTTTTTTTTACCAACACTTCAATGAGACTTATGGTAGAAAGTTGGAGTTATGAAATTTGAAGTTGTTGTTTTGTTCTAAGAGTTATGGTATGAGTTAATAAGTTTGTGGAATCTACAGTGTTTGAATATATGTTAATAAGTTTGTGGGGTCAATAATAGAGTATTTGTAGCCAACAAGAGCTTAGCTCATTTGGCATAAAGTTGTATTGATAACCACAAGGTCTGTGATTCGAATCCCCCTCCCCGCATATTGTCAAAAAAAAAAAAAAATAATAATAGAGTATTTGTAATTCGTAAATAAACTTGTGGCCCCACAATAGGATGTTGTATGTCCTTGAACCAAACAAGGAGTTAACTCCACAACTCCTGCTCCACACGATTGATAGGATGCATTTTTTCCCTTTCTTTGTTTTTGTAGTTTTTCTTCATTATGGTGTGCTAAAAAAATTATCAGTCTTTAGGTTAAAATAAATTGAGTCTTTTAAACTTATTTTCTTTTTGGTTAAAATATGAATTTGAATCTTTCCAAATTAGCTTTTCTTTTCTTTTATTGGAATCCTCAAAGATATTTGAAATTTTAACTAGTTGGATGATACTTAAATTAACTTCTATTTTAGTCATTAAAATTTTAAAAAGATTGTTTTATTTTAATATAAATAAAAAAAAGGATTGTTTAATAGTAAACAATTTAGAGACATTTTCTCATATAAAAAAAAAATGGTTGAAGGACATTGGACATCAACAACAGTAATTTAAGAACTTGGCACTCTATTTGATCAAAGCTTAACCCTAAATATGTGGATTCATCTGGATAATATCGAATATAACCTAAGGATAAATAATGCATATTGTCAATTTAAACATAGTTAATGAGTTAAGAGTTAGACATATGTTTATTATTAAGAGGTTTTGAATCTCGGACTCCCTAAGATGTTTAACTTAAACAAATGCATATAATTTAAACATAGTTCAATAAGTTAATATGTTTATTATTAAGAGGTTTTTTTGTTTTTTTTTTGTTTTTTTTAAAAAAAAAACAGATGGTTGGGACAACACAGCAACCTCAATCCATTCATCTTTCGGAGACAAAAGAAAATTTATCAAGCACGTTTTGTGTTTTCTTTTTGCCAAGATAATGGCATTGTATTTTCTATTTTTTTTTGGAAGACTTATGCAAGTTGCACAAAAATCAAATAAAAAATAGTTTTTGTTTGGGAAAAAATCAATTTTTACCCCTGAACTTTGGGAGTTGTATCAATTTTAACCCTAAACTTTCAATTTTATCAAATTGAACCCCAAACTTAACAAATTGTATCAATTTGAACCTCCAACTTACATAAATGTTGCAATGTAGACCTTTGGTCAACTTTTCATTTGAATTTCTATTAAAACATGTAATTGACAATTTTTTTTTAAAATTCACATTGCATTAGTGTTGTGTAAGAAATTTGTTGGAAAAACTCTTTAAGAAATCAAATATCCCAGACTATTCACATTATTATAAAAATAAAAAAAAAAACACACATACACACACACAAAGTTATTGGCAACAAGAAAAATCTAGCAAATATGAGAAATAAAAAAAAAAACTTGAAATTTCTTTATTTTTGTTTCCTAGATTTGTACATTCTTCTAATTAGCAAGAAAAAAAAAACATCAAAAGAAGGAAAAAAAAATTCACAAAGTTCTTAGCAAAAAGAAAAAACCAACGAATATTTGAAGATAAAAACCTCCCAAATTTCTTTGTTTTCGTAATCTTAAATAGCAGCAAAAAAAAAAAAACCCTCACAAAGTTCTCAACAACAAGAAAAAGTCATCTAAAATAAAGTTTCTTCAATATTTTATTTATAAGAAACCAATTCAAGTGCAATGTGAATTAAGAAAAAAATAAGGATAATCAATTACGTACGGTG
The DNA here is from genome assembly GCA_017139565.1 of Luffa aegyptiaca. Classification (NCBI taxonomy): domain Eukaryota; kingdom Viridiplantae; phylum Streptophyta; class Magnoliopsida; order Cucurbitales; family Cucurbitaceae; genus Luffa; species Luffa aegyptiaca. Next base: position 48,849,173 of record CM029406.1, on the reverse strand, counting down.
GTTCAAACGGAAAGTTAACCAAAGGTATACATTGTAACACTTATGCAAGTTTGGGGTTAAAATCGATACGATCTGATAAGTTTGAGGTTCAATTTGATGAAATTAAAAGTTCAGGGTTAAAATTGATACAACTTGTTAAGTTTAGGGTTCAATTTGATGAAATTGAAAGTTCGGGGTTAAAATTGATACAACCTCCAAAGTTGAGGGTTAAAAATGATTTTGTCCCTTTTTGTTTTTAAACTCAAATCAAATGTCACATCATTTTAAATTAACAAATATCAATAAGTGCCGAGTAGTATCTCAAACTCGCACATCAACATTCGGTTAGTGATGCAAACAACAAGACCAATTAGAACTATTTAAAGGTTAGAGACTAAATTCTCAGTTTTTGAAACTTGATCACCAAATAGAAATCTATCATTGACTTCAGGGACAAAAAGTGTAATTTACGTTTTCCCCTTCTTTTTTCTTTTACCAAGCTTATGAGTAAATTTTATTTAAAAAAGAAAAAGAAAACATGAGTAAATTAGAATGATAGGCCAACGAGAATATAACTCAACTGACATAAAATTGTACTGATAACCACGAGGTTTGTGGTTCAAATCTTGTTAAAAAAAAAAAAAAAAAAACTATAGAACAAAATATACAACGGTGAAGTGAAATGAGAGGCTACTTGGAGTTAAGATTTATCATTTCTTTTGACGGAAGAAACCCTATTTTTACGCGAACAGTATTGGGCTGCAGAGCAAGAATCGAACTCATGGCTTTCTTCACATTGCATTCGGAATTTCGTATTTACTCAACTCTCGTCGCCGTCTTCGCGAGGAAGACAATGCACAGGCAAGTCAAATTCATTCCGACATGATTGCAGTTACAAATGCCCTAACCCAGTTTCTCCTCTGCATTTTTCCTCAGGGCAAGGTATCGTTTCGGATCAATAGCCGACTCACTATACAGATTCAAGCCGCACGAACATGTCAGTATCTCTAGTTCGGAACTGTAGTAGAATTATGTTGATTTTGTTATCTTGAAAGAAAGAGAAATTAAGTTGGGAGCTTACTTGAGGGGCCAGCTGATTCAGTTTATACATAATTTTTGTTGATAGAATTGCCAAACATGGTGGTTTCTTAGTAACTAATTGACTCGTAAGATTAGTTGAGATGTGTGTAAGCTGGCTTGAAAACTAGCGGATATTTGAAAAAGTGATTTATTGTTAGCTGAAATTTTAGCCCATATAGGATTTCCCATTAAATTTTGTGAGTTTTTATCTATTCTGCTTACTACCATCAGTCTTGCAACAGGGGCGAAGACAGGATGCTAGCAAATTGGTTTTCCATCGGGCTCTTCTCGTCTCCAAAGGTAGTTTATGGCAAATAAGTTACTTGAATACTTCCTGCTTTGCAGAGTGAGTGAATTCTTGTTTTTTTGTTGGGCAGTACATATAAATAGGTCTTCTTACATTTGTTTACAACTCAAAGCTTGGAAGAGAATTTGTTATCTGATATGTTTTCTGGCAGGACATACATCCAACTTTCGCATATGACATGAATGCGTAGGCCAAAATGGTGAAACTTTTTAAAGTTTCCCAACTCCTGTGGAAAATATTGACACATTAATGTTTCAGTGTAGATAGTGAATTTTTGGGGAATGGAGCAGAGTCGACTAAGTTCATGCAGATGCAGATTGTTGATGCACTTCGTCTGGGTGATAGAAGTAGTGCTTCCAACCTGCTTATGGAGCTTGGCCAAGAAAAACACTCTTCAACTGCAGATAATTTTGTTCGTATTTTGAGCTACTGTGCAAGATCACCTGATCCATTGGTAGTTCTTTTGTTCTTTATTATCCTCTATTTCATCTCATGTTATTATTTTTTAAATTTAAGGGTGTCGAGAGAGCAAGTTTTGTTCGCATATTTGATATATGATACAATATCACCATGAATAAACTAACTTACAATGCTAGCTGGCATCTGCCCATTTCACTGGCTAGCCTGGAGGAAAAAATGAATTGAAGATATCGTGTTTAGACTGTACATCAGTGTTTATTTGTGTGCATTGAATTGTAATTCTACTGTTACACACTGTACATATCTTTATACATTGAATCGTAGAGTCAGCAAAAAAAAAAAAAAAAAAAAAGAGAGGTGAAATGATAGACTCACAGCAAAAATACACAGTCACAACAACCAAATAAACACATAAAATGTGTGGAAAAAGTTCAACCCTCCCATTGATACTAATGGAAGCAGGCTATAAATGGGAGATCAAGCTAAGTATTCAAAAGACAGCCTTTACTCACCCAGTTCCTAAATGATGCCTGTCTACTTTCCTCCTCCCGCTACATTACTCTGCCGCAATTAACTCACATTTCCACCTTGAGAACTAGGAACCAACCCTTCTTCTAACCATAACTAACTAACATTGTAACTTCCTTCAATTTTCGATCTAGTCCTCACCTTTTTCGAGCTACAGTTTCACTCTCCTTGAGCAAGTAAATGGATTGGGGTTGATGTTTAAAATATTGGTGCTGTCATTTAGCGCATCTATCTAAGAATGCAACACATCGTTGGCTTATAAGATGCTTTCATTTCACTTGCATATCTAATGCTAGTATGGGAAAGCAAAAATGATGACAGACTTATTATTTTCCTATAGACTGATGAGTATGCTGAAGCCTAAAGCTACACACGTATACATACATACATACATTTATTTGTTTATTTTTTATTTTTCTTGCAGTTTGTCATGGAGACCTGGAAAATAATGGAAGAAAGAGGAATTTTCCTAAATAACACATGCTCCGTACTTATGATAGAAGCACTCTGTAAAGGGGGTTACTTGGATGAGGTATAAACATATTATATGTACTGAGATTGTAAGCAATTCTTTATCCACATATCAGTTGCAGTTATAAGTTTATAACAACAATTTTCCCCCTGTTGTAATAACACAGGCATTTGGTCTAATAAATTTCCTAGCAGAAAGTCATGTCATGTTTCCTGTTCTGCCTGTGTACAATTGTTTCTTGAGAGCCTGTTCCAAAAGGCAAAGTACCGTTCATGTTAGTCAGTGTTTGGATCTGATGGATCACAGAATGGTTGGGAAGAACGAAGCTACATATTCTGAGCTACTCAAGGTCTGCAAGGAGCCTGATTCCCTTTCATTTTTATAAGCTATATTTCAAGATCATTTGTTTCTTAGGTTTCTTATAAACTGGGGATCATCATTAAGATACTTGGAATTTCTTTTATACATTGTGCTTCTACACCAAAATTGGATCAATCATAGGCATCTGAATATCAATCTTGTAGGTAAATTTAAGTTAAGATTTGATGTAGTTATGATTCTAAATTTCTAAGTATATACTCAATTGTCCATGCGCTCTTGTTTAGCATGATAAGAACGTATTGATTCGTCAAGGAGTAGCCCTACAGATTAAAGTGGATCTTAGGATTGGTTCTTATAGTCATTGATCTCCTCTAAACATTGTCTCCCGTTTCAATAGCATGACAACTTTTAGCCCGAAGGTTTCTGTTTTAAGAGTATTGTTATATGTACCTCTAAGTTATGATGATCATCCTTGTATAGCTGTTTTGAGAATGTATTTTGATGTGTTGGATCTGAACTCTCTAATTTATTTATGGTGAATGAATACTGAAAGTAAAATATTTGACTATTGCTTTCTTTTTTTCAATCAGCTTGCAGTTTGTCAGAAAAACTTGTCTTCTGTGCATGAGATCTGGACAGACTTTGTAAAAAATTACAGCCCAAGTGTTTTATCTCTGAGAAAGTTTATATGGTCTTATACAAGGCTGGGAGACCTAAAATCTGCATATATTGCATTGCAAAAGATGGTATCTTTGGCCATTGGAGCTGCAGGAGGAAAGCTACCCTCTTTAGAATTGGACATTCCTATACCTTCAAGAACTGAATTCTATCATAACAATTTTTATTTTGATGAGAATGGACATTCTGCTGATGAGTTATTTTGTAAGAAAATGGTCCCTTGCGATGGTGACATAGGGCAATTTTCTGTTAATGGTATGAAATGTGGAGCAGTTGAAAGTGGTCCATTAACTTTGCAGAAGAATTGCAAAAACAGTTTTGTTATAAAGGTTTTGAGATGGTCTTTCAATGATGTGATACACACATGTGCACTTACGAGGAACTGTGGTCTTGCTGAGCAGTTAATGCAACAGGTCTTATTTCTTTTCTTTGAGATCATTTTTATTTAATGATGTAGCCGATGGGCACTATGAATCTTGAATGAAGCTAAGTTTGTCATAAATTTATCTCTTGAGACCAAAAACTTTTGTTAAGTAACCATGCAATTTTTTTTGTTTTTTTTGTTTTTTGTTTTTGTTTTTGTGTTTTTTTTTTTTTAAATAAAAAATTATTAAATTATGGATTTTTAGATAGTTGCGATTTTAAGTTGTTTAAATTTTCTTGTTCTTGCTCATTAATGCATTCTTGGAGAATTTTGTACTTTTGTTGTTTGATTACTTACACCTTATGTTCACATTTTTACACTTTATTTAGTTTAGAATTTCATGTGTACTGACGATACTAGGGGCCGTGTATTTGAAGATGCATGAACTCGGATTGGAACCTTCATGCCACACATTTGATGGTTTTGTTAGATCAGTTGTTTCAGAGAGAGGTTTCAGTGATGGCATGAAAATAGTAAGTTATTTTGGCTTTGATTATATCTTGATTATCATTACAAACTTTTTTTTTTCCCAAGAAAAACGTGTTTTTGATTTTCATTATGAGGCCAAAGATGTATTAATCCCCTCTTTTCCAGTTAAAAATAATGCAACAAAGGAAATTGAAGCCATATGATTCAACTCTTGCTGCTGTTTCAATAAGTTGTAGCAAGGCACTAGAAATTGATTTGGCTGAGGCTCTGCTCGAACAAATTTCTGCTTGTCCTTACCCACACCCCTTCAATGCATTTCTTTCAGCATGTGACACGATGGTAAGTTAACAATTTTAAGGCAAAACTCCTTACTGTTTATTTGCTATACGTTCTTGGTTTTCTAAAGTTTAATGCAATTACATGAATTCTCATAAGCTGCAAGCACAAAGCTGATGTTACTCAGGCTCCTTAAGTAGTTGGAAAGTAGCGTTCACTGTCTGATAGAATTATTGCAAAAACACCTAAATATGTTTTACTCCATAATTTGGAATTTTTTTGGCATTTGTTACAAAACTGGTGTTATTTTTATTTTCTTCTGGATGGAGTATCATTTATTGTGACGATGGAGGGTTTAAATTATAAATGCAATCAAGTTTATGGAGTTTAAAGGACCTACCTAATGAAACCGTTTTTTTTTTCTTTTTTTTTTTTTTTTTTTTTTTTTTTTTTTTTTTTTAAAATTATTTAAATGATATATTGGTTTCTATACCGTATAGTTTTGTTGCATTTGGTTGCATTATTTGAGTCCAACTCAGATTGTAGGATCCTTATTGCAGGATCAGCCTGAACGTGCAATGCGTATGTTAGTTAAAATGAAGCAAATGAAGGTGCTTCCAGATGTCAAGACATACGAGCTTTTATATTCTTTATTTGGTAACGTGAATGCTCCATATGAGGATGGCAACAGATTGTCACAGGTGGATGCTGCTAAAAGGATACGCATGATAGAGATGGATATGACAAAACATGGGATCCAACACAGTCATTTATCTATGATGAACTTGGTAAGATGGCAACTATCTTCTCTCTCTCTCTCTCTCCCCCCACCACCTTTAAAAAAAGAAAGAACTTGCAGTGGTATAATGTATTGACGGATGCTCTTGTCTGCTTATGACCCACATCTGATTGGAGCACATTGCAGGAGCCCATCTACTTCCCTCCCAAAATTTCAAGCATTATTTGACTCTTTTTCCAAAGTCTCTTTCATGTTTTTCTCGGCGTACTTGTTTACTACTGTAACTTATTTTGTATCTACAGTACACTGCTGATATTGTTGGAAGAACATCTACTCAGGATCCAAGCAGATGTTCTTTGATATGTATATATATGCTCATATTTCACCTGGACAATTTTTTAACATTTAGGAAAAAGTTTTGAGGAATTAGGAAGGATAAATCCCATTTAATTCAAGTTGCTGTGTTTTTTCAGAACATAAATTGTCTGCATACACTTAATTTACTATATCAAATTGTAAGTTGCTCTGTATTTTGCCTGCGTACTCTTAATTGACTATATCAAATTGTAATAGTAGTACCGTCAATGTTATTGTTGTATGTACTCCTGATTATGTATATACTAGCTAAGAAAAATGGCACAAATAAAACGTAGTCTATGGCTGAAAAAAATGCGGTGGTGAACAGCCTTAATCCTTCAATCATTAGCAGGTAGCAGTTGAACATAGCAGGAAGAGCATTAAGTTTGGGCGCATGATTAAATTGTTTTTACTAATTACTATAGTTATAAAATCTTACTTGAACCATATTACCAATTTGAAGAACTAAGATTGTTTCTGTTTTTTTTTTTTTTTTAATTTTTATTTTTATTCCATTTGTTCCCTTTAGTTGAAAGCTCTAGGCGCAGAGGGGATGACGAAGGAGCTTCTTCAGTATTTAAATGTGGCAGAGAACCTCTTCTATTACAATAACACACATCTGGGAACGCCAATTTACAACACAGTGTTGCATTTTTTCGTTGAATCCAAGGAAGTAAGTGCTTGTGGTCATGCACTCGCTTCTGTTTGCTATAGAGGAGTTCTTCATTTGTGTTAAACAGATAGTTCTGTTCCGTACTGTGCAGATTCACATGGCAATAGAATTATTCAATAATATGAAGCATTCTGGTTTCTTTCCAGATGCTGCGACATTTGAGATGATGATTGACTGTTGTAGTGTTATGGGATGCTGGAAATCAGCTTTTTCCCTTCTTTCCATGATGATCCGCTCAGGGTTTTGTCCACAGATATTAACTTATACAGGTCTAGTAAAGGTATTTGATGAATTTCTGATTCTTGTGCATATACATTTTATTCTTAATAGCTTCTGGGTTGACATCCAGGAGGATGCACTATTCAATCATCGCCTATTAATACTCTTTTTTATTCTTATTATTAATTTTTTTCTTTATTGTGTTATTATATCATTCAAAGTTTAATGTTTGGATTATCCTGATTCAGATTGTGCTGGGCTTTGAGAAATTTGATGATGCCTTGAACCTTTTGGATCATGCCAATTCGGAAGGGATTGAACTTGATGTAGTTATAATGAATACCATCTTGCAGAAAGCTTGTGAAAAGGTACCCTCGTGACAAAGAGCACTTGATGTTTATAGCCAATAACATTACATGCATTCAATGCACTCTTAAGCATACCACGGTTCCATCAACTGTTTAAATATACGGATTTCCTTTCAAGCACATTAGACCTTAACAAATTATGAGAATATTTCCCTTTTTTTTTTGGGTGTCCAAATAACATATGTTTACATCACTAATTATCATCATGTTCCTTAAAAGTCTGGTACTCTTCTTCGTTATTATTTTTTCAATTTTCGACATTCTCGGCAAGGAAATCTTGGGACACCTTAAAACCATCATCTGTTATTGTATATGCCTGTAATCCGTAATACATGTGCTTCATAATTTCTATTCTAACTTCAGCTCATCTCTCTTTTTGGGTTCTTTTTTTTGAAATGGATGATAGGGAAGGATTGATGTGATTGAGTTTGTCGTTGAGAGGATGAGTCGCGAAAATATCCAACCCGACCCTTCAACGTGCCACAGTGTCTTCTCTGCATATGTGAACCTTGGCTATCACAACACTGCCATGGAAGCACTTCAAGTACTGAGCATGCACATGTTATACAAAGACGACGATGCCTCTCCAGACTTGACAGACTACTTCGAAAACTTTGTTCTTGCTGAAGACTCCGAAGTCGATTCACGTATTTTAGAATTCTTTCAATGTTCTGAAGAGAACCTAAGTTTTGCCCTCTTCAACTTGAGATGGTCTGCCATGCTGGGATATTCACTTTGTTCCTCCCCTAATCAGAGCCCATGGGCAATGAGACTTGCAAGTTCCTATGATGGCAACAGAATCTCATAGATGAAATCAATAAGAATCTCTTTGTTCTACTCTACCTAAGTTAAATGCCGATTTTTTAAACATATCGGCCACATATCATGTTTCGTGTAAAAGAATTACTCGAAAAGATTACATTTTTTTTGACATAGTACCAATTCAACATGGAATCAAAACAATGAGGTTTTAAGTTCAAATTGTTGTACTACTATATTCATCAGGGAGTGTCAAATATGAATAAAACAATTATTTTAGTTTAGCCTCACAACACAATGACTCAAATGCTTGTGAATATTAGCCCATTATACCAATATCATTATTTCACGAGTTTGGTAAACATTTGTTAGTTATAACTTATAACTGAAAATTAAATGAAAGTTTCAAAATTTAAGAACTAAATAGATACCTTGAAAACAAAATTAAGCATTAATTAGAAGATTAGCAGCAAATGTAGGTGATAAATCCTAACAAAATCATGAAGATAGACTGTAAAAAGAATTGGTTCAGTGAGCTGTAGCCAGTGAAAAATGATTATCCTAATTTAATCCTAATTTAGGCCATAGATTGAAGCAAATCCACAACGCCGTCGTACAGGCTCGATTTGAACTGGCCACATTTTTGGTTGAAACTTCAAACAAATTATTATCCAATTAAAGTAAAAAAGAAATAACAGAAAAAAAAGAAAAAAAAAAACATAAAAGTCGAAATTGCAGAGTACGGAATGCAGTAGGAGGTCACATGCAAATGAAAGAGAAGGGTAGAATGGGAAGAAAAAGGGAAAAAAGCAGTGTCAGCAAAGGGACCGAAATGGGCCGGCCGGCCCACAAGTCTCCGACGAATCGTTTGTGGTAGCGAGACAATAAGCTATATATTTGATTTCTCCGATTCCATTGTCGTTATTAGAGTGTCCTTTTTTTTAGAAAAAGATGAAGGTTCTTCACCCTCTGCTGGAGCCGTAGCAGAAGAGAGAGAGAGAGAGAGAGAGAGAGAGAAAGAGAGAGAGAGATCCATTTTCGTTTCATCTTGTTCCCTTTTTCTTCTTCAGCGTAATTTTTCTCATTCCCAATCAGAGTGGAGGACTGATACAGAGAGAGAGAGAGAGAGGAGCTTCGGTGGTCACTGTCACCAGGAGCTATGGCTTTTCAGCGGCGGCGCAACCACTATTACCATCGGTTTAGATTCTTGATCCCATTCATTTCGGCCATTTTCGGTGGCCTGCTTCTCTTCTTTGCACTTCTCTCTTTTCTCGCTCCTTCTCCCAATGATTCCGATCATCCTCGCCGCCTTCCTCCGGTATCTATGTCCTCCCACTTTGTATTTCTTGTGTTTTGATTGATGCTTTTCGATTCTAATTGCTGAATTTTGTTTTGTGTGATAGGTTCAGTTCAATGTTGCTTCCGACGAGGCGATTGAAGTGTCGCATTTTCGCGTTCCGGTTAGGGTTTTCCCGAATTTGCCACTTTAGTGTCTTTTACTGTTTCTGCTAGTTGTTTTGCAGCTGACGGATCTTTGTTTGCTTGACGTGATTTTTTTTTCTTGCTTTTGTTACCAGCGCAATGGAGCGAGATCCGGTCGTGATCTTTGGACTTCCAGAAATGCGAAGTTCTACTCTGGATGTAGTAATGCTAGCAACAAGTTCCAGAGTATGTTTCCGAAAAATTCCAAGCTCCTCCCTGCCCTCTGCACTGCTTAATTAATATAAGTTTATGTTGCATTCAGAAGTTAAGTTTCTTATCCGTTTAGCAATTGGAAGGAAGTAAGTTACAGTATTTTGTTCTGACGTTTTAGAGATGATTATAGATCCCTAAATCAATCTTCTTAAATACTGTTGCTTTCAGGCTTTTTTTTCCCTTAAAAAATTTATCGATCTTGAAAATCAAAGAGAAAGAAATTGAATTCATGTTAAGCCTGATTGTTCAGAGCTCGCATTGTATATGTGTTTTAGCTTTTCGCCTAAGAAGCAAAAGAACTAATGTTTTCCCACATTGTTGCAGAAGCTAATGTCATTACACATCCGAATCGTTACTTGCTGATAGCAACTAGTGGAGGTTTAAATCAACAAAGAACTGGGGTAATGTCACTGGCTTGGATTTTTCTTTTTGAGGATTTTGTATTTGTGTTGCCATTCATAAGCCGTAGAGCTTGATTAGGAGGATCCCAATGAAAATGGACGTTATATAAATGATAACAGGGAAAATGCTAGTTTGAATTTGATGTGTCGTGAGTGGTCATAATTTACATTGAATAGAGTGTGCACAGGCCATGCAACTGTTGGCTATTGCCATATTAGTTTTTCCATAGCTGTAACCCCTCCTTTCAAATGCTCTCAGATAATTGTGTTGTTGCCTATCCTTTTGGTGCAACAATTGAATTGATTTCCTTACTTTTAGCTATTTCAAGCTGACTAAAGCTCCTAATGGCAGATAACAGATGCTGTTGTTGCAGCACGCATATTAAATGCTACCCTTGTTGTGCCTAAGCTTGATCAGAAGTCCTTTTGGAGGGATTCCAGGTTGGTTACATTTTATAAAAGAAAAGTAACTTCGGCTTTTAGTTGTACTTGTTATATTATAGAATTGTGTTTGTTGTTTCTCAACAGCAACTTTTCAGAGATCTTCGATCTTGATTGGTTTATATCATTCCTTTCCAAAGATGTGAAAATCATTCATCAGCTGCCAAAGAGGGGTGGGAAAACATGGAATACACACTCAATGCGTGTACCCAGAAAGTGTAGTGAAAGATGTTATCAGAGCCGTGTATTGCCTGTTCTCTTGAAAAGGCATGTAAGTTCTCGGTTCTCTACAACTCATTCGATTACATAAACATGACACTTTTATTATTGTTCAGCTTCCAATTATCAATGCAAGTATAGATTTATTATACTTGCTTCAATTGCATGCCTTTCTTAGAAACATTGTACAGTGAGTTTGTGACTTATCATTTTTGTGTTTTTGCTGTCTCAAGTTTATATTAATTTTTATACATATACTCAGAAGTATTCATAATGTGTCAGGCTATTCAGCTCTCCAAATTCGATTATAGACTAGCAAACAAGTTGGAGACAGATTTCCAGAAACTAAGATGTAGAGCTAACTACCATGCTTTGAGATTCACAGACTCAATACAGAAAATGGGTGAAAAATTGGTCAATCGAATGCGGGCAAGAAGCAAGCATTACATTGCTTTGCACCTCAGGTACGTGGTGATAAGCCATTGGTCCTAGTTGTCATTATGGAACTATTATTGGTATTTGCTTGTTGTTTCTGTTGATTGTTTGGTTATTATAGCATGCACTTGTTTCATAGGTGTATTGTTCTCAAATGATTTATTTCGTAAACGAACTGCAGGTTTTAATAATTCATCAGAGATTCATTTGATGGAATGAATTACAATTTCTTTTTTGTGCCGGCTTATGTCCCTATTTCCATGCATATCAACACATTTGATTTTTTCAAAGATTCACATGTTCTGTTGTTTTATATATATATATATAGTCTCCAGTAGTTCAAAATATTACAATCATTTTGATTTCTTTAACACATGCTAATGCCATTTAAATGGCTCTGTAAACAAATAAATTTCCTAGTCTGAGTGAAGATTCTAAGTTTTAATGTGCATATGGTATTGTAGAATAATCATTTGTTTACTCTTGATTCTATGTCTTGCAATGCATACCAAAGCTTATTGCAGAATTGGGACATCAACTGTGATTTTGATCCCACCATGTGTGTATTACCGTAGGTTTGAACCAGATATGCTAGCATTCTCAGGTTGCTATTATGGTGGAGGTGAAAAGGAAAGGAGAGAACTTGGAGCGATTCGAAGGAGATGGAAAACATTACATGTAAGGCTCTAGTTTTAATTATGTGAATCCATTCGTTTGATTTATGTACAGAAAGTCCAGTGCTTATCACCAATATTTGCAAGTCAATTGTATCGAAATCGATCAGCCCAGTGGCTTTTGTGTTTGAATAATTGTGGGGGCAATATTGGAGGTTGGGATTGGTTTGGCATAATTAATCATTGTTTTAGGAATCTAGTAAATAGTGTAACAATAGTGGGCTCTCTATAGAGAATTCGTGTATTAGCAAAAAATTGTCTCGGATATCTGTACTTCCTGATGTTTAGATGGGTCTATTTTCTAATTGCTAATACAAACACAAGATGGCAACCAAAATAACACGTCTAATATGACCTTTTGTATAAAACTGCTTTGAATTTATTTCAGCAGGTAAGCAATCCCGATAAGGAAAGGAGGCATGGAAAATGTCCACTGACTCCAGAAGAGGTTGGTTTGATGCTGAGAGCACTGGGATATGGGCAGGATGTCCACATCTATGTGGCATCTGGAGAAGTATATGGAGGGGAAGAGACACTAGCACCTTTGAAAGCACTTTTTCCTAATTTCCATTCAAAAGAGACCATAGCTTCCAAGGAGGAATTGGAAAAATTTTCTGCATTTTCCTCTCGCATGGCTGCCCTTGATTTCATTGTATGTGATGAGAGCGATGTATTTGTCACCAACAATAATGGAAATATGGCAAGAATATTGGCTGGAAGAAGGTGCCGAATCTCTCTCTTTACACCCCCCTAAATTATATTTTAGGAACTTCTATCTGATGAATAATTTTCTAAAATTTCATTTCTATTTCAGGAGATACTTCGGACACAAGCCTACCATTCGTCCAAATGCCAAAAAACTCTATAGGTTGTTCTTGAACAGAGCCAACATGACATGGGGAGCATTTTCCTCCAGGGTTAGAACTTATCAGAGAGGCTTCATGGGGGAGCCAAATGAGGTGAGGCCAGGCAGGGGTGAATTTCATGAAAACCCATCGTCTTGTATATGTGAAGATGCCAAGCCTCATGTAAAATCCGATTCAGGACCCAGAAAATATGGTAAGAATGATATTACATCAAGGAGAGATGAGCCTGCGACAGTAGATGACCAAAACAATGATTATGAGCCAGAATGGCCCGACTCGGATGAAGAGGAAGAACAAGTCGACTTTCAAGATAAAGGTCCGTTCAACGCAACAGGTTTGGATTACGATGCAATTAACTCTGAGGAGCCTGAATTGGAAGAGATGCTCTCGGACTAAACAAGTTGTACGCCGATCCATGTTAGTAATTTACTAACCCGTCTTTCACAAAGAAACTTTGCGCCCCCAACCTGTAAACGAATTGAGAGTAAGATCCCCACAGAACATTTTTCATTCAACAAGACAAACCCGTTGATTTTTGTGTGCGTGTCATCCTGTATATAACACCCCATCCAGAGCCAAGAAAATGTCTCCCATGTTTTGAACAAATCATTACACATTTTTTGGCCGCGGCTTTTAACAGTCAGATCTTGTATCAACAATTTGAGTACCTCAACAAAGTGGTGCGGAGAGCTTTTGCAAGCAAGTTTGGGGGGCTAAGAGAGCATACAGGAACCAGAGAAATGCGTCGTTAGATTCCGAGGTAGCGTCTTCGAAACCTTGGCTGTACATTTATTCAGTGTGATTCATATTCATAAGTTATTTTGCATTGTGAAGTTGGTAATTAGGTTTTGCACTCATCTTTATTTGTAGGGATGGTTTTCTAGTTGAAATTCATTATCCCTTCAAAATTTGTTCTTCTCCTCGTCTTTCAATTGTTGTTACTTGTTTCAAAAAAAAAAAAAAAAAAAAAAAATTGTTGTTACCTTCTGGTCCCGTAGATTAGCCCTTGTGTTCTGGTGTCATCAATGTGTTGTTTGTTGCTGATTTCCATTTTTTTTTTCTTGTTGTCTCAGTTTTCTACAATTAATAATAGTTAAGGTTAGAGCTGGTAACTGCATTGGGCTTTGTCTTGGTTGAACATTGTGCATGTTTTTTTTTTTCATTCGTTAAAGTTTCAACTATGTCTCTAAACTTTGAATTATACTTTTAGTTTCAAAATTGTTTGATCGATTGCTGATATAACGCTCCATTCAATAACTTTTATGTTGAGTGGTGTGATCTAGCAGTCACTTGAACATGTACAAATAGTTGTGTTCACAAACCAACAATTACATGTTAGTTTACTCTTAACTTGTTCGACCTGACTATGAATTCCGATTCAGATTCATTCTTAATTATATTTGATTACGTTATCAATGTTATCTAATGGAGTGTTATGGTAACGTTTCCTCTATTGGTGTTTATGGTATTAGGTGTATAGGCTAACAATTAAGAATAGCTTGAGAGGATATAGACGTAGTTAAAACTTTTTAAAGTTTGAGAAACTAAATATTACCCGACTAACTTTGTAATTTAATCTATAGTTTGAAACTTTTGCATCGAGTACTAAAAGATTATCAACTGTCATTTAATAAATTATTGAATGCTAAGTTAATAATTATCAATTTTGACTTCATAAAATATGATATTATTTTGTTTAATAAAATAAATATGTGAGTTTCTTTCATTTGGAGAGTCGGGCAGCCCCCTTGTACCTCTTCCAAAGTTCTGAATTTCTCTGTCCATGAAACATTGATAGATTTTCTAATGAGGCAATTTTCTTATAGATAATATTATTGTAATATGGAGTTGGAAAGTCTAATCTTTATGATTGTCATATAAATTAGAGAATTTACTGGCTGAACCTTTCAATACATGCTAACCTTTTTTTCAAATAAAGAATGTATAAAATCAAAGACAAATTGTGGAAAAGCTCTATATGAATTTTCTCCACCGATGTAGAAGGTTTTCTACACGAGTACACCTACAATTCATTTATGAATTTTCTACAAATCAAATATTCCAAATTTCCTCAAAAGTTAGGTTTGCCCTTGATTAATAAGTTGATTACGTTGATTTGGCCTCTATAAATTATAAATAATGACATAATTAAGTTGATTTTAAATTTTGTTATTCACATCTTTGTCAATTATTAGAAGAAAAAAAAAGTTCACAAAACTTGCTGGAAAAAGTCCTCTTTGAGATGTATAACAAATAAGGGTGAGGATTTGAAATTAGGGATTTCAACCTCTAACTTTTTGGTTTAAATATATATCTTAACCACAATTGAATTATATTATTATTATTATTTTTTTACGGTTCAATCAATAAATTAGGAGCTTTCATTTTATCCAATAAAGTTAATCTAATTTGGAACTTGGAAGCCTCCAACGTTGAAATGTCATTCAATTTTCACAGGAAAAGTCAGTGTTCAAAAATTTCAATTTATTTAGTAATTTCGTAGAAGAGAAGCGTGGAACAACTCTTGTGGATTTGGAAAACAATCATTTTTAGAATATATAGGAAACCTTTCTGCATTTTTTTTTTATATATAAATTTTGAAGTCAAATCAACTGAAGTTCCGCGATAATTGACAGTTAAGATGTTTGAATCTTCCACTCCCAAATGTTTTTAAACTAAAAAAGAAAAAAAAACTGAAACTTCAAAATATATCCATTAAAACATTAAATTTTCATAAGTCATTGATTTAGATCATTTGTTAGGATTCCGTCTAAAATTTGTGAATACATAATTGCATGTGGATAAGTATGATAATAACTTTTTTCTTTTTTAAACTCTCTTTTTTTTTTGGCAATTTATTTACTTTTTTTTTTTTTTGAAAAGGCTAACAATATAATAAAACCTTTACTGCGTTACAATTCAAGATGGTTAAGAATTATGTTTAACCTATTAGTCTCATATATAATTTTAAATTTTCAAATCCATCCTATTTATGCATTTTATGCTTTATTAATTTCATTACTGCTATAAAAAAATAAACCATATTTATGTTATAGAATTAAAATGAATCTCATTAAATTAAAAATATGTTAAAATCTAAATCAAGTTTTAAAAATTAAAAAAAAAAATCTGTGTTTATTTTTTAAATTGGCTAAAATTTTAAAAAATAACTTTTAAAACAAAACATAAAATAGTTATTAAAAAGTCTTAAAATTTAAAACATACGTAAAATTACATTATATGTGAATTGCACATAACTTTTTTTTAGTACTTTTTAAAGTTCCATTATGGTATAATTGTTTAATTATAATATACTAGCCAATGTCTCTAACTAACATCATTAAGAAGTAATAGATCTTCCACCCTAAATATATATATATATATATATATATATATATAAAGTAGTTAAGAACTTTTATCGAATTTTTAATAAAAATAGGGACCAAATGACATTACTTTTTTTTAGAAGTATAAAAAATAAAGTGACACAATGGTTAGATAGATACGAATGGAAAATTTGTCAAAAAAAAAAAAAAAAAAAGTTATAAATGGAAAATGTAAATAGGCTGAAATAAGTACATTATAAGACATAATTTTCCATCACATCTTCCCGTCCAGTTTTTTAGGTCCCATTTGGTAACTATTTAGTTTTTAATTTTTGAAAATTAAGCTTATTATAAACACTATTTGCACCTATAAGTTTCTTTATTATTCAATTTACCTTCTTTCCATGTTTTAAAAAACGAAGCATTTAAGTCCCATTTGATGACCATTTGGTTTTTAGTTTTTGAAAAGTAAGCTTGTTTTCTCCCAATTCCTTATAATGATTTTTATCTTTGTTAATGACACATTTGAATTTCTAGCGAAATTCCAAAAACAAAAACAACTTTTCGAAAATACTTTTTTTTTTTTTTAATTTTCAAAACTTGACTTGATTTTTGAAAACATGAAAAGAATATGGGTAACAAAATCAATAAATTTGTAAAATGAGAGTGGTGTTTATAAGCTTAATTTAAAAAAAAAAAAAACGAAATTCAAATGGAATTGTAATTGTAAATATATCGGTAAAATATTATTAACAAATACAACTTAACTTTATACACTATTTCTATCCAAAAAAAAAAAAATAAAAATAAAAAACAAAAAACAAAAACTTAACAATATTACGTGGCTTCCAAAAAAAGTAAAATTATACCTTAAATAAATGGAGAAACGAATAATGATTAACTCAGATTACGCAAATTCCATTTTTCATTAAAGCATCATATCTTATGATTCTCTTGGCTTACAATTTTTGTTTTCAAATAATTAATAAATGATTTAAATATAATTAATCGGTAATAAATGGGATGTAAATTACCTTACGTCCCAATCGGGTTAATTGGAAAAAAAAAAAAAAAAAGATTATTTAAACAAATTTTGAGAAATCAAGGTGTTTTGAAAAATATTGGAGAAAACAAGATTTTTTTTTTTGTCGTTTATTGGGTTCAAATTTTTTTCAAAACACCTTGATTTCTCAAAAAATTTTAAATAATCTATTTTTTTTCCAATTAACCCCGTCCCAATCATATGAGATTAACGTACGGTTTGGTTTTATCACGCCAAAAACTCGGTCCCATCTTCTTCCAATGCCTGACCTAACTGAATTTTCTTTCAAATCAAAAATCGCAGATTCAGACTCCAAATTCTCCAACAAGCATTCTTCCGCCATTGATTTCCTTCACTTCCTTCCTTCTTCCACCGCTTTCCGATGCTCAAAAACCCTAGGAAAATCGCCATGACGTTTCGACGGCGGACCACGGATGTCGATTGCCGACTCCTCTTTCTGATCGTCACTCCTCTCTCTCTCCTCGCCTTTTTCTCCGCCTCCACCGTCCCTGCGATTCCGTTTTCGACTCTCGCGCCGCTCCGATCCTTCATCATCGGCGGTACGTTTCAACAGCCAGACGAATCGAATCGTCGAACTCATGATTCTTCGTTTACTACTCTTCCTCCGACCGAGCCTCCGAGAGGAGCGCTGGCCGCGGAGGACTCCGCCGAGGCTCGGAAGATGAAAGCAGAGTTACAGAAGTCGAAAATGGCGGTGTGTTTAGTCGGCGGAGCGAGGAGGTTCGAGGTGACCGGACCGTCGATTATGGAGAAGATTCTGAAGGAGTATCCGAATGCGGACTTGTTCTTGCACAGTCCGCTTGACCGGAACACGTTCAAGTTATCGTACTTGAAAGCGGCGCCGAAACTCGCCGCCGTCAGAATCTTCGAGCCGACACCGATTCCGGAGACAGAGTCGCAACTCCGAGTACTCACGGCGGCGAACTCGCCCAACGGCATCCAGGTACTCCTGAGATTCTGTCTAACTATAAAAATTTTTATTTATTTTTTTAAAAAAAAATTTGGTCAAATTTTAGGTTGAAACGTTATTTGATTAGGTACCTGTTGGGAAGAAGAAAAAGGGCTGTTGTATCTGTAACTAACTGTTCTCTCTTTTTTTCACGATAAAACGCTTTCTTTTTTGCTTGTTTTATAATCTTCAACCATTGCTTGCCTTTTAATTCATTCATTTTCTTTACATCAACCGAAAAATAAAATCCAAAGAAAAAAAAAACCTCCGCTTTTGATTTCGTTATATATTCTATTATTATTATTTTTTTTTTTTTAGAAGAGTTATATATTCTATTATTTTTTTCAAATAAAGTTTTTATGTTATAAATACTTTTAATGTAAGGTGGACGTTTTAATATTTCATATATTAATTCTCTTACTAATTATATGCTAACGAGCATCACTTTATAATTTTTTAAAGAAAGGAAACTAAGGTCAAACAAAAAGGAATTTATAAATAATAGCTATGACCCGAATTAATATAAAAGACGAACGTAACCTAAAGTGTAATAACATAATTGAAGTTTTAAGTTTAAGATGTTTACTAAATTCATGCTAAGTTTAGTCCTAAGTTTTAGGTCGATGTCAAATAGGTTATTGGGCTTTAAAAAGTTTCTAATAGATTCAAGTTGCTAACTTTTAAAATATCTAAAAAATTCCTACATTTTTTGAGTTCTTTTATTTATTTAAAAATTGAACTTTCAATTTTGTGTTTATGAGATCCTTAATCTAAACGATGAGATACAAAATTGAAAATTGAAGGTCTAATTAGACATAAAATTCAATCTTATATCTAATAGATTCGTTAATTTTTTTTTTAAAAAAATGTCCAATGTGTCAGGAATCTACAAGACACAATTTAAAGTTCTTTTAAAATTCATCGACCTTTTAAACATAAATTGAGAGTCGATTACCTATTCAACACAAACATTTTTAAACATAAAATTAAGAGTTTTTTTTTTTTTTTTTTTTAAAGAAAGCTTAATATTATTATTAAAAGTCAACAAGAGCTTCCATTGGGTTAACACCTGTGGGACAGAGACTCCCATCAATGTTATTAGCATCATCCAAATCAGCATCATTAATTGAGATCAACCATAATGGATATCGTCTATCCAACTACCTAAGAAATTTAATTTACACGCTTGTTGAGCCAAAGTGTAGGCCACCATATTGTGTCTTCTGTGGACATGAACGACGGCCTCGACATTGCGGGTGGAGATTAGGTTTTTGGACACAAATGTGATTTTTTTTTTTTTTTTTTTTTTTTTTTTGAGAAAATGAAATTAAATAATTGAAGTTATAATTTAACAACTTTTCATTTTTTTTTTAAAAAAAGAATGGTATGTAGTGGGGACCATTATGCAAAGCGCGGTTCCAGAAGTGTGACATTAAGTACATTATTCTTCAAAAGCCAAAAGATAAAAAAATATAATTAACTACATTGTCACGTTTGTGGCACGTTTCAGTCCAGGTCAGGATACGCTGGGTCCCGGTTTTTACACTTTTTAAGTACAAGTACGATAATACCCCTACAATTTATGACTCGATCCGTTTTCTCCAGGGGCTTTTGCAGTATTTCAACCTCGTAGAAGGCTGCTTGACGATGATCCGCACGTACCAAGAACGCAACAACTTCACATACGATTGGATCGTTCGGACTCGGGTCGACGGCTTCTGGAACGCCCCGCTCCGACCCAATAACTTCGTCCCCGGCCAGTACGTGGTACCGCCGGGATCCTCCTACGGCGGACTCAACGACCGGCTCGGCGTCGGAGACCTCAACACCTCCACCGTCGCTCTCTCACGCCTTGCTCTAATTCCCCAACTGGACGCCGCCGGGTTCCGGCAACTGAACTCGGAAACCGCCTTCAAGGCCCAGCTCACCACCGGAGGCGTCCCGTTTGCGACAATACGGCTGCCGTTCTGCATAGTGACGGAGCGGCGGTACGATTTTCCGCCGAGGGGATATGGAGTTCCGGTGGCGGCGATGTCGAGTCCGGGGCCGGTGAGCGGGGCGAAGTGCCGGCCGTGCAGGGCGGCGT
This sequence comes from Luffa aegyptiaca, assembly GCA_017139565.1. Taxonomy (NCBI): domain Eukaryota; kingdom Viridiplantae; phylum Streptophyta; class Magnoliopsida; order Cucurbitales; family Cucurbitaceae; genus Luffa; species Luffa aegyptiaca. Next base: position 48,828,989 of record CM029406.1, on the reverse strand, counting down.
GCGAGGGTGAGTGCGTGGGGACGTTTATGGGTTCTTTGGAGAGAGGATGGAGCTGGACGGATTGGGAAAATGGAAGTTTGGCTCTGTGCGACGCTCGTGGAGATTGGGAAATGGGATGGGAGAAAATGTATGAAGATGTGGTTGGTTTAGAAATGGCGGGTGTCAGTTGGAGAATACACAACATGAACATGACTGAGTGTATTCATGGTTTTACTGAAATGAAAAGGCTAAGTGGGATTTGGGAAGCTCCCCTTCTCGAGGATATTTGTAGGTTAGGACTTAAAAGTTAGAAGCATCGTCTCAGTTTTACACGATTGGATGTAAAAGAGGACAAAAATTAAAGTATTTAGGAGTTTAATAGAGACCACCACGACGTGACGGTTGAAAAGATTTTGGATATTAGGAGTTGGGAGATGATGATGGGGAGTTTTTTTTCTGACCTCTTAGTTGAGAATATATGTCAAGTACCGTTGAACCAGGCTCACTTTGGCATGATGATGGAGAGAGTTTTGGCAAAATATTGAATGTTTGTTGGTGAGATAAAGAAGGTAGAGTTGGGAATTAGATTGGTTGGATGGTTGGTTAGTTTTAGCTTTTAGTTTGGTGTGTCGTGTGTAATTAGTGTCATATGTTTCATTACAATTGCCAATCAATTTATTTAAAAAAAAAAAAAAAAACAATTGCCAAATCAATTTAATTCGTTTCTTTATGAAAAGATTTTTTTTTTTTTTTTTTTGAGTCATTTATTTGAAGGGGTTTGAGAAAAACTTGAATTTGAAGCAACGATGCATGGTTGGTACATCCTCCATCGCACGGTTTCCTTTTGGAGGGTTTCTCTTTTGATTTTAATCATAATCCACAAATACAAGAAATTGGAATTTAAAAGGAAAAACAAAACTGAAAAATACATGATTTTCAGATTTAATATTCTATCATTTTAAAGTTTTTATCTACTAACGTCAGTAAATCAATCTGTATAATTGATCATCCTTAATTCGTTTATGTTGTAAAACAAAATCATTAATTCGTTTTCAAAATGATTGATCAACATTAAAGTTTACTTGCATAAATAATTAATTGAATATTAAATTCTCCCATAATTATTATTTTTAAATAAAAGACACTTTGTCTTTTTTTTTTTTTTTTTGAAACATTAAAAGACACTTTGTCTTATCAACCATAAATCGGCTCATTATAATACATTTTGCATATCATTAGGAAAAAAGTAACGTATAAAACCTGTTTTTTTTTTCAAACAAAAAAGAATTAAACGCCATCAATGTAATTTATATTTATCGTTTTTTTTTTTTTTTTTACAATATGGGAGATTCGAACCAGACTTTATGATCATCGATGTTATGCACTTTTGAGATATTTATTGTAATGGTGCTATTTTTTTTAGTACAAAAATGGGGATTCGAACCTCTATCCTTATGGTTGAGGGTAAATATAACTGCTAATTCCAGGTTCGGTTCAAATCAAATCAAACACAAACATGAGCTTATAATCACAAATTAAACTAGCCTTCCATATAAACCCTAATTTCTTTTTTTGGTTCAATTATCTACTAAATCTCTTGCGAATAGCTATTGCAAACATTCAGAGATTCATCGAAACCGCGTTATCGAGTAACGAGAAGAACCAGATTACAAGATACGAACTACCTTTCGCCATTATTAAACACATATACAGAAGGCAATCGGCAGCGACGAACCTTGCAGCCTACTGGAAGTACGACTGGCCGGTGATGTCGATGTCTCTGTCGCCGGAGGACGGCGGAGGCGCATGCTTCGGCTTCATGCCGGCTTCAACCGGTTCGTCGGCGCTCTGCGTGTCGCTCGCAGGTTTCTTCTGCAGGCTTCGCTGTTGACCTTCCTCGGCGCCGTACATTCCTCCGCCGTAAGCACTTTCCGTCAATGGCTGCATCGGAGAAATATAGTGCGGCGGTTCTCGTTCCATCTTCTTCGTTTCTTCTCGCCTCTGCTGCTCCCTCTCCATCTCGATCTTCTGATTGCTTTCCATTTTTTTCTGCTCTGATCGAAGAATCTGTTGCCCTAAATCGTTTCGTCGTTCACTTTTTAAAAATTTAAAATCGAGTTTAATTTGAAACCACGTGTCATATGATTTTCATGGCGGTTCTATAAAACGCCACCGCATCGCATCCCACGTGCCGTGTCTGTGGGGATTTCATTTCTATCCAATTCTTTTGGGCCGGGCCGATAATTGCAGCTTCACACATGGGCCTGGACTTTGATTGTCGGATCGATGGTTAAGGCCCATTATAAGACTACATTGGGCCTAAAGATGAAACTAACGAGTTCGGTTACCAACGATTATTTTCTAATTTTTGTAGCTTATTTGATTGGCGATCACATGGATGGCTATAAAGTGAATTAGTAATTTTGGTCAGATAAAATTATATAATTGGATTGTATATGTATGAATTACCATAACTCAATTAAGTGATGTATCATTATTCTTATTTAGCTTAGAGGGTGAAAATTAGGTCTTTTGGTTTGAGCTAAGATTTTTTTTTTTTTTTTTTTTTTATCACATTGTTCTAAACATTTTAATGTAGTTATTATGGTTTGAACTTAATTTAATTTTTTTTTTAAAAGGAATTAATTTCAATTTGGTCTATATAGATTTAAAATTTTTGATTTAATTCCAATGATTTTGTTAAACTTTAGTGGTGGCTCCTAAACAATTTTTTAACCGCATGTAAAAATTCTCTAAATTTTTCTATTTTTTACTCAGCCCTATATTTTTTTTATCGCAATCAACTAAATAAATAGAAAACAAAAGTTCACTATGTAAATTATGTCATAACTTGTAACAACTTGAACAATTTGTGAGATTTGGAGCCAAATTAAAAGTTATCAAACCATTCATTTAACCATATTAGATACAATTAAAAGTTTAGGAATAATCTAATTAAACATTCATTTAAAATTTAAGGACCAATTAGACTTCTTTTTTTTTTTTAAAGTTCAAGGACTTTTTTTTTTTTTTTTGAGAAAAAGTTCAAGGACATATTTGAGTTAAGAGAATGATGAAAGTTCAACTGACTTCTTTTCTTTTTCTAGTTGAACATGTGGGGATGGAAATTGAAACTTCTAATCTCCTGATCAACAACATATGTTATTCTTGACCAATTGAGCTACATTTAAGTTAACGAAGGACAAAACTTGTAATTTAACCTAATAGATTTTTTTTTGTTCAAAATATGTAACATGCCACAAAACTAATAATGAAGTTGATGTTGGTGAGTATTTAAATTTGAAAAAACGAAAGACAAAACTATGTGGCACGTCATAAGAAACATTTTAGTAATTTAATTAATGTAATCTGTAATGAATTATAGGTCAAAGAATCAATAATTGGTATTATTTTGATGGAACTTTTTTGAATGATACCCCAAATTCATGGAGACAGCTAGAGAGAAAAAGAGAGTTAGTTTAAAGGTCTTTTAGCAAAGGCAAAGGACATTGAAGAAGGGGAATGGATCTAAGCCGCCCATTTCAATGCATTTAAACAGTAATAATTCATATCATTATTCATTACAAAATTCCAATTTTAACTAACTTATTTGTTTTTTATATGTTTTTTTAATACTATTTTTTTTTTTTTAATGTTCCAATGAGTCACGTTTTGCAGGCCAATTCTAGTTATTAGATTCCTTCTGTTTTGTGGTGCTTGATTATTGACTGCACTTTTTTAAAATGTTATTTTATTCTTCGAATTTTATTTCTAAATTAAATTAAGCTACTTTTGCACTTTTTATAAATTGGACTTGCCTTTGCAACTGTTTAATAATAATAATAATAATGTTGAATTCTTTTCATTGCAATTCAAATTAACAGTGGGTAAGGAGCCTACCATTAAGAGATGTTGTCAATTTACGGTGTATTAATCTAACTTTTAATAGGTTAAAGTTCTTTATAATCTTTTTCAAAATATCATAACTTTGAATTTTCACCCACACATGGTTAAACTCAAATCAAAGAGTAAATAATATTTTATTGAAAAACGAATCTTAATAATTCATTAGGTAAGATGGCGGAAGAGATGTCACAGACCAATCCCTTTATTATGAAAGGTCCGTTCATGTGCTAACTAATTAACCCAAGAACCGAAACACATAAAGAAAGAGTAAATATTCACCTGCAAACTTTTCCATTTTATTAAATTTTTAGATTTGGGTTAATCAAATATGATAATGGATAAAAAAAAAATAGAGAGATATTATTCAATGTTTTATGCTTTTTTTTAACGCTTCCCTAGTTAAACTATGTCCAAGTCAAAAAAAAAAAAAATTAGGTTTCAATTTTTTTTCTTAAATTTGAATAATATTGAAATATTTTTTACCTACCTTATAGATGAATTGCAATGGGTTTATCATTTAATATTTGATGTGAGGATTCAAACCTCTAACATTTTAGTTGAGAATATATGTCTCAACTGTTTGAGGTATGTTCAAGTCAGTCACTTCTTTTTAGTTCAATAACACATGTGAAAGTGGGAGATTCGAACTTCTGACCTTTCATCAACATAGTGATTAGACATGCATGAGTTGGACGGAAGATAATAGAAGTAATATATAATACGTAGTATGAATTATAATATAACAACCAGACTAAATAAATTTATTATGTCAAACACTTGAATTTGTGCTTTAATTTGGTCCCATATTTTGAATATTCTGTCCTCATCTTTATCTAAGCTGCTATGCACGTTAATTGGTACCAATTTTGTTATTGTATTTTAGTTTATTTCCATATCCATAGTGTCTTTGTCTTGTCACTAATGAGAACTAACTTGTGTTGAGAAATGCAATATTTTGACCTTTTTTCGATGTGAGTGACAAACTAGAAGGGAACATACGAGAATAATTGATTAATGATGACTACATTTGTGTCATGTTCTTTTTTTAATTATAACTAATTTCTAATTTTTATATTGCTACGTATGGTATGTAAAAACGACAGTATACCAAATCAAAGAGAAATTCGAGGGTTATTTCCAAAAAAAAAAAAAAAATTATATACAATTTTTTTTTTTTTTTTTTTTGACAATATGTTATTATTTAATATGGGCTTCCATCTCAAAACCAATTGGCTATGAGTGGAGTAGCTCATCTATCTTATAACTTGTGAGGTCTCCATTAATCTTTTCAATTGGGATCTTCAATATTGTTGACATTCTTTCTTAAAATAGTTTAAGTGCGAGAATAGATTGAAATTTTCTGACTCATAAGAAGAGGTATGAATGCCTAATCATTTGAATTGGGCTCACTTTGCAATTAAAGGCTAATTATAAATACTATGTGAGATTTAGTTCACAAGAAAATATAAAATGAAAAATAAATATAATTTTGACATTTAATTTTGATTTTAATTCCGTCCTATTTTATCTATCTAATTTCTAAACTTTAAAAAAGTAATTTTGACTATGTCTGTAGCTATATGAATTATATTTACTGATTTCTAGTCTAGTTATAAATATCAATGGAGCTAATACACATTTGTTTGTTTCAAAAAAAAATATCAATGGAGCTGATTTGAAAGAATTACTTGATAAATGTGGTCCAAACCAAATATTTCATATATGTTGTATGGATATAGTCTCCTAAAATTTAATTTACCTTGATTACTTGTCCATTTATTTCTAATTGGCTTAGCTAGTTTAACTCCAAATTTGATCAAATTATTTTGGGAAAAATACCTTTTTGGTCCCTGAGTTTTGAGGAATAGGTACATTTGGTCCCTAAGTTTTCAAAATAGACATTTTTAGTCCCTAAGTTTTGAGAAATAGGTTTAATAGGTCCCTGAGTTTTCAAAATACACCTTTTTAGTCATTGAGTTTTGAGAAATAGCTTTAAAGGTCGTTCATATTATTTTTTCAACTTTTTTAAATTAATATTTTTTATTATCTTTTAATATTGAATGGTTTTTTAAATTTAAAAATTAAAAAGTATTAATTTAAATAAATTAAAAAAAACAATATGAGGGACCTTTTAAACCTATTTCTCAAAATTTAGGGACTAAAAAAGTCTATATTGAAAACTTAGGGACTAAAAAAGTCTATATTGAAAACTTAGGGACCTTTTAAACCTATTTCTCAAAACTCAGGGACTAAAAAGGTCTATTTTGAAAATTCAGAGACCAAATGCACCTATTCTCCAAAACTCAGGGACTAGAAATGTATTTTTTCAAATTATTTTTAAGCAAACATATTAACTAAATGGAATATTGAAAGTTTGAGAGGCGACTAATTAAAAACCTTTTAAATTACAAACACTCACTACATTCAATGTTAAAAAGTGAAAGATTCAAAGATCAAAAACCAACCATTCTTTAAGATTCTGAAACAAAAGTAGACATCATAAAAGTTTGTCCATGAAAATAGAATAAACACAAAGAACAAAAAGAAATTTATACCATAATTAATTTTGACTGGAAAAAGAGAAGCTGCGATGGACAATGAGTCCAATTGAGACTGCAAGATTCGTTGTAATTCCAAAAGCTGATGGAATTAATTTGACTTTACGAATCCGAACATTTTTTTTTTTTTAACTATTTGTTATTTTGTTTAGGACAACGGACACCTAATTCCAACTCTTTCTGTCTTGTCTTTCTATCCAATCACTCACTCACTTGTCACTTCCACGCCTTTAATTAAACTCTAATTCGAATTTCTTAATCATAATTAACTTCGTTTTATTTGACCTAAAAGAGTTCCGAAGATCCGAAACTTTGGGGATTTCTATATTAATTTTTATGATTATCTTTAATTATTGCATTTAATTTCCGACGATTTGGTAACTGGATTTCAACGGTGGAGATCTTCTTCGATCTTGTGATCATCCACGTGGATTTATGATTATTCACGAACGCGTCTCACAGCTGCAAGTTAAGCTAATGTTTTAATAATTAATAAAAACAATGTTATTAATACGTATCATTAATTGCAATTACAATACCTTTTTCCAAAAAAAAAAAAATTGCAATTACAATACCTCAAATCTTCTACTATGTTTTATGAATTGTTAAAAATAACGAATTTAATAAAAATGAGAAGTTAAAAGTTGATTGAGGTTGTATTGTTGAATTGATAGATTCTGTACTTATAATAGTTGGAATTTTCTTTGAAGAGAATGAGATGTCCCATCACTTCTCAATTCCAAATGTTAATTGAAAATGGTTTGTTGATTTTATTATAATTCTCGAGGTTGAATATGTAGACTTATTCATGGTATGAATAATAAATGGTTAAGTAAGACTAAATTTATGATTTTGTTTGATCACGATTTCACTTTTGAAGAGTGTGTTTGTTTTCTCATGGTTTGTTTAATACCTCTTTCACATTTTTTTAAAGAAACATTTGAATTATTAGTTCAATTCTAAAAATAAAACAAGTTTTTAAATTTTGAAAAAAAAAAATAGAAGGTAGATATATAACCCAAGGCAAACGAAAATCATACGTAGAAGTAGTGTTTATTAGCTAAGTTTTTTTAAAAAAATATTAAAATGGTTATCAAATGGAGTATAATTTATCAATTTGACTCATAGGTTTTAATTTCAATTTGGTTGCTATGGGTTTGTTTAAAATTTCATAAATCATCTCTATACTCATTTGGTATTTTCTCAAAAACAATTCTTTAATTTTCTCCTTTTTTTTAATTACTAAATAATACCAAATTAAATAAATAGGAATCACTCGATTATAACCACGTAAAAGGAAAATGCACATGTTTAATACGATAACACAACTTATTATAACAACATTAACAATTTATCAAGTCTGACTAAACCATAGAAACCAACTTAAAACATTTACAACTATATAAGGGACTAAATTGAAATTTAACCCAAATAAAGTTTACATTTGAAAAAATTAAAAGTAATTATGGGAGCAATAATTAGAGTTTAATTAAGATGTGGGATTGTCATTAGAATTATTTGAAAAAGCACAGTTTGTTTCATAAAATCCCAACGTTGGTTGTCTTGTAGTGAACAAGTTGGAGGAGGACAAAGAAAGGTGCACATAACCATTACCATTTTTTTGTTAGTGAAAAGAAATGTCAATTTCCACTGTGTTCATTCATTGATGAATCTGTTCTTTTTAATGTTATTATTATATGATTGAAATTCTTGGTTTCATTTGAATAGTTTTTCAATTTAATGACATTAAAATATTTATTATAGATATAGACAACTTGCTTAAAATTTGAGAGCTTCAATTAATATATAAGTGTATATATTGTCTGCCCAAGCAATTCTCACAATCAAGATAGTGACTTATAATTAATTTAAAAAAATTAAAAACCTTAATAGCAGACAAGGAGGAAAAATAACAAGGCCTTGGCATATATTTACAATCAAAATATATATGTTTTAAATATTGTTTAAGATCTAAACATGTTTTTGTCCTTGCTTTTATTTATATATGACATTATTTTATTTTAAATCAAAAGTTGATCTAACTAATGATATTCCGTTAATAAAAGGAGTGTAAAGTTACGTAAGGTGAAAGAAGTCTATTAAAAAGAGTGTCCAAACTAGGGTAGATCAATTCATTAGTCCAAGATGGTAATAGATAATACAATTGTCTCATCTAATTTGAGAGTGCATACAGTATTTGTTACAAGACAAGGACGTGATATTATAATGAAGACAACATATCTCTCAGTTTGGATGTAATCTTAAACAAACTTGTGGTTTCGAAGAGTTTTCTTATCGAAATAGTGGTAACACATAGCTTCAACAAATCATGTGATGTATTGGGAGGAGATTATTTGACCAACCATATAAAATAAATTAGAAAGTGCTCATACATTTTAGAGGAAGGGGAAATTTTCAAAAGAGACCATAAATGAAAATTGTTTGTGATATTTAATATGTTTGGATGTTATTTTTATCTCTAAACTTTTTGGATTATTCTATTTTGATCCTTGAATTTTTAAAATATTTATTCCATTTTTAAAATTTTTTAAAATAATTACTTAGTGCCTAAGTTTTTTTTATAAAAAAAAAAAAAAAAAAATGCTCACTAGCTAAAATTTTATCGTATTTAATATTTGTCATGAGATTTTGATCATTAAATTTGTTAATTAAAAACTAATTAATATCTTATTGTTGCTTAGAACTAATTAATCCTATATGTTATTGTATTGTTGCTTAGAACTAATTAAAAAGAAAAGCAGGGGAGCGCGTAGGTGGGCCCCGCAAAATAAATCCTCCAGCGTGTCGAGCCACGTGGTGTCCCCTCCCCACGAGAACTGTAGAACACAACCGCCTTCGTGTCCCCACATCATTGGCCACCCCATCCCTTCATTCTTCATTTTAAACTTATTCGCGGATCCAGTTCCCTTTCCCCACCAAAAAAGAAAGATAAATACTTTGCCTTTTACAATTACTATTTTTTTTTTTTGTTAATTAATTTTTTTTTCTAGACTAGAAACTTTTATTATGAAAAATTGGTTAATGTATATACTTGTGAGTCTTGAGGAAATTCTTCAATTTGATAGGTTATTGAACTAAAAAGAACGTCACTTAACTTTTTAAATGCAATAGAAGTAAATCCAATGAAAATATATTACATCATAAAGTCATCCAGAGCTCTTATTAATAAGTGTATAGATACTTAGTATGGTTCCATGCATAAAAAAATGATTGAAAAAAGCTAAGATAACACGATTAGTTGTATTACACCATTAAATATTTGAGAAAAATTAGAAAATTTATTTCTCATCTACATCTAACTGTTATTATAAGCAAATTAATTTCGAACATGCATCCAATTATTATCAAGGAATACGAATTTAACCTCTAAACTTTCAAAGTTACATTTAATAGGTCCATAAACTTTTAATTTCACTTCTAACAAATCACTCGAGCTTAACAAATGTTTAATAATTCCTTTTTTTTTTTTGAAACATGTTTAATAATTCTTAAAACTTTAAATTTTGTGTCTAATAGTTATTTTTCATACCCAACATATTTTTTAAAACTTGTGAACCAAATAGAAACAAAATTAAAATTTCTATCTTATAAGATCCTAATTTCTATAAAATCTTGACAACTAAGAAAAATAAATGTAGAAAATGAATACCTAACACTAGTATGTCGCCAAAAACTGTTCTTAATTTTTGTCCAATAATTTCATAATTTTTCTTTTTGAAATATCAAATGTGAAAACAACGTATTAACTAAGCATAAAATTCAAAATTGAGAAATCTATGGGACAAAAATAAAACAAAATAAAATTGTAAACATAATTTTTTTAAAAGTTATCTGTTAAACCTAAACTTAAGAAGTGAGCTCAACTTGTAATTTAACGGTATACACAAAAACGCAGCCCCATTTGATAAATATATTTGCTTTCCCCAACTCTACCTTTCCCTCGTGCGCCTCACTCTCTCGCTCCCCCTTTATATACTTCAAAATTCCCTTCCCATTTTCTTCACCAAAAACCCAAAATTTCAAATCCTCTCCCAAGCCTTCACAAGAATCAATCAAATCACAGCCATGGTCGGCGTTTTCCGGCGATCCTTCTCTTTTCCGAACAAGTCTCCGGCCAAGCCCTCCCTCTCTCATCACGTCCGTTCCATCAGTCTTCCCTGCAGATCTCACCCCTTGATTTTCCAACTCAAGGACGAGATCGCCAATCTCAAATCCTGGTCGCTCTCTCCCGATTCCCGAACCGCCGCCTGGATCTGCGACGGCCTCAACCGCCTCAAAACCGTCCACAACCATCTCGACGACATTCTCAACCTCCCTCAGACTCAAGAATCTCTCCGCCACCAGCCGCACTGGATCGATAAGCTTCTCGAACATTTCTTGCGCTTCGTCGATGTTTACGGAATCTTCCAGACTTCGATTCTCTCGCTCAAGGAAGAGCACTCCGCCGCGCAGGTCGCGATGAGGAGAAAAGACGAAGAGAAGATCGCGTTATATGTTAAATCTAGGAAGAGATTAGCCAGGCAAATGGCGAAACTGGTCTCGACCGTGCAGAAGAAAATCAAAACGGCGGAGCAAGGCGCCGCCGCCGCCGATCTCGCCGCCGTGATCGAAGAAGTCGTCGGAGTGACGACGGCGGTTTCTCTCGCGCTGTTCAACGGAATCGCGGAATCGTTCCCTACGAGGAAGCCCTGGGCGTGGACAGGATTGGATCGCCTTTCGAAGAAATCGACGGAGGAGGAGAAGGGGATTCGAGAGTTCAGAGAAATTGGATCGGAGAGTTTGAGAGAATTGAAGAACAAAGGAAAAGAAGAAACGAAAATGGCGATGAAGAAGATGAGAGATTTGGAGGATTGGATCGGCGACATTGAAACTCGAAGCCAGAAGGTTTTCAGAAGTTTGATCAGTGCCAGAGTTTCATTGCTAAACGCTCTGTCACAGCAACAAGCATCGGAAAAATAAAGGGAAATTTTTTTTTTACACGAAATTATTATACTAATTAAATATGTACATGATTTAGATATTTTGATCCCTTTTATTAAGAAAATAAGGGGTTGAAAAGAAAATTCGTGGTGTTTAAACTATAGAGTGATGAAAAATCAAATAGATCTAATTTAGAAAAAAAAAATACAATTATAAGGTGTGTAATGTACAGATGAGCTGGTTTTTTATAATATATTGAAGATAGAATCTTTGGAAGTGTGTAGAAGATTGAGAGTCCATGACCATCCCATTTGTGGGGTGTGATGATTTGTCTAAACCAAAAAACAATATTTGTCTATTTTATTAATTTTCTTATGAAATTTTTATGATTCTTTTTTGAATTTTTGTTATTTTTAATTCAGTGTGTTTGGATGTAATTTCAAAACTAGTAGAGATAATGGTATAGAGATATGTTGATCTAAAATGTGTTTCAAAATCTAAGTAAACTTAGAGATATTAAATAGGTAAAAGAGTGGTAGGCATGTCGACTCTTTTGATTATCGATTTGTTGGATAAGATGATGCTTCTTAAATAGTAGCTAGTCGGGATGTTAAGGTCTACATCATTTGATTCTAAAGATTTAAGAGTTTTTTTGTGTTGTGTAAAAATGGTTCGTAGACTTAAATATTTCACATGCTATGATAGTCTTGGTTAGTGGTGTTTATAGTATTATAGTGTTGTATGTCGAGTGGGCAAGATAGTCATGAGAGTCATCTTTGATTGTACTAGGCTAGAGCCTGTTAGTGAGAAATACTCTATTTGAAACGGACATCCATATCAATTAAACTCATTTGGATAAATCGAATAGATTTTTTTTTTTCTTCCATTTACTCAAATCATACATTCAACATGATTTCTCATTTACCTTATATTTAGATTTTTTTTTAAATCAAAAATTTCTTTCAAACATTACCTTATATTTGTAAAAAGCCTTAGTTGAAGGCTTTTTGCTGGTTAGGCTAAGGACCACACGTGGTTCGGCTGCTTCACACGTCTGCTCCACTTTTATTGGTCAATTTGTTTGTATAGTTGATTAATTAAGTTACAAAATTCACGGCGGCGATCTTTGAATATGAGTTTTTTTTTCCCCCTTTTTTCTTTAAAGTAATCTTTTGGATATAAATCATTATACGAATATGGTTATATAAAATATATATTTTGTTCGACGTGACCTTCTCGAAGAACATGAGATGTTTTGAATTGGACCTTTAATTTTTGGTGTGTTTTTGTTTTTTTTGGAAAAAGAAAAATAGACATTGCCGACATTGTTGTTGTCCAAATAATAAAATTATAAAAAAATTAAAGTGGTCATTGATTATTAAGAGATAAAAGCACAAATATAATTATAAAAAATATATATATGATTTAGAATGGGTTTGAAAGTATTTTCTCAATTTTCAAAAAAAAAAAAAGGAAAGTGTTTATAAACTAGTTAGAGTAGTGTAGAAGTCTTTTGTGTAGCTTTAAGCCTTCTTTAAATTATCAAAATTACTTTTAATACATGAGCTAAGACTATTAAATATTTTTATTTGGTATGTATATATATATATATATTTTGCAAAGCCAAGCCTATAACATTATTTATTTATTTTATTGTTTTTAGATGTATATTAAATCTACTATATTTTATTGTTGAACCAACTCAAATTTAATATTTTTTTTCAAAAAGTAACATAAATAATAATAATAAGAGTTCTTGTAAAAAAAGGTTTTTCTTCTTTCTATTTTGTTTTTACTAGTTTAAAAACACGTGCGATGCACGTTAAATTTCACTTTTTAGATTGAAAATTAAAAAAAAATGGTGCCTATAAGTCTAAAACTATATATTATATTATTCTATGTTCATTTACAATAATAAATATGAAATATTTTGCACGTTGTTTGAAATCTTTGGAATATATTTTTTACGGTGAAAGTTAACTTTTGAATAAATATATTTTTCATCTAATTCAAATAGTAAATATTTGACATTAAACTATAATGTAAGAGGTAGAAAAAATAATAAAAGATATATAATTAAAATTAAAATACATATAATAGTTGTAAACTAAACTTGATAAAACATAAAAAGTGACATCATAAAGATAGTTTATTATCTCATGGATAATTCATCGGTGGGCTTCGAGATTGTATTCTGGAGAAAAAGAAAAAAGAAAGAAATATATTTCATAAGAATTATATAAGTTGATTTAAAAAAAAAAAAAAAAAAACTAAAGTATTTAATAAAGTATAACCTCTTTGAAAATAACATTTTTTTGTATGTTTGGATGACAAATTTTGATCTTCAAGTGATTTGATAAGAATTTTTGTATTGACATTGAAAAAAGTTGTTAATGTGAAATTACATATTTAGAAATATATTTTCTAATATTCAGAACAATTTGTCCTTGTGTTTTGTTTAACGTCATCGCACAACATAATATAACAGGAAATTTGTTTCCTTTCGAACTTGAATGGATATCATTTTGTGCCATTAGGTGGACTTAATTAATGGAAATCATGATATCAAAATGTGTTTCCCTGTTCTCCCATTACTACTTCGACAATTTAAACATAGCTCCTATACATTTTCTTGAAGAACTTTCTCCAAATAGGTAAATATAAATTACATAGGACTTTAAAGAATGGTACAAAGATTGCAAGGAAAAAGTTATAAATTTAAGAAAAAAGAAAAGAGTAATTGCATAATAATTAGACCATTAATATATTGATACCAAAAAAAAGTTTATTAAAATTTAGGATAGCAATGATAACAATCGCTATATTTTATTGGTGTTTTATGCATTTTTTTTTGTTTGTTTTATATAGATTTTGATACAAAAAATCTATACAGATCAAAATAGTGATGAGATTAGAGTAAAAAAATATGTAGAAAACTCAAAAGTTAATATGCTTTTTGGAAAGACATGACTAATGACCCCTTTTTATTGTAAGATATATTTTTAATTTTAATCCTCGAATGAATGCATCTGATGTGTAACTAACTCTGCTTGAACAGTCACGTCTCATCAGCAAAGATTGAAGGACACTTTAACTCAAAGAGTTGTGTCTCTTTAACAAATATAGAAGGGCAAAATGGACATTTATTAAAATTATAAGGGCAAAAGAGGAAAGCAAAGATTCTCCTCCTTAAGCCCCTTTTATATATAGTAAGATTACTTGAAAATTTATTTTAACATTTTCAACATTTACTTTGATAAATTTTAAATTTGACCTAATGATAAGTCTTATATAGTAATACTTAGTGAATTGACTAAAATTTAGAGGAATAATTTGACCACTAAGAAAATAAATTTTGAAATAATGAAAGAAAGTAATAATAATCATAATAAACAACAAGGAATTAGGCTATCTAAAAGGGAAATTTTTTTAAATTTAGAGAAAAAATTAGTAATGTTCATTCTTAAAGGCACTCCTCAAATTTCTACCTATTATATTTATTGTGTCATGTAAAATTATCATAGCAAATTTTAATCTTGTATAATTGAAAAATGTCAAATCTAAATATATACCAAATTGAAAAAATATACAAATTTTAGACGTACATTAATTTCCTTTTTCGTTTACAATACAATATGAAATAAGTTAAAAGATCGTTTTGGTTCATGTACTATAAGAATTTCATTCTGGCTCCTGGGCTAAAAGATAGCATTTTAATTTTGCTACAGTTGGTCTCTTGAGCGAAGCCTAGTTTCCAGTGTAGGGGGAAGATAGGTGGAGGATCCCATAAATCTGCTCCTGGTCCATTAGAGTCTTTCCTTAGGCAGGCTAATCACACACACGCGAGAGAATCTTGGAATGATTTGATTGGTTCATATTTTGCTAGCTTGTGATAATGTCTCCTAGACTAAAGGATGAGTAGGTGTAGTGCGGATTTGTTTGCAAGATTAATTGCCTGTCTGAATCTCTACTGTTGATATCTCACTTATTTATTCTAGGTTCATGAGGATTGATGGGTTTAGTTTGGAGGTGATTGAGCAGTCCACCCCCTGCTCAAATTGTTTACCTTGTTGATGTTTTAAACTGCTATATTTGGGTGATCTTGTAGCAGGTAGCAGGTCTAAGTCACCAAACCTGCACAGAACAATCTAGCAACTAGATTTGAGTTATGAATGACGGAGGCTTGGAAATTAGCTAATTTCAGATGAACCCCACTGATTGTCTGCTTAGCTCTCAGTTCACACTTTTCCAGGAGAGGACAGTTTTTCTTTCTAGCGTTGTTTTGGTTAGGAGGGAGGATGTCCCTTAGGGTGCTTAGATTTCGGTCTTCTAGTTTCTGCTGTAATGCTTGCTTTTGAGCGATTTGCCTTGTTTGCATGAAATGTTGTTGTTAAAAAAAAAAAAAAATCTAGTCTCGATTATTTGAAAAAATCTAAAAATTAGTTTTTATTGTTAATTTAAAGTTTTTTTTTATTAAATTTTGTAAAATAATCTAACGTAAATAGTTTTTCAAAATTTATAAAGGGAGGACTAGTACTAATAGAGATCAAATTTTTCTTACAAATTTAACCATAATTAGCAATAATGTCCAAACTCGAAAGTAAAAAGATGAAAATGATATTTAATAAATAAATAAAAAAAAAAAAAAGAAAAAAAAACACAGTCAAACGGAATTAATTAAAGGCTCCAAACAAACTTTAGGGTGATTGGTCAGCTAGACTAGACCAGAAACCAAGTAAGAACTGCTGACCTGGCTGACCATGTCAAGATGACGTGATAATTAGCCTTTTCATTTTTCTCTAAAAATTTAAAATAAGGGGAAAAAAATGACTGTTAATTGGAAACTAACTAGAGCTGGTGACGACTTGATGACGTGGGTAACGGATTTTTCGAGCGAGAAAGGACAAAACAGAAACTGAACGTTGTATTTTCCAGAAAAAGAAAAAATTAAATATCCGAGAAACCACCGTCGAAGCAGGGATAAAGAAGAAAGGGATTTTTTTATTTTATTTTCTTTTCTTTTATTTTTCGTTCAAAATCAAGAGTGAATACGTCAACAAGAGCTTATTTAACTGACATAAAGTTGTACTAATAACCATAAGATTTGTGGTTCGAATCCCCACAATGTTCATATTCGGATGATTTTGAATCGATTTTAAATAAAATCAAACGAAAATAGTTTGAGATTTGAATGGATATAATTAGAGGTTTTAATTATTTTTTCCTATTTAAAAAAATCAATAACCATATCCTTTGAGCTAACACAGAATAATGATCAGTGGACGTGATCAAATTTTCTTATTTTCAAAATTTTAAATATATGCTAAAAGTTTGACTCAATTAATAATTATGAAGCCGGTTCAAATTCTAATAAACATTATTAATTACAAAATTTAGCAAGTAGAAAAATCTAGATTAATAACTAATAAAAAATATAATTAAAACTAAAATGTAACATGGGAATATTAAAAAAAACGTTAAGAATGTCAAGCATACATAATGTCATTTTTTAATTACAATAATACCATATAGAATATGGGTTTTAATACGATAAAAAATGTATTTTAATTCATTTGGGGGATTAAAATTAAATATACCTTTATAATATTGACTGCATAATGCACATGGAAAATGAATATTAAATTATCTGTCCAAAATAAGAAGAAAATAAAATAATATTATATTCGCAACATATTTCAGACATTTTCCTATCAAGTTGTCAGTGATGGTGGCGGTCCGTTAACTGGCTACCATGACATCTTATAAACACATTTCACATTTTCAACTTTGAAAAAAAAATCATCTTAAATTTGAGCAAATTGCATTAAAAAAAGAAAAGAAAAGAAAAAAAGATAAATATAAACACTTAGTTCATGTACTTTTTCTTTTGTTTGAAAAAAATTGCATTAATTCTTATGTAAATTGATAGAATATATGCCTGTTGAGTAGTTAACAATAGTTTTACTTAAGGAATTAATATCAACAATTTTCCGTTTGATAACCATTTCATTTTTAGTTTTTAGTTTTTAGTTTTTAGTTTTTGAAAATTAAGTCTATAAACATTACTTTTATCCCCAAGTTTCTTTGTTTTATTATCTATATCCTTCTCTTGTTTTCAAAAACCAAGTCAAATTTTGAAAACTAAAAAAAGTAGTTTTCGAAAACTTGTTTTTGTTTTTAGAATTTGGCTAGGAATTCAAATGTGTCCTTAACAAAGTTAAAAAACCATTGTAAGGAAATTGGGAGGAAACAAACATAATTTTCAAAAACTAAAAACTAAAAACCAAATGGTTATCAAACGGGAACTAAGGGATGCGAATATGATTCTAAAAACCACAAACAAAATTCTAGAAACAAGATTATTGAGGACAAAATTTATTTTCAACAAAAGTAAACTACAAACCAAGAGACTAATTTTAAAGTTAATTGAAAGATTACATAGAGTAAAATGTTATTTTAACGGTAAAAAAAAAACGATTGTTTTTGCAAATTTACATCCATATTCAAAAAATGATTAGAAGAAAAGTATAGAAACAACAAAAAATTAGAAAACATAACAGAAAAAATTAGGAAAATTTTCAAAACTTTCGATATATGCCATATCAATTTTTACCTAAACTTTCGATTTCATCAAATTAGATTCAAAATTTAAATAAGTGTTCACAATTTTTGCATTATATTCAATATATGTTATTCATTAATTTTAACAAAAATCAATCTAAAAATCTCCCTAAACTCATTACTTCAATAAAATCAAGTTTTGCACAAAATTAAGTTTGATCAATGCACAAGTTAACCATTAAATAACCTTGTCAAAGTTCACAAATTTCAATAAAATTTTAGTTCTAATGTTTTTTTTCTTTGAATTTATTGAACAATCTTCCAAACAAAAATTTAAAAATTGGTTAAAATCGTAATATTTATCTAAATTTGGGGTAGAAATAGGATGAAATTGAAAGTTTAAAGTAAATATTGGTAGATTAGATAAAAATTGATTTTGTTTTTTCAAAAATAAAACCCAACTATTTATTTGAAAATAGAGTTTCCAAGGTGTTTCTTTCAGGATGGAAGAGAAGAGGAAGAAGAGAAGAAAAAAGAAAAAGGAATTTGAAAACTGTGTGTCTGTTAGAAGTCAACGAGTTGTTTAATGGCGAAGGGAATGACATTGATTATAAACAAACAGAATATGAATTAAATTTTCACGTTGTGGCGCGAGAAATCGAAGGGAAGTTGTAACAAATGTTTGCAGAATTTTCTCTTACGACAACTCATTTGCAGAAGAAACCAGGGAAGACGAAGCCACTGTAATCCCGCTGGAGCTGAAAACTCAGAAACAAATTCAGCCACCGAGGAGACAACGACGGCAATGACAAGGAGAAATCCAACCTGCAAATTACCTACGTTTCTCTACCATTCTCATAAACCAACGATCGCACTTCCTACAATTTCAATTTCAATTTCGTCTCTGCTTTTGATTTCTGACTGAACACAATCGAGTTCTTCCATTCCAATTGCGGGGATCGATTTCAATCGAGTGAGTTATGGGCTGTTGCCAATCGTCGTTTCTCAAACTGAAAAAACCTTCGGCCGATGCCAATGCTCAAGACAATAACAATTCTCAACACCAGAACAGCCAACAGCATCAGAATGGAGTAGAAGCCCCGCCGCCCGATGAATGTGTGCCGTCGTTTGTTGAGTTTTCCTTCGCCGACCTCAAGACGGCGACTAACAACTTCAGTTCCGATCATATTGTATCGGAGACCAGTGATTCTAATGTCGTTTATAAGGGGCGTCTTCAGAAAGAGAACAATCAACGCTGTGTTGCAGTTAAAAAATTCACCAAAGCTGCGTGGCCGGACCGCAAACAGTTCGCCGTACGCACTCTTTCTCCATTTCTTCTCGATTTCTCCGGTTCTGATTTTCACCATTCTCTGCCCTAGCTACTGATTGTTATTGTTGAATTCTCATTCAGGAGGAAGCCGCTGGTGTGGGGAAATTGAGAAACAAACGACTGGCCAATTTAATCGGCTATTGCTGCGAGGGCGACGAAAGGCTGCTTGTTGCCGAGTATATGCCCAATTGCACCCTTGCAAAGCATCTATTCCATTGTAAGTCTTTTGAATTCATTTGTGATTGATGATATCTGCAATTTATCAGATCAAACTGAGTTGTTCTTCGATGTAGAATCGCCGTGAACAAGAATAGCCATGGTTTTTTCTTTTTGTTGATTACGAGTTTAAACGATTTTTGCGTCTTCGCTAATGGAGGCGAAGCTTTCGATGATTCAGCAAAGTTTCAATCTATTGATTTCGTTCTGTTCTTCTTTTTCTTTGAAACTTCAACGAGTGAATCCATGAAACTCTGCATGTTGATCCTTACAACTTCGATATCTAATGCATTCTTTTGTTTTCTAGTAAAACTCAATCAGTTTGCAATTTCATTGACAGGGGAGAAACAAACAATTGAGTGGGCAATGCGTTTAAGAGTTGCTTTGTACATTGCTGAATCATTAGAATATTGTAGTCAAGCAGAACGTCCATTATACCATGACTTGAATGCAGATAGGGTTCTATTTGACGAGGTGCGATTCAATAAACAAACCCTTCTTCTGCTAGAAAATAATTTCCTTGATATGTATGATAGAATTAAGACAAAACTTGGGATCTTTCTTTGCAGAATGGCGATCCTCGGCTATCATGTTTTGGATTGATGAAAAACAGCATGGACGGGAAAAGTTACAGCACTAATCTTGCTTATACGCCTCCAGAATATTTAAGAGATGGTACTTGAACATCATCTGCTTGTATTATCAACTTTAATTTCTGTACCTCTTTAGTCATTTCTTTCTTCTTCCATTTACAAAAGAAGCATCTCTGTATGATATCCATAAGAAAATTTAAAGGAAACCTACAAACCTGTTTTCAATTATATCGTTGTCATGATTGGTTGCTTTTTTTTTTTCAGGAACTATCATTCCTGAAGGGGTTATTTACAGCTTTGGGACTATCCTTTTAGACCTTCTTAGTGGAAAGCATGTCCCTCCAAATCAAGTAAGTACTTCGTAGTTTTTACAAACATATTAATACCAACGTTTAAATTTTATCGAAGAATTTCGGTTTCTTGAGATATTTTATGAGTGTAAATAGCTAGCAACTACTCTTTTTCTTAAATCAATTAATAGAAAATCATCTAGGAAAGCTTCAGATTTCTTATTTCTCTTTAATTATAGTCGGCTTTCTGGAATTTGATTTTCTTCCATTCTTCAAATGTAGTTGAAAGTGTCTTTATAGATACAATTCCTTCACATTTTATTCAATTATTTATCGACTTGTATGCAGGCACTTGATATGATTGGAGGTAAGAACATTACTCTCTTGATGGACTCACATTTAGAGGGGAAATTTTCAACTGAAGAGGCGACTTTAGTATTCGAACTTGCTTCACAGTGCTTGCAATATGAACCTAGGGATCGACCAAGTATTAAAGAACTTGTTGCAGCACTCGTCCCCCTGCAAAATAAATCTGATGTAAGTGCTTCCTTTTTTCTCATACCATCAATTAAATCACTTTTATTGAGTGCAAGCAGCTCCTCTGGTATGAGTTTCAATCGTTTTACATACTTGGGTGTGGATCTAAATTCATCAAGTAAATGCGTAGACGCCAACTTAAATTCTGTAGACCCTGATTCATGTTTATTTTGGAGATTTTATGTTTTTTTTTCATTAGTACAAGCTTTATGCTAGTTGAGTTAGACTCGTGCTAGCATTTTGGAGAATTTGCTTGCCATCATATTTTGGATTGTTCTTCTTGAAGACACCAAAATATTCCAATTATCACCGCTAAGAAAACTACCCTACATGCATCATATACCTGGTTCCTGAATCAGCTTTGCTCCCCTGGAGCTGATTTGTAAGGAATGTGCAATAATATTGGGGATATTCCTTTTGAGGAGATAATTCAGTTGTTTTTAGTCAGTATTCCAATTTCTGATATGATAAATTCTTGCTTATAGATTCCATCATATGAAATGCTGGGTATCCCAAAACATGAGGAAATACCATTGAAGCCACAACAGCCTCTCTCTCCAATGGGTGATGCTTGTTCTCGAGTGGACCTTACAGCCATTCATCAGCTTTTGCTCATGTCACACTACAAAGATGATGACGGTTCCTGCGAAGTAAACCATCTCTTTTGCTGAAACTCGATTCTTTAGTTTCATTTCTTGAAAATTTCTCCACTTACATTGTTGATCGTTATTGAGTGCTAAAAGTTTCATCTCCATCTGGATTTATGTAGCTGTCCTTCCAAGAATGGACACAACAAATAAGAGATATGTTGGAGGCACGCAAGCGAGGCGACATGGCATTTCGAGAAAAAGATTTTAAAGGTGCAATAGATGGCTATACCACGGTAAGCTTTATTTCTTGATGATACATAACATCTGGATTGTTATATTGAGTTACTGATTACTCTGTGCTCAAGATTGACCAATCATTAATGGAATTATTATGTGCAGTTCATTGATGTGGGCAATATACTTTCTCCAACAGTTTACGCACGAAGAAGTATTTGTTATCTGCTGTGTGATAAGCCAGACGCTGCACTTAGAGATGCAATGCAAGCACAATTGGTTCACCCTGAGTGGGCGACTGCATTTTACTTGCAGGCCGTTGCCCTTGTTAAGCTTGGAATGCACAAGGATGCAGCTGACATGTTGAATGAGGCAACAACATTAGAGAAGAAAAGGCATAGAGGGGGGAGAGGGTATTGAGAATTCAATTCTCTCAAATTCTTTGGTGTATTTTTCTTTTCTTTTCTTTTCTTTTTTCGATTTCCATCCTCTTCTTCTATGTTGTAACAAAACAGTTGGGGTCGATGTCAGGCAAAAAGGCATACCATGGGATCTGTAAGTTATCAATCAAGTAGTATGCAATTTTGTGAAATCAAGTGAAAATGATTAGTTGATTCATCTTTGTGTATTTAACATTTATAATACAATACCGTGTCGATATGTTTCTATGCAACATATAACTCAGCTTTTCCATCGATGAAGAGGCTCATGAACTCTTCCCCGTCCACGGTTTCCTTCTCGATAAGGAGTTGCGCAAGCTTGTGAAGAATGTCGATGTGAGTCGTGATAATCTGCTTAGCCCTTGAATATGCCTTCTCTACCAACTCCCTAACCTCTGCATCCACAACATCTGCAGTTGCCATGGAGTAATCTTTCTGGGATGACATCTGCAAGTTCAAGAACATTATAAGTCACTGTCAAAATATGAAGATAACCTAAAACCTGAATTTGCATTATTAGAGCATACCTGTTGACCTAAGAAGGGATTTCCTCCCGGTCCACCAATTGCAATTTGTCCAATCTTTTTACTGAATCCAAACCTCTCAACCATTTGTCTGGCTACTCGAGATACTTGCATGAAGTCGTTCGATGCGCCTGTTGTCACATTGTCTTCTCCGAATATCACCTCCTCAGCCACCCTGCATTAGCCATTAGATGCCAATTGAGTATCATATAAGCTCTATATAACTCAACACTATAACAATTTTTGAAAAATACTTTTACTTTCAATTGGCTAAAAACACTTTCACTATTTGAAAAATCAAGTTGGAGTAAAGAATGAACGCATTGAGAGTCATAAACGACCGTTGAGTAATAGGGCCAGACGATCAAATATTAGGGTCATTACAGGGATGAAGTTTGAATGATATATACCTTCCTCCGAGGGCAACGGCCATCTGATTCTCCAGGTAGCTTCTGCTGTACAGTCCAGACTCGAGCCTCTCTTCGCTTGGAGCGAAAAAGGTAAGTCCACCAGCTTGGCCACGGGGAATGATTGATATCTTCGCCACGGGATCGTATTCTGGCATCAAAGCACCAACAAGAGCATGCCCAGCCTCTGCATTAGGAAATGAAAATGAGTTGTTAGTTAAAATGCAAAACCAGAGAATTGAAGTTCACAGAACAATGATGATTATACTCTCATATACCATGGTATGCAACTAATTTCTTCTTCTCGTCCGAGACAACGGCATTCTTCTTTTCTGGCCCTGCAATTATCCTCTCAAGAGCATCTGCTATCTCATCTTTGCTAATTTCCTTGAGATCACGCCGGGCTGCAAGAATGGCTGCTTCATTCATCAAGTTTTGCAAATCAGCTCCAGTGAAACCAGGGGTTCTCCTTGCTATCTTTTCGAAGTCAACATCTTTAGCAAGAGCCTTCCCTCTTGAGTGCACCTGCAAGACATCAGTGTATCATTTCAGAGAAAGAATGTACAGAACTTAAAATAATAACAAAAAATAATGCAATAGTACAACACTACATTAGCACAACAAAAACCAAAACGTGCATCCTTTGACTCTGTTTCTAAGGTTTGATAGACCCTTCAAATCAAATATAACAACAGCCTAAGTGTCTTGCTCAAACCCAGAAGCCATAACTAATTCCTTTGAACTTAAAACAATAAGAGTTTCCAATTCACTAACCTGAAGAATCTTAACTCTTCCAGCGACATCAGGACGGTCAACAGTGACTTGTCTGTCAAACCTTCCGGGCCTCAACAATGCTGAATCAAGAACATCTGGCCTGTTTGTAGCAGCCAACACAATGACACCAGAATTACCAGAAAACCCATCCATCTCAGTCAAGAGCTGATTGATAGTTTGCTCTCTCTCATCATTCCCACCTCCAAGACCTGCCCCTCTCTGTCTCCCCACAGCATCAATCTCATCAATGAACACAATGCAAGGAGCTTTGGACTTGGCCTTGTCAAACAAGTCCCGCACTCTCGAAGCACCCACACCAACAAACAGTTCTACAAACTCTGAGGCAGCACACGAGAAGAATGGCACACCAGCTTCTCCGGCCACGGCCCGAGCCAGAAGAGTTTTTCCGGTACCAGGCGGTCCAACAAGGAGACACCCTTTTGGGATTTTAGCTCCAAGAGCTGTGTACTTATCAGGGTTTTTCAAGAAATCAACCACTTCCTGCAATTCAAGCTTCGCTTGATCAGCTCCAGCAACATCAGCAAAAGTCACACCAGTTTCAGGCACTTCTTGGAACTTGGATTTCGATCTTCCAAAATCCATCGGCCCACCAAGTCCACCGGGTCCGCCAGGGCCGCCCTGAGCACGTCGGAAGAGGAAGAACAATCCAGCAAAAGCCAAAAACGGGAACAACAAATTACCAATGAAATTGAACAACCCATTTCCAGTATCGCCTTCAGAAACAGAAATATCAACACCATTCATAGCAAGAATGTCGATAAGATCAGGGTCATTAGGGACTATCACAGTGGCACGGCGGCCATCGATGGCAGTGAGCTGAAGCGCAGAGCCGTCTTTACTAAACCTAACTCGTTCCACCTTCCCCTTCTTTACCGCATTCAAGAATTCACTGTATCGCCATTGGCTCCCTTCGGGAAGGTCCGAAACCGATTGAGATTGGGGTTTCGGAGCAGTAAGAAGAAGATTCTGAGAGAAGGGCGAGGAAGTTGAAGTACTGGGACTCACCGCTTGAGCTTCAATTACCGGAGGAGGCGGCGGAGGGCTAGCATCATCCACAGCCAGAGCTTGTGGCGCAATCGAGGAAAAAATCAGGGCAGCCAAAGTAGCTTGAGATGAAATCGATTTCAATGGTTCGAAATTGGGTTTCTCGCTAAGAATGCTTCGCGTAAGAACAACCTTTCTCTTCGAAATGAAAGGCAAATGCGTCGTCGATCTGGTGGTTTTAGGGGTCGGAGGAGAAATTAAGGTATTAGTTCCGAAGAAGGTTGAAGAAAGAAGGAGATTAGTGGCGGAGGAAGCCATAATTCCGACGAAATTTCAGTCGATTGCTTTGAATTCAATCAGTTGAAAAGGGGGTTTATCAAGATTGACGATGCAACTGCTGAAGAAGCTCAAATTGAGAAGCGGAATGAGAGAGTAAATAAAGAGAAAAAATCGGAGAGAAATGGAGAAATTGCATCCACTTTTTTAGTTCGATAATGTGAAAGGAAATGGGTCGGTTTCATCTTTGAATCCGCGCCATAGATTCAAGAAGTGTTAGCGTCTCGTCCACGTGTATGCTTAAACTCCAATTAGTTCTTCCTTCAACCAATTTTCTTCTTCTCTTTGTTCACAAATATCTTTCGTGGCATCCTAAGAATGTCATAATATTTATTTATTATGTATTTTGGTTTTTTTTTTTTTTTAATTAGGAACGTTGTTGAAATTCTAGGATGAAGTAATTAGTGGAGCTGTGTTGATTAGTAATCAATCAATCTTATTCAACGGATTCAACTCAACATGAACTAATTATTACAGAATATAACAAACTGTAAATTTTAATATTATAGTTGCATAAATAGTTGGTTATTTTAACTTGTTATAAATCTTAAGTAAACCCTTTTTTTTTCTTTTAATGAAATACGACTATACAGCAAATGCTTTTCTTTTAATAACTACACAAATAATCAAATTGATGTGCTAGTTTGCTTTAAATTGAAAATAAAAAGGCCAATTAAATTATTGTTTTGAGTCCAAAAAATTTCCCTACACATCTAAACCTATTTCACCGCATCTTTTCTTTTTTATCATTTATTTCTCGTTTTCTTTCTGGTGGAAAAATCAAACCGTCTAAAAAGGCGAAGTTTCTGGAAGTTGTCCACGAATATTGATTACGATATATAATATTAGTTGGGATGGATCCTCATCAACAGCCCGTCTAGCTCAGTTGGTAGAGCGCAAGGCTCTTAACCTTGTGGTCGTGGGTTCGAGCCCCACGGTGGGCGAATTTTTTTTTTCTTATTTTGTTCCATGGTTGTCTATATACAACTCACCAGACCTTTATTTCGTTATTCTATTTACTTTTAATGTAAGGGCATGATCACTGGTAGTCCAACAGGAATGCATATGCCATATTGTATTGTATGGATTTTTTTTTTTTTTTTGATACATGTATGGTATGGATTTATACATAGAGAAGATGTATATACTATATTATATTGCATAGTCGGACACTATGCTAAAGTTGGACGAGTGATGTATTCTATTCTTCCATCTTTTGTTTCGAATGAGGGAATGATTGTACCTAACTTTGTTACTGTGTTTGATGAATTGTCTCTTTTCAAAAATTAATAATAATAATAATAAAAAAGATCTTAAATCATGTGAAGTTGTGCTCTTCGAAGAAGCCTGTAATTTAAATTAGCAACTGCTAATTTTACTGCTCAATTCTCATCCTTATAAGACATTGTTATAATGTTGTTATAAACCCAGTTTCGGGTAGTATGATTCATGCAACATTCAAAATTAGAGGCTGTGGGCGTGTGGTATCTACACACTTCCACACCCGGCTTTTCTATGTGGCTAGCAATAGAATCCTCTCCACTGCAATCAAGCAGTGTCCAATCTCTGTTGGAAAGATGTGAAATAAATACTGGATTTTATTAAATACAGATCAAAAAAAAAAAAAAAATACAGATCTTAATGCATTTTCAACAGCAATGTGCTCACCCCAAATCCCAAACTTCGAAGACATCAAGCCACCTAGAACTCGTGACCTCTAGATAGGTGATACTTATATACCGGGAGCCTTAGCCTACAGGACGTTTCGGGGGCTCATATTGTACTCTCATTTATGCAGTGTACTTTAGAAGATCGTCTCCCTAAGGCCCTACCCTCCAGCAATCAAACGGGCACTGAGTTCGTAGAAATTGGTATCTATAGACTAGCAAACATGCGAGCTATGGTAGAAAATATTGCTTCACTGCAGCAGCATAACATTCAGAAAGCTGAGAGATTGGAATGCTCTTCCATAGATCTACTAATTCTCAGATTGCAGCAAGTAAGAAGTGGATCTTTCTGTTCTTGATATCTCTTCAATTAAGCTTCTTTATTAGCAGTTGAGATGAATTAAACTAGTATAGGGTCCACAGCCGTCTAATAGCAAATATAATCCTTCTGTTCTTATTTAAGGACAAATAGACATTCATGAATGCTTCGTCACCATTGGTTGCCATGAATTTCAGCTTGAGCCAATCAAATTAAGCCAAAAAGAATGAGGTGCAATTCAACTGAGCATTGATCATATCATAACCTTAATTAAAAGAAAGGTAGACAAGATGCAACAAAAGAACAAACTATATTCAGAAATAGGCATTGATCTTTGCTTCAACACAACAACAGCAGTGATTCAACACAAATCAGATATTCAAAACACAACAGAAGAATTCATGATTACAAAGTAAAAAGATGAAGTGATGTCTCTGTCCACTTGGCTATCACAATATCCTTATTTGAACAGAACTTAGCAAATATGGTACTCGTAACATTCAAATGTGAACCTGCAACTGAAGCCTTGCCATTACCCCTTTCGCCCACCATTGACAGCGAGCCTACAAATGACCTGGAAAACTTATCAATAGAAATGCACACCAACCAAACCAAGGAAGCAACCAAAAAGCAGTGCCCATAGCTGGTAGCACTGATATTACCTGGTACCAAGTGGTTAATAGTTCAGTGTTGCAACTACAGCAGAAAGCTAGGACACATTTGATTTTGACGTTTTTTATATCTATAAAAGTAGATAATTAATTGGAGAAAATTGAAAAGAGAGGTAAGTAATGAAAAGGGTACCTAATGTTCATGCCCATGGTCACCATGGCCTTCCCATGGATGTCTCCAACCCTAATCAGCAAAAACATCACAAGAGTAAGACTTTTAGGAATAGAAAGTAAATAATGTGTAGAAACGTAATCTATGATTTTGAGACAGTAATTGTTACCAGTACTACAGGTCCATCTTGCTTCGCCCTGTATAGCACCCAAAACCTGAAAGATAATAATTAATCATTTGGTCAAAATCCAGATTTTAAACCACTTGGAACGCCAATTTTACAATCCTACTGATTCTGTTCAATTTCCAATTTTCCATTGAGAAATCAAATCGTATACAAGGCATTGGGAGATAGCATCTAGCATCGAAATAATATTAAAACGTATGCCTCCACTCGAACGCGATGCAATTGTACTGAACAATGCGAGACACACAGATCGGAAAAGATGCAGGACATGGAAAGACAGAGAAAACGAATAAGATATAGTAAACCCGATAACTAATGGCGCGGATTGGCTGAAACTGGAGAATCAAATTTTTAGGTTCCTTCGATAGAATTGGTGATCGGAAATTAACAAAGCTAGGGTTTATACCACATAACGGCGCACAAGCCCTTGCCGGTGACGGTGTGCCAGCGCTTCGGCTGGTGTATGGTGATGCCCTTGTAAGTTGTACCAGCTCCGTGTCCACCACCTCCCATATTTGGCCTCTGCACTTCCAATTGATCGGCAAAATCTGATTGCAGAAAAATTGATCGAACGTAGAAGATGAAAACTGGGAAACAATTTCACTATTGAGACCCGATACTTGTGTTTGGTTATGGGGGAGACTGATAAAATGGGCTCCAGAACTGGATCTTTTTCCTTCGGCCCATTTTATTAGGGCCCATACCCTACATTGCATTTCCTTTTTTTTTTTTTTTTTTTTTTTCCCTTTTGAGTTGATCTACAAATATATGTTTTTTCGTATAAAATATATTTTATTTAATTTTATATAATTACAAAAATCACTCATGAACTATAGAATTTATTACCATCACACTTTCTAAATTTTTATTTTGTTTATTAGTCCTTAACTCACAAATTTTTGTTTACAACATGTAAGAGTAGGAAATTTAAACCACAAACCTCTCGATCATTAGTATAAGGTATGTGATAGTTGAGATGTGCTCATGTTGGCAACTCACGAACTTTTCGAACTCTTGAAGATTGCAAATTACACACACCAACGTTGAATTATAAATGTTATTCAAACTAAATCCTTGAACTTTAAGATTGTTGTAAATAGAATCAAATACTTTGCCTCAAAATCAAGTTAGCAACTAAGCATGTACATGAAAAAAAAAATTAAGAGTTACTATTATAGTTTTCAACATCTATATATTGAAGGATTTGTGACTTAAGTGGTAACAATTTTGTAATTTAGGAGTTTAGTTGTAACAATCACCGCATTTCAAATATTATTTGTCTCGGCTAACATAAGCATAATTCGACTGGTTGAGACATGATTGTCAAAAAAAAAAAAAAAAAAAGACTGGTTGAGACATGTACACTTGACCAAATTATTAGAGTATTAGAGGTTTGAATTATCTTACTACCAAGTTTTATTCTAATTGAGCTACGCTCTTATTTGGTGTGACATATTGATTGTCTTGACCTCATGGTCGAGGCGGGGGGATTCGAACCTCTGACCTCATGGTCGAGGGTACATGCCAATTACCGCTGAGCTAAGCTCGTTTTGGCTGAAATGTTAACGATATAGATAGAATAGTTAACGTGAAATATTGACGATATGATTTATTTGTTTGTTTATTTTTATGAAATAACAAACAAAACAGTCCAAATTGAACATATACAACGATAATTGACATGTACATTCGACCAAGATGTCAAATATTCGAATTCTTCCACTAAAAAATGTTGTTGAACTAAAAAAACAAAACAAAATTGAGAATGACACTTAGGGGCTGTTTGGTGCGCTGGAATTGAATAAGTTTGGAATGGAATGAAATGTGATTCCCATGAGAATATTTTGCTGACATCTAGATTCCTGGGAATCACGATGCCTCTGTTTGGTGCGCTGAATTTGAGTTTGAATTAATAGAGAGAGAAATAGTGAATCCCATCAAAATTATGAAGAAAATTGGAGAGAGAAATAGTGGGACCCACCAAAACGTGGGAAAATAGAAAAAGAAATGGTGAGTCCCATCAAAATTATGAAGAAAAATGGAGTGGGAAATAGTGGGATCCACCAAAATGTGGGAAATGGGTTGGAATCCACATTCTCACACTTCCATTCCAACCCCACCCAAATCCCGGCCCGTGGGTATCTCTTTCCAATCCAAGTCAATCCAAACCAACCTCTTAGGCCAAACCGCCCTTACACTACACAATTGTATTCGAACCAACAAAAATTAGTGGAAACGTGTCACCGGCCAAAAAATATCAAAACAAAATAAAGAGAAAGATATTCAATTTAAAAACGAAAACGATTTCTTTTTTATTCAATTGTCCTTTTGTTTTTTGAGCACAAAACTTAATAGACTGAGAATTCAGAAATTGAAAAAAAAAAAAAAAAAAAAAAAATCAGAAATCAGAGGTCGGACACAGCTAATCTGGAGCACGGCTCAAGCAAAGCATAATTTCATAATTTTCCATTACCAGACAGGCCCTTCGTGAAAAAGTAAATTATCTATACTCGAAACGCACCGTTTTGTGGTCCTTCTTCTTTTTTCAGCTCCGGGTCCGTTCTTACTTTTCCGTTCTCTAGAGATAAAGGCCATTCGCCGTAGGGAAGTCTAGATCTTTCTGGAAGCATTTTTCGTAATTAACCTCCGTTGTTCTGCCTCGCCCCTTCATCGCCTTCGGAAAATTGCAGCTCTGCGATTGGATTCACAATCCAACTCCGACCAGAAAAGTTTTCGCCGCTGCTGTATTGTGATTCTCAGATGACATTCACATCCGTCGTTGCTGGTTCTTGTTTCCGTTGTTTGTTCCATTTTTCGTCTGAAGAGGTACGTTTTTCGTTGTAGCTTCCGAAAACCCTAGGCGGATGGTATATTTGGAATATATGTTTTAATCTGTGCTTACCCTAATTACTTTTTTTTAAGAAAATTTTATTCAAACCAAATACAAATTAGAAAATAATCTAGTGTAACATTGTAAATTTTATCATTTATTTGTTCTTCCATCTAGATAGGAGGATCCCAAATATACAACTCATGCAAACTATATCATTTTCTATCTATTTGAAATAGAATATAGCTTTTATTTGTTTCCTAGTTTGAGGTAGAATGTTATTCATGCTTGAAAGTTTCTGCACATTATAGTTTTTCTTATTTAGTATAAAAGAGTACAATTGATGTGTAGTTATGAATACAATATTTTAGGATCAATAGTTTATTTTTACACCGTGAAAGTAGAAATATAAATTAAATATAATTGATTTTATATCTATTTGTCTCCCCACCCAAACAAATATTCTGTATATCTATGAATTTATTAATTTACTTACTATCTTGTTTGGTTACTAATGCAGTTGTTGTCTTGTTTGGAGTCCAACTTTACAGTCCATTCATCTTAGTAGATCTTGGTAATTAATTACTTTTTATAATACTTTTAGATTATTTTTTCTACTAGCTCTTAATGATATCCATACCTCTGTGGGTCCTCATGTTTTTCTTAATATTTCTTCATAATCATAGATGCTTTCATTACTCTTCAATAAGATTATTCTTTGAACCAAAAATTCCAAAGGCAAAGCTTCAATTATATTCATCACACATCACTTATTTTAAGGATTATGTTTTCAAATTTGAAGACCTAATGGTACGTTATGATGATAATTCATATAAGTTTTTACTAATTCAGGTTCTATTTTTTCAAATTTGTTTTGTTCGATGGATATCGATATAGGTTCTTTCAACAACTAAAAGTTGATATAGTTTGCAAACAGATGTAAGGATTAGGATCACAACCACTCTATGAAATGAGATGAAATTGTAGTCACAAAAATGCATTTTATTGATACTAATAGCATGTTACTGTTTGAGATTTAAACCTTGTTATATTTGTTATAAGAGATGTATTTTTTATTTTATATAACTTTTGTTTAGATCATTAATAATTTTAGTAAAATATGATAGTCTAAGTGAAAATAATATTTGTTATGATCCTAAATAGTTAGGATTGTTATGTACAATTGACAAATAATGTATTGTTTTTTTTTTCATGCAATTTAATTAACTCTATAATGAAAAGCTTATATTTGTAATTTTTCTTTCTTGCAGTTCAATGATGAAGAATATGTAGTCCAGTTGATATAGATGAAATTCACATTGAAGAGTGAAATTTTGTTGGCCTCACCTTCATACTCTATAATGTATAATTAGTGTTAGTTAGCTCATTAATTTTAATAGTGGTTTGCTTTTATTTGTGTAAATTTATACTCCTTTTATTTAATATATAGAAGTTTAGTTGAGTTCATTTAATTGAAGCTACTCTTTTTTTTTTACAATTAAAGATTCTTTTAGAGTACTATTCATATTTGTATAGAATTCTCAAATTTGATTCCTATAATTAATTAATAATTTATAGGAATAAATTAGGATAATAAATAATATATATATGTATATATATATTTTTAAAAAAAAAAAAGAAATACTGTCTTTAAAATAGACCACGACTGATGAGAACAATGATCTATTGGTATAGATCACTATTGATTTGAGTTGTGGTTTGTGGGGATAGACCATGGTTAACGTTGGACATAGTCTATCAATAAACATCATAACTTACGTCAATCGTAATCTATAAGTTCATAGACTATGGCTGTCGTTAGTTATGGTCTATAATATAGACCACAACTAACGTTAAACCATGGTCTATACAACAGACTACACTGGAGTATACCATGGTCACAAAACCGTGGTCTAATCGAGAAAACCATGGTCATATGACCGTGGTCTATATCAATATATGTAGTAGTGAATACTTGTGTTGAAATGTTAACGATATAGATAGAATAGTTAACGTGAAATATTATTGATGGTATGATTTATTTGTTTGTTTAATTTTTATGAAATAACAAATAAAACAGTCTAAATTGAACACTGTACAATGATAATTGACATGTACATTCGAGTAAGAGATCAAATATTAGAATCATTCTACTCGAAATGTTGTTGAACTTAAAAAAAACAAAACAAAACTGAGAACTACACTTGGACTACACAATCGTATTCGAACCAACAAAAGTTAGTGGAAACGTGTCACCGGCCAAAAAATATCAAAACAAGATAAAGAGAAAGATATTCAATTTAAAAACGAAAATAATTTATTTTTGGGAAAAAAACATTTTTAACCCTAAACTTTGGGGGTTATATCAATTTTAACCTTGAACTTTCAATTTCATCAAATTGAACCCTAAACTTAACAAGTTTTATCAATTTTAACCCTAAACTTTTAATTTCATCAAATTGAACCTCAAACTTATCAGATCGTATCGATTTTAACCTCAAACTTGCAAAAGTGTTACAATGTATACCTTTGGTTAACTTTTCGTTTGAACCACCGTACGTAATTGATTATTTATTCTTTTTTTCTTAATTCACATTGCACTTGAATTGGTTTCTTATAAATAAAATATTGAATAAACTTTATTTTAGATGATTTTTTTTTGTTGTTGAGAACTTTGTGAGGGTTTTTTGCTGCTATTTAAGATTACGAAAGCAAAGAAATTTTGGAGGTTTTTATCTTCAAATATTTACTGGTTTTTTCTTGTTGCTAAGAACTTTTAATGTTTTTTTTCCCTTCTTTTAATGTTTTTTTTTTTCTTGCTAATTAGAAGAATGTACAAATCTAGGAAACAGAAATAAAGAAATTTCGAGTTTTTTTATTTTTCATATTTGCTAGATTTTTCTTGTTGCCAATAACTTTGTGTGTGTGTGTGTGTTTTTTTTTTTTTTTTTGTTGTAATAATGAGAAGAATAGTCTAGGATATTTGATTTCTTAAAGAGTTTTTCCAACAAATTTCTTACAAAAACACAAACTCAAATGCAATATGAATTAAAAAAAAAAAAAAGAAAAGGAAATTGTCAATTACATGTTTTAATAGAAATTCAAATGAAAAGTTGACCAAATGACTACATTGCAACATTTGTGCAAGTTGGAGGTTCAAATTGATACAATTTGTTAAATTTGGGGTTCAATTTGATAAAATTGAAAGTTTAGGGTTAAAATTGATACAACCTGCAAAGTTCAGGGGTAAAAATTGATTTTTTCCCTTTATTTTTTATACCAAAGCCAAATTTAAACAAAAATAATAATAAAAAAAGAAGTAATTGAGTTAGAGGAATGATGGTACACGGATTTGATGGGCATTGGGCAGTGTGTATGAGTGTTTTCATTTTCAAAGAACATGTGATGATTTAAAAAATATATTATTTTATTATTTCTCACTCTCTTTTCTTTCTCTTTCTCCATGTCCTTTCACCTTTCTTTCTCTTTCTTTTTCCCATCCTCCCAACCGAACCATTTTCTTTACTTTTACTCTCTCCACCATTTTCTTCTCTCCTTCCCCCTCTCTTCCTCTCCTCTTCGGCTCTCCCCATTTCTTCTTCCCCTTTCTCTCTTTTTTAACATCTCCATCGGCCGTACGGTTTCCTTCCTCGTTTCTTTTATCTTCTCCCTTTTTTTTTCTTTCTCCCTTTCCTTCACTCATTCTCCATTTTTTTTTTTTTTTTTTTTTTTTTTTTTTTTTTTGTAGTTCGTCGGAATTTGTAAAACCAACGACCGACCGACCGAAAATTTCTAACACAATTTCCTCGTTGAAAAATTGGAAGTCGGAAGTCGGAACAGAGGCAAACAAAAAATAAACACGTTACTATTTTCTCATTTTTTAAATAAATTATTATTTCAATTCAAAAAGGAACCAAATTAGACCAGTCAACGGCAGCGGCTGCCCGCTCCTATACAAGCGAACCCGAAACCTCCACTTCTAAGTCCAATCTCTAATCCCTCAACCCTTCACTCTCACTCTCTGAAAACTCCCTTTCTCCGGCGACCACATGGCGGTCCACGGTGGCGGCGATGGCGAAGTAGATCCAAGAAGCGGCTTCTGCAAATCCACCAAAATCTTCCACAGCAAACGCCGCCCAATCCCTCTCCCGCCGAACCAATCCCTCGATGCGACGACGTTTATCTCTTCCCGCCCTCACAACGGCAAAATTGCCCTCATCGACGCCGCCACCGGCCACCACATCACCTATTCCCAGCTCTGGGAATCCGTCGATTCCGTTGCCTCTTCTCTCTCCGACATGGGCATCCGAAAAGGCCACGTCATCCTCCTCCTCTCTCCAAACTCCATTTTCTTCCCCGTCGTTTGCCTCGCCGTCATGTCCATCGGCGCTATAATCACCACCACAAATCCCCTCAATACCCCCCAAGAAATCGCCAAGCAGATCGCCGATTCAAAGCCCATCTTAGCCTTCACGACCCAACAGTTAATCCCCAAAATCGCCAGCTCCAAATTGCCAATCGTCCTGATCGACGGTCAAATCCAAAACTCGGCAGTCAAAATCGTGTCGACATTGAACGATATGATGAGGAAAAAGCCCAATGGGAGTAGAATTAAGGAACGAGTTGAGCAAAACGACACAGCGACTCTGCTTTATTCGTCTGGAACGACAGGGGCGAGCAAGGGCGTAGTGTCGTCACACAAGAATCTTATTGCGATGGTTCAAGTCGTTGTGACGAGGTTTAAATTGAACGAAGAGAAAGGCACTTTTATTTGTACGGTTCCGATGTTTCATATTTATGGGCTCGTGGCTTTCGCTACGGGGCTGCTGTCTTCAGGATCGACGATCGTCGTCTTGTCCAAATTCGAAATTCATGAAATGTTATCAGCGATCGAGAAGTATAA
Source organism: Luffa aegyptiaca (assembly GCA_017139565.1). NCBI lineage: Eukaryota > Viridiplantae > Streptophyta > Magnoliopsida > Cucurbitales > Cucurbitaceae > Luffa > Luffa aegyptiaca. The sequence goes on along the minus strand of CM029406.1, from coordinate 48,793,079 downwards.
GGCCACTTATCTGCCGCTTGTGCCGCCGATACTAGTGGCGCTGGTGAACGCCGCCGAGCAGATAAAGGGGAAGTACGATTTGGGCTCGTTGCACACGGCGTTGTCCGGCGGAGCGCCGCTGGGGAAGGAGGTGATCGAGGGTTTTGTTGAGAAGTATCCGAATGTTGCGATTCTCCAGGGCTATGGATTGACGGAGTCAACCGGGATTGGCGCGTCCACCGATTCTCTGGAGGAGAGCCGCCGGTACGGCACGGCGGGGCTTCTGTCGCCGAGCACCGAGGGGATGATTGTCGACCCGGAAACCGGCGAGGCCCTGCCCGTGAACCGGACCGGGGAGCTTTGGCTGAGGGGCCCCACCGTAATGAAAGGTAAGAAATTGGTCAATGGCCGACATGATTGAATCGAGTTTCTCACATGCGTCTTGTTTCGATACTGCTAAAATTTTAAAAGAGGTTAGCTTTAAGAAGAGTACCCTTCATTATTTTCATTAATTTTAAGAATAATCTTTAAATACTTGAATTTTATTTATTTATTTTTTAAGAATAATGTGGTTTGGTTATTCTCAAAAAAAAAAAAAAAAAAGTTGTTTGGATTTTTTTCTTTTTGAGAAAGTTGGAAAAATAATATTTTTTTTCTTTGAACTTAGAAAAAATAATAATTTTTTAAGCATAGTGATTTGAAAGAAAAAATAGGTTGAGTGTGACACATATTTTTTTCTAGGCTAAAATTAGTGCCTACTTTTATCGTCAGTTTCAATAATTAACCTTTGAAGAATGACTTTATTTCTTCCTCAACAGTTTACACGTGTTTTTTAAATTATTATTTTTTAACAATAGTGTTATGCATTAGACTCATTTTAGCTCGTAAGTATTTAATTTTTTAACCATATTTTCTCTATCAAATTTTAATTTATCAAAATTTCAACCAATATTTAAAATTCAATTATCTATCTTTCTGTTTAGGGTATTTTGGTAATGTGGAGGCCACAACCTCAACACTTGACTCAGAGGGATGGTTGAGAACTGGTGATCTGTGTTATATTGATGAAGATGGTTTTATTTTTGTGGTCGATAGGCTTAAGGAACTCATCAAATATAAGGGCTATCAGGTAATTTAAGTGGATTTTGTTTTTAATTATTTGTTTTCTAAAAACCAGATGCATTAAATTCTTAAGTCTAATATTCAAAATGGGTTTAAAATTACAGTCAGCTTCTTAAATTTTGTGTAGAAATCAACAAACTACTTTTTGTAATGAAATTTAACTATGGTCCCGTTTGATAATCATTTGGTTTTTTGTTTTTGAAAATTATGTTTGTTTTCTCTCAATTTATTTACCATGATTTTCATTTTTTGTTAAGTAGACATTTGGGTTCTTAGCCAAATTAAAAAAAAAAAAAAAAAAAAAAACAAGTTTTTGAAAACTACTTTTTCTTGTTTTCAAAATTTGACTTGGTTTTTGAAAACATGAGAATAATGTAGATAATAAAACAAAGAAAGTTGTGGGTGAAAGTAGTGTTTATAAGTCTAATTTTCAAAAACCAAAAACAAAAAACGAAATGGTTATCAAACGGGTCTAAGCTCTTAAAAATAAAAACTCTACATAAATAAATTATCAGACAGAAATTCTTTTTCTTTTTAATTAAATAATAACCATAAGATGAGATCTGAATCGCCAGCTCTTTTCCCACTTTTTAGAACTTTTATGAAAATATTCTAAAGAACAAAGATTCATTTGTTTATTTAATATTAATTTTCAGGTGCCTCCAGCAGAATTAGAGGCGCTGTTACTTACTCATCCTAATATCTCTGATGCAGCCGTGATTCCGTAAGTTCAAATTTTCTATTGCTTTTTGTTTTTAATAATATGATATTTGAATTCGACAAAATGCTATGAAATTTTTTTAACTAAACATATTAAAATATTTACTAAGGCCCCGTTTGATAACCATTTAGTTTTTGGTTTTTGGTTTTTGAAAATTAAGCTTATACACACATACTTCCACCTACAAGTTTATTGGTTTTAGTATCAATCTTCTACCTTGTTTTCAAAAACCAAATCCAATTTTGGAAACAAAAAAAAGTAGTTTTCAAAAACTTGTTTTTGTTTTTAAAATTTGGCTAGGAATTCAAATGTAACCTTAACTAGGATGAAAGCCATGGTAAGGAATTTAGGAGAAAACAAGCATAATTTTCAAAAACCAAAAACCAAATGGTTATCAAACGGGGCCTAAATAATTCAGTTTTCATGACGCGATTAATGCATATCAGTAGAAAAATACATTAAACCATTAGAATAGAACAAGTCTACTTCAAAAAAAAAATTCTTCATTTTTTTAAAAAAGGAAAACTATATCTCTATCTTGGAAAAAAAAGTAAAAGGCAATGGCCCACCACATGAGTGGGATAACAGTGGAGCAGGCTGTGACACTATATTTTATTACACCATGCATGGTCCACTTAAAGTTGCTATGATGTGAAATGTATAAATCAAATTCTTATAAAATTAGGGCTACTTTTTATGTTGTATATGCTGATTTGCATTTAAAAAGAACAATGATATTTAACAAAATTACATCGTTGGTAAATTAAGTCGTCTTCAAAGTCATACACTCTTGACCAAAGGGTGAAAAGTTGGGATCTCGTTATCCACATATTGAATCTAAAGTAAACCAACCTTTGAAGATAATATTTTGGATAAATATCAGTTACAAACCTTTTTCTAGTTCAACAATTGTGGGATTGAAAATCAAATACCTTTGAAATGATACTTGATTTCTTATTTGTAAAACCATACTTAGATCGGTATAGTTTCTTTTTAGTTCAATAATATTAGAAGTGTTGGATTATAATTTCTGACTTTTTGGTTGAGAATATAGTATACTTTATTGTTTTAAAAACTATTACAATACCTCATTATTGTGGAGTACCCTAATTCTGGAAAATAACAAAAATCCCTCTAAAATCATGAGGTTTTTTTTTTTTCCTTTTTTTTTGGTTTTTTAATTTCAGATTTCCCGACAAGGAGGTTGGGCAGTATCCAATGGCTTACGTGGTAAGAAAGGGTGGAAGTGACATTTCACATGAAGATGTAATGCAATTTGTGGCAAAACAGGTCAGTAATTACTAGTGTACTATCAGTCTATCACTATGGAGTATGAATAAATTTTCTTACCATTTTCATTAATATTCGGTCGAAAGTAAAGTATATAATAATATTATTAGATATTTCTCCGTTTGCCTATAATTATAATTTATAAACTGGAATGTGTCCACGTGTGTTGTACAGGTGGCACCGTACAAGAGAATCCGGCGGGTGGCGTTCGTGGATTCCATTCCCAAGAATCCGTCCGGTAAGATTCTGAGAAAGGATCTCATAAAGCTCGCAACCTCCAAACTCTGAATCAAATGGTCTTGGAAGAATCTGGACCGTTGATGAGACTTCGAGATGCTGATTTGATCGAGAAGGAGTTGCTTTTGCTCGCTCGTATATACAAAGCCAATAGTAATGGTGTTGATTGGGGACGCTGTCGTTTTGATCTACTATCATTTACTTTTACTTTTCCGATAATAAATATTGTTTTCTGAGTTTTTATACTTTTTACTTTCGCTTGTATTGTCTCTTGAACGTATAAATAAATATGTGTATAAAATATATTAAAAAAGTGTATAAATTAGAAATGAAATATGAAAGCTCCATATTTGACAAATTAAGTGTAGCCTAATCATTCACTTAGAAGAAAACTACTATCTTTATTCAAAAAAAAAAAAAAAAAAAAAAAAAAACCTACTATCTTGTTTAAATACAAAGTTCAATTGCTTGATATAATCTCTTTTTTTTTTTTTTTTTTTTAACTTGAACGTATAGATAAATTTGAAATGATTTTTTAAGTTTTTTTTTTTCTTGTCACCCAAAACTTTTTTAAGCACTTAATTATTCCAAACAAGCTCTTCATTTGTTTGGTTGTTTATTTGAGTATAACACAAATATCAATTTTGGAAACGAATCTACATTTTTATAATTAAATAGCAAATGAAAAAAATTATTGATAACAACTAAAACAAAACCAATGATAATTAAATATTAAAGCTTAGAGAGAAAAATAGATGAATTTTTGGATGAGTTTATATTGAGGTCAATATTTTAGAGAACAATTAGCATACCACAATAATATATATATATATATATTTTTTTGAGCATTAATATGTTTATCATGCTTTAATGAAAAATCATAAAAGGCAAGAAATTTTGAAGAACTCACACAAAGAAAGTAATCTGGGCCGACATGACAAATTGATTGGGCTTCATGGGCCAGGCTTAAGTTTCAAAAAGCAAACGAAAACAGCTAATCTGGAGCACGGCTCAAGCAAAGCATCGTTTCAGAATTTTCCATTACCAGACAGGCCCTTCGTGAAAGTAAATTACCTATACTCGAAACGCACCGTTTTGTCGTCCTTCTTCTTTTTTCAGCTCCGGGTCAGTTCTTACTTTTCCGTTCTCTAGAGATAAAGGCCATTCGCCGTCGGGAAGTCTAGATCTTTCTGGAAGCATTTTTCATAATTAACCTCCGCTGTTCTGCCTCGCCCCTTCATCGCCTTCGGAAAATTGCAGTTCTGCGATTGGATTCACAATCGAACTCCGACCAGAAAAGTTTTCGCCGCTGCTGTATTGTGATTCTCAGACGACATTCACATCCGTCGTTGCTGGTTCTTGTTTCCGTTGCTTGTTCCATTTTTCGTCTGAAGAGGTACGTTTTTCGTTGTAGCTTCCGAAAACCCTAGGCCGATGGTAGATTTCCGTTTATTGAATTCCTTTTCATCGGGATCGTATGGCTTTCTTTTCGTTGTTTGGATGATTCATTCCTTCCTAATTGGATCTTCACTGTTTTCCGCCTTTTGTATTTTCCTGGATGATTCTTTCTGTTTTCTGTCATCTTCCCCAACTGTTGCATTTCCTCGACCATCATTTTCCAATGGAACTTAAGTGAATATAACAACTTCTTCCCCAAGAACTGTGCTCGCACGATTTAATTTGGCTGGCTGTTGGCGTAGATTGAGGGCGTTGCTTTGGATCTTAATATATTGTGGTTGCACATTTTCTATTGGCGCGAATAGAGGTCTCTCACATTATAGCTTAGCTTCGCTAATGCCCAATGAAATTTGAATAGGTGTGCAATCGAATCTGATGACCACCCAGTCTTCTTTTCTTGCGAAATCTTGTTGTCATTTTATCCATACTTGTGGTACCCGCGTCTAGTGCTATCTATCGTATGGGGGACGATGAGTTGGTGTGGCCTCCGCTCCAACCAGTTCCCCTACGATTAATATATCCGCTTTGACTTGTTAGTTGTTGTCTTATACCTCTCTTACGATCTTCATTCATGGAGAGGAGGACAGAGGCATACTGAGATTTTGGTTCTGAATGCGCATTTTTGTTTAGACGGTAGCTGCAGTTGAATAGCATGGCAGACCATTCAAATCCAGGTTCCAGCACCAGCAGTATTTCCGGGGAGACTGCATCTTCGATTATTGAGCTGAACATCAAGACACTAGATTCACATATCTACAGTTTTCAAGTGAATAAAGATGTAAGAAATCATTTTTTTAAGAAAGAAAATTACTTTTTTTAGCCATGATTGTTATATGCTTTTACTTGAAGAATTCGTTGTTCTTAAAAAGGGGAAAGATGAAAATAATAATAATTATAATTGGGAGATACCAAAATAAAAAATGTGCCAATAAAGAAAACTCATAGCGTCTTTATTTATTTATTTTTTATATTCAAGCCTGTTTCCTCTTCATGCACATTTGTTACATATTCTCTTTGCTTGTCAATCTATTAGATGCCGGTTCAATTATTCAAGGAGAAAATCGCAAATGAAATAGGAATCCCAGTGAATCAGCAACGTTTGATATTCAGGGGAAAGGTCTTAAAGGATGAACACTCTCTTTCTGAGTATCGTATCCTACCATTTTCTGCATTCAATGTATATTTCTCTTTAACATTTCTTGTAATTTTCTTCTTTTCTTTTCCCACCATGTATCCTAGTTTTCTTAGTTGCAAACCATTTTGCCACATTTTTCATGTAGGGTGCCCTTGCTTCCTAACCTGCATATTTGATCTCAAATTTATTGGGTACCAATCCTTTGTATGGTAATGATTGATATGCATGTTGGTGGGACATGATAATTTATTTCTGCAATATTGGTGATTTTAAAAGCTTTAATAGCATACTAGTTGATATTATGGATGGGAGTTTCTTCTTTACTCTAGTAATACAAGATGAAAATACGACATCTTGTAACTGTTTTTATTTTATGAGAGTTGTGGTTCTTATTTTATTTAGTTAGTTTATATAACAGCCCTAATACTTAGTAATGTACTTTGTATGCATATGCTAATCGTCTGGTTGACTAGTCTTTTAAGACTTGCAGCCTTGGCAAATTTGTTGCTTGCTGTCTGATGCTTCTTTTTGTGCAATTGAGTGCACTTGTTTATGGATTTTGATTTTGGACTATAGTTTCTTAACACTTTAAGATTTGGAAAATGGACATACGTTGCATTTAGTTGAAAGGCAACCAACTCAGCAACATGCAGCATCTGATACTAGCACTGGCGATAGACCTGCAAATGGTATGCCAAATAGAATACTAGGTTTGAGAATTTATATACACGTGGGATATTCTCCATTGTCTTAAGTTTCCTTTTATTTGCTTCTTAGTACCTTCATCAACCGGTAACGAAGCTGGAGCTGGTGCCCCTCGAAATCGTGTAGGACAAATTGCACATAGTGTGGTTTTAGGAACATTTAATGTTGGGGATCAAGGTGAAGGCATTGTTCCTGATCTTTCTCGGGTATACAGTTTAATGTTCTTTTATCCTTCTTTCCTTCAATTTATTTGTTTATTATTATTATTATTTTAGTGCTTATTGTGCACTCTCATCTTATATAATATATTCCTCGTTCCCAAGTTATTAGTTATATGATGGACATTGGTTAATTTCGTATTTCCCAGTAGGCCAGTAGCTAATGAAACACTTTTTTTTTTTTTTTTTTTTTTTTTTTTTTTTTTTTTTTTTTTTAATCTTTTTTTTTATTTTTTTATTTTTATTTTTTATTTTATTTTTATTTTTTTTATTTTTTCCTCTTGTTCCTGCCCTTTTCTAGGTTATTGGGGCAGTTCTGAATTCTATTGGACTTAGCAGCCAAAATACAAACATCCCAACTGGTATGCAGTCTTCGTTGGTAAGTGAGGAGTTCTTCTTTATCTTCAAATGATAAATGGTGTATGTTTCAATGTAAAATCAAGAAATGTTGGGAAGTTTGGGATATTTTAGGGTCTGTTTAGTGTGAAATTCAAACTCTATATTTTTTAAAAAAATTTAATTAATCAACCGAATTTAGTGAATATCCATCAACAGATTTATTTTTCAAAACTGTTTTTAGATTTATTGAAAATGCTAATGTCTGTTTATCCAGATTTGAAATTTGAAATTTAAAAATGAAGAATTATATTAAAAAAGATTAAAAGAATATCTTTTATGTTATAAACTCATTTCATTTTTTAAAAATAAAACTTGTATAACATAATATATTATAAATTATTATATAATATTGTAAAAGTATAATTATACAAAATTTATAACATAAAACATGTTCTTAAATTAATTAATAATAGTTGAGATTCAACCAAATATTTTGTTGGTAACTTTTATATAAGTATATTACCAAACACATTTTGAATAACTTCTTAAATCTAGATCCATTTTCTAAATTTATTGCCAAACACGAATTTGAAATATTGAAATAACGAAGTATGACTCTTTTTCATTAAATCTACTGTTTCAAATCACTAACCAAACGCACTGTTTTTAGATCTCCCTTTGGAGCTTGCAGAAGGCCTGTTTTGTTGGTAACTTCATTTGGAACAACTTTTTAACTTGAGATCCATTTTCTAAATTTATTATCAAACACGTATTTGAAATATTGAAATAATGAAGTATGACTCTTTTTCATTAAATCTATTATTTCAAATCACTAACCACCTGCCACACATTCTAGTTGAAGCAGAACTTGTTTTAATGTACTTTGTGTTGTCTGTCATCCAATTGTTATTGCCTCTGATGTTTGTAGTTCTCAAGATTTAATTGTTGTATTTTTATCATATTCCACCTCCATTGCATGACTTTAGTAGCCTTGAGAACCATTTTTTGTTGTTGTATTCTCTGACCTTTAAATTTACAATTTCTTATTATTTTCTGGATATTGAATAAAATTCTAATGGTTGTTGATGTGGTTATACTCATACAGCCTAACAATCGTGGCACAGCAAGTCAAGGAAATGAAACATTTAGAGGTAATATTGGGGCTGGAGGACAAGCAACGAGTCAGGCACAAACTGGACAGGCATTTCCCAGTCAGCCATCACAAAGTTTTCCCCACGTGATTCAAATTCCACTCGCCAGTGCTGCTGTACCAGTTCCTTCCATTCATGCGGTATGACATTTTCTGTCCATGGCTAAATTGTGATTTATATATATTGCTCGATAGGATTCGTTTCTTGGCTCTCCTATTGACTATTTGTTCACCTTCTGCTTTTAGCCCATTCCCGATTCTTTGACAACACTTACCGAGTTCATGAATCGGATGGAGTATTTAATGTCTCAAAATGGTGGTGAGTTCTAAAGCATAATATCATTGATTTGGTGCTTAAAATAAATGCTTAATTTGAACAGCTTTCTTCATACTCAAATTTATATATCTTATTTTTTTTGGGTTAATTAATTAATTGTTTTTTTTTTACATTTTATTATAACATAGGAGATCTACCCAGTGTGGAACTGCCTACCAATCCCCAAGGTTTGCCAACCACTGAATCTTTGAGCATTGTCTTACGCCATGCTCAACGGCTTCTGCGTGATTATGCTACAGCTTCATTGTCTGTAAGTACTATATCTAGTTACATTACTTAAAATTGACAGCTGCTGGAAGTTTTGAGGACAGAGACTGTACATGTGGACAATGAATTGTCGATCTGTTTTGATTGACTGTTGTAGCCTTGCTTGTTTTGATGTGTAATAACATGTTATGAATTTGGCGTTAGATAAATCTAGCTATGTGAGTTAGGTCAATCATTTTTCTATTACAAAGAATTGTATATTTTTGGAAGTGTCAATTCTTTAATTCATAGGTTCTTGTACCAATGTCTATCAATAGTATCGTTAATATCCTTTTGTTAATTAGTAACTAATAACCCAATAAAGAAAGGTTGATTGTTAGTAAGGACCTGTTTGGAATGACTTTCCAAGCACATTTTCCCCCTCTAATTTTACTACTACAAAGAATTGTAGATATTTGGAAGCATCGATTTTGTAATTCATATGTCCTTGTACCAATGTCTATCAATATAGTATCTTTATCTTTTTGTGAATAAGTGCGTGCTCAAAAACACTTTTGGTAAAAGACTACAATATATTCTCAATTGAGGTACAAGAACTTCATTGAAAGTCCAGATGAACATCTTTTGATCCAAAACCATATGAGTCTAGGTTATATCCTCTTTTAAAACACAAAAATTTAGCATTGGTTATGGCCTTCTTTCTTTTAGAATAAGAGTGCTCGTGGGTTTTAAACTAGCTGCTGCGTGGAAACCAGTCTTTTTCTTTTTCTTTTTCTTTTTTAATTAGTTATTGAACATTAAGTTTCTTGGCATTCCTTGCTTGTCTTATTCTTCTTTATAATCATCTCTTGAATCTTATTCTCTATGCATTTGTGTTAACATTAGAATGTCGCTGAGCGTTTGGAGCGAAATAGCTCTTCCACTGATCCCACTGTGAGGGGTCAAATTCAGGACGAGTCGGTGCAAGTAGGAGTTATGATGCAACAATTTGGAGCACTTCTTTTGGAACTTGGCCGTACAATGTTGACACTCCGTATGGGACAGTCATCTGTAAGTAGTTATTTGATTCTACAGTGAGATTCAAATTTGTGACTTGAAAATGTATTAATATTTCTGTTTGGTTTTGCAGGCTGAGTCAGTTGTTAATGCTGGCCCAGCAGTGTATATCTCTCCTCTGGGGCCAAATCCCTTAATGGTTCAGGTTAGTGGCGTAGGTCTGCTCTTTCTCTGACTTGTCTGAAATAGTTCTATTCTTTTCCTTTCGTTGCAAAATATGTTTGGGGTGTCCGTCATGTACCAAGTGCTTCCCTGGCTGAATTTATTTGTTTTACGCTAGAACTTTACAAATTATTGTCGCTTTTGTGTGCCTTCGTGAATTGGTTTTTTTTTTTTTGAAACACCTTCATGAATTGGTTCTAGTGGAACGTTCATGGTAAATACAATCAATACATTTTTAGAACTTTACAAATTTTTGTTGCTTTTGTGTGCCTTCATGAATTGGTTCTTGTGATTACTTGTATTTTGTTAAATACGTGAAACATTCATTGTAAATACAATCAATACATTTTAGAACTTTACAGAATTATTGTGCTTGTGCTTTTGATTTGTTTGTTGAAAACACAATCAATACATTTTAGCTCCTGGATGTTAACCATCATGAGTTTGATGACAAATTTCTAGGTTTATTATTGAAATTAGTTTTATTAGAAGAAAAATAGCATATATATTTTTGCTAAAAATAGTATAGTTCTTAAAATATGAAATTAAAGGCACTTTATTATTAATAAAAAAAAATTATGGTAGAAGAATGCATGAAATATATCTCACAAATTAGCTTTGGTTTAAAATATATTATTTTCTTAAACAATGACGGCAATGGTTTCTAAATTAAAATTCAAATTACCTCAATGGTGAATAATAAGCATATAAATTATTTATTTTAAATAGTAAGTAGCAGTATGATTTTTTATAAATTTAGATTTTTATAATTCTTTATTGTATTCATTAAAGAAAGTACATGTTATGAAATTTCACAATGCATTTGATAATATCGATACTTTTAAAATGCACATTATTTTAGTAAATTAAAAAAGTAACCTATTTTAATAACCTTTTTATTTTAAGCTTAACTTAAAAGGAATTTTATTCAGTTTAAACAACATATTTCTAGAGAGATTGAAGTCTTTTAGTTACCTACCTTTTTTTTTTATTATTTTTTATTATTTATTTTTTTTTTATTATTTTTTTTTAAATTCAATACTTATACAAAAATATGTAATTTGAAAATTTCAAAAGTAAGGGAAAATCAACTAATAATCTCATTAGATTGATAAGATAGAAAAAAAATTATAATTATATTATAAAATGTTGCATAAACTTCTAACATAAACTAATAACAATATTGATTGTAAAAAAATTCTAAAACATCTATAGAAGGGACTATTGTGGGGAGGGACATTCCTTTTCTATAGAAGGGACCAATATTGTGTCTACAATTTCTCTTAAAAGCATTCTCACCTGTTTTTTCTTAAGATTCCTTTTCTCAACCACTTTATAAGATTTAATGGCACTCAATTACATACAACCCAACTTTGCAATTCCTAAAAGCTTAGATACTTAGTATTCTAAATAAGTCCTTTAAATCTTATATTCTAGCCTTTTAGATTCTTATACTTTCATTTTAAAAAATTATTTTATTAACTTCAATTTTAATTATGCATCAAAATATTACATTTGTTTAAAATTTTGATTATATATAATATGCTTTTTAAAAAATTATATATTAACTTTTAATTAAATAATAATAAAAAAAATTCATATTATAGTTTTATCTATTAAAAAAATCAAGGTAAAATAAATTCATAAATTATACATAATACGTTTATTCATGTTTTAAAATCATCTTTAAAAATATGTAATTAATGAATAATTACTCCTTTTGTTGCCAATTTCCATTCTCTACAACCAATCGAGATTTAAATAATTAGTATTAAAAATAAGAGAAATTACACATAATATTTGAACAATTCGTTAATGTTAATAATATGCTTCTAAATTTAAAATTGAAGTAAGGGCAAAGTAGTCAAAAACATCCTCCCCTATTGATAGATTATAGATTATAGATTTTAATATAGATATATTATTTGGTCATCCCACTTATTTACATTATTAGGTTCTATGCTTTTGAGTGTTGCTCCTTGCAAATCACATCTTCTTTTGCAGCCTTTTCCCCTTCAAACTAATCCCCTCCTGGGTGGTGCTGTACTACCATCAAACCCAGTGGCTGTTGGTGCAGTTGGTATTGGAACTGCCCCTAGGCACATCAACATTCACATACATGCTGGTGAGGATCATAGTATTTTGATGTTCTGTTATCTTCATGCAATGAAATATGTTTCTCCTAAGTTCTGCCACCCTTTCTGCAGTTGGTACCAGGTCCAACAATGGGGAGAGAGCACCTGCAGAGCGTCAAAGTGTCGGTGGCTCGACTGATTCAGGTGGAGCACAGGCACCTCCTGTGAGAAGTGTTATTGAGACTGCTATTCCACATCCATTGGGCATTTCGATTTCTGCTGCTGTGCAACCTGGTGAAGGTGTTTCTTTTTCCCAGTCTACACCTGATTCTGTTTCATTATCCTCCATTATTGCTGATGTCAATTCACGAATTAGAGATTTAGTTGGTAATGTTGGAGGTGGTAGCAATACTGAATCAGGTATACTGCTTGTTTGATCACCAGAGTACATTGCATTTTTTTCACTTCTACTGAACATCTTATACTCAGGTCAAGTGCAAACGGCAGTTCAGAATTCTTCTATTGGTTCTGGAGCAGGGAGTGAACAGCAAAGTGATACGAAAAGGGATGTGGGTGGAGAGTCAAGTGAGTCATTACCTCGACGCAACCCTGAAATTGGAAGTGATAAGGTAGATATTTGGTACAATATTTTTTCTCACTCTCCCCAGTTCTTTTTTAAGCTTGTCCTTGTATATTAGATTAAATGCTAAATCTAGTTGTAACCAACCACAGATTGTAAACACAGACAATATTTGTCGAGATACAGGAAGGGCTGTAAACTCAACTGATTTACCAACATGCTCTGGTGGTAGGGGCTCTGAATTTGTTGGAAGAAATGAAGAAAATTCTCCGAGTCAGGCATCTTGTGAGAAGAGCTCGGGAGCTGGGTCTTCTCAAGCTGTTCCACTTGGACTTGGACTGGGAGGTTTGGAACGGCCGGTAAGATGAAGCTCTTTATTTTTTCGATTTTGATATTAGATTTCTGTTCTGGTGGCCTATTGTTGAACTACACACGTTTCCCCTATTGGCATTGGGGAGCACTTAGGACTTGCGCTTTAATTGTTCGAGTACATAGGATAGGAGAACACTATTGTGCTCTATTCTTTTATGGTTGGTATTTGATGACACACTCGTGGAAGCGTCATATGGCATCAATTATATTTAGATGAGATTCCATATCTACTTAATCGATAAATTCTTGTTCTATTGGATTTTAAGTCACAATTCTCTTTGGTTTTCTTTCTTCTTCGGCTTCTTTCTTTCTTAATCATTTCCTCTTTCTTTCCTCCTTTTGGTATTGGTTGATTAGAGGCGAGGCAGGCAGCAAAGTTCACAGGCTAAGGGGAGTAACAGTGGAACCAGCCACAGCCAGGGTCCGACAGGCCAGCAGCTTTTACAATCTCTTGCCTCTAGTGCTTCTATGAATAGGTCAAATGCTCACGAACCCTCAGGCCTACAATCGACTGCTAGCCCAACTGTGGGCAGCAGATCCTTGCACGGGCCAGGTTCTGACAGCCAAATTGATATAGGAAGCAGTATGTCTCAAGTTTTGCAGAGTCCTGCTTTGAATGGACTATTGACAGGGCTTTCGGAGCAAACTGGCGTTGGTTCTCCTGATGTCTTGAGGAACATGTTGCAACAGCTCACGCAGAGCCCTCAGATGAGAAACACAGTCAATCAGATAGCTCAGCAGGTTAACCCTCAAGATCTCGAGCACATGTTTGCTGGGTCAGAAAGAGGCCAAGGTGGCGGTATCGATTTGTCCAGAATGTTCCAACAGATGATGCCTATTGTCTCTCAAGTTCTTGGAGGAGGGCAAGTGCTTGGAGAAGGAGGGCCAAGGCAACCGTCTTCCTCAAACATTGAAAGAGAGCCAAGGCAACCGCCTTCGTCAAATGTCGATAGGGAGCCAAGGTCTGGTAGTGGAGTGGAAACATCTAATGACCAAAATTTTCAGGTTTGTTTAACATGTTTATTGTTGGTATTATCTTCCCATGTACCATTTTTTAAATTGTCTAACCTGTCTGATTAATTTACAGTGTCGGTGATTTGGATTGTTGGATCTCTTTTCTATTTCGTGTTTGATAGTGTAACTAACTATTTCGTGTTTTTTAGATCGATTCCCAAGATCTTGCTCGAAGGATCACATCTACCAATTCTCCAAGGGATGTCTTCCGAGCTGTAGTTGAGAGTTCAGCTCGGCTTTCTGGCAGTAGTAGCGAAGACATGACAAATGAGTTGTGCAGCGATGAGAGACTTGCTAAGGTGAATATTATTCTTACATCGTTTTTGTTCTCTTATTTTCAGTTCCCATTACAACGGTGTCGAGAATTCGATTGCTATGGAATTTAAGATATTGTGCATTGAGTTTTCTTGGGATCCCTGTGGATTTTTGTAGGAATATGTAGAGATGTTATCAAGTGATGTAAACCGACGGCTACAAGGCAATTCAGATCAGGAAAAATGATAAATCTCTGCAAGGAAATTGTAGATCAGTGGCTTGGCTTGGCTGGTACTGGTGATTAGCTTTCTCAAGTTATTTTTCTGGTGGTATAAGTTATGTTACAATCTCTTTTATGATGTTTTGGCTTAAATTGTAGAGTCATTAGGTTGTAAAATACTTTTTTTCTTTTGTTGATATGACGTCATATTTTCAAATCTTTTAAGATTACTATGAAATTCCATATTGTTTTATTGGTGCTACTCTCTAGTTGTCGACTTACACAGTTACACTTGCATGATGATATCAAAGTGCAAAATTTATGTATTTATTTATTTTTCTTCTCTTCCTTCAATGCACTGGAGTTTTTATGGCAAACAAATTCAATCGTTGTGGATTTTGGTTCATGTGATATGGTTTTATCATTCTTAAAATCAAGCTTCTCTACAGGAATTTATGGGAGCTTTCATTCATTTTTAGCTTATTAACAAAAAAAAAAAAAAAAAAAAAAGCAGCCATTTGCAGACAGACCCTTTCTGTAAATTGGCAAATAAAGATCGAAACCATACCAGTTCAGATAGCAACACACCTATATTCAGCTTCTATACTCGATCGTGGTATAATTGATTGTGTCTTGGAACTCCAAGTTATAAGATTCCCGCTAAAAAAGGCGCAAAAGCTCGAGGTGAATTTGCAATCATCAAGATCAGATGACCAATCGACATTAGCAAAACTATAAAGAACTAACTCATAGGGACGAGTAAGAAGAAAGCCATGATCAATAGAACTTTTCATGTCTACATGCGTTTATTGCAAAGTCTCCAACTAAACTTCTAGTGTTAAAAAAACAATTCACCTTGACGAGCAAACAACAAAGGATTACTGACCGTTGAAAAAAAAAAAAAAAAGACTACTAATCATAAGTGTGACAATGGACTTAGCTTCACAAAAGTATACGATATTTCAAAGTCAATGTCCAAAAAACAGTTTAATTTACACAAATCTTTAAAGAAAATTTACTGTAAACTTTGAATAAACGGGTGAATAAATGGACATAAACCAAAATACAATGCCTATTTTGCCTATTTAAGGCCATAAAGAATCTTATGAAGCAAACAAGAGGAGAAGGTCTTGATACATGAAAAACCGACTAACTGCTCCATAATAATGGATTTAGTGAGTAAACCATGTAAAAAGACATTATTAATCTCAATTTGCCTAATCATCCAACCATAAGTAAAAGCTAAGGTAAGTAAAACACAAATTGTAATAGGTTTACAATCGGACTACAAAATTCTTTTCTTCAACAGACATGTTTGATTAAGATTGATAAATTGAAGCTACAATTTTTTTTTTTTTTGAAGGATAGTCCACTCCACGGGATTATTTGGAATTAAATTTTAAAACTGTTTCCTACCTTTTAGAATAATAGTTCATTTAAAACATTTTTAGTTCCGCGTTTTAAAATTATTTTTTTGAAAACTAATTTTTTTTATTAATTTGTTTAAAAAAAAAAAAAAAAACATGTATTCTTTGGAGTTTCTTATCGGCACATTCCACATTTTTTTTTGAAAAAGAAATGAATATCATTAATTAAAACGTCCAGTACACCTATCCTCATTAATTAGAGGGGAAAACCAAAGAGGAATATTGGGAGACCAAAAATAACTCTCCCTTTCCCGCGAAGAAGACGAACTGCAGATAGATTGCACCGGAGACGAGGGACCACGGCCAGCAGCGCTTCTCGAAACACAATGCACATTCCACATTTGTTGTACTAAAAAACAACTCTCAATGTTATCAATCTCTTATTTTCAAAAATAATAATAATAATAACAACTTCCTTTTTGTTCAGAATTTTAGAGAGCGGGGTGAAAAGGCTTCTTTTTTGGCATAAGAAAAAGTCAATTTCTGTACATTTAAGACGTGGCAGAACTCAATTGGTTATTAGGTTTACGGAGCCAATACTTCCTCCCGTAAAATATTAACACGTGGAGACTACCAACGATTTCACAAATCAAAGTAGGTGAAATTTTTTCTAAAAAAAAAAAAATACAAGAAATCAATTTTTTTTTTTAAAAAAAAAAAACTAATTTCCTAGTTTTCTTAGCCACGATTAGATGCTTTTTACTCGGAGAATTCATTGACCTTGAAGAGAGGGGAAAAAAAGAAAAAAAGAAAATTCCAAAACTAGATGCAAAAATGAACCACAAAATTCTAAGCCTTTCCTTTTTCTTCCTTACTCAATTTTGTTGCCTCTTCATACGCTTTCATTACACATCAACTCTTCAAAGAAAATTGCAAACGAAATAGGATTCTCATTGAACCAAAGGATGAACGTCCATTCTCTAAGTATCATATCTTTTCATGGCTTAAATTCTGATTCGTATTGCTTCATTCAATTGATTTTCTGATTATAATTTGTTTACTTTTCTCTTGTTTTAGTCCTTTCTTGATTCTTTATCAACAAGTTCCGAGTTCATGAACCGTTTCGAGCGTGCAGTATCTCAAAATAATGGTGGTGATCTTTAAATGTTTGGTTGAATTGAATGCCTATCTTCATACTTAGAATTTATATTGTTCTTTTTTTTTTCTTTCTTTCTTTCTTTCTATATTCTCTAATAATGTAGGAGTTCTACAAAGGTTTGAACTGCCCACCAATCCCCAAGATTTGCAGAGCCCTGAATCTTTGAGTATTGTTTTGCGAAATGCACAACGGCTCCTAAGTGATTATGCCACGTCTTCACTACCCGTAAGTATTGTATCAAATCCCTTGAAATGTAGGACTCAATCAATTTTCTCTCTTCTTGTGTTTAAATGAAGATGATTAGTGCTTATGGATTTTTACTAAAGTGAATTGCATAAGAGACATTCGTTATGATTTGAGTTAACTATGAATTTATGAGGATTTTCAAAAATATTTTCTTTGTTCATGGCTTTGAATGCATAAAAACTTTGGAATGTAATACTTTAGGTTCCGTTTGGTAACTAATTTGCCTTTTGAAAATTAAGCTTATAAACATTATTTCCATTTAGTTTTTTTTTTTCTTTTTAAATCTTCCTTCTTCTCATGTTTAAAAAAACCAAGTCAAGTTTCAATTTTTTTTTAGTTCAACAACATTTGGAGTGAGAGATTCAAACTTCAGATCCCTTAATCTAGAATATGTCAATTGTCGCTGACACTCTGAAAAATTTTGAAAACTAAAAAAAAAATAGTTTAAAACTTTTTTTTATTTGAAATTTGGCTAAGAATTCAAATGTGTCCTTAACAATGATGAAAACCATTGTAAGAAAATTGAGAGAAAATAAACATATTTTTCAAAAACTAGATGTTTATCAAACGAGACCTTAGATTCTCTCTTATACCTGCAGAGAAATGGAAATCCGAACCCTCACCTTCACATCGATTAAAACTTTTAAATAATAAACTAAATTGAAAAAACACTCAAACATTGAGGATAAAATTTATATTTAGCTATGGTGTGAATACATGTAGCGCATTGCGGAGCGATTCGAGCAAGAGGGCTCTTCTTCTGATCCCTCGGTGAGGGGTCAAATACAGGAAGAGTTGGTACAAGTAGGACTTAGAATGCAACATTTTGGAGCCCTTCTCTTAGATCTTGGTGGTTCACTCTTGACCCTCCGATTGGAACAATCAACTGTAAGCTTTTTTTTTCTTTTTTTTTCTTTTTTTTTTTAAATTCTTAATATTTTTGGGTTATGGAATTTGATATTGCAAAGAAATTAATTGATGTTATATATATTTAGATTGACTTCCAAGATCTTGCTCGAAGGGTTATATCTACCAACTCTCCAATGGATGTGTTTCGTGCTGTGGTTGAGAGTTCTGCTCGAGTTTCTGGCAGTAGTAGTCATGATATTGCTAATGAGTTGTGCAGCGATGAGTCCCTTGCTGAGGTGAGTCTTTTCTTCTTTTAAAACGCTCAATTATAAGTCCCTCGACTCTTAATGTTGCTAATGCTTCACGAGCTTTCTAGATTACATTTATTAGTTCTCGTACTTTAAAGGGTCTTTGACAACTTTCTAAACTTGACACTTGAACTTTAATCAGTTTGTGATAACTTCGTGACTTTTCAAATTTGAACCTGATAGGTGAATAATGTAGAATCTATTCGTTTAACACTTAGAGTGGCATCTGGTGACTATGTTATATAAGAATTATTTGACGAGTTGATTTGTTAGGTGAGTTTTTAGTAGCGCAAATGTAAGCAAATAGAGTTAATAGAAGCAAATAGAGTTGTTAGGTGAATAATGTAGAACTAAAGTCTCTAGACCTTTGACTTTAGTTCATTTAATTCAATTTGGTCTCCATACTTTTAATTTTGGTTCAAATACTTGGTGACTAATTTGGTCCCCTCAATTTTATTGTTTTCTCGTTTTTTCGGTCATGCTTTTAGTTTTAGCATGACACCTAACTCACTAAAATTCTTGAAAATGGAATCATGAACTTGTTTTAAAGTTTTTTCATTGTGTATAGAGTTTAGGCTTAAAATTTGAAAATAGGGATATAATTGGTTACTTTTTAAAAATGCAAGGACGAAAATGAACATTTTGAAAGTGCAAGAGACTAAAATGAATCCAAGCAAGTATAGAGACCAAAATGAATGTTTTAAAAGTATAAGAACCAAAATGAACCAAAATAGTAGTAGTTAAAGCTTTAAAGTTTGAAGACATTCGTATAATAATGCTTGGAATTTGATATCGAGTATATATAAATCCAAAATTTAGATATCGAACTTATAATGTAACCTGGAATTTTGAGCCATTTGTACATCGAGTTCTCATGGGATCCTTGTGATTTTTTTGTAGGACTATTTAGAGATGTTATCAAGTGATATAAACCGGCGTTTACAAATCCAAGTGATAGACAAATAATGCCTCTTGAAGGATGTGGAGATTTGTGGCTGAAATTTCAACAGTGCCTTTGCTGCTACTGCTGATTGGATATTAGTTTTCTCAAGTTTTTTTTTTTTTTTTTTTTTTTTTTTTTTTTTTTTTTTTTTTTTTTTATATAATGCTTCTCTTGCCTTTTCTTTTTTATTTTATTTTATTTTATTTTATTTTATTTCATGTGCATTGTCTTTTTTATAGACAAATGATGCTCTAAAGTAAGTTATGTTATAATCCTTTATATGATGCTTTTGCTTTAATTGTATATTCTTTAGGCTGTAAAATACATTTTTGCTGATATGATCCGATTTATTTTCGGATTCTTTAATATTATTATGTAAAATTTTATTTTGTTTTACCGACACCACTATTCTTCTATAAGGATAAAAACCATATTAGAGAGCAAAACAAATGCTATAGAGAAATAATCCTTTTTCAAGCTATTGAATTTCTAAATGTTAACCTCTCGAATTGAATCGGAAAAAGAAAAAAATCTATTAAAAACCCAATACATTTGTTTACTTTTTTTAAAAAAAATTTTTTTTTGACAATATGTGGGGTGGAGGTATTCGAACCACAGACCTTTCGCTTATTAGCACAAGCCTTATACCAATTGAGCTATGTTCATGTTGGCAATACATTTGCTTATTTACATATGTGGTTCGAATCCCTCCAAGTTAAACCAAACATACTCTAAATTAAATTAACTGCAACTTTTTTTTGACAATATATGGGGTGGGAAGATTCGAACCACAGACAATCATTAGAATAACTTTACGCCAATTGAGCTATGCTCTTATTGACGTTTGGTTTAACTTCTTGAGTGTTTAATTTTGAAAAAAAAAATTATAGTATATGACAACCACTAAAAATGATTTATTAAAAAATGAGATTGAGAAATAAATCATTTGGAGGAAAACCATTGAAAGTAAATTTTTTAAAAACAGTTTTTTTTTAAAAAAAAAAAAAAAAAAATTGAAAAAGAAATGCTTCATTAAAGAGAAATAAATGATTCAGTACACGACCCATTAAACACCCCAACTAACCAAGAGGGGAGAGGGGAAACCAACAACCATGATCATCTTCCGAAATAGAAGAGATCTCAAAACCGGAAAATGAACGAGAAACAGGGGCAGAGGTAGAAATGCGCGCCAAACAATAGGCAGCCTCATTGCTCTCTCTTGGGCAAAAAACAAAAGACACTTCCCCCAAAGACTCCTTGAGACGGAGAATCTCCTCCACCAGATGGGAGATTTCAGAAAAGTCTTATTCTTCTCCATTAAGGAGGCGAACGACTCCAATAGCGTTTGACTCAACCACGATCGGAGGGATGATAAGCTCGATGGAACGCTCGATCAAAGAAGGTACGCGTCGTTTTTAAATAGGTAATAATGAGTGTTTAAATCAACAACACTTAAATACCTTAATTTTTTTAAAAAAAGTAAACTAGTTGCTTTTCTTTTTGTTCTAAATTTAAAAGTTAAAACTATGTCCTTTTTATTTAACGGTGAAAAATATATTTTCATTATTATTTTTAAAAAAGAAAACGGTTCCCGTACATTGAAGACGTGGCCGAATGCAATTGGTTAAGCTTTGTGAAGCCATAGTCTCTCCCGCAGAAGACCACTCACTAAGAGAGTCCGCCTTCGTGTTGGGGGTTTTCTCTGTTGCAGTTCTTCTTCTTCTTCCATGGCGCCTTCAGCTTCGTCAAGCTCAGCCCCTGAATTCCAAATGCCCAAAAAACCACTTGGTCTGTTCGCTAACGCCCTAAAACGCAAGGATAGCTTCATTCAGTTCTTCGCCATGACTGGTATTTTGCTCCTAAGCGTCCGATCTTTGGGTCAGAAGTACCGTATCCACGACCTTCAAGAGGACACTTCGGCTCTCAAACAAGAACAGGAATCCCTAATTGATCGTATGAAGAACATCAAGCGCAGCCTCCTTCATGAGGCGTCTCTCGAGTCCACTGGTCTCTTCGCATCCAGGCTTCGCCTTCTCTTCAGCGAAGAAGATTGACTGCTTTGAGTCCTCAATCAGTGAGTTTGTAGTCTTGGTTGTTATTTGCTTCATGCTTGTGTACCCAATTTACTCGATTTTGGGATGTTCCCTGCATTTCTGTTGTTGCGGTTTGTAACCTTCCAGAATGCTTGGTGACGCCTTCCATTTTCGTTTTTGAGTAATAAAGAGGCCAATTCAATCCTTGATTAAGTTTTTTTGTTCCGTTGATTGTTGGTTATTCTGTATTGGGTAGTTGAATTTGGTGATTCAAGCAATACAAAACCCTAGTGATTCAGGGTTTTAGTGATGATTTTGCCTTTTCATAGACTCCATCCCCCACGGGGTTACGGATTTATCGTGTGTCATAATTCTTTCCACTCAGACCTTACGGGTGATTTTGCTTCGAGCTCTGTAAAATTACGCTGAAGAAAACATAGATGAAAGAAATTATGAACGTTTTTGGAAACTTCCGAATACCTGTAGGAAATTGTTCTTCCTGGCTGACTCATGATTTATATTTCATACGGGCCTCCTGTTTCTTCTTGAGGTAATTCTGATTTTTAATTTTTTCAGGTTAGGGTGGAATATCCTTAGTGATTAAAGAATTTTGCATTTAGATATTGAGTTAGATTGATAGATAGATCGCTAGGCTTGCAAAAAATGGCAGCTGAGAACGGGAAGTCTGCTAGTTGCCCGGATCGTATGCAACATCTAGTTCTTTTTACCTTCAACTCGAATATGTGTCGTTAAAGCTCTGATTGTGTAATATTTTCTGGAAACATTTTTGGCACAAGGATACTACAAAGCTTATGGTGTGCTGTTATTGTGATGTAGGATAAACGAATCCATTCTCCAAAGAGCTATAGCTGATAGGTGAACTTTTTGGACCTTGAACCCATCTCTTTAAAGACATCGCTCATAAAACCAAACGCCCACCAACGAGCCAGTGGAAAAACTTCCATGGGGCTCCTTGGTCCCAATACCAACGTGCATAGGGTAGAATAGATGTGCCGGTTCTTCTAAAAGTCGCCGTTAATAAGAGAGAATTCGATTTGTGCCCACATGTTCTAGTGATGTCTGCATCATTATCCTTTTCTTAGAAAAAACTTCCTCTAGAGTGCACCCACCCTATGGGATTTGAACATGGACCGTGGAGTTTATACGGAGTGATGTAGAACATGTGAACTAATTCTCTCAAAAGTTGCAGTTGTCCTTCACATCACTCATGACCAAGTACGAGAACAGTCACACTCTTAAGCCATTTCTATTCGGACCCATCTACTTAGGAGCATTTCGTATGAATCAATAGGGTGTACCCAATAAGAGGGGGAAAAGATTTCCATATGGCCCTCCCCTGGTGATGGATGGCATCATCATAAGAGAAGCTACTTCAAACTTTGTATTTGAGCATTACCATATATAGTTCAGTACCGCTACATTCATCCTAGACTCAATAGAGTTATTTAATGATCTTGCTTAGCCTTCTTTTTCTCCATATGCTTTTTTTTTTCTTTGAGATCAGTGACTGTTCGGGTTAGTTTGCATGCACCTTGACTATTATCACATGATAATCACCCGACTCTACCCTAATACATTTAGTTTTCAAAAGTTTGGGCACATTTTCTAGAGCTCAGAGCTTATCAATAGCATTGATCAAATTTCTCAATATTTGGGGTATTCTATTCCCAACTAATTGCATTTTTTATTGATTGGCCTGCCTGGTCAAGTGAACTCTGTTGGTATTTCTGGGATTGGGCATCAAAATTGTAACCCAATGGTGAAATTTTTTCAATCATTTGCCTATTCCATTCTCTCTTTTGAGCAGAGGGTGTCGTTAACAGAGAATCCGAACCTTGATTTGAAATGATTTATAGAAATGATGAGCATTTGATTTAAAAATAACGTGTAGCCCTTGGAGTTTAAATCCAATGGCGCGTTAACTCAGCACTGTTGCAATGCTACAGGTTCTGTAACTTTGCCGCGTTTTGAGGTATCAGGTTGCTTAGCTTGGCGTTTTGGTTTCAATAATGTTCAGTCCACATGCAGCAAAAGGGGAGGTTGGCAGCTGTCTGTGGGTCAGCGTTGTTTATAGTGATAATTTGAACTTATTATATGGTTTTAGCGCCTCTTGCGGAACGTTTTCAAATTCTAGATTTGACACTTTCTTTTTTTAAATTCTCAGAACAGTGCCTTTCTGTTGCTTTTGGTGACCTCTTTATGCTCAAAATGGTCTTTTTGTTGGCTAATTACTGCAAAGATTTGCCTCTATATTCGATTTGTTTCTTTATGTGAATTTAAAAATACCCGGAGGATAAAATACCCTCCAAAACTGAGCTATTTGAGTTTTGTTCTATTGTAAATGTAGAAATATACTTTGTTATACTGAAGCACTTGTACCTTCAATAATAATAAAATGCATTTACTTTTTTAGTTATGACCTTCAACCTTGAATTTACTTCTATTTAATTCTTGTTTTTAACATTGTCAATCAATTTGTGATATGACATGTCTATAGGATATGGTAACCTACCAGACATACTATTGATTATTCTCTATTAACATTTTGGGTGTTAATGACAAAAATAAAATTTAGAAGCATATATTTTTTTTTAGAATATTACACCACTAACTTCAGACGAAATCTTTAATGTTTATGAAAAATTATTAGTTTGGTCCATAACTTTTCAAGGTTCTATCTAGTATCTAACTTATCTCTAAAATAGGTTCTTGAATTTTAAATTTCATTTCTCACCAGTTTCTAAAGTTTAAAAGTGTCTAACTGATTTTTGAACCTAGTAAGTCTTTGTCACATTCGATATTTTCTAAGATTCACGGGTGGATCACACATAATTGAAATATTAGGATTTTATATCTTATAGCTTTATAAATATTTATTATGACTCGGATCTATTAGATACAAGTTTATTATATATATACTTTGAGAGTTGGACTTGAACTTTTTATACATAAACCACTGAATGAGCTCACTAGCCTTCAAAACCAAGCCATGTGAGAGACATACATGCAAAATTCATTATATAATGTTAATGTGAGACCCCACCACCGACACTCCACACTCTCATTCTGCTCTGTTTTTTTTTTCTCTCTCTGATAACAATTCTACTGTGATGTGTTGTATGACTTGTGTCCCTCTGTGCTTTCCATTCTTTTATTTATTTCCATTTATTCTTTCTTTTGCGGCTAACTCTCCTCTTCTAAGCTCCAACCCACCGTTTTCCTCTTCCCTCTATGCCTCTTTAAATACTCACTCATCTCTCCTCTTCAATCCTCACCTTTCACCCTTCCTTTCCCATTCCCACAATCCAAAATGCTTCCTCTCTGCGCATTCCTCTGCCTCCTCGCCGCCGTCTCTGCAGAAAATCCCTACCGCTTCTTCACCTGGAATGTCACCTACGGCAACATTTACCCTCTCGGCCTTCGCCAGCAGGTTCCTTCATTCTTCTATTCTCCCTTTAACCATTTCTGTATTTTGTTTGATCTGATCGTTAATGGCGCCCATGATCTGTTCTTTTGCAGGGAATTCTCATCAATGGCCAGTTCCCTGGCCCTGACATCCACTGCGTCACCAATGACAACCTCATCATCAATGTCTTCAATAGCTTGGACGAGCCCTTCCTCATTTCCTGGTAACTACATTTACTCTCTCTCTGTTTCCTCTCAGTTTCAGTCGGCAAAATGGAACTGGCCAAAAAAAAAAAGAAAAGTAAAGTGAAACAACCACCGCCCCACTTATACTTGTGAAATTTCTGTACTAGAGTTCAGTGCGAGAGTTTTTGTCGTGTTGTCTACTTGTAATTAGTTTTTTATTGCACAGATCTGACTCTTCAAGCGTTCATTGACTTGTGTTTTTATATCAGTTCCATGCTTTGTTCTATTTTAACACTACATATTCTATAAATCTTTGAGTCAATTTGTAAATTATAATGTAAAACATATTTATAGAGGGAATGCGAGATTAATTTGTTTTTTAAAAGAATTAACCATAAACTAACTTTGAGGACTAAAATTGAGATTAATGGAAAGTAGGAGACTAAATTTGAACATTTGAGAGATTAAAATAGAACAAGCTTTAAAGTACAAAATTTTAAATATTTAACATTTTTTTTTACTTACTTTACTTTTAAGCATGTTTTGGTGTCTTTGAGCTTGTCCTCCTACTCTACTCTACTCTACTTCACTACTCTTTTGAGGTGCTTTTTGGCTGTCTGTGAGTGCTTCTAGTCTGTGTCCCATTTGGATCTGGCTGCTCTTGTTTGTGTTAGATTTGATGTTTTTGTTCTTTTGACTAAAACTAGATTGCTTTTGGAAGACTGTAATTAAATTTGTTTTTAATTGTTGCCACCGTTTTTATGTTCGAATATGGCTTGAATTCGAAGGGAAATAATTGAAGAATGGAAGTTTGTTTGCTGAGAAAGCTTCCATCATCTCATGATTAATGGAAGTGATTTGAGTAATTAAGAAGCTCACGGGAGGAAGCATTGATTATTTGGATAATTTGATTTTCTTTTTGTGGTCCACTTTTTTTACGAGTGCTTTTATGATACATGTACCAGAAAGCAGAGCAGAGTGGGTTGATTGGGATATTTGACCCACCCAAGGAAAATTCAACACCTTCGGTTTTTCTTCTTTTTCTTCCTTTCCTCTAATGGAACTTTTAAAATGACTGCTTCAGTCCCATCTGCTTTTTTGATCTAAACTTTCAAAATACCCATTTTAATTTCCAAGCTTCTTTTTCTTTTTTTAAAAAAAAAAGAAAAAGAAAGAAGAGAGAATTTTAACAATAAAGATGGGATTTGCCTCTTTGATAAGAATATATGTCTTAATCAATTGAATTATTCTTAATTTAACAAAATTTTATGAAGTGATGTAGGCACCGTTTGATAACTATTTGATTTTTGAAAATTATGTTTGTTTTTTTTTTTTTTCAAATTCTCTACAATGGTTCTCATCCTTTTAAGGATCCAATTTGAATTCCTAACAAAATTTCAAAAACAAAACAAAATTTTGAAAACTACTTTATTTTGTTTTCAAATATTGACTTGGTTTTTTAAAACAAGGAAGAAAGTAGATACTAAAACAAATAAATTATATGTGAAAGTAGGTGGGTATAAGTTTAATTTTCAAAAACCAGAAACTAAAAACCAAATGGCGGGCACATTTGAATTTGACTTAAATGATTTTTTTTTCAAAACTTACATGGAAGTCATAGATTTAAACCAAACAAACCACTGTTTTACAATGAAAAAATATATATATTTTCTGGTTGGAATATTCTTATCATCTTACATTGGAATTCGAATTCTGCAATGCAGGAACGGAATTCAACAGAGAAGAAACTCATACGAAGACGGTGTTTATGGAACAACGTGCCCAATCCCTCCAGGGAAGAACTTCACCTACATTCTGCAAGTGAAGGATCAGATCGGAAGCTTCTACTATTTCCCGTCTCTGGCCTTCCACAAGGCCGCCGGCGGTTTCGGCGGCATCAGAATCCTCAGCCGCCCCCGGATTCCGGTCCCCTTCTCCGATCCCGACGGCGACTACACCGTCCTCATCGGCGACTGGTACAAGTCCAATCACACGGTACGTTAAATCTTAATCTTCTCCGCCGATTCTTAACCTCTTTCCTGCGTCGGAGAATTTTTTTAAAAATGAAATGTTGGAAACTGGGGAATGGGCGGTCGGTGATTGGGCGGCGAATGCGGATCGCATTATCGCATTGGCATTCTCGCTAGTTCTTGCGTCGGTAGCTGGTGGGGTCCACTCCGTGACTTGAATTATTGGCGACCGAATCAAATGTTCGCTTTTTCGTTCGGTGGGGTTTAATGAATTGGGAATGGTCGTATCAAAAGCTTTGAATATAATTATTACTGGAATTTTATTCATTTATGGAAATTAAGATCCACGTTAGATATTCAAACATTTTTTTTTAATTTTTTAATTTTGCATTAAGACCCATTTTAGTGGCCAATAGTTTAAAAAAAAAAATTATTTAATGGGAATTTAAATTATATTTACTGTTTTGTTCGTACATGTCTGTATAGACACGTGTTGACTTCACATGTAGTAAAATTGGAAAAGTTTTCACTAGATAACATAGATTTAATATGTATTCTTAAAAAAATGTTATAATTTTTTTTTTTCAATCATACCATAAGTCTAGATTTGAATTTGAGTGTAATTTGGATTATTCTATTTTAGTAAAATTTCAAATTGTTATATATACTTGAAAATATATATATATATATATATATATAAATGCTTTTGGGTATCTAAATGAATTCAAGTTTTTATTGAGATGTTAAAGAAAAATTAATGGTGATAAATAAAATGTTTTTATAAAAAAAAAATTATAAGCTAAAATATAATATTTTAAGTTTTTTTTAAAAAAAAGAATTAAATAATGTTTCTACGAGGTTTGAAGGTCAAAACAAGGATATATGTTTTAACTATTTGAATATTTGAAGGTTGAGAGAAAAAATAGAATGAAAAAGATGAAAACAAAAAAATAGAATGAAAAAGATGAAAACAAATTGAAGTTTATGATCGGATAGGATCTTAAAAGCTTTAAAGTTTTAAGTATATGGTATTTCATTCTTCTTTTCAAATGGGTAGATTACTTTTTATTTTACATATATATTTAAAATGTCATTTGAAAATTTGGGCATGGTGTATAGACCTTGAAGGCTCATTTGGATCGTGGTAAGAAGCTTCCATTTCCGGATGGAATTCTCATCAATGGCCGTGGCAATGATACCTCTTTCAGCGTTGAACAAGGTACATTCCCTGGGTTAATTAAGTTAACTAAATTACTGATTCAAAGGGAAATGGCTGTTCAATGGAATGAAGATGATTGTATATTTCAATGCTGCTGCAGGAAAAACTTACAGGTTGAGAATTTCAAATGTGGGGCTGCAGCATTCCCTCAACTTCCGAATTCAAGGTCATAAAATGAAGCTTGTAGAGGTGGAGGGAACACATACCCTTCAAACAACCTACTCCTCGCTCGACGTTCACGTTGGTCAGTCGTACTCTGTGCTCGTCACGGCTGACCAGCCATCTCAGGACTACTACATTGTCGTTTCCACTCGCTTCACTTCTCGGGTGCTCACTACCACTGGCATTCTTCGTTACAGTAACTCTGCTGGCACTGTCAAAGGTCCCCCTCCCGGCGGTCCTACGATACAAATTGATTGGTCCCTCAACCAAGCCCGCTCCATTAGGTTAGATACTTTCTATTCGCCATACTTTTCAGCTTGAATCAAGTAGTAATAGGCTATAGGTTAAACAACGTGTAAGCTTTAGCTTTTGGATTTAACTATAGTTTAATGTAGTATTAGAGAATAGGAAGTTTTAGTTAATATTAATAGTTTACATATTGAACTTGTGAACCAGATTAATATCCGAGTCCATACATAGTGTTCGAGTCCATTCGAGTCCAAGCTGTAAGCTTTGCCCTGTGGTTTTCCCTGTCTTGGTATAGACTTGATTATGTCTTTTTTCCTTTTTGCAGGACCAATCTTACAGCCAGTGGACCAAGGCCAAACCCACAAGGGTCATATCACTACGGTCTCATAAACACAACCAAAACCATCATACTTGCAAGTTCTGCTGGTCAAGTCAACAGCAAACAAAGGTATGCGGTTAACAGCGTCTCCTTCATCCCTGCTGACACTCCCCTGAAGCTTGCCGACTTCTTCAAAATCGGAGGCGTTTTCCGGGTTGGAAGCATCTCCGATAGGCCTACCGGTGGAGGAATCTACCTCGACACATCTGTGATGGGTGCAGACTATAGAGCATTTGTTGAAATTGTGTTCCAAAACAATGAGGACATTGTCCAAAGTTGGCATATTGATGGCTACTCTTTCTTTGTGGTCGGGTAAGCTCGCATACGTCAATTACACTGGTGTGTTTGTATTAATATCTGATGATTGGTCTATGGTTCAAAAACTCGATTTCTGAAAGTGTTTTATTTTCAGCATGGATGGAGGCCAATGGACACAGTCTAGCAGAAACCAGTACAATCTCCGGGACGCAATAGCTCGTTGCACGACGCAGGTGAGCATTGAGTTTCGACTCCCTTCTGGCTTTCTGCCTCACAAATCCTCTGTTCAAATGTCCTGAAGATGGTGTTTGGTGCAGGTATACCCTTTTTCATGGACTGCAATTTACGTGGCCCTCGACAATGTAGGGATGTGGAATGTAAGGTCGGAGTTTTGGGCTAGACAGTATCTCGGACAACAATTCTACCTCCGCGTCTATACACCATCGACTTCACTTAGGGACGAGTTCCCTATTCCAAAGAATGCTCTTCTGTGTGGCAAGGCAAGTGGTAGACACACCAGACCACTCTAAATCAGTAGCATTTCAAATACTTAGACACCCCCACAAGGTAGTAAAAGTTTATCTTAGCTTTAATGTATGATGAAAAAGCAAAGTCTCTTTGCTTTCATATTGTTGTAGCCAGGAGTATCTATAGTAGTTAGACTGCCCCCTCGGATCGACCCCAGCTCGGGGTTGGGTCACATTCTTTCGCTAGATATAATTGGATTTCCTTGCCCATTTGGTCATCCTTTTCTCTATGATAATGTTACCTATCAACGTTATTTGATATCAAGATTGTTTTGCTTTGAGGTGTGGATAGAATCTACCCTTCCAAAATAACGTGTATTTTGCATAATTTTTATTGTTAGTTTAGAATCTAAATGTTATTGTGCAGCGTGAATCTTGATTGAAGAGAGAATATTTAATGTGGATGTCACTTTTATTGTTGAACTTTGTGACTCCTTTGATTAGAGCGTCGGATATTATTAATAGATGTTTTTTTTAGACATGTTTGAAAATGATTTGAGATTGGCCCGATGTTTTTTAGTATGGTAAGAAATACTTGCGTTGCACAGCTATAATTTAAAGTAAAAAAATACAAATAAAAAAAATAAAATAATTAGAAATTAGAATATCTTTTAATTTTATTAAAAAGAAGATATTCATTACAACATCTTTTTATTTATGTGTGTAAAAATTAACTTCAAATATATATAAAAATTATTTGTATATTAAAACATGTTTGAAAGTCATTTACGTACAAAATAAATGTTTTTCAACATTTACAATTTTATTTCATTTTAGTTATAATTTAAATGATAATTAAATTTTTTTTTTTGCCAAGACAAATAAGGCTCATTAATAATAATGATAATAATAATACATATTTATGACATTGACCATCAAAACCTTAAATCACATATTGTTCTTCATTTCTTCTTGCCGTCACCCACCACCTATTCTTTCTTTAGATTTTTCTTATGTTTATTTAAAAAAAAAAAAAAAAATAGACACATGTTTCTAATTTACTTTTTCACAAACTATGTTTGCCTCGGTTGTGGACCACCCATGCTATAATTACTTCACCCCAATAGCTTCCCTTTCCCTTCAATTAATCAATTTATCTTTTTGTCAACCTTTATGGCTATTATTTGGTTTTGTAAATCTCCCTCTTCCTCTAAGAAATCTTATTGTTTAGCATAAAAGTTGACATCATTTAAAAGAAAAAATGAATCTTCTTTAAAAAAAAAAAAAAAAGAACAAATAATTAATTAGAAAATGAATTTTCCAATGAATGGTGCTTGAAAATAGAAGAGTCTATAGGTTTCTATGTATTAAAAATAAAGGGGTACATTAATT
The DNA here is from genome assembly GCA_017139565.1 of Luffa aegyptiaca. NCBI lineage: Eukaryota > Viridiplantae > Streptophyta > Magnoliopsida > Cucurbitales > Cucurbitaceae > Luffa > Luffa aegyptiaca. The sequence continues at coordinate 48,761,834 of CM029406.1, read as the reverse complement.
AATATTTAATAATGTGTATTAAATTGAAAAGCTAGCTTTGGTGGGGTTGTGAGACGACTATCTTAATCCAACCCATCTCTTTCCCCTCTTGCATTTATGTCTTGATTCCAATATATCCAATGGAATTAGGTAAAATAGGCACGTGTTTAAAATCCCGAGGGCAAAATGGGGAGATAAAGTTTCTCCCTATAGCGACTTTTATAGATAGTATAGATATAGAGACTTTTATAGATAGTATAGATATAGATATAGATTATTATTTTCCTATGTATTTAATTTTGTTGACTACTTGAGTTATATCTACTAAAATATGCTAGAGAATATTTTTGGGTTAAAAAATTAAACAAAAGCACTATAATTATACCCGACCGAGTCGTCCAGGTCCCACTCATCTCTTTACTAGCCCAATCAAATCCCACCTTATCCAGCCCAGTACACTACAACCCAATCCCCTTTATTGAAAAAGAAATATATATTTGGATGCACAATGATGTGTAGGTACGATTCTATATACCACAATTAAATTTTTTACAACTAAAAAGAGAATGGTAGCCAACAAGAGCATAGTTCAACTGACATAAAGTTGTATTGATAACCGGTTCAAATCCCACCACCCCCATATTGTCAAAAAAAAAAAAAAAAAAGAGAGAATGGTAAAAAAGGAGAATTTTTTTTGAAAAATACGTACACATTGTTATCCAAGTGTTATCAAATAAAAAATTTGAACCTCTATCCTCTCGATCGAGACATGCAAATTAAGCTAGGCTCACTTTAGGAATGAGATATGTTTGGATAGACTTTCAACTATCAATTGATGTATAATTATTTTATTTCCCAATTTATAGACCAAACCGACTGATTCGAATGAAATTCAGTTTAAAATCGGTTCGGTTTATTGTTCAAAATTGAATATTAAACCGGAAATATTGGTCCGGTCCTGGTCAGCTAAGGTGTCCTTTTGGTTTTAATCCTTTATTCTCATTTCCCACTCCGTATCTAGAGCATTCGCTTGTTGAAAACGACGTCGCTTCTGTTTCTCAAACTCAACTCGTTCTAAGCATGGAAAACCTAGTGTGTGGTAGTCCGTAACTATTTTCGACAGGATCCAACTTCATTCAAATACCCAACCGACTTTCTCTGTTCTCGCTTCTTCATCAAGATTTGGTAATTTTATTCGGTACGATCTTTCTGGGTTTATCGAACTTAGGGCTAGGGTTTTTGTTTCTTTGTTCAAACCTGTTTCCGAGTGTTTATTGGCTCGCTTCGTCCCCGAGTTTCATTATTATGCAATATATTTCATTTTGTTTTTCTGTAATTGATTGAAAAGCGGTGCGCCGTTGCAGGTAGTTCATTCTACAGTTAGGTTTCAGTTTTCATCATTTCTATGGCGGTAAGTTGGTTTCTAGCGACTACATTTTTCCTGACTGTCATTTCTCATAGAGTTTGATATCATTTTTAGCTTTTTTTTTTCTTTGTTACATGAATTTTGTACTTTGTAGGTCGATAAACTTCTGAAAGATGAAGCGAGCGAAGAGAAGGGAGAGCGTGCTAGAATGGTAAGTTTCAATAATTTTGTTGAGTTTTGATTATACAAGCGAGAGAAGTTTTCTCGTTTATTCCCTTCGTAAGTTTAATATTTTTGAATCGCTTTTTCTAGGCATCATTCATTGGCGCTATGGCGATTGCTGATTTGGTTAAGACAACATTAGGACCAAAGGGGATGGTAAGTTCCACTCCTTAGTATACTAAATAATGAGATGGATCCCTTAGGGTATTAGCCTCATTTATTTTTCCTTCCTCTTTTTTTATTCTATCACTACTTATATTTTTTTAATTTCAAGTAAATAAACCTTTACTTTGACTAAAGATCTGAGAAAACATAAAATAGTGGATATTAAATCCACCCCTAATAATTTGATACCAATGTGATAGAATGTGTCTCTATTTCTTATCTTTATTATATGAATCCATGATCGTACATGTAATGCCTTCCAGGATAAAATTCTCCAATCTACTGGCAGAGGACGACAAGTAACTGTCACCAATGATGGTGCCACCATTTTAAAATCTCTCCATATTGATAACCCAGCTGCCAAGGTTCTTGTGGGTATCCTTTCTTTGGTGTTTACCGTGTTTATACTCAAGGAAATTTCGTCACTATTGTAGTTGCAGAAGGTTGTTTAATTCTTGTATGGATACTTTATTTATTTTACTTGAAGTCGTGCCTTTCTTATGGCTTTGAATGGAGAATCCTTAACAACAAGATTAAGATATTTCAAAAGTTCAAGATGATGAAGTGGGTGATGGCACAACCTCAGTTGTTGTTTTGGCTGGAGAACTTCTAAGGGAAGCAGAGAAGTTGGTTGCTTCAAAGATTCATCCAATGACAATTATAGCAGGTTTTTTTCTTCTTATAAAAATCTTGGCATCATGTTATTTTAGAGGAATACCTCTCAAATGATTTTGTCTTGTCTTCTTTCTATGTGCGTGTGTGTATGCTGGACATCTCTCTCTCTCTCCTCTTTTTCATTATATGGAAATGTGATGGATTATTTTGATTCTTTTTTTCCTGGTACCTTTTACCTTGTGGTGAGTATAAGATCCTAAAGCTTGTGATGATTCATTTGAAACTTTCAGGTTATAGAATGGCTGCTGAATGTGCTCGTAATGCCTTGCTGCAGAAAGTGGTGGATAACAAAGCAGATTTAGGTAGTATGGCCATTTTCTATCATTTTATCTTCTCTTGGTCTAGCGTGAGACTGTTAAATATAGATTTTTTAATCAGAGACTATAAGTTTCAAATCTTATATGGACTGTAACTGTATATTCTGAAGTGTCACATTGCCCTTTTCAGAGAAATTTAAATCAGACTTGATGAAGATTGCGATGACTACCCTGAGTTCCAAAATTCTATCACAAGACAAGGAGCATTTTGCCAAATTGGCCGTGGATGCTGTAATGAGGCTAAAGGTGAATGCTCACTCTTCCTCCATTTATTGTGATTTGGGTAAAAATTCTGTATGAACAAGTTTGATTGCAAGTTTAAACATTATGATGTTTATTGCTGCTATTTGATGGATACTGTTCCTCATCTTATATGTGCTATGTTTATGTGTCTGTTAGAGATAAGGAGGGACATTAAAACTATGTGTAGCTGTTTTCATGTTGTGTCGGTTTCTTATATTCCATACCATTGGGTGTGTGGGTTCTATTTGATATTTACTGTGTTGAAATTGCAGGGGAGCACAAACTTAGAGTCAATTCAAATTATCAAGAAACCTGGAGGATCGTTGAAGGACTCCTTTTTAGATGAAGGGTGAGTTTTCCTTTTGTTTTTGAAGGACCTCATTAGGTAATCTAATTATTTAAGTAGACATAATTTATGACCGTTTTCTGAAAAGTGCTCTAGTGATACAAGTATACTTACTACATCTACAAATACACATTTTTTTTTATATTTGAGTTTGGGATTGTATTTTCTTATTTCAGGTTTATTCTTGACAAAAAAATTGGTATTGGCCAACCCAAACGCATAGAGAACGCCAAAATTCTAGTGGCGAATACTGCTATGGACACTGACAAGGTCAAGATTTATGGTGCTCGAGTTCGTGTTGATTCAATGGCAAGGGTTGCTGAGATTGAGGGTGCCGAAAAGGATAAGATGAGAGAGAAGGTGAAGAAGATAATTGGTCATGGAATCAACTGCTTTGTTAACAGACAGTTGATCTACAATTTCCCAGAAGAACTATTTGCAGATGCAGGAATACTTGCTATTGAGCACGCTGATTTTGATGGCATAGAGCGTCTTGCTTTAGTAACTGGTGGTGAAATTGCTTCAACTTTTGACAATCCCGAATCTGTGAAACTTGGACATTGCAAGTTGATTGAGGAAATTATGATTGGCGAGGACAAATTGATCCATTTTTCAGGTGTCGAAATGGGTCAGGCTTGTACAATTGTGCTAAGGGGTGCAAGGTATTTTCAAGAATCCAGTAGATTTTATTTTCCAGTAATTTTAAAGTGCATTTTTACATGTCATTTGACAGAAATACATGATGCTCTTGTTTTTTATGCCAAATAAACGTTGAGTGTTTCTCCATGTTTCTTTTTTTCTTTTTCTTGGTATTAAGAGAATTATTAGGTATTAAGGGTATGTTAGTCATTAGTTAAGGAGTTTGTTAGAGGGTTTGGGTGAGTTAAAAATGTTGAAGACAGACCTCGATTTAGTTAGTTTAGGCTTGAGTGCTCTCAAGAAAAGGAGGGTCTAAGTTTCTCAAATTACTTGCTTTATCTTGTAGCTCGTTTCATTTCGCAATATATTTTAGGTTCTATCAATATTTTGGTCGGTTGTTAATGATTTTTTCAATGTAATATTGTTCTTACGTTTCTATGAATGGTTTATTTCTGATAAAAAATGAATGGAAAATATCATAAAGTGCTTTTGGTGAAGAAGGTTTTGTCGCCTATGGTTGTTACCACTTACCACCATGCAATTGGTGTCCAACATAAACCCTCAGTTGGAATTTTTCAATGGTCATTTTTACATTTACATATTTATCTTGGAGCTGTTTCATCGCATTGTTATATGTTTTGACAGTGCTATTTTTGCGTTGTGTTTTTGTTCTTTGCCAGCCATCACGTCCTTGATGAGGCAGAAAGGTCTCTGCATGATGCCTTGTGTGTACTGTCTCAGACAGTCAATGACAGCAGGGTCCTGCTTGGAGGTGGATGGCCCGAGATGATTATGTCAAAAGAAGTGGATGTGTTGGCTAGGAAGACTCCTGGGAAGAAATCGCACGCTATTGAAGCTTTTTCACGGGCTCTACAGGCTATTCCAACAATTATTGCTGATAATGCTGGGTTGGATAGTGCTGACTTGATTGCACAGCTCCGGGCTGAGCATCACAAGGAAGGTTGTAATGCAGGGATTGATGTCATCTCTGGATCGGTAAGTGTCGATATTGAAACATATTTTAGAAGGGTAATACCTTGATTGCCATAAAGTAATCGTTGCAGTGACTACACGTCATGTGCAGGAAGATCCAGTTCTTTATGATTTTATTAATCCTCGTGCTCTTGTCATGTTATCTAATTGATTGTTAGTAATACATTTTTGTCATGTTATAATATTGAAGCTCAATATGACAATGGCTGCAAACTGAAATTTGTCTATAGATTGTCATCATTACCTTTGATTTCATCTCATACTTGTTCGGTAGAGAACTTGTTAAGTTAATCAACCAGCATTGTCCAACCTCATTAGTTTGCGGTTGTGAGAAAAACTAGTTTCATAGTTTTAGCATCATCTGTATTACAGGTCGAGTCCCCTGAAGCTATGTCGTTGATACACATAACAAAGAGATTACCTGTTTATATGCAATACTTTATGATATTGCAAAATCTTTAATCCTTTCTGTCACGATATATATATATGGCAGGTAGGAGATATGGCAGAACTTGGTATCTCAGAGTCATTCAAAGTGAAGCAAGCCATATTGCTTTCTGCAACAGAGGCAGCTGAGATGATTCTTAGAGTTGATGAAATCATCACTTGTGCCCCGCGGAGGAGAGAAGATAGGATGTAGAAGAGTGGCTAGATGTGGCAATGACATCTTCTGTAAGGACTGTTATCTTATGGCCTATTTATTGCCATCAATGTTCTGAATGTTTGTTATATGTAAGGCTGGATTTTGTAGGGAGGTTGCATTTTCTTGCAAGAGTTTTGGGGTTTTCACTGCCAAGTTTTTCTGACCGTGTGGGTAATGCCATTCATTGAATAACTTACAAGAGGGATGCAAATGTTGTTTGGGTTTGACTACTTTATCCTTGTGTTTCTTTTACCTTTTTTTTTCTCCGTTCATCGCCAAAGGATGTTTGTGTTCTTGGATTCTGAATTAAGGAAGTTAAAAGGAGCAGCAACGAGTAGTTTGATTGACAAACTATTCTAGGAAGCACGTGTTCTTGTTGATTCTTAAGTTCCTAGATGTTGAAGCCTCTCATCTGAGAGGTTTGTTCAGGCTTTTTGTACTTTGACCTTTTATTTCATTATATATAGTTTGTTTTGTTTCAGAATGAACTGGTTAAGTGTCATAATTAATTCAGTTACTACACATGTCAAATTCTTCTTCTGGGAAACATTTATTTGTTGTGTTTGTGAAAATCAGTGTATTTATTGAATTACTCCGTGAATGTACGTTTTTCAAATCACTATTAATAAAAGCAAAATAATTCAAAGTTTGGAGACTAAAATAGACTTGTTCTAAGGTATTTGAATTTCCACCACCAGCACAACTGAGAACAAATTTCAAGCTGTAAACCATTTTTCTTTAGTTCTTTAAAGTGAAAATATTAGGAATAAAATGAAATTCAAACTTTAGCAAAGTAGAATAACATGAATTATGAAGGCAATATGTCGACGTTTTACCTTGCCTGTGGAATCTGGATTGGAAATGGAAACACGATTTTCGTCATGTGTACGAGATCGAACTGATCCAACGATCAAGAATGCGGGATAGAAGTGTACTGCCTATTGCATACCGAAGAGCTTGAGTAAATAGTTTTTATTTAAAAAAAAAAAAAAAAGTAGATGAAAGGGGTTTTTAAGAATATTAAATAATTTTGATAAAAATTAATATTTCAATAATTAGAATATTAAAACACAATTATAATATTCTTATTATATATTTAGATTTAAAGTATGATCACAAATATTTATCTCTATAATGAGAAAACAATCGATAATTTTCAATTAAATGTTATTTCATTGGAAATCAAATGAAATAAACTTTCTTAAATAATTAAAATTAGATTTTTATGGTTTAGTCTTTGTTGTTTGAAAAAATTGGAACAAAGTCATTGAATCAATCAACTGATATGAAAATTGAATCAAATTATTATTCACTAGTATAATGAAATATATATATATTTGTGTTTATTCATGAAATGATGAATTTTGTTCAAATCTTCCTAGTGAACTCTAAATTATTTAAAGGGTAAAATGCACTTTTGGTCCCCGAAGTTTGGAGTTCATGTCTATTTGGTTCCTGAAGTTTCAAACGATACACTTTAGTCCTCCAGATTTGTAAAATCATTCTAAATGGTCCCTGACTTAACTTTAACTTAACGGAATGTTGACTAGACCGTTATATGCTGACTTGGATGGGATGACGTGGCTATTTCATTTGATTACTGGACAAATAAATTGAAAAATTAATTAAGAAAATTAAAATATTAAATAAATTTTTAAAATGGTTTAAACCATATTCCCTTCAAGTGCCCTAGCCGTTCAGAGTTCGAAGACATGTCGTCGGCCTGAGTCATAGAAGAACAGCTTCCACTTGCAGCACTCTCCCATCGGCCGAAACGAGCAACGACCTCAAAACTTTCCTCCTCCGCCGCCGCAAGGCTTCTCTCCGACCAATTTATAAAAATGATTACCAACGAAATCTCATTTGTCCTGAAATTTTCTCATTAGCCAAAAAGAACCCAGAAAAACTTCCGAAGCTTTCTCAAAACCTAACCACTGGGTTATTTCTTCAAATACAAAAACAACAAAATAATTAGATAACAAATGAATTTCTGAAATTTTCTAAGTAGCCAAATAGATCCCAGAAAAACTTCCTAAGCATTCTCATCAACCAACCACATGGGTATATAAAACGAAAAATAAGACAATTACTAATACATAAAACATCATTAGTCATAAAATTTTTCTCAGCAACCAAACAGAACACAAAAATACTTACTGGGAACAAAGACTTCCAAAAATTGAAATCAGTCTTTGGTGCCTCAGCGATCCTCGTCATCCAAGAGACTAACATGATGAGAGAGCCAACAACCAGAGAAAGTGTAGAGGTCAACCGTGGATATGGATACAGTCCGATCTTCACCTTCTTCGCCGTCGCAGAACAATGTCCGACCCATTAATGGCATTTGCAGATTGACTCAAAGAAGAGATCATGATCGAAAGAAAAAAACAGAGATATTGGGCAAAAATTAAGAACTCTAATCGTTCAAGACTCCTCCTAAATGCGATTGCAAAACGACCCGGAAAGCCAACTTTCTAGGAAAATTATAAAAATTAATTTTTTAATTTATTTGCCTAATAATCAAATGAAATAGCCACGTCATCCCATCTATGTCAGCACATAACGGTCTAGTCAACATTCCGTTAAGTTAAAGTCAAGTCATGGACCATTTAGAATAATTTTACAAACCTGAAGGACTAAAGTGTATCTTTTGAAACTTCAGGGACCAAATAGACATGAACCCCAAACCTCGGGGACCAAAAGTGCATTTTGCCCTTATTTAAAATATCTTAGGATTTTAAAAACAAATAAGTGAGCTACTAAGAAGGCTAATGTACCTGATAATCAAATATTTAAATAATAGATAAGCTTTCAATATATATGTATGTTTTAAAGGATAAAAAAAAAAAAATCTAAAACAATAACCTAAAAATAGTTTTTTAAAAAAAGAGAGAGAAAAAAAGGAAAACAAATGGTATATTGTAAATAATAAAAATAAAAATTAAATTTATTTCTTAAAAATAAAAAAATCGGGGGGGGGGGGGGGGGGGACTATTCTTGAAAACCCATATAAATTTCCCTTCCCTCCACGCTGAAGTTCTGAAAAGTGAACTAAACTAACAAATCGGCGGACAAACCTGAAGAAGTTGCTTTCTGGTCTGGGATTTTTTCATGGCGAGCGAACGGGACGAAGTGCAATCTGATCCTGAGGCTACGCTAGTTGCTTCCGCCGCTGAGGAAGCCATTTCTCGGAATGATGAACTGCGGGTGCTTAACGATGTCGTCCTGCAGATGCCTTCTCACGCGATGAAAGACCTGTTGTCGATTGGTGTACGTTTTCTTGTCTTTGAATCTACCTAGGATTTTATTGTCTAAATAGCCGTCGTTAGGAAAGCGATCAATTACGCTCACTTCATAACTTGATAGTTTGCAGTTCGAAGGAAATTCTGGTTGTGTTTGAATGTGCTTGTTTATTTGGTCGCTATCCTTAATTTTTCACTAACTTCAACCTGTAATTTCCATAGTTAAGAAAAGAACGTCGTTAGGAATGCGATCGATGAAAGTATCGCTTCATAACTTGATAGTTTGCAGTTTGGAGGAAATGCTAGTTGTGTTAGAACTTTGAATGTGCTTCTTTATTCGGTTTCTCTCCTTAATTTATCCTCGCAACCTAAAGTTTCATAGTTAATTAGGATTGCGATCGATTTAACTGTCGCTTCATAACTTGACAGTTCGTATTTTGGAGGAAATTCCATTGTGTTTGAACGTGCTTCATTCGTTTGCTATCCTCAGTTTTTTCCTCACTTGAACCTAGGATTTCGTAGCGGAGTGACTATCGTTAGGAAGGCGACCATTACTTTATATCTCGATAGTCTGTAGTTTAGATGAAATTGCCTTTGTGTTTGAATGTGCTTCTTTATTCGATTGCTATTCTTGATTTTTCACCTCACCGAGTAACGGTTTTGACATTCATATATTATCTGATGACATCGTTAACATGATAAGTCATGTTTTGTGTTTCCAAATTTCAGATTTACGTGTTCTGTTTTTCTATTTATACAGTAAATGCGTGTTAGTTGGTTTTCTATCTTTTCAAGCATCCCATCTTGTTTAGGTTTTTGCTTACCATTTAGCAAAATGCTCAAGTTCTACTGAATTCTAAAAAAAATAGTGTCGTCTCTTTATCTAAGAAGCACGGACACTTTAGTTTGGCTAGCGTGTCCGTGTCCGACAATTGTTGGACACGTATCGGACACTTGTTAGCACAATTGATATGTGGCAAACACTAATTGTAGGTTCATTTCAAACCCTTGTTAAGTATGCTAAATAGACACCATGCTTAAACAACAAAAATAATAAATTTTAAGAGCAAAATACATTAAATTCATTTTTTCAAGCATACAAATGCATAAACTTATTGATTTTGAATTTCCTTCTTGTATAAAAACGATATATCATATATTTTTTTAAACGTGTCCATGCCGTGTCCGTGTCGTAGATTTAAAAAAAATGACGTGTCGCCATGTCCGTGTCGTATCCGTGTCTTGTGGCCGTATCCGTAGCATGATGCTATTGATAATAACTTTTATAATTATAATAATAATAAATCAGAATAAGAAAAAGACGATGATAGGAGTAGCATCGGCAGCAGCATTTTTTTTTCTTCTGAACCTAATTATGGCCTACGTGTTTTGTGTTTCTGCTTTTATATTGGCATGTTTTTACTGTTTGAAGAACTGATATTGGCATGTAGTGGAATTGCATCTATGGTTACTGTTTGGGATAGCCAGATGATGTTTCATCAATACTTTATTTTCAGGTATGCATCCCTTGCATCATTCGTCTATCTGGCATCGAAAGACACAATTATTCTTTTTCACTGTCGGCACCAATCTTAGTTTCTGAAAAGGAAGCAGTTGATGATGATAATGGTAGAAATACTTGCAGGCTATGTTTAGGTATTTTGCAGTTCAATTACATTGACGATAAAGGTAGCTTTGTAAAATATAAAGGAGCTGATGATTTAGCTGTCTCAATTTCCGAGATGGTAAAGAAAGAGGGCCATCATATTGATAGCTTTTCTCTTGAGGTGTCAGTTCCTGCAATCATTCTGGAGAATGAGAAGCTTGTTTGGTAAGAGTTCCCCCCCCCCACACACACACACACACAAATGAAAGAAATGTGTGTGAAAAGAGACTGGTAGGTTTTTGGTTAGATATTTTTGTATGTGTGTATTTTTTTTAAATAATAATAGAAACTTGTTTGGTATTCATTTATGCCTATGGTTTTTGTACTCTAAACAGAAATCCAATTAACTTTTCATGTATAAAGGAAGCTTTGTGCTAATATATTAGGAGATTGAAGAGAAAGTATGCGTGATAAGAGATTAACCAAAGATATTGTGTGAAAAGTGATATGCAAAAACAAACTAGTGAGAGAAAGTAAAAGCAAAGATTAATGAATAAATTGTGTCTTGAGGGAATGAAAAACAAGTTTATAATTAGAGAATTATCTTACAGATGATTTTGGAAAACAAAAAACCGAATACATATATATTTTTTTGTGAACTACTTTTGTAGCTCTTAAATTTGGCTGATCATTTTTTGAAAAACAGAATAAAAGTGTTAGCAAAAGTATTCATGTTTAGAAAAATACAAAATGTTTAACATATAAGTTCTAAAACACAACACCTTTTGAAAGTTATTATTATTGGGTGATTTCATACGAGACATGGCTGAAGATAATGATCCTCTTGAAACCTCTTTCGTTTCTGCTGCTAAGAATTGTTGGTGTTGGACTTTTTTTTTTTTTATTTTTTTATTTTTTTTATTTTTTTATATCCGTGAGTGTCCGGGTCAGCTTACGCACACCTCGACTAATCTTACGGGACAACCGCCTGACCCTACTACATTTGGTTGCCAAGGAAACTCGTTGGTGTTGGACTTTCAATAGTCCATTTAATGTGTCGATTCATTTTGTAGTTATTATTTTCATCCTTGCTTTGCAGGATGTATTTGAAAAGAAAATATGGATCTGAAGATTGGTTTCAGGGCAAGCCTCCCCCGATATGTCTTTCAGCAAAGGACGCATTAAAAATCTGTATAACAAAGCCTCTTGAAAATTTACTGGTGAGTAGAGTTGCATCTCTCTATTGTTTACTGGAGAAAAGTGTTTATCTTATGGGAAATAATGCAAACGCATTCATCATGAAGAGGACTATCATTTTAGTAGTTTTTTCCTTATTTGGGTGTTTGAAGGGAAAAGTTCATTGATTAATATTTATCGATGAAGTTATGCAGGATTGCAAATCTAGTTCAAGTGGTTTGCGCATCCGTTTAACTTATAGTCATCCTAAAGCTTCAAACGACAATGATAGTTCCATCAAAAGAAACCAGGGCAGCTGCAAGATGAGAAAAATTGGTAAGTTAATTGAACCTTTGTTATCAAATTGTCGCTTCTCTTCTGTATAGATTAAGAAATGAGAATAAATATATTACTGCCATCAATTTTCTCATCCTTATCAAGTTTCTTGGATGCAAATGTTCAAGTAATCTACATGTTTTGAAGTACATGACTATTAAGTTCATATCAAAACCTATGGCGATACAATATAACCTAATTAGGAAGTGCTGGAGATTCGGGAGAAACATAATAGTACTCCATTTATTAAGTCACGCACACAAATATATAAATGCATGTGAAATTACAATAAAGGGAAACTAATTAATGGGCTCCTTTACTTAAGATATTCACATCATTATACATGATGTGACAATATTGAACACTCAGCCAAGAATTTTATTTACAGAGTAGCGGTGACACTGATAGGTAAAGTCTCTCATGGAGCAACCTCCCAAATTTGTAGGAATCTACGTAATATATATAGGTCTTGTTAGTGGAGGCATTGTAAATACTGTGATTAGAAAAAGGTCATTTGAAACATTTCCATATTGTCATTGTCACTTCTGAATATGGAGCAGCTGCCTTCAAAACTTATGTTTTTAGCAGAAATAGAATTCCAAGAGAGATTAGGAGTATAAGGCATTTTTCTTTGGAGTACAACAACCTCCAAAAATTGAAAGCTTCAGTTTATTAGTGTCATTAACCAGACTAACTCCTCAGAGGAAACACAAGCTTTGAAAGAAAGCCTTTCCTTTGTTTAGCTGCGGCCAACTTGCGGAAGAGTTGAGTACTTCCGTCTCCTTTCATTGGCCATTTGGACTTGAACATTTTTCACCAAAGTAACTATTATAGTTAAAAATGTCTTATGTGAAGCAGAAGCACAAAATTATACAGGAGAGCCCAATACCAATTCAAATGTCCTCTTCTTTTCTCTTAGAGGTCTTCTTGTTTCTACTGCCTATACCCTATAGGGGTGCTGCGATCAGTTCCTATACTTTTAGAAACCCAGTGTAGAGATTTAATTTGTATTTGTTTATACGTATTAAATAAGTTACCTTTGACATCTGAACTGAGATGGCTGTTAAAGCCAGTGATCGTAGCTCAGAAACTATTGTTGATTCTATTGCAGCTGGCTATGATGGACCCTCAAATATTTCAAACTGCGATGCCAATTCTGTCACTGATGATTGTTTGAAGCCTTCACAAGAAGTTGAACTTCCCAAGTGTTTTGAATTTCCTCAAGAAAAGGTAAGTTTGTTGTATAGTATTTAAATGATTAAAAAGATGATGTCACTGACTGAGTGAACTTTGGTCTTTATGCCTTTCTAGTTAATATAAAGAATTCTGACCTTTACCATTTGATTTCATTGAAAGTATACTCAATTTTTTTTTAAAAAAAGATTTCATTGAAAGTATACTGGATGATGTGACTCAAGGATTTAAACTCAATAAACTACAGGCTCATGATGAAGAAAATAATGATGTGAATCTTTTTCTTTTTATCTCGCTCAAAAAAAAATCTTTTTCTTGTTATTATTTTCTAATCTTGGTGCAAGGGACTCAAGAAATCAACTCTGTGTTGTGCTTATAGTTATTGTAATTTGATGCTTACTTTCACATTCAGATTTTTGTTACATTTTTAACTGGTTACTAATAGTGGTACTCTCTGTCTCTCGCACCCAAATCAAATTTATATAGATCAGTGAACCATGCCATTTGGCTCTAATTTGTTATAGGACTTCGATATACTTGGTTGGCAGATACATTAAGGTAAGCGAAGCTTTACTTTTCCACTTTTCATTTTTTACCACATGAAGACTTGGTTGAGTATTTCACTGACTATAACTCCCTGGATTATGAACTTTTATTGTAGTATTCAAGAAATGTGAGTCAAACACGGTGGGTAATTGGTGATGAGAGAATGGGAGAAGCATCCGTCGAGGTAGTGATTGTTTCTTTGGTGACTGACTGTTCTATTATACAACTGTTCGTTGGGCAAGAAAAAGTTGAAAATATCATGGGTGTCTGCAGGAGATTCTAGGCAACAATATTCTTCCCCTGTGTCGAGGTGATAATTACAAGTTCCATGCTGCTGGTAGAGAGGATCTCGATGTACTGAAAATCTGATTTCACTCAAGTGAAAAACGGGAAGCTCAGTTCCTGTTTAGTTAATTTTTAATTTTCTTGTCAGGTTCGAATGTTGGGTTCGGGTAGACCTTTCTTGGTTGAGATACAGAATGCACGTCTTCTCCCATCTGAGATGATTATAAACGAAATAGAGTCAAAGATAAATAACTCAGAAAAAAAATTGGTAACATAGTGTTCATGTTGTGTTGCTTCTTCCATTGATTTAAATAACTGCGACTTGCATACCAATCACATTATAATTGTAGGTTGGCGTAAGAAATCTGAAAGTTGTAGGCAGCGAGGGTTGGGCCTCGGTGCAAGAAGGAGAAGCAGAGAAGCAGGTTTTCTCTATAAACAATTCTTTTGTTGTTTAGAATTACAAAGTTGTGTTGAATTATATGGAACTAGGCTTGTGCTTAATGGTGGAATATAGAGTCTGCATTCTGTATTGGTCACTCTGCTGTGTTTAATCATGCAGAAGCAATATGCTGCACTTGTGTGGACATCACGCCCACTTGAGGATGACGATTTATTGTCAATATCATCACTCAAAGACTTGGTGAGGAGTTCAGCAAGCTTGATGCTCTTATTTCATAGCTCATTTTAGTTGCATACATACATGCTTAAAGATTTTTTCTTAGCAAAATATGCTTATGAAATTGTTTTTCTTGTGCGGAAATCTGTTTCTTGTGCAGAAAATTTTGCAGAGAACACCAATAAGAGTGCTTCATCGTCGTAGTCCATTAGAACGTGAAAAGATTATCCACTGGTTAGAGCATTTCCAATTGTACAGTAATGCTATAATCCATTAATGCTTGCACTGAGGATCACTAATGATGTTCTCCTATATTTTAGGATGAAAATTGAGAAGGTTGCTGAGAGTTCTCAGTATTATCTCCTGCATTTGTGTACCCAGGTATATTTTTAACGTTGATTTTTTTTTTTTTTTTGAAAGAAAAAAAAAAAAGACGTAGTCTAAAGTATGCAAGTAACTGGATTTTGTCTCTGAAAATAATTCTTCTTTGTATCCTTATACTTAAATTAAGGATGCATGTATAAATATAAATACTAACGATTCTGTCTAACATAGGCTGGAACATACATTAAAGAATTTGTCCATGGTGATCTTGGTCGCACACATCCCAGGTATGAGGAACACTTATTTTCTGAACTTTGTACTGGAAATTACTACGATAACCACGTACTCGAGTCTTCCCTTCCCCACACCCCAAAGCTTGTGTTACCAGTAGAAGCTAAGTTCATTTTTTTTTAATCTTTTAAAGTTGATTTAGTAGGGAAGCTAATTTGGATTTGTTTTCTATTACAGTATAGGATCTATTCTTAGTTGCAGAGCAGAGATTCTGCAACTTGACGTTACAGATATAAAAATG
Organism: Luffa aegyptiaca; assembly: GCA_017139565.1. NCBI lineage: Eukaryota > Viridiplantae > Streptophyta > Magnoliopsida > Cucurbitales > Cucurbitaceae > Luffa > Luffa aegyptiaca. Next base: position 48,746,386 of record CM029406.1, on the reverse strand, counting down.
GACTGCCATTTCGCTGATTAAAGGTGTCTTTCTGCTCTTAACTCTAGCTTTCATGCTTCGTGGATTTTGAAATTGTTCTGCTCCCTGATCGTGTTCGATCAACTTCTCGTAATATTTTGACAGGAGGATGATTCGAGATTGTATTCGTTTCATCACTCAATTTGGTGCTCAAGTTCTCCCATGGTGTCTTCCTGATGCTTCAATTTGGTAATTTAAAATATATTTATTTCAATTTGGTAATTAAAACTAGATTTTTCTGTTTAGAAACAAAGAGGCCATTTCATAATTATGTTATGGCAATGCATTGTCATTGAGATTAGTTTGTAATATTTCTTAGAATAGTTTGTGATTTTTTTTAGAGAATAGTTCGCTTTTTTCTTTTAAAATAATATATCGTGGTCAAGTAGGGGCATTTGTAGAAGTAACATTACGTGAAATATATTAAAATTAGAGAAAATAATTGCAAAAATAACAAATAGTATATCTATGTTAATTAGTTATAAAACAAAAAATGAATCAATTTACATTTGAAATCATATAAACTTTAAATGATATATATATATATATATTTTTTTTTTTTGTAAATATATTTTGGCTCTAAGACGGAGTTTTTATAAAAATGGTAGGCTATCTAGTATTCATCACAGTGCATGATCCCCCGTTATAGCTGATTCATCCAGCGTTAATTCTCACTAGTTTATTAAGAACTGTAAAAAGAAATTTGTATATAAGATGCCTTATCAAAAACAAAAATAAAATAAATTATGAGGCGATAACTATATAAAGTTTATTACACCACAGTTGTAAATAAATAGCACGATTTGAGAAACCAGGGAATGGAAATCCTCGGAAGCCGAAGGCTGCCACTTCTTCTTATCGTCGTAACTAATGTATAATCCTAATCGATCCATGTTGCTGCCAACATCTTGGCCATGAACGCATACCGGTCAGATGCTTCATCTATCTGTAAATTTAACGAAAACGACACCAATTATTTCACAAGGTAATGTTAGCAGTAGTCGATGAACTGAACCACACGAACAAAATTTACCATTTTCTGTGTAGGCCGGCCGGCTCCATGGCCAGCCTTGCACTCAATGCGTCCAATAATAGGGTTGGTTTGGGGGCTTTTCTCCAAGCTCGTGCACAGAACATGTTGCATTGTCTGAAAATTGAAGGTGTAAATAAGTTGCAGAAGGTAAGTAAAGGAGCAAATTTAAACAAAAACTAAAGTACACTCATTTATATATAGGTGTGAAGATTAAGTGGAATCATCCTATGTTAACCAATTTAAATAAATAAGTAGTAAAGAAGAGCAAGAATAAACAATAAAGACCTGTTTGATAATCATTTGGTTTTTGAAAATTAAGTCTATAAATACTATTTTTATCCACAAGCTTCTTTGTTTCTTATCTACATCTTTTTCCATGTTTTCAAAAACCAAGCCAAAATTTGAAAACCAAAAAAAGTAGTTTTCAAAACTTGTTTTTGTTTTTGGAAATTGGCTAGGAACTCAAATGTCTCCTTAACAAAAATGAAAACCATTATAGGAAGATTGAGAGAAAACAAACACAATTTTCAAAAACCAAAAACCAAAAACGAAATGGTTATCAAACGGGGCCTAAAAAATTCAAAATTTGATTTTGATGGGAAGATGAACTAGAAAATACTGTTAAGAAATATGAAAGTAAACAATGCAAAATTTCCTCAGGTTAGAAAAAGACTGACCGCCAATAATTTCAACGAATGCAATGGCACAACACGATCATCATGATCAGCAGTTAGTAGCATGGTTGATGGGTACTGCAAAAGTCGGTCGGGATGCTGTTCCCAAGGCCTCTTGACATTGTGGAGTGGGGAATACCTGGAAATAGTAACAGGATTATAACAAACAGCAAATAAAAGGACCAATCAGGATTGAACTTCAGTATCTAGAAACATTTTGATTAATAGGTTAGAAAATAGAAGAGGGTTATGCAAGCAACGTTAGGATACAACATATGTGTTATGCAGAGAATAGAACTTTACTAACTTGATTAGCCACTTGAATTCTTCCTCATTGTCCGAACAACCATAATCAGAAGTCCAGGCATGACCTAAAGACGATTACTCGATTAAACAAGCAACTCATGAATAAAAAACAATGTTGCTATAGGATGTGAACCAACCTATTGTAAACTTATGGAACCGCAGCATGTCCATTACACCAACATGAGCCAAAGCGCAACCATAAAGATCAGGTCTCTACAACAGAAAAGCATAATCAAGACTTGGTTCAATTATATATATGTGCAAAATAATAAAGAAACTGTTTCGCACCTGATTAATACAAGCTCCAACGAGAAGCCCTCCATTGCTTCCACCTTCAATGCATAACTTACTGGACTGGGTATAACCAGCAGAAATAAGATATTCAGCAGAAGAAATGAAGTCATCAAAGCAATTCTGCTTCTTTGCAAGAGAACCTGCTTTGTGCCATTCCTCCCCATATTCTCCACCACCACGAATGTTAGCTATGCAGAAAACAGCACCTAAATGCCTCGCAAGCACTATACGACTCACACTGAAATATGGTGTCAGGTTAATGTTAAATCCACCATACCCATATAGCAAGCAAGGGTGCGATCCATCCAACACAATATTCTTTCGGGCCACAATGAACATTGGTATCTTTGTGCCATCCTTGCTAGGTACAAAAACCTAAACATAAGAAGAACCGTAAAAGGTCTTGAAGAGAACTATCCATATGAGATACATATTTCTTGGTGCTGACAGGGAGACTCAAACCATGGAGTCCCAGAAGAAAAGATGAAAAGAAAAATAAAAATTTCTGGGATCTACACAAAATAATGCAATGATTGGACTCGATTGACTAAAGAATCACATAGCCAAGGAGCTAAGATAAATATGCCACAGTTGACAATGATAACTCAGCAAGAAAAATTGAACTAAATTTTCAACATATAAAGTAATCTTACCTGGTTAACTTGGAATTCTGCACGGTCAAATCCAGGAACAACAATTTCACGGAATATCTTCATATCTGGAGTCCCAGTCTCCAAATTACACTGATAAATAATTCCAGGAGTAAGAAAGCTAGTAAACCCTATGAAAATTAGGCTATCTTCACGCCTAGCAGAAATTCCAGAAACTGAGCCAATATCAATGGGTAGTTGATGCAACAAGGAACCTGACTTCAAGTCCCTAATCTGCAGAACATATTTAACATCACTCAAGTAGCTCACTATCATTTGATCACCATTAACAGCACATGCAGATTCTAGCACATCCTTTTCAGATTCTGGAAGTAAGTCTGTCCATACAGCAGGATCCTTCAAATCAACTCTTACAAGCTTATATTTTGGAGCATTTTTATTCGTTATAAAGGTGAACAATGTGTCATCGTTTGCAATGTCATGATATTGAGCATCAAAGTCGTCAATAAGCTTTGTAAAGGGAAGCAGGTCATTTTTCTCCCTAAATCCTTCAAGTCCATTAGGAAGCGCTGATGTGTTATTACAATAGTACAATTTGTTGACTGGATCACAACCCTCCTCAATTTCCATAAGCACGTACTGGAAATTAAAATGGGGTTAGTTAAGATGAAAATGCAACTGGATAGCAATCAATCAAAAAGGAAACATATGAGGAAATATTTTTATTGTACACAAGCTAGCATGCTAAAAACCACTCAAGAGGAAATTTGAATTTGAGCAATGACAAACTTCTGCTCACATGGGTAATAGTATATGTCAATACCGAAGAGTTCAAAACAATCCTCTATAGGACAATGCATAACAATAACAACACTATGATAAGTTCTTTGAACCTGAACATCTCATTGAATCTTCTATGATTCATTATGATGCAATTCAATCACATTTTTATACCTAAGATGGCTTCGTGGCAAAAGAGTTCTGTCCAAACCTTCACATTGCTCATTTAAACTTGAACTCTGTAAGGATGACAGAGAGATATAACACATGATATATTTCGGGCTAAGTAGATTAAGATGACACATGACACACAGAGCGAGCACTTTTCTTTTTTTTAATGACAAACCGAACTTTCATCAAGAAAAAGAAAAAAAAAATACAGGGGCATACTACAGAGTGATCACTTTAAGTGTATACAACATTATGCTAAAGCAGTATCATCTCAAATATATTACTGGTAAAGCCTATGACCGGAGCCAACTTAAGTTGTTCAAGATTCAGGTAAACAATGAAGGAAAAACTTGCACTTTTTTCTCAAAGGCCAAGTAAGAATGAGGAGGGCTTGACGTGAAAAAAAAAAAAAACATAATTTAAGCAGCAGTACAGAAGGCATGAAACCAATAACTAATAATATGGTAATAACATTAATAACAGCTCTACGACCATGATATAGCCAACACAGTGGAAGAAATTCAGAAACCAATCCTAAGAAAACTCCAAAGCCATGAAACAGGGGATTATCACCTTTCCATCATCAGTAACAGAGGCTGAAAAGAGGTATTTAGGATGGTCTTGATCTCTCCAACATAAAACATCATCGGATTGATCACTTCCCAAGAAATGGTAGTATAATTCATGATAAAGATTTGCATTCGTCTCTGTACCAGCATCTAAATCTCCTACTTCTCTACAGTACCAACAAGAAAACCAAAATTTATAATTCATTATCAGCAATAAAAATAAGAAAAAGGAAAAAAAGTTCAAATCAATCCTGCAGAGTGCAGACTAAACTGCCTAGCTTCTGAACTAATTGATCAAAGAGTTTGTCTCCCAATTCTGTCTATATCGGCAGTTTTACAGTTGAAGAAGAGAGGAATTTTTTATTGACCAAACTAATTTCCTTCATTCAATTCTTAATATTACTATCCATGTTTCATAAATTTTGGCAAGAATCCGTTGTGTAATAAATTCAATCAAACATAAGGTCGTTGATTGAACAATCCTGCCGGAAACCTAAGTGCACTTCATATGTTAGAATGTTACTCACTTGGGAGCAGGATAGCGGCTGTAGAAAAAACCTTTGCCATCAACTGTCCAACTAATACTTGAAAACTTCACCTGAAACATCATAGATCAATATATCAGATCATTAGATCACATTACTTCATTGTGCCGACTCAGTAAACAATGTGAAAGAAACATACTACAATTACGCACCCACGATAACGTATCCGGTTCAGTTTTCTTATCATCGATTCGCATGACTTTAATTTTCACCCAATCGCTGCCGCTTGAACTAAGGCCATAAGCCAGGTATTTAGCATCCTTGCTGACGGAAAGAGAACTCAACGAAACTGTTCCGTCTTCGCTTAGCGCGTTGGGATCCAGCAGAACCTCTGGTTCTCCATCCAAACTATCCTGAGATTTAGTATCGGAAGGACAGAAAAAGAAGACACATAATGCGTGCATTAGCTAGCTAAAAGAGCGCACGCCAAAAAGACGAATCTGAATGCGAAGTCCACAAACCTGAACATAAAGAACACTCTGTGCTTGAAGGCCAGTATTGTGAAAGTAGAAGTACTTATTCCCTCGCTTAAAAGGCGGTTCATATCGCGGATGATCAAAGAGTTCAGTAATCTTCGCGCGGAGCTTTTCTCTCGTATCACACTTCTTAAGCACCGATTGCGTCAATGTCACCTGTTTCTGCACGAACTCCTTCACTTCATCAGCATCAGGATCTTCAAGCCTACGAGCAAATCTCAATGCAATTAGACTTCTCCAAAAGCGAAGAATACATTCAAAAAGGGAAGAACACAGAATAACACAGAATCAATTCTTTTAAAAAATGCAACCAAGTCCAATAGCGCTACGCAGTCTTACAAAACGCAACTCCGTCAAATAAAACACACAGATTAAACAGCGAAGACTCCATTGACTAAAAAAATTCCTCACAAGACCACAGCAGAGACAGACATTCACAAGAAAAACAACGATTCGAGCAAATGAAGCAGAAATTGAAGAGCAGTTACCATCGGTAAGGGTCGGCGATGCGAACGCCATGATAATCGTCGACAACAGAGTCATCTCTGCGAGCCGTAGGGTAGTGCAGAGGATCGACTAGGGCAGAGAGAGATCCCATCCTGCAGCGAGAAGAGGAGAAGGAAGAGGATTGGAAGAAGGAGGAAGGAGGTGGAAGAGAGCGCAATGCAGAGGGAGAAGAAGGAATGGAAGAAACTTGAGGAAGAAGAAGGCGTTGGAGACGAGGCGCGAAGAGCGGGGAGAAGGAATGAAGGATAACGGGATATAATGAAAGGCGCGGCAATGGCAAAAAATGAGAGCATGATGGCAACATCTATACGACACGCCCTCTTTAACTTTCCGTACAGTTCGGCTTCGTTGCCTTTGCCTAGATAGACTCGCACGTCCTTTTCGCCGATGATACAGACCCTCCCTTTCGGAATATCCACATTTTTCTCCAATCCTTCTCTTTTTTTTCTTTTCTTTTTTGAAATAATCAAATCCTTCTCTTTCAACTTCCAACTTTAAATTATAAATATCGCATGGGCAAGGTAACAAAATAAGAGAATTCAAAAAAAAAAAAAACAAACAAACAAACAAAAAAAGAAATATTAATTAATCACTTTCAATAAAATCTTAAATTTAGTATTTTTCAAAAAAAAAAAAAAAAAAAACTTAAAATTAATCAGCTTGCTTGGTATAAAATTTATATTAATGATTCAGAGGTTTGTGGTTTGAATCTCCCACCTCACATGATGTAAAAAAAAAAAAAAGGTCATTACACTAATTTTATTATAGGTAGTCTACATTATCTTTCATTCTATAAATTTTAGAAATATGTTCACAATGTGTGTTTGTGTTTTTTTTTCCTGTATGATAATAATTATTATTATTTAATAAATTTCGATAAAAATTAATTTTAAACTTAAGTTGCAAAATCTCAAATGGGTTCTAACAATTCATTAGGTACAAAATTGAAAATTTATGTCTTACCAAACATTTTTAAAGTTTAGAAGACACAAAAAATTGCCAAAGCGAGCTTAGCTCAGCGGTAATTGACATGTACCCTCGACCATGATGTCAGAGGTTCGAATCCCCCCATCCCCAAATGTTGATGTACTCAAAAAAAAAAAAAATAAGAAGAGACACAAAATTGAAAGTGGGGAAGTTGTGGAGTCTTATTAAATATAACCTTAATTCTAGTCCTTTTTGTTTCACCCTCTCTTCTATTTTGTCATCGGGCAGTTATGTTTGGGCTTTTATTATTGTCAAGCCCATTTGTTAATTTTACTCTAGGGTCCAATATCCGAAGATCAATAGGCCTAGATAGTAGAATTATAGGGCCTTTAGACCATTTGGCAATTAGGGTGTTGTGATACCCAACGTTTTCTCAGGATCCGTTTGATAACGTTCTCGTTTCTTATTTCCGTTTATTCATTTTTAATAAAGAAAAATAGAATTCCATGACTCTAACACCTATACATTCAATAATAATAAACCTATAATCTTATTTATGTTTGGAAAAAATTGGAACCAAGAACAAAAAAGGAGAAACTAGTTTTAGTTGTTCCCAAAAGTTCTATACAAATTTTGGGAGTGTTTCTAAAAAATGAGAAACAAGAAACATACATAGTTATTAAATGCTTAGATTTCTTAATAAAATTGGAAACAAGAAACAAGAAACGAGAACGTTATCAAACGGGCCCTCAGTGAATTGTTTTTTTTTTTTTTCCCTTCTTTTTTTCCCTCAACAAATTCAGCTTCTACATCAAACAAATACAGTACCTTGGATCAAGGTTGCCTTGCAAAATTAGGAAGCACACAAGTAATACCAAATTAAAACTAAAGTCATGCATCTTATCAATTTTTTTTTTTTAAAAAAAATCTAAAGTCATTAACATCTCAGAAACTATACCCGATTAAAAATAAAGTCATGCATTAGCATCTGAAAAACTATCTTAAATCTATGCTCTAGTTCGTGCTCAAATCCTTTTTACTGTATATTGAATTTACCACTGAATCCAAAAACTTAAACTCTTTGATTATTAATTTATACCCTTGATAGTTAACAAGGTCCCATGGATAGATTTGAAAATGATGACCAAGTTAATAAAGCATTGAAGCAAGTCCCATAAAGGCAGAATAAATGTCCCAGGCCCTCCAAGCAATGTAATAATCTAAGGTAAAATCAGATAGTTCATTGTAATTAGAGAACAGATCACTTGGAATAACATTATTCAGGTATAAATCATTTACTTTTTGCAACCTGAAACATTAGTTTTTTTTTTCCTTAATCAATCCATGATTTTATTGAACCAATGGGAGAAATATTGTGTAGTTCATCAAATATACCAAAACTCCTACAAATTTTTTAAAAATGGAAAAAGAGGTAGAATATAAATTGTAATCAAGAAAATTTGCACAAACGTCAATTATGTAATTGGCCTCAAATAGTAAGAATGTAGCTAGGTCAGACAGATGTCGACTTTCCTATCCCGGTCCAGGGGTGTCACACAAGGTGGGGCGCCATGTCTTTTGCATCCAAAGGGTTGGAATATTCAAATCTTTAACCTCTAAGGAGATATATATATCTTAGCCAACTAAGCTATATCCATTTTGCAGGTTTGATATTAATTTATAAACATTGAAGTTTATATCTATTAATATTTTAAATGATGGTGATTAAAAACTTTTTTTTTTTTTTTTTTTTTTTGGCCAACAAGAGCTTAACTCAACTGGCATAAAGTTGTATTGTTAACCGCAAGGTTTGTGGTTCGAATCCCATCCCCCTTCCCCACATATTGTCAAAAAAAAAAAAAAAAAAAAAAAAACCTCTTTTTTTCGACTCCATTCCAAAATTAAACTTGAGGAAAAAAATAATCTTAATCACTATTATCATATCCAATCAAAACGGGAATTTGCCATCGCATTGGAATTGAATCTCCACGAGATCTGTCCTTGCAAGAAAAATTGACATCCCCAATTTAGAGGCAAAGTGCCATGCCATAGAAATGTCAACATCAAATTGTAATCCAATATAGGAACAATGGATTGACCAAATTAACGATGTAATACCACAAGCATTAGTGAAAGCGTAGTCCAATACTAAACATTACTTCTCAAAGTCAACACCAAGAATCTAAAACAAATGGTTCAAAAAATTGTACGAAAATTCATAGTTCAAGAAGAAGAACCTCCAAAACCAAGAAATACATGTCAATCCAAGTATAATCCAATGGATAAGGCACATCATCCTTGAGGTCAATGGCTCGATCTCCAATCACATAGATAATTAACTAAAAAACATAGAGAAATACTTAATTACACCATATTTTATAGTTAATGGTTTACTATTCAAATTCTTCGTTTGTCAATTAGAGCCTGAATTGGCCAAGCGCACGACAGCTACTAGTGAAATAAGATCAACTACCTTTTACAGAGAATGACGGTTGATAATAACTTACCTTGAAATCCATCATAATCATCGGAATCACATCTTGTTTGTCGTTGAACTCAAACAAAAAAGAGATACTAGAGAAAACATAGCTTAGATAGTTAAAACATACCTCCCTCACCGGTCACCATGGTTTCCTATTTTACCTTTTAATGTTAATACTTTTGGCATGTCCACAATACTTTATAAATGATCAATAGTGACTTCCACTCAAAACCATCATACTTGGCGATAAGTAATTTGTGAGAATATTCGAATCAAAACCACTTTACATTGAAAAGAAAAGAAGAAGAAAGAAAGAAAAAAAAAACTCAAAGGTTTCATAATTAGTATATTTCTTGAAAAATGCTAATAATTAACGTCTATAATTTATTATTTACTATTTCTTAACCAAGACAAATCTAATCATTAAAGTGCTTTGGATTCTAAGCTTATTTTTAAGGTAATATTCTAAAAAGAAGGATGGTAAATTTGTTTGCTTCATTTGGAATTTGGACCTTTTTTATTATTATTATTTAAAAATTAATAAAGGATGCGCATTAAAAGAAAGATTGTAACACTCAACTCCCCGATATAAGGTCGAGGAAAACCAACCAAGGATGGCTTCATCCCTACCAAGCTCTTCCTCTTCTTGAAGAGAGGAAGGAGAAAACCCAAAAAAGAATATAAAATTTCCATGTTTGGTTGCTACCCTCACTAATTTATGTGTGGTTACATTTTCCACTCTTGGACACTTAGAGAAAGAGATGATTTGCCCTGTTGGAGCCAGCTTCTCAATCTCTCCGATTATCAAGGACGTTTCAGAGATGTCTTCAATTTCGTGATTAAGCACCTTGACAACTTCGATTGAGTTTGATTCAACTTTTAGATGTGGTCTTAGGGTCCGTTTGGAATACATTTTAATTTAAATGTTTTTCAAAAATACATTTTTTAAAAAACATTTTGTATAAAAATTGTTTAGAATTTAAACACTTATATGTTTGGTTTCATTTCCTCACAAATGTTTTTATACACAAGTTATTGTCTTTTTTAAAAAGTTGGTTTTGAGTGTTTCTCTTAAAATGATTTATTTATCAATATTATTTTCTAATAAGTTATTTTTAGTAATTGTCAAACACTATAAATTTTTTCAAAATGATTTACTTTCAAAATTAAACACTTGAAAAGTTAAACCAAATACACCCTTAATCTGTCTCCTTCGTCAGAGGAAGAAAACGCTTGCTTGAACTTTGTCTCATCAGAGACCAAGTCGAGTTACAGATTATCCAACCCAACTTGTCTGATCTTGCTTTCTCATTTCGAGACGCATTAGCATTTAGCTTCCATCGATTGCTTTGGTGGATTCCATTGTTGACCCATTTTAATTAAAAATGCATTAAACATATTATAAATTATTAAAAAAATAAGGTATGAAATAAACTGTCAGATGTCAGATGGTATGTTATCAAATGTTTTTATGATTAATTTTTTTAATAAAGAAAACCACTGTTTATCCTTAGAAGTGAGATTTTAGGGCCCGTTTGGTAACGTTCTCGTTTCTTGTTTTCGTTTCTTCATTTTTAATAAAGAAAAATAGAATTTCATGACCATAACACCTATACATTCAATAATAATAAGCCTATATTGTTATTTATGTTTGGAAAAAATTGGAAACAAGAACAAAAAAGGAGAAACTAGTTTTAGTTGTTCCCAAAAGTTCTATACAAATTTTGGGAGTGTTTCTAAAAAATGAGAAACAAGAAACATACATAGTTATTAAATACTTAGATTTTTTAATAAAATTGGAAACAAGAAACAAGAAACGAGAACGTTACCCAACGGGCCCTTAATTACTGAAAATAAAACATTTCGTTGATTGGCTGGTGGCGAATCTTTTTACCATTCCAATTTTTCGATCCAAGCTTAATTTGAAACAAAAACATCTTTTCCCAAAAGACTATGCTTGCCACTCATACGTAAGTTCAACATCAATAATACGGATTAAATCAACCAACTTTAATTGATTTGAGGTTTCTGCTAGGATCCTTCAATTTTTTTTATTTTTTATTTTGAAAAAGACTTTCATTAAACACTAACAGAAAATACAATCACTCCCATCAAGAAGAGAGAACAAAAGAGGGAATTTCGGGGACCCAAAAAAAATGCCCTTCTCCCACGTGGAGGAGGTCCTCTCGAAAAAAATCACAAGTGAACGAGTAAGCTTGTTGGACAACACAGTAGGCTGCTATGTTGGAGCTTCTCCTATAATGGCGAAAAACAACAAAGACGAGAGTTGAAGAAGAAACAATCACCTCCACCAAGTTCTTCATCTCCGTTAGGTCTTCATAAATGTCATTAATGACGTTGATAACCTCCACAACATCTGATTCGATCTCCAAACCAATTCAATAATACATATTAAATCAATCAACTTTTATTAATTTGAGGTTTCTGCTAGGATCCTTCAAATTAAACTATAGTATTATGGTCATAAGCGTACATTTTATGTCAGTTGAACTTTGCATTCGTGGCAAATTAAGCCTTAGTATCAATCTAAAAAAAATCGATTTTTTTTAGACCAACAATAATTAAGAAGGAAAAAATTCAAACTTCTAACTTATTGAACTAAAATACATGTCAATTACTATTAAACTAGACTTACTTCAATAGAGAATTATAGATACGAAAGGATTTCTCTAGTAATAAATTAAACAATGTCAAGTCAAAAGGCAAAATCAAATTAAAGTAGCCTCGAGAATTTTCTTTTTTTTTTTTTTTTTTTGAAAAAGGTAGCCTCGAGAATTGAGATGCCCTCCTTATTCTTAACAATCTTGTAAAAAGGCCTACTTTCCATCTTTACTCTATTTCTTGATAATTACATAGAAACCTCTTTGCTCCTAGTTCTATTCACCATACCCTTTATTTTTTTAAATAAAAAATATTTTATAAATGAAAACCAATTTAATTAAATGACCAATTACATTGCTTAAATCATTTGCAACACCTTTTGATACTTAGAACAAAATTACCATGTCAATTTATTTTTGTTTCAATTTATAAAAATAAAAAAAGTGTAAGTCAAGGCCAAGTATCCAACTTAAAAGAAAAAAATCTATATAATTTTTAGAATTCTAATTCGTTAAATTTCTCAATGCATCTCTAAATTTATCAAATATGGGACAATTTTACTGACAACTTAGTAAAAACTCATTACATTTCTATACTATATCATGACTAGTACAATCAAGTTACATATAAAAAATAAATAATAAGACATCACTTGATAACTATTTGATTTTTTATTTTTCAAAATTAAGCCTACCAACTCTTCTTCTACTATGTTTTGTAACCTACCTTCTTCTCATGTTTTCAAAAAACAACTCAAGTTTCGAAAACTAAAAATAAAATAGTTTTAAAAAAACTTGTGTTTTTTAAATTTGACTAGCAATGCAAATGTATACTGAAAGGAAAAACAAGTATAGTTTTCAAAAATAAAAAACCAAAGGGTTATTAAACGCGTCTAAACAAACAAACAATACGTGAATATTAAGTATAACTCCAAATCATGTCGAGGATACTTTAAGCCATAATAAAATGACACAGTTAAATTCAAACTTCTGATATTATATAAACTAAATCACGAAGCTAAAATTGAAAATTTTAAAATTATATAAACACAATTAAAACCAAAACTATAAGGGTTTGAATCTCCCACCCCAAACTGAAAAGAGGAAAAAAAAATCTATATAATTTAAAAAATTCTAATTTTGCTAAATCTCTCAAAGCACCTCCAAACCCTTCTGTTATTAAAAAGAAAAAAAAAAATCAGACTATATATATATAGTGATTTAAACTAATTTTTTTTAAAAAAAAGTATATAAACAAAATGGTTTTTTTTTTTTTAATTAAAAAAATGGACAGAGAATACATTCCCTACGACTGGCATCTGCAGAGAATTATAACGCCAAACCCTAGCTCCAAAGCTTGAAGAAGATCATATCAGATCTTCATAGGCTCAAATTCCAATACCAAACACTCCCAAAACAAAACAAACCCAGAAAACTCACACAGCTTCAAAACCCATTCCTGTTGGCAGCCGGTATCAGCGACAAATCAAGCACGTGGCCTCCAATCGCCGCCACGAACCACCGACTCAAAACCCCACGCGCCGCCGTGAGTAGATGGTAATAATGGAAGCATCTTTGGCTGGCATAGAAAAAGCTTCAACTCTTTTGTCAGTGGACAATGATGAGGGCTGCGTAGTATTCAAGGCTTGGGAAATTGGGTAAAATCAGATAGATTTTTCTCAATAGAGAAAAAAAAAATAAAAATAAAAAGTCAAGAGAGAGATTTAATTACCTAACACAATGATAATAATTAAAGCAAACATTGAAAGTGAATTTAAAAATGGGGGACAGACAAGGCATGCATGAAGGCCATGAACACACTGATGATCTGAAAAAAGGAAAAAAAAAAAAAAATCTTCACTAATTTTTGTTGGGCTTATAATAACGAATCATTCTCGCAAAACCCACAACCCCAAAAGTAAAATTGATTTATTTATTTGAGAGAAATCAGTTGAAAAAGTTAAAAAGTGAAATAATTCCATTCATTTTGTTCATCTCATATAACATACCTTCATCATTTAGGCCCCATGAGCTGCAAAAAAAGGCAAAAAAGAAACAATCACTTCATTTTCTACACTACTTTTCCTCTCACTCGTAAAAGAAATGTAGAGTTTTGAGATTTGAGATTTCGAGATTTGGGATTTGACCCAATGCTTCTTCAAACCTAGTAAGCCTTGATTGAAACTTTTTGGGCTTCTTTTTTTCCCTTTCAAAAAGAAAAAGAAAACCCTAAAAAGATCAAAACCCTAAATCGCCATAACAAACGAGAGAGAGAGAGAGAGAGAAAGCGGCGATCAAATCAAACCTGAGAAAGATCAGAAACCTCCATGATCATAGGCTGTGGAAATTAAAAACAGCATGATGAAAAATCCTCAGAAGCAAAAGAGAATAATAAACAAATAATAATGATGGGGAAATTACCTTTGAAATTATTTCTCAAAAAAAAAAAAAAAACAAGAGAGAGGAATCATGAGGGCTCTTACAAAGAGAATCCAACAGAGCTCAATTGGCAGTATGCCCACCTCCCCATATAAAAGAAACAACCAAAAAAATTTTTAAAAAAATTGAATGAAGCATTGAAATGGGAGGTGGACAGAATGCCAATAAACTCTGTGGGAAATCCTTTGCCAAACAAACCCACATGAGATTAGCTTTTGATTTTGGCATCTGGGCTTGAAGATTTCAATCTGAATCCACCATGGGAGTGATCTGAAGAACCAATGGAAAAGAGAGAGAGAGAGGAAGAAAGAGAGAAGATGAAGATGAAAAATTTTAGGCAAAGGGAAGAAATGGGGTTCTATTTAAGATGGGAAAAGAAGTGAATATACAGTAATTAAGAGAGAGAGAGAAGAGAGAGAGAGAGAGAGAGTTATTAATTAATGTGACAGAGATGCATGAGAGGGATGAGAGAGAAGAAAAATAAGGGTTATTAATGGGAAAGGATGATTGGTGGCTTTGAGGTGCAAATTGAGAAGGATCAAAGAAATAATGATGAGGGTTTTTGTTTTTGTTTTGGTCACTTTCTGCCTATTCTTCTTCTTTCTTTCTTTCTCTCTCTCTCTGATCGATGAACAAACACTCACTCCATCAATCTGTCTTTTCTTTCTCCATTGCTTCATTTTTCAATCTCTCTTTCTATTTCATTAACCCTAAATTGCTCAACAAAATTATTGATGTATTGTCCCAAAACCTAGAAATTTAATTGCTTTTGATTGTTATTAGTTCAAGAGTTAAGTTTCTATAGTTTGAGATTAAAAAAAAAATGAATTTGAGCTTGAGTTTCTATAGAATGAGATTAAGAAATTGAACCCATTTACTTGTTAGGTAGATGAAAAATCAAGTTTTAAATTTATTTTTTCGAGTTATAAACCTACAAATTAGACAAATACAAGTTTATGAACATGTGTTTGGAGTGGTTTTAAAATGACTAAAATCATTTTTTATCATGTTCAAAATCATCTAACTTTAATTATTTAAAAATCAATATCGTGTTTGAATTTACACTTTTAAACCTGATTTTCATACCGTAAAAATTAATTTTGAATTATTAAAATCATGTGTCATAGTGATTTTGATATTACAAAAGTTATTTTCATCAATTGTAAATCATTTCCAAACATGTCCCATGTTTCTAATAATATATTTAGAAATAGAATATCATAAATATCTTGATATTTTGAATTCGAATATATTTTCAACAAATATATCTTTTTCAGATAAAATAGAATGCAATTATTGATTTATTTATATGAAAAATCTAAAAATAGACTTACAATTGCAGTTAATATAGTAACCACATTTTCCATACAAATTCAAGCATTTCCATTCCCGAGCCATATAACTAAAAATAAAATTGTAGCAAGGGTGGTTGTTTAAAATTTAGTGACAACATGTTTAAATAAGGTTATGACCAAAATTTTAAGTTTGAAATACTAATTTAGTTCATGTATTTATTTGACAGAAAATTGAAAAGGAGATTAGACACTTATTAAACAAAAACGTGAATTTTGACCTTTAAACAAAAATGTTGGAAAAAAATATATTATCTAGTTTTCATAACTCAAAATTTGTCCTCATTTAAAATTTAGAAATTTGTAAATAATAAATAATGTTTCAATATCAACACAGATATCAACTCCAAAAAAAAAAAAAAAAAAATCATCTAACTGAATTTACTAAAGAAAACAAAACAATACGAAGACCAAAAATAGAAAAATGTATGTAAAAAAAGAAAGCCTTTAAATTGAGTGTGTGTATTAGAGTGGAATGGAAAAAGAAGAGAAATGATGGCATTGCATTTGTAGGTCATATGCCTCCGCGCCTGATTAATGGATTTCAACGAGTGTGTCAACAGAAATTATTAACTTCTTCACACCAAACTCAATGCCGTATCTCTTTAAGCTTATTTACTTGTAACCACTTTTACACAAAGCACTTCCACCAGAATCACACACACATATGCATCCCCTATCTAGGGTTTTCATTAGACATAATGAAACCTTTTCAAATGCACTGGTTTTAGAGCAACCCAAAATCATGTAATAATAGATACGCAACAGAAAGGAAAAAGAGTCCAAGTGATTGCTGAGAATAGGACAAGAGTATCATAAGCCAATCGTTCGAGAGGATAGTGCCTAAACGTCAATCAGGATACCTTGATGACACCTATATCATGAAGAGAAAAACTTTCAAAGTGGAATTGTAGCGATGCACCATGAAACACCATGCCCATGACAAAACTTGACCGAAGGTAAAATTTGAGAGCAAAGATGTCAGGTCAACCTACATATTATATTAGCTTAAAAAAGTTTAAATTCATGAACTTTGGAAATTCAAGCTTTTGAAATCTAACCTTCCAAAGTCAAACTTTTACAATCACATTGCTATATAAACTTAAATTCAAACATTTCAAACTTGTGAATAAAAAAATCCTCAAAGTTTCCCTATTTTCATTGTTGTTAATTTTCAAGACCATTGACAAACAAATATTAATAAGCTACTTTCAAAGAGACCATTCCTAATGGGTGTCAACATAAGTTGCGCAAGTCTCTGACTATTGGGAAGAACCAGCGTGCCAAAGGGCGCACTCCTTTATTGGCAATGACTCCAACCCAATATTCCATTCAAATTGGATCAGTAACTTAGTAAAAGCAAAAAAAGGATTAATGATGAAATTTTTAATCAACATCATCAGTCAAATTCTAGAAGGCTAAATTCTTAAAATATGGTCAATAAAAATCAAAACGTCCACATCAAGATTGTGTTGAAGTCTCAATTTTATGCAAACAACAAAAATTTTAATGTTATGAAAATATAAATGAAAACTTGGATAAAATACCAATTTTAACAAATACTCATAAAATTATAAAAATAAAACAAACTTCTATAAATATTTATATTCATATTATCAATATTTTTATGCTGAAAATTTTTAACATTTATGATTGATTTTAATATCGATGACAATTGACAGATCCTCCCATTTATAAAAAGAAAAAAAACTTGACTGCATACCGGTATGTAGGGATCTCCCTGCATACCACCATTAAAATGTTGACAATTAGTAAACATAAAAAAGTTTTCTCATTTTCTCTTTCTTAGTTGTAAGGATTTTAATGAGGTATGTAGGAAGATCCCTACGTACCGGTATGCAGTCAAGTTTTATTCTTACAAAAATATCAAAAGAAATATTGACGTATTAATTTTATTTCATTTCACTAATAAGACAGAGGGTTTAGAACCACAACCACACAAGTATGTGTGTGTATATATATATATATTTTTTTTCTTTTTCTTTTTGAAAGTTTTAAATTTGTCAATGAGAAAATGATTGTTAAATAGATTAAGCAAAAGGAGGAAAAGGAAAAAGTGGGCAATATGTGTTGGTTGATGAAATGGGAAATGGGAATTAGGGAGCCAAGTCACTGTTGGATGGGTCCCACTTTGTAGCTATGCTATGACCTGCGTGGCATCTTAGGTCCGTTTCACAAAGCATTTTCAAACTGGAATTCCCCTTTCTGACTTGTTGTGTTTTCACATACAACAAAAGGGGGAATATGAAAGGTAAGTCTGTGTGTGATTTTTTTCTGCAACCACTTGGGTGATTCCATTTCAGCTATCAACTTAAATAACAAATAATTCTCTAATTAAAGGTGGATTTGTTATGATTTTAAAATTCAAACAGTAAAAAGTTTTTTTTTCTTTTTCTTTTTTAACTAATTAAAAAAATACTTTAAACTTTTTCCTATTGCTTAGTTTAGTTACAATGTCCAAATCATAACATTTTCACATCATTCTACACTAACTTTGAATTTTAAAAAAGAAAAATTAAGAAATAAGTAACAAATAATTTGATGAGTTAATATAAATCAAATCGAACAGATAGACACATATTACCTTTCATATGATTCAGGTTCAATCTCTCGCTTGCATTTGTTGAGCTATAAAAAAGAAGATTAATGATAACTAGATAATACGAATTTGATTAAAAAAAAACATCTCTATCCAACTAATGTAAGTAACTAAAACAAACAGCCAAACAAACATCAATTATCCCATCTTAAAGAAACAAACACCCAATCACAAAATCTAGCCACTAAAAAAACAGCTCCATCCAATTATAAAACTATAAAAGAACAATCTCACACATCCACTTACGAATTATAACGAGTTTATCTTTGAATAAAATTCATTATCCTCCAATAGTTATCTGTTTTAAAGCACTATGCTACAAATAAGGAAAATAAAATTCAAACCTACCCACTACAAAAACGAAAGACACGCAAACTAAACCACTTAGAAAGACTTTGAACAGTATTTTCACATTGACAAAGCAAAAATGAAAAGAGCAAAACTTGGAGTTGGAGTCAAAGTTAAAAAAATAAAAGAGGAAGTCTCGGATGAATTCAAGAGGGCGAGGGTGTCCCTTTCCCTGTTCATGAATTAAGCAAGGTCAACAATTCAAAGTTACAGATGGATGGTTGGTTAAAGAAAGAGAGAGAAAGAAAGAGGGGGAGGGGCACAGTAAAAGAGAAGAGAGGAAAATGGTCCATTTTGTCGAGTGAAAGGTCGCAGTCATCAGAAGCAACAGTTTAATGAAAAACCTTACAGTTATACCATTGAAAAGGAAGGGAGAAGCAATTTTGAGAAAAAAAACAAAACTCCCACCAATATGTATAAGTGTGTGTCTGTACGCCTGCATTTATGAAAGCAACCAACATCCCTATCTCTATCTCTATCTCTTTCTTTTTCTCTTTCTCTTTCTCTCTCTGAGAATTTTAATGGCTTGAAATCTACCCCCAACGACTCGCATTGAATTCAGCAGTTTCAAAATCATAGAAAGAGGAATGGAATGGGTTTTTCTTTTTAGACTCTGTTGTTGGAATTCGGTTTGGTTTTGTCTGATGCACACAGCACAGAGCAATGCAGAGGAAGAGAGATGTGCTGTAGTCACTGACAGAAGCCATGATTGAATCACGGGGACGGGGATGGCCCAAACCCAAACTTGCAGTTTTCCATTTGATTTGATTTTCGATACCAAATGCCAAATACAAAATAGTGTATGTGTATGTATATGTGTGTGATTAACTCAGATTCCCTTACCTTCTTGTTCTTCCTCTTTCCCTTTGCCTTTCCCACCGTTGAGGACACTGCCCTATCCTCTTCCTACGCCCATCTTGTCTCAAGATTGCTGCCCAGATCTTATCATCAGCACGCCCGATTTTATTCTCTTCCCCCTTCACTTTGTCCTATAAATTTTCCCAACTAAGCAACAATTCTATCAATTCTATACTTAATAAATTTACTTCCTATTCCTATACTTCATACAATAAGATTTGTTCTGACATGACTAAAAGTACTTTCCACTTGATCACATACTACTTTTCATTCAAACTTTTCCAAGTAATACGAAAATACTTCTAAAAAACTTATGTTTAAAAACAATCTATGAGAAAACACTTGTAGGATGCCTTTGGTTTGAAGTGTTTTGTCTATGCTAGAGAGTTATTGCTATGGACACTCATAAACACACATCATATCTACTATTAAGTAATGTAATAAAGTTGTGAAAACATTTATTCTACCTATTGTTGGTTGTTAATACTATTAATGAAATGCTAACCGACACTATCCATGAATAAATTTAAATAAAATTGACTTAATATGATGATAACTAGACAAACTAGTAATCATGCCACATTGGCATTCCATTAACAAAATAAACAATATAGAATAATAATTCAAATTTTTTGTTTGATTTTTTTAAAAAAAAGTTTAATGCTAATAAGATATGATATTTTAACATAATTCTATATCAATTTTTCTACCTAAGGTGGGGATATTAACGTCTATATCTCCTGACTCCAATCATGTAGAGTAGCTTTTAATAATTGATGATTTACATTATTCATTGGAGCTAAAGTATAATAGAATATTTACAATCAACTATTTTTAAAAGTAATATCTACTTTCCAAAAAAAAAAATACAAAAAATTTAATAAATCACTTTAATTATATAATAAATTTTCAACTATATAAATATATAATAAAACTCCATGCTTTTTCTTGGTCGCTTGGCGTTGGTGGCTACCTAAAGTGATAATATTCCACAAATTATTATTTATTTTAAACTTTTTAATATTAAAAAATTGGTTTTTCCACGCCAGATGGTGGAATTAACTATTCTTCGGGTCTTGCAAGAAAATTGTTCAACATCATTATTGTGTAATACATGTAAGCATTATCCTCTATTTAGACCAAATCCTTGCTAGACTTTGAACACTTGGGGCAAAGTCGCAAATTTTGAAGAAACACACGGGACATTTAACATACAAAACGAGTTTGTAAATGGCTTTAACAAAACTACTTCTAATTATAAGTAATTTAATGAAAAAAACGTTGAATAATAAAGGGGCAGTTGCATAGATGGCAAATTGGACCAAATTAATAGAAAATATAACACAGTTGCAAACTAATTGCATATATAGCAAAATTAATTGCACAATACCAAAAAGTTGTTATAAGATTCTATCAGTATCTATCACTGATAGATTCTGATTATTCAAAGTCTATCAGTGTCTATCGTCGATAGACTCCGATTAATCGAAATCTATCAGATCTAATTAACTAAAGTCTATCAGTAATATACTCTGATAGATTTTGCTATATTTGCAATCTTTTTTACATTATGCTATATTTGCAATTATATAATTCTTATTTGCCACCCACTGCAGATTCTCAATAATAAATTAATTTGTTGGTTATGGTCTTATGGATTTCTCACGAAATATTTTTCGTGTGTTTTCACTTTTTTTTTCAAACGAATTTTTATGTAAATAAATTCCAAACATATGATAATCTTGGGAGAAAAATGTTTTTGGCCAATGAAAATTACTCTCAGCATATAAAGTCTTAGCATGTGATTTTGTTTGTTCTAGATTATGAATTTATTAATTTCTAACTACTACATAAACCAAGTTCTATAACATGTTTCTCTACCTATAACTTAATTTCATGCTTCTAAACTCCAAACCATTGGAGACATTTGAGTTATGAACAATATTTGAATTTGAGTATTTGGAGAGTTTGAGTATAGGTTCAAATTTAGGTAGATTTAACGTAAGATATCCAACTCTTGTTCGTGCTTGGATTTGTCAAGCATAGGATTTGTTAGACAAACTAGTGGATTTCAATAATATTCCAAACCTACTCTTTTCAAACACACTTGCTCACACGGTTTTGATAAGCCCATACTTCTCAAACTTACATCTCAAACGCAAGGTTTCTAAACCTTCCCGTAAACATTCATGTGAAACATTTTCTAGTAGCCTAAAATGCGGAACCCAGACCCTAAATACCTGCACCTGCATAAGTCAAACATCCAGAAATGACCCCACTACCCTTCATTTAGTCTAATGTTCATAAGGTCTTCCATCTAGTAAAGGACTTTCATGTGGTTCGTTCCTTGGCCCCGGTGCAACTTCAACCACTTCCATTTTCCTTGGGGAAACGTGTATGCCATTGTAGAGACGACCACTAAAAAAATCACTAACGCATGCCTATAACTATAAGCAGCTAATTTCTCTCTCTTTCTTAGCTAAAATTCAGAATGGTTGACCAAAAGAAGTTGAATTTCATTTAAAGAACAGGCCAAACAAGCAAACAGCAAGACCAACAACATTTTGATATTGTTCAAGTGGGCCTTACACTTTTGCTTACCACACAGCTCGGTAGATGGGATTCTCACCGTTTTCAATGATTGCGAGCCGTTGTGGTTCAAAAGTAGACATCCGCCGTAATGAAAATGTCTCAAAGCCAATAAAAATCAACAGTTTTTTTTTTTAACATTACCTGAGAATCCCCAGTTATGGTCCGGCGGTGGACGTCAGAGAGAGGTGTTCATCGCTGCTGCATTTGGAGTCCTCAGCAAATCTAATTTACAATCCTGCATGTAGAGAATCTGAAAAGGCAGTTAGAGAACAAAAAGATGAGTGCTTGGTATAAAAAAAGGAAGAGACGCAGTTTGCTGCAATCTGCCCTGTTTCTGGTAGCTAATATTCAGTCACATGAATGGCAAACTCCCTTTTCTTTTTGGCTGAATACTGTTTCGGACAGTAGTTTGAATGTCATCCTGAATAAAAAATCATAATTCCAATAGGCATATAGAATGTGCCAGTGGTGCTGTTGGTAGATGAATCATGAACATATACTTTTCAAATCTAAAAAGCAAACTAGCTAGCTGTGATTAATTAGTACCTCCTGAGAATAAATTAATCAGTCTATATCCAATAATCAAGTGGCAGGTAAAACAGAGTTGCCCAAGCTTAATGACTGGGACAAGGTAGTGTCCACACGGGACGGTTAGCTAAAAATCCAGAAATTCAGAAAGAGAAAAATTACAAGAGTTGTAGAGATTCACTGTTGATAAACATTACAATGGCCCAACTAATACATACAAATACACGATGAAGGTTGGGGTTAGGGAAGTCGAGGAAGGGTGGTGTTCTTTTGTGTATCTTTTGGAGTTTCAAAGCAAAAATGATGAGAGCATTGACCATAGTATTCTGACGGTGATGCTTGGTAGTCTCTTTCCTGCTCTTCTGCCATGTGGCACACACTTTAAGAGTGCAAACAGGCCTGTTTGACTCGATTTATGGTCAAATTTTTTGAAATATCAGATAAATCATAACAAACTATCAAACTGATTAAAATCGAATTGAATCTACCAACTAAATAAAACTGAACCGATCAAACCATGGATGATTTTTCAGATTGCACTCCATAATGAATATTCAAATCCCATCCATTTACTGAAGTCATCCAATCAATATACATACCAAATTTAAAGTTATACACTGGACCCCTATGCAAGATCCACAGAGGTTCGCACATTCAAAAGCTCTTCAGTCCTCCACGCCTCAAGAGTCATCTAAGGAATTACACATAAAATGTCCTCCAGATGTAAAAACATCCATGTCTATGGAGTATAATCTTAAAAACAACATATAATTTGTGAGAATTCAGAATTGATAGTCTAATATCATTACACCTGAAGGGAGAGTCCTGCATATGATAGGAATAGCACCCTAACAAGGGCCAGGTGGGGTGTAATAACTGGTCTTGAGGTATCAATTAAAAGAGAACAACTGCTTCCATACCCTGGTTTTCTATTTCTTTTTTAAAAAATATTGTAGACATTAAACGTTTGAAATCATTATTTAAAAAGTCTGTAATTTGTAATAAATCATTTTATTTGTTTTAAAAAAAAAAAACAAGAAATTTGTGAGACTTTCTTAAAAAATTGTTGAAATACGATTTCATTAGATTTGGTTCTGAAAAAGAAAAACAAAGAGTTATTTCGAGAACAGCTCCCAAACAAGAAGAACACAACCTCATAATACTTGTTTCTGGTGCTAAATAATTGTTGTTTTCTATGCAACTCCAGAAACTTCTTCACAGTTCCATTCCACACATCATCTCAATTCATATTGGACTTCAAACTTCAAAGTGGTTCCTTTACATTATATGCCAAATATAGGTTTATAAATCACCATACTCCTCCAAATACCATAGACCTCCATAGCAATGAGCTTTAGTAATGTCATTGAACAATTTTGCGATGAGCACCATTTTACCATCTACTCTTAACTCAATAAAAGCACGGACGGATCTTTACAAATAAGGAGATATTAAGTAAGTATCTACATAGTCCAAATTACGAAAAACTATACTCAAGTACATTAAAATATGTTCAAGAGTCACTCCACCATATATAGCACTCAAAGCTCCACACAGGGAAGATTATTTTGCTTGAAGATAATAATCTTTCCTATTATCAGACTTGACAACGTGCTGTATGTAAAGTTCCTCGAGAGTCAGTAAAATAAGCGATATGATATAATCGATTATGTGAAAATGCATTAATTTCATCCACAATGACTATTTATGATTGTATACTATGAGTAGCCAACTGATTATATAACTTTACAGTTTACATGTAATCCCCGATGGCAGAAAAGAAACAAAGAAGGTTGGGGAAAGAAGGTAAAACTTTCAAACCTTATTTCTGCCATACCGCATATCTGCGGCCAGAGGTTGCAAGAGTCCATTCCGTACCAGAAGGGCACCACGAGCCATCTCCGATTTTCATGCACAATTTCTCCCCAATTATTGCAGAATAAAGATCTGATCGTGCCTCAAGGATCTTCACAGATGACCGACTGTAGATGTCTTGACGTTTACGAATGTCTATCTGCAAGAAAAATAGAATTATGTACCGTGAAGAGTTTCTTGAAGAGCGGATAGCAAACTCAATAAGCATTAATCATGCAACATACTAATTTTACTATTTCTCTGTGCACCGAGTCGCCCCAATCGTAGAAGTGGTCATAAAATACTGTTGGTATCCCTGGGTGCGTGAGAATATATGCATAGCCCTGCAGGGAATTATGGGCTAATAAACCAGAGCTCGAGAAAGCAAAATTAGATGCATGATGATATTTTATTATTGGAAGACAAGACATGACTTTAGGTCGAGCATAAAAGTAGTTGCGATAGCAACTGTAAGACGAGAAAATAAATACAATGCTCTTCTAACGCAGTTAACCCAGAAACATCAAGGATTGATCACTCAGCATGTAAAACATTTTGTTAAAAGTTGAAAATGAACTTAAAATGTAGTCAAATCTTTGGGAATAACTTGCTTAAAAACATCCAATGTTGGAAGAAGATGGGGCTGGAGTCATACATAGGATTAGTTGGACCAAACAATTGAGAGTTTCCAAAAACCACAACGAATGATGATGAACACGTGATTAGGTATGTAGAGTTTACTATTAAACCAGGACAGGCATGTCATGAAAGAAAGCCACAGCGCAGCTAAAATTAGACTGCAAGCAAGAAAGAGAGATTACAAATTCAGTGATGACAGAGTTTGCATACCTCCATAATATGGTTGGCAGGAAAGGGCCAATGGGCCTACAAGAACAACATTGCATGCTGAGGTTAGTGGAGTCACTAACATTCTAGTGGTACAAATTCAACTTCAAAATATATTTCCAGAAAATATATATGAAGAATTACATAGGTTCGGTTGCCAAGCAAGTAGAGCTGCATTAATAGTCATGATCTGCTTAGCCCATTGCTATTATTGAAAGCACGCCTGATGCTTGCTTTCAACCTTAACCCTTCTCATAGTAAGGGGATGAGAAGATAGTTGATCTTTCATAGGTAAGCTTCAAAACATCACTAAAAAATGTAACCAAATATAATATGCATCAAACAACCACCAATTTAGAAACTAGGGGAAAAAAAAAAGAAGAAGAAGAAGAAGAAGTTAATTAAGAGTTTCCAAATAATAATCCAAAGCTACACTTGAAGATGCTGAGTTTACTAGCACACTTGAATTTTAATTAGTTCAAATTCAAACACACCTATGGAAGAAAAAGAAAACTAAAAATTTCAAATATACTTTGAGCTTGGCCTCATACATCTCAGTTATATGTTGTTGCAAAAATGCATACACATCTTCGAAAGATAATACCCTCCAATAATATGAAAGCATCACTATCAAATGCCACAGAATCCAGTAACTGTTCTGTTGGCAGCATATTTGGCCATATAAAAGCCGCAGGACAACCAGACATTATAACTTCATAGTTCATTCAGGTATGCATCAATAATGCTCTTCTCCATTGCTTTCTAAGATATTTTCATGTACGGTCTGGTCACACTCAATCCGCACTACAAGGCATGACTTCCAAACACGTGCCATCAAATATTAATCCAAATAAAAGGATCATGGCTAGCAAGAAATATGATCAAATAGTGACCATTTTATCTCGCAAACCCAAATGTTGAAATTTTTATCCATTCCCAAACAGTCGATCAATAATTTCACAGATAGTTATGAAGATGTGGCACCTGTGTTGAACCAGTATCATGGTTATCTAAGAATGTTACGGCCCTAGAAGGCCACCATCCCATCACACCTGGTGGCTTTCCTTGACAGTCACGCAGACGCCATAATTGTCCTTTAACAGCTTCCTACAAGCCAAATTAATTAAATTATGTTTTTTAAGCAGTAAACAAGGAGACAAATGCATGTTAGTTAATTATTGTACTGGCAAGAGAAAATATTAGCGCAATCCAAACTTCACTTAATATGAAAGGCACAAAGAAGCAAATGGAAAAGTTCATGAAAAGCCAAACGTTGCAGATCTAGATCCATAGGGAAATGAAAATCCATGACATTATTGTCGCCTGACCCTTTCTATTTTAAAAAATTAAGATTTGATATCTTTAGTAATTACAATTTGGAGGGGGAGGGGGGTTAGCAATGGCCCACATACAACACTGATACCTGAAGAATTCCCTTGGTTGTAAAATCAAAAGCAGATGAAAGTTGTCCCGTGCTATCAATCCAATTTATTATCCGCTGTCTGTGTCTATCTGCATTTAGAGTTGAGATCATCACTATAGAATACATGAATCGAGGGAGGAAAAAAAAAAAAAAGAAAAAAGAGGATATTATCCAAAAACATCAACCATTCAAATAAACTAAATATCCTGAAGCAACCAATAAACGGTTAGGGATATTGCTTAAAACATGATTCCAATTTATCACCATATTATATACGAAGAACAAAGATTCACCATCTTACCTTGATTATAATCCAAGTCATGGCCATTATAATTACAAGAATCCCAGTACTCTCCAATAGAAAACATTGGCTTTGCTGCTTCAATATATTCTTTTACGAATTTTGCAGAATAACTGAGTTAAAGACAAAAGAAAAAGGCAAATGTATATCAGAACCAATTGAAGAACTCCTTACAAGAACAGGCAAGATGAAAAGTTGAGAAGATGATAGAGAGTGAAGATTTGAAATAAAGAAGAGCGATCTTGTCATGTTCAAAAGTGGAGATTTTACAGATTTTTATGCAATGAGTAATACCAAATAATTTATTCTTGAACCTTTGCAACCCCCCACCCCCAAATTATATTATATATAAACAAACAGATAGGAAAATATTACCCCCTTGCAAAATCAAAACGAAAATCCTGAAATCCAACACTACTGCGCAGCCACTTCAGCCATGCTATGATATCTCTACGGACAAAAGGTTGGCTATGATCAATGTTTGGAACCCCAGGGAAGTTGTCCCCAGTGCTACGATTGCCCTATAACAGATATCGGAGACTAAAGATCAGAGGTTTTCTGATAATTATGGGCTCACTTGGAATTTGTAACAAATAAATACCAGGCCACCAGAGCACGAGGTAACAGCACTCTCATTCCATGGTAATGGTATTCCATCAAAACGATTATGCATTCCTCCATGTCCTTGAATAGTCCCAACTCGATGATTGATGACTATGTCAGCAATTGCTCTAACCTTGCACTGCTTCATTTTCTGAAGTAAAGCTTTCAGCATGTCCTCAGAACCATATGAAGAGTTTAGGGAGTACAGGTTCTGAGGGAGGTAACCTGAAATTGTTAAAAGAATACCAAGAGTTATAATGCACACATACATGGAAAAGGAAAACAAAAATTCAAGTAAATATGTTCCTTTGACCTTCAGGAGCGATAGAATGAGTTGGAGGTGGCAACCATACAGAGGTAAATCCACATTTTGCAATATCGGGAACTTTACACTCTAGATTCCTCCACCAATCACATTTATGAGATTCCCAGTTGAAAGCCTGTAATTAATGTAAAAACTATGAGTGCTGAATTGATCACATATGTTTAAACTGACTTGGAGATTTGATCTAAAAACATTGACTCATTAACAGTAGTGAAGTCCTCCCACCTCGACTTCAAACTGATTTACATTAAAAGATACAACATCCAGGACGAATTTCAAAAGCCAAGCATCATTTGCTTTCTTTTCTTTTTTGAGACTTCGCCCCCAATAAGAGCAACAAAATATCTTCCTGCTGACCTCTGTTCTACGGAAAATCAGAAAGCTAAAATTGTAACCTCTACCTGGAAAAGGATCTCTCTTCCATTGCGTATCACTGCCCCTACAAGTAACCAAAAAGACCGGAATAATTTTAAATGATAAGATACTTTTAAACAAAAAACAAAATCTACATATTAGGAAAACCAACTCTAATTTCAACCATGTGTACATATCCTTTCCATAAACCATAAGTTTTGTTTTGAAGTCATTGCTCAACGTACCCATCCTTCAGAAGTATATAATGTCTTTTTATCTCTTATCCCTGAGTTAAATTTTAAGCATCATCAAACATTCCTCTTGGTTAGCTAGGCCAGAGTACATGTATTAGAATTTGAAGTCACTTCCGATGGACGTATGATCTTTAAAGATTAACATGAGCTATCATGATGTGAAATGTAATGTCAAAACAAACAAAAGGCCGTACCAGTATCAGTCTGCTCGTAGCTGTCGTCAAAACCCTGAATTCCAACATAAATAAGTAATTGGTATATTACAAAGTAGGTTCTAACAAATTTGTGACAAATTCATCAAGGAAAAAATTTCCAAATTCAGCTAATTTTTGTTTGTCCACGTGCATAAATAATCCGTCAAAAACCCTATGGACATATGCGTTAATTACGAACCATACATTATCATGGTCACCCATGATACTCAGGAGTAACTTGTGAAACCTTGGCGTCTAAGTTGCAGAAAATAGGGATGTCCTGCAACCACAATCAAAGACGAAAAAATCATCACACTCTGTAAAGTGTACCTCATTCATATTGTCTGGTCATAACTTCATAATGCCCACTCGAACAAGGAAAAGGAAACTAAAGGAACGAGCTAGAATTACAACAGGGTAGTAGTTAGTGACGTGGTGCGGACAATTCATGGCTCTAGCTTAATTCTCTAAGCGGCAATCAACAACCTAATTCATTTTGAGAATCTGTTCCTCAATTTGAAATTGGATAAAACATTGACACTCCTTAAACCTGTCCAAAATCAACTCCTTCGTAGGTTTAAACTAACAACCAGCAGATGCGATCAGCCTTGATAATACGAATTAATCAACTGAAAATCACAAGTTCCAGATTGGCGCGAAGATATTTAAGAGGAATTATGATCCAGCGATAAAATCAAGAAATAGATAATATAAGTTATAGAACTAAATAAACAATGCTTCTTTCAGCAAAAACCTTCAATTCAGATGGCATGGAAGAAACAAAGCTACGGAGAAAAACGCAAATGTAACGACGGATTCTTCAAGTAATCCATCACGTATACATGTTCAATGGATAAATAGCTATAAACCACGCATTTCTACCCGAAAATAATATGAGGCAGTGAAAGAAACTACTCTGTAAACAAGTGAGAAACGCTACCGAGAAGTAACAAATTCGGACTGCTGAGAATCCCGCAGAATGAACAAGGAAAGAATCGGAGTTTTAAACAATGACCTCAGTTGAGTTTCGTGTTCAAGAACACTTCGCGCTTCGACGTTTTCTGGGTTTTGCTGATTCAGGGAATCGGATGTTATACGGTCCACCATTTGCAATCAAATGATTGGTCAGCTATTTGGGTAATTGCAATGGCTTAAGCGTTAAGCAACTGTGGGTTTCATGGAATACTAACCGTTGAAGACCCCATTTTTTTTTTTTTTATTGAACGTATGCTATTGCTATGTTTGTGTTTTTCCTTTCGTTTACAGGGTGGGAGGTTTGAATCACGGACTTTGTGATCATTAGTATAAACTCTATACCAATTGAGCTAGTTTTGTGTTGGCTAATTTTCTTAAATGGAATAAAACAGAACATTAAGTCCTAAGTAGATCAAGAGATTGTTACATTTGTTGGACCGATCTTCGATCCATATTTTTTTACACATGGGATAGTCTAGCATGGTTATGTCGTGTCCCGTTGAGTTACAGTTCCGACGGGTGAGGAGGGAGTTTTTACCATACTTGTATATTGATGAGCATGAATGACATCGACAGAACTCTCTGGAATTCATTCCTGAAACAATTTGACCCCGTTAAAAGTTTCCAGTTATGAATGAATCTACTTTTGCTCAAAGTGGATATAGCCCAATATTGATAACTTTAGATCGTCGTGTAAAGTTATTACTTATGCGAGTTCAATCGAACAATTCATGTTTGTAAAATACTCTGCTACACCATCATCGGTTCACATTTGAAGCTCAATCGAACATATGCTAATAAGTTGCAAACTGGCATTTGACATTTTTAACAACTAGTAATTTCTCGGTATTATTATTTTTTCTATTATACAATGTCTTTCCATTGGAATGTTTATTGATAAAGGTTTACAATCAAACACGCATACTATATTATTGTTACAATTTAACTTTTTGCATCAAGTTGAACAATATATGAAGGTGAGGATTCAAACTTCAAACTTTTTTTTTTAATGAGAATATACGACTCGATTGATTCGCCTATAACAAATAGTTCCCTTTGAACTATATTATATTTATAATTTAATCTATTTTAAGAAAATTGATAATATTTAAAAAATGCAGTATTAATATGTTTTAGACCGATGTAAGCTTTTTTTTTATTATTTATTTATTATAAAACAAAGGAAGTCCAGGTAAAGCAGGAACATCCATGGTCGACATCTCACGACTTAAAATGTAGTGTGTCTATGGAGGACAATCTTCTTACCAAACTTCGAAGTGCTGTGTTCTCCTCACATCATTAGTTAACGAATTTGCCACTTCATTTCCTTAATTTATGAGTTAAAAGAAAACCCTTGATTTGGTGGATTTGGAAAGATATTTGAGATGCTCAATTAAAGTTTCAATCTCGAGGTAATGGTGGTGATGGCCTATTAGTAGATTCCAAACAATTTTGGTGTCCACTTTTGATCAAACTGGTGAAAGACCCACTTCCAATTAAAATTGAACTCCTTCAGTTAGTGCCTTTCTTTCTACCCATTCCACTAGACAAACAGGTTCGTGTGAAGTTCTTCATTGTTGCCATTGTTTCCCTTTTGAATGTTGAGTGACCATTTTGAAAACTCGTCTCTCCCCATTGAGTAACGCGACATCCACCTTAAGTTTGTATTGATTTTGAAGCGACTGTATCCACTTGCTATTTTGTAGAGTGGTGAATAAATGGAAGAAACGTCATATCTGGGGATTTTCGAACTACATGAGTTGTTGTCGTGGTCTGATATTGTGTTTGTTGTACAATGGTGTTGTTAGGAGCTAAGAGCATTGTCATGGTACCAACTCTGCATCAAAGAGGGTCGAGTGGAGCATATGCCTTCAAGGGTGTCCAAAAGGTTTAATGCCCAAATGAAGGGTCATTCGTAAGCCCACAACATTGTCACAAAGAATGTCAGTTTGTCTTTAGAATGAATCTCCTGATCTTGACAAAAAAAAGATCGAAAGAGTTTTCCACCAATCTAAACTAGATGTAGAGGAAGACAATGAAGCTTCATGAATAAACTACGAACTATGTAGATTGATGCTAAGCCAGTAGCCCTAGTTTGAAAAAATAAAAATATGATATAGATAATTTAGACTTGATTGTAACAATTTCATAGTAAGATGATTTGATGAGAACAACACTTCACTAGTGGTTTGCGTATTGTGCAATATTTAAAACAACTTCACAAGTGTTGAAGAGTGGTCGATCAAGTCTAATGGTGATTTTTGTAAGTTTATTTTTACTTTTTTAGGTCTTATACTTTTAATTTTGTGTTAAGTAGATTCTCAACATATTCATTTTTTTTTCAAAGTTAACTAACATAAAATGTCAAATAATATATATATATACTAATGATCACGAGGTATGTGACTCGTATGTGGCTCAAATCTTCGTACTCCACATGTTGAAAAAAAAAAAAAAATTAGCAACTGAACGGTAATCTATTTTAGAGTTGCAATTGGTTAAAAAAAATAATAATAAATAAATTTCTCAAAAAAAAAAAAAAAAAAAGTTGCATTGCAATTGCGACTACTAAAATCTCGAAGACGGACTCTAAAACCCTAATGGAGACTTTAGTTCACTTCATTGCCTGATCAGTGAAATGGAAGAAAAACCGCCAACAGAAACCAGAAGATCACCGCCACAACCGTCGATCGAAGAACCAGATCCGAAGAAGCTCAAAATGTCATCCACAACCACCACCTCTGACGACGAAGATGTCAATTCCAATTCTGCGGCACCGAAGAAACAAAGGTACAAGCGCCGCAAGATCGCTATTTTCTTTGCCTACTGTGGCGTCGGTTACCAAGGGATGCAGAAGAATCCCGGCGCTAAAACCATCGAAGCGGACCTCGAAGAAGCCCTCTATCACGCCGGAGCAGTCCCGGAGCAGGACAGAGGGCTCTCGAAGCGCTACGATTGGGCCCGCTCGGCTCGCACTGATAAGGGCGTGAGCGCCGTGGGTCAGGTTGTTTCTGGCCGCTTCTACATCGATCCGCCAGGTCTTGTCGATCGTCTCAATTCGAATCTCTCGCCTCAGATACGAATTTTCGGGTTCACGCGCGTCACAGCGTCGTTTAATGCGAAAAAGTTCTGTGATCGGAGAAGGTATGTATACCTAATTCCTGTCTTCGCTCTCGACCCTAATTGCCATCGTGATAGAGAAAGTGTGAAGGCTAGTTTAGGGTCTGATAACGAGCTTGTGAAGTGCTTAGAGTGCTCTGAACGAGGACGCAAAGTTGAAGGCTTGATGGGCAAGCGCAATTTTGAAGCAAAAACTGCCATAACTGAGTCAGACATTTCCTCGAACACTGGAAACGCCATTGAAGTTTCTGAAGTTCAGGCAAATCGGGTTTTGGAGGACAATGCCACGACTTCTGATTCTAGCATACAAACTAGCGTTTTAGTCGAAAAGAGTGAAACTGAACTCAATGTTGGATGCGAAGGAACTTCAAAAAGTGAAGGAAGTGAAATGTCTGGATTAGGGAATGCTTCTGAGATTGTTGTTGGCAAAGAGAGCGTCAATGGGAACGAGAAATGTGCAGGGAGCTTCAAGTATGGCGAGGAGGAGAAGGCTAGGTTCAATAGGATTTTGAACAATTATGTAGGAACTCATAACTTCCATAACTTCACTACCAGAACGAAAGCAGAGGACCCTGCTGCTCGTCGCTTCATTGTTTCATTCGATGCGGCTACCACCGTAGTGGTTGATGGCATTGAATTTGTGAAATGTGAAGTTGTGGGGCAGAGCTTCATGCTTCATCAGATCCGGAAGATGATGGGTCTTGCTGTGGCAATCATGAGGAACTGTGCTCCAGAGTCATTGATTGAAAAGGCTTTGCAAAAGTAAGAAATTGTCATTTACATTTTACAATTATAACTTCATTTAGTTCTCATTTGTTTATAGAATTGGATTCCATCAACTTTTGGTAATCAAAATGCAAATACATACAGGGATGTAAATATCAATGTGCCCACTGCACCTGAGGTTGGGCTGTACTTGGATGAGTGTCTATTCACGTCGTATAATCAGAAGTGGAAAGACAGTCATGAGGAGGTATCTATGAAGGCATACGAAGAGGTAGCAGAAGATTTCAAAATGAAGCAAATATATTCTCATATTGCTTCCACAGAGCACAAAGAGGGAGCCGTGGCCTTATGGTTGCATTCACTAAACCATCGCAATTATCCAGATTTACGTGTTGTTGATGAGGTTGCAGATAATGCTAAGAACACAAGTCTTGACATGGAGACACCAGCTGAAACTTAAAAGGTCTTCTTCCACCTTTGCTTTAACCTGCCATTCGGATACTTTTGAGCGAAAAGTATTTATTTTTTATGACTTAGTGCTTGTTTCATTTTTACTCTGTAATCAGATTATGCTTAAATTTTGATTAAGAAAATGAGCCAAATCCGTGAATTATTTAAAGTTCTGATTACTATCTCTGAGTCATGTTATTCTTATATACCCCTGCAAGTGTTTAAACTATCTGTACGGGACAATTGTTTAACATGGTTGACATAATGTAGTTGTAACTTTTACGGTATTAGATGTACGAGAGAGGAACATTAAAATATTTTCTGTCCATGCATCGAATAGTTATGATAAGAGCAATAGCCACACTATATTTCTGTTCTTGAGATTGTTGATGTAGAGTGTTCTTGACTGTTACATCCTTGGTGGTCGAATAACACTTAAGAAGTGGTCGACCCCACGAATGTTTGAAGAAGAGGTCAAGTACTTCATTTACTGTGGTCCAAAGAGATGATTTGTATGGATTTTTTACTAATGTCATTCAGAGTTCAGACTTACAAATTTCTCGTTAGCATGAAGTTCTTGAATGCTGTTTGGTTAATCAAATTAGAAGTTTTGATAATAGCTGGAGAAACAGTGATGATTGCTAATGAAATGTTCTATTAAGAATAGACGATGAATTAAATAAAGTATTTATCATCGAAAAATTAAATGAAGTGTGTATTGGTAAAGAGTAATATGTATAGATTCTCATTTTCTACCTTTCTCTTTCTTAATTGTCAAGATTTTAATGATTTCTACGGATCGATATTTAGTCAAGTATTGTCCATAAGTATATATTTGAGCTTTTTTTTTTTTTTTTTTTTTTTTTGGCAACTGAGCACTTTGTTTGTTGTCCATTTAATCCATTAGTTTTATGTTGATTTTTTTTTTTTCTTTAGAGAAGGTTGTTTCCGTTGAACCTGCATATACTAATTTATGGACTTTTTTCTTTTTGAAAAGACTAATTAATGGATTCTATTTTTATCAGTTAGTTTGTTGGTCCCTTTCTTTATTATACATTTTTTTTTGAGGCACTTTCTTTATTATACATATACATTTGCTTGTTAGTTATTGTTATTTTTTTTGTTCCCAACACTGACAGAAAAAAAATAATAATAATAAAATATTAGGCTACAAAAACGAATTAACGAAATTAAAGGAAAGAATCATTTACATTAAGAAATTAAAGAAAGAGTCATAAAAAAACTAAATTACAAGTTTACCCTCCATGTGTAGAACCGGGGAAGTTCAAGAAATGATTAAAAAATTTTTTTTTGTCTCATTTGGAATTTAAAATTTTGTGTTTGGGTGATAACCAAAAAAGAAAAGAAATTAAATGAATTTACTAATATAGACTTTTAATTTGAGTTATTAATAGAAAATTAAAACTCTCACTCCGATGAAATCCTACTTTTTAAAGATTACAAATCATTCAGTTTCCCAGAGATAACAAACATCTCTCAAAATCATGAGAGGGTTCAAACAAAATATTTATTAGATATAAAATTGAATTTTATGTTTAAAAGAACTCACTTTTACTTTTTTGACCAGATAAGTTCATGAATTTTTAAAAAAAATGTACTAAATTACCTATTAAAAAAAGGATTTATTAGATAAAAGATTAAAATTTAAAGAATTATTAAATATTTTTGAAACTTGGACAATTTGAACCTAAAATTAAAACTCCCACCTTTAAAGACTAAATTTGTAATTTAATCGAAAATTAAATAACTATTGCCCGACTTTTTATTTCTAAGAAATAAGAAATAATAATAGTGTCTTTAATTCGTTGAGAAAAAAATGCCGCCTCCTCATCGACTCATCCCCTTCACAGCAACAAATATCTCCTCAATCTCAACGAAGAAGTCCATAAAAAATGGCGGACTGGACCAGACTCCCGCCCGATCTCCTGCAAGCCATCTCCGATCAGCTCACCGTCTACTCCGACTATCTCCGATTTCGAGCCGTCTGTCAGAGCTGGCGATCATCGGTCCCCAAAATCCCTCACCGTCTTCCTCCGCAGCTCCCATGGCTCATAATTCCTCTGTACCACGACTCCCGCTGTGGCCTATTCAACTTCTCCGACCACAAAATCCACTTCCTCCACCTCCCTGAGGCTTCTCTCGGCAAGCGCCGCTGCGGTTCTTCTCACGGCTGGCTCGCCATCCTCGACGAAAGTCCGACGATCCTCCTCCTCAACCCCTTGACCAGAGCCAGGCTCCTTCTTCCTCCGCTCTCCGCGTTCCCCAACGTCGTCTCTTTCGATTACTCCAGAGTTGGCCGGGAATACCTGATCCGTACACCCACAGGCCACGTCTTCAGCCGAAATTTGCGCCAGATGCGCGATTCTTTTATTAAGAAGATCGTCCTGTCCTCAAATCCATCTAAACACAACGACTTCTCGGCCGTTGCGATTCTGAATCACAGCGGCGATTTGGCGTTTTGCGGGAGCGGCGGTGGATCGTGGACTTTCGTAGAAGACGCTCCGTCCGATTGCGAAGATGTCATATACTCCGATGGGCTGTTCTACGCGGTGGATAAGTTCGGCGTCGTTTCGATGATTGATCTACGCGGTTCGCAATCTCAAGTCTCAGTCGTTTCGACGGCGAGACAATTCGCTGGCGACATACAATATCTGGTGAAATTAGGGCACGAATTGCTGCTTGTGACGAGGTATTTGGATATCGTCAACGACGCCATGGACGACGAACTGATCTCTTTAATCTATCGGACGGTGCGATTTGAGGTGTTCCGAATGGAGTGGGAAGGTCCGCGATGGGAGAAGGTTGAAAGCTTGGATGAAATGGCGCTGTTTGTAGGTGAAAATTCTTCGGTGGCTTTCTCGGCCGCTGATTCTGCTGGAATTTCAGGGAACTGTATATACTATACGGATGATTACTCGGAGAACGATTACCAGGGAGAGGGTGAAGAACCGGATATGGGGATTTACCGATTGTGCGACGGAAGCGTTCAGCCGCTGCCGTATTACTCCGGTAGCTCCCGTTCCCGGCGGCGTTTACTTCCGCCGATTTGGGTTACTCCGAATCCTTGCTAATTGGGCGTTTGCAAATCGATTCAATGTCAGTAATTGCACTTTATTTATTATTATTTTGTTCGATAGAATCCATGATCGAGAGAAGAAATTGAAATTCATGAAGGTTTTTTTTTTGTTTTTTTGGAGCTTCTATTGTAAACAATTAGACTCGTCTTTCGTATTGATTGTAAAGACAGGCGCCCCAGTTCTTTTTTCCTTCATTTTTCTTCTTCCTCCTTTTCGTCTTTATTTAGATTTTATTAAAAAAAAAGTTCTTTATTATCTATTTTTCTTAATCTTTTTAATAATAATAATATATATATATATATACCATAGAAAAACTAAAATAATAGCAAATATATTGGTATTTACTAATTTTATATTATTTTCTCTAGTTATGGTTCTATAAGTTTCTTTTAAGTTACTATTTTGATCCTTATATTTTGGTATTTATTTCATTTTAATCTTTGTACACTTTAACCTTAAAATTAGTCATTATTGTTAGTTTAAAGTTGATTTTTAATTGAATTTGGTAAAATAATAATAATAATAATTTTCATCCAAAAAAGATATCATGTTAATATATGTTTAGAATTTATAGATGGAATCTAATAGAGACGGACAAAAAAAGTGAAGAAAAAAAGATAACCATGAACTTACAATATGGACTCATTATAAGATTTATTGAAACTCGGAAGATAAATTTAGACATTTGACATTGACTAAAATAAAACAAATCCCAAGAGTATATGACCAATATGGACTAATTATAAAATTTATTGAAATTGCAAGAATGGTATTTTAGCTTTATTCTCGACCTCAATGAAATTTTGTCACTTTAATATGCCACATCATTTTTCTGTTATTCAATAATAAATGGAACTCAAAGGACTATTTAGAACAAAAATTCAAACCAATCAAACAAACATTTATTTGAAACCTTAGGACTAAAACTATATTAAAAAAAACAAATGCAGAGATTAACATAATTTTAGAGAAAAATGTTTGAATGAATGATAATAGTTTTTATTAATATGGACAACTTTTCTTCTACCTTTGTTTCATCTACTTGTTTAGGACAATTTTTCGTGCTACAATAATATGGTATTAGTAGAAGAATAATTGAATTGAGGTGATTTGAGTTTTATTTTAAATGGAATGAAGTGAAAATAGTTGTGAATAACGAACATGGTCCAAATTGATTCGCTTATTAAAGTTTAGAGTTTTAATTGATATAATCATTAACATAACAATAAAAATGGTTGGTTGGATCGTATGTCACTAGAACGGTTCATGTCCTAATTGTACGTCTTAACATTGATTCTATTGCTCATGTGCACAGAGTGCATAATGGGATGACCCACCAACGGACAAGTAAGGTGAATTTGTTTGTTGAAGTAATTATTTTCCTAAATGACTAGTTGATTTAAATAATGTGGACATTGAGTTTGGAAATCAAACTAGTGGGGATCCTGTCCCACATATGATATCTCGATAGAAAGTGTATCTTTATTTTAATGAAGTACATTTAAAAAATAATAATTAGTTTTTTTTTGTCACTTTTGAGATTGAAGTTCGATGTCTATTTCATTATGAGTTTAAATAGGGATGCTTAATGCTTCCGTCCCCGAGATTTGAAAATTAGCTACAAATAGTGTCTAACCAATTGACCATTAATTGACTAGATGGTTGCACTTGTCATTATTTCTTAAAATTATATGATACATAAATATTAATGTTGAATAGACCGTTAACAAAATATAATCAATAGAGACCGTTAACAAAATATAATTAATAGAGTTTATAATATATATATATAAGCCAAAGCGAGCCTAGCTCGGTAATTATCATATACCTTCGATCAAGAGATCAGACGTTTAAATCACCCACCTCCAAATGTTGATATACTCAAAAAAAAAAAAAAAAAAAAAAACCTAACCTAAAATATTTGATTACAAGTACTAAAAAAAATTGATTACAAAAATGTATGATGTATAATTACGTCGTTATATTAAATTATAATAATATAATAATTACTTTTTAAAAATATATATATATAATAATTAATTGTACATATTCTAAAAAAAAATTAATTGTACATAATTTCTGTAAAAGAATAATCGTACATAATTTCAAAATCATTTTATCAACTCTACTTTTTAAAATGAAAAGTTTGTGCAAATCACACAAGAGAAAACTAATATATACAAAACATGTATGAATTAATATGTTAATGCAGATTTTAATTAAAATGTATATTTTTATTGTGTGTTTTCTGTTGTATCGGCAACAACTTCTAGGTTTAGAACTAAAAATAAAAAATAAAAAAATCTAGGTTTAAGTTTATTAATATTAATGGTTACAAAAATAAAAAGGGTTTCTTAGCTTTGGAAAAGAAAGCAAAGAATATCCTTCCAAGTTCCATCTAACACCAGGATTTTATGGAAAGGAATGGGGCTTTTAAGATTTGAAGCGTAAATTTAAAAAATAAAAAAACAATAAAAAAAAGATTTGAAGCGTAATTCTTCTGCGTAGAAGCTCAGTCATTTATGTCCATTTAATGAGTTTTTATTTCCCATAATAATTAAGATAAAGAGTATTAATTTTTTCAAAATAGAAAAAATAAAAAAAGAGTATTAATGATAATTAGGCATGTCAGAAAAGTACACTTACCAAGAAAGCCCCGAGAAAAAGGAGAGATTGTTTCTTTGGCTGTAACCCTATGTTTCTATATAACCAGCAAGAAGCAAGGGTGTTATTGTCATAATGGAACTTCTCTGAAGTGGTGGCCCAGTTTTTATCAAGTTCCTGCACCGTTAAAAAAAAAAATCTAAAATGTTAAAAAATAATTTAAAAAACTAAAAGGGGCATTCCGAGAATCGAACTCGGGACCTCTCGCACCCAAAGCGAGAATCATACCACTAGACCAAATGCCCTTGTTGTTATTGAAAATAAATAATATATTTTATTTTTTAATAGCACGTGGAATTTCTAGAAATGGAACAAAACGGTTGAAGTTTACAATACATGGAGAATGATT
Source organism: Luffa aegyptiaca (assembly GCA_017139565.1). Taxonomy (NCBI): domain Eukaryota; kingdom Viridiplantae; phylum Streptophyta; class Magnoliopsida; order Cucurbitales; family Cucurbitaceae; genus Luffa; species Luffa aegyptiaca. The sequence continues at coordinate 48,706,099 of CM029406.1, read as the reverse complement.
TTTTTTTTTTTTTTTTTGAAAAAACATGGAGAATGACCTTGATGTAACAGTTTCTTACAATTTGAATTTGAATTAATAATGGTTATTGGCTGGTTACTGAAATGATGAGAGTTGCCTTAGTTATTAACAGTTACTCCCACAAAAATTATTTTTATTTACAGTTTCGTAGTGAAAGAGGAATTAATATATTAATGAAACACGATTAAAGTTCCGTGACTCTTCTATTAGAAAAATTATTAAGTGCTCTCAGTGCAATTTTACACCGTTGGATGTAAGAGAGATAAACTGTACAAATACATTGATTTTGTCTCCAACGGTTATTAGGGAAACGATGTAAAACTATCTGAATCATTGCACCATGAGCGTCTAATAATTTTTCCTTTTATTGCGTTACCTTATGTTTTCTTATTATTGTTGGATGTGAGCTAAAATGTATGAAATCAATTGAACCATTATTGAATTTTATCATAAGTTCAAGTTTTTATGTTTTCCCCTCAAAGTCTAAGTCTATTTAAAAAAAAAAAGAAAAGAATCTATATGCTTACCAACCAAGGTCCTATTTGATAATTATTTGGTTCATAGTTTTTGAAAATTATGTTTGTTTTTTTCCAAATTTCTTTAAATGTTTTTTTTTTTAATATTTGTTAAGGAAACATGTGAATTCTTTTGTTTTTTGAAAACAGTTTTTTTTTTCCCTTAGATTTCAAAATTTGACATGGTTCTTAAAACACATGAGAAAAATGTAAATAATAAAAAAAGAACTTAGTGGTGGAAATAATGTTTATAAGCTTAATTTTTAAAAAACAATAACAAAAAACCAAATGATTATCAAACAAAATTTAAAAGATCATCCACCACCATCCATGCCATAACATACAAAGTTAAAAGGCATAACATAGGGAGGTCAAATTTGTTTAAATGCTCCCAATTTTATTCTTATTTATTTATTATTATTATTACAAATACATGTTCCTACTTTTTTGTTTAGTTCAACAACATTTAGGATGGAAGAATTCGAACATGTGATCGAAGGTACATACCAATTATCGACAAATATATGTTTCTACTCAATGCTAGTAAAGTGAGACACTTGATTGCAAGTTCTCAATATGGAAAAACTGAAGTTTCCGAGTCTTTAATAATAAAAAATATTGCTATTAAAAAACGTATTTAATAATAGAGGTAATAATAGTCAATGGAAAAATACTTAATACTATAAGGTTTACTTCTGTTCCTCTTAATAGTCCGGATGTACACAAAACTCCCTCCAACACTTACAAACATTAAAAAAAAAAAAAAGTCATCAATAAAAATTTCCTGCCTCAGTACTTAAAAAAGTCTTGTCACATACCCTACTTAGCTTGTAGGACAAACAAACTCAAGTACAAAAAATAAATTCTAACCTACAGATGAAATGTTCCCTCATATCATATAGTAACAAGGAAACCATCTTTTTTATAATAATAAAAAAAAAACACGTGTTCGTTCTAGAAATTACAATTTAATCTAAAGATTGAGACCACTTTTCACAATTCAATACTTAATGGTGAAGATCCGAACATTTGATATCTTAATAGAAGCTACATACCTTAACCAAATTAAACACGTTTCACATCGACTAGAAGAGGAGAAAAACAAAGTCATACAAATTTATATTGTTTTAACGGTCTTAACTAATTGAACTAGGCTCAAATCAGGCTTCTAGGGTTGGAATCCATTAAATAGGCGAGGACAGAAGGCAAAAAAATAAAAATAAATAAGGGACAGAGGCAACAATAAAAACAAGAGGTGAAGGACATTGCAATACAGACCACTCAGTGCAGGTCATGCATGGAGGGACGAAATACATTTGAAAGTCACAGCCAAAGGGCAAGCGGATAGGGAAGGAAAAAGAAATCCCACGAAAGCGATTCTGTAAAAAGTACTTTTTTTTTTTTTTTTTTTTTTTTTTTTAACACAACTCGGGTGAGTCATGGTTAACTCGTAGCCCCAAAAAGTGTGTTTCAAATATCTTCCAGCAGAGATATGCTTCAGAAACCCAAAAAGGAGTCCCAGGTGCATGTCAACGTTTGGTCGCAGACCCCTTTACAAATCTGCAGACTTCCAATGACACCTCTCTAATTAATATTTAATATTTAATTTATAATTACATTTACATTACTATTTTTTTTTTCTTTTTATTCACTGGTCTTTGCCCTCTTTCTTTTCAAGTCTCGCAGATAAAGCCAATTCTGCATAACAGTTGCCTTTCACGCTTCCAACCATCTTCTTTAATTCCAGCTTCCTTCACTCTCTTTCTTTTAATTTAATTACTTTATCTTGGAAATCATATGTTCTTTAATTCTATCATTACTCTTTCTCTACTACTCTTCTCTCTCTCTCTCTCTCTCTCTTCTTCTTCTTCTTCTTCTTCTTCTTTCTTCTTCTCCCCTGAGTCCGGCCATGTCACCGCCGGCGAGGAGCAAGAGCTGGAACGGCGGCGTGGATAAGCATTATCCACCGGCGCTGGCCACCCATGATTCAGTTATTTCCGACCCCATTGCTTTTTGGGACACTTTGAGGCGTTTCCATTTTATGATGAACACAAAGTTCATGTGAGAACTCTGTTTTTTTCTTCTTCTTCTTCTTCTTCTAGTTCTCTTCTTTTTGACTTGGTATTAATGGCGGCTCCACCACCAAAAGACACCACACTTTTTACACTTTTCCTTGCTCTGATTTCTCAGCTTCATTCTCTTTTTCCTGTAAAGAAATGAAGAAATAAAATATATATAAGTCGGTTTCCAAATGGGTGTTCTTTTTTAAACTTTTTTTCTTGAATATTTTAAAGGATTCCTGTGATTGGAGGGAAGGAGCTAGACTTGCATGTTTTATATTCAGAGGTTACAAGAAGAGGCGGCCATGAAAAGGTAAGTTTTGGCCTTTCGTCTTCCATTTTCAACAAGGGATCTTGTTTGAGAAAAGTGGAGTGATTGTGAAGTTGTGAGTGAGTGAGCTTCTTTTTCATGGCGGTTTAGGTTGTTGCAGAGAAGAAATGGAGGGAAGTTGGAAGTGTTTTTAAGTTTTCTCCTACAACGACGAGTGCTTCCTTTGTATTGAGGAAACATTATCTAAGTCTTCTGTACCATTACGAGCAAGTTTACTTGTTCGGCCGGCAGGGCCCCATCTGTGTTCCTCAAGGTGCCTGCCTTTTTGTTCTCTTCTCTCCTTCCATTTTTTTTTTACTTTATCCGTTTTTCCCACATCGGATTTTGCTGTAAATCTTAGTTGGGTTTTGTCTTCTTCTTCTTCTTCTACAGCGCCATTCCCTTTTGGCAGCCCTACGAGTGAAAACGAATTGGCTCTGGTGGAATATACTCCCAAAACAACGTCGTTTTCGCCTGGTCCGCCTGCTGAAGGTGACTACCTTTTTACATTCCACTTCTTTTAATTCCTTTCTTTTCTTCGTGGGGTCGAGCAATAATAGTGAAACAGTTGCCACCAATGGCTTCTATATAACTGACTCAGTTCTAGAAATTATTGGGAGTCACCGTCACATTGTAACTGAATTAAAACTTCAAACTACATTGGAAATCTTTGTTCTTTGTTTGAGGTGGAGGTTGTTTATTTTGTGTGTAAATCTCTTGGATGTTTTCAGTTACCGGAACAATTGATGGGAAATTCGACTGTGGTTACCTGGTGACTGTGAAAGTGGGATCTGAGGTTCTGAGAGGAGTGCTTTACCATCCAGAGCAGCCAGCCCCGTCCGATCTACGGCCCGAGTTGACGAACGCCATTGTCCCGTACACCGGTGGCAGACATCGACATTCTGGTCGACGGCACCGGAGAAGCCGGAGAAAGGGAGACCCGAACCACCCGAAACCAAACAGAAGTGGGTACAATTTCTTCTTTGCAGAGAAGCATTACAAGCTGAAATCTCTGTACCCAAACAGAGAGAGGGAGTTCACCAAGATGATTGGAGAGTCTTGGAACAACCTCAGCCCTGAAGAAAGGATGGTATGTCTGTCGCTCAAAATTCCAACAGTTTTTAAACTTTTGTGACCTGAGCAAATGGGTGTTTTTGCTTCTGTAGGTTTACCAAAACATTGGGCTGAAAGACAAGGAAAGATACAGGAGAGAGTTGAAAGAGTACAAGGAGAAAATGAGGCAGGCAACTGATATTCATGCAGCTAACTATTCAAAACATGGAGAGTAGCAGAAGAAGGGAGATTCAGTAGTGTTTAGGTTCCTTTTTTTGGGCTCTGCCAAATTTATATGATATATAGACTTTGTATCATATACTCCTAACTTTACATGGCAAAATCATAGGTTCTACTCATATCAAAAGTGCTTGGCCACAAGTTTTATAACCACTATTGCTACACACTACAAAGTTCCCTCCTACAAGGTCCCCTCTTGAAACTGGCCTTTTATGGTTCTAAAGCATTTATATTGACGAATGTCGAGAATGTAGAAACTTTCAGCTTTAAAATGCCAGACAAATGTGCCTCTTTAACGGCATTTTTGTTGTTTCTTTTCTTGATCATTTGGAAAAAAAAAATGTCCATTAGAGACCTCTCAAATCTAAAAAGAAGCACCAGATGTTGTAATTGATTTATAAGCCTAACGTCAATTGACAATTTGGAACCTTTTGATTGCATTTGGATTCCCCTTTGCGTTGGCTATAGGGAGCGTCGTGCTCCAACTTTGAGCTTTATAACAAAATAATGACTACTGGAGTAACGAGGTTTACAAAATATCTTCACTGGGCAAACGCATAAACATAAGTTCAGGACATAGAAAATAAAAGTGGGGAGTAAAATGTTTCCACTTTGCTGTATGGGTTCATTCATGAGTTCAAGTCTATGTAATCTAAGATAGTGAAACTGAGTCCAAGTTATAGGATTTGGGTTTCTAAGTCATTAACAACAAAAATGAATTTGCTAATCATATAGATATATTCATCCTGCAAGCTACACATTTTTACAAATCATAAAACATATAGAACATAAGCTAAGATTCTTATAACTCAATCACTAATACAGCTCAAATCCAGTTACAAAATTTGTAATGCGAACTCAAGCTTACTAAGATTGCATTTGAGAAAGAGAAACATCCCGTGAAGCGTATGTTCATGCGCACTTGTTGAGACCGTGAAAGAATTGGTGTTTTCTCCTTCTAGAATGCCTTTTCGAGTTCTTTGACACGACGTATTCGACAAAATGCACCTGAAACAAGTTTTCTTTTTCAGTCTATTATTGACTAAATTTTCAGCTTGGATAAAACTTCTAAATTCTAATACTCGGAATTCAGAATGTTTCTGCTGGTAAAATAAATCAATCAGATCATAAAAGGTCTAACAAATAACCTGAGAATTGTTGCGGATTCCAAAATCTTGAAGCGCAGAGCTATCGTCAAGAAGCTTCTCGTTGTGGTATGCTAGACAAAAATTTGCCCACACATGCTTCCTGCAAATCCACAAGAGAGGCTCCTAATCAATAAGCATTCAACGAATCACTTTTAATGATTGAATTTTACCAAGGATCAATAAAGAGTACCATGAAATGTGGCGATGTCCCATCTTGGATTGCTCCATCTCGTTTACTTTCTTCTTGATTGCAAGCTTCAAGTCCTTCAATGTCGCGGAATTCATAATCGCCAAATCTTCAACAGGAACAAAATCGTGAATTAAGTTTCAGTAGATCATACACCAAGTGTTTGTGAAAATGTCAAACAAAGAAGGAACATTAGAGGAGTGTGTGTACCAATGGCGGTACCGTCAAGCTTGCGGACGGAGATGCGCATGGCGCTGCCCAATTCGAGGCTGATGAGCGTATCGACGTCTGATAAGGTCGGATTCTTTGGGACATCGGCGAGAATAGGATCGTCGAGCAGAGCAGTGAGAGTTGAATTTAACCTAACTTTCTTTACATTATTGCTGTGGTAACCTAGCACATTCTCTTCTTCTTTGCTGATGGACTTAATCGTTTCAGCTCCTTCCTCCATCCCTATTTTATCTTCAACTGAACTGAAATTTGCAGACAATTTTGTTTCAATCGCTGCTCCTAAAAAAACATGTTCTATGTTGTCTCTCAACCCAACAGCCTTTTAATTATAAATTATTCATAACTTTTTAGATTAATTTTCAAACTTCACAAGTTTTCAATTATGTTCAACACAATTTTCAGTAACACACAATCAAGCGAGAGATAAAAGAATACCAAGAAATAGTGTTTGAACCATTCGGTCTACATCCACCTAGAGAACTAGCTTATGTGACTCTTATCAAGGAACATCACGTCACAAGTACAGAGTACAATGGAATTTAATATACCCAATGTAAAATACCTCAAATCTTGATCAATTTGAGCTTCAAACGAAACACCCACAGCGCGTTTCAGCCTCCAATAACGAGGCCCATGACTGAGCAGAGCCGAGATTCAAAACATAATAGTCCTTAAACTTGAGACCCACAACTGCTGCTACTCTGAAACAGAACCGTCCCTGAACTGAGACCGACAACAGTGCTAAACCGCGTCTCACTGATGCTGAACTGAGACCCACACCCCGGCGACTAAACAAAGAACCACGCCGGCAAGAAAACGTCTCGGTTCCCACACGAAAACTGTCACCGGCGGCTGCTAATTTTCTTCCCGTCTGTTTTGCGTGTTTTCCCTCTCCGTTGTGTTGTTCAAAATCGAGATTCACAGCCCTAACTTGAAGATGATAGCAAAATTACAAAAATGCCACTATGATTTAATTATTTAAATACCTTTCTAACTTTTAATCTTTTTTTTTTTTTTGAAACTAACTGACTTTTAACCTATGATAGACAATATTAGCATATATACTAGAAAACTCAACTGATAAGGAGGATGGTTGAAAATGACCCAAAAATTTTGGGTTACAAAATTGATCATTTCTTGAAAAAAAGTTTTTATAACCCCATATCTTCTGCTTCGGACATTATTATTGAAACAGTATGATAGAAATTAAAAATTATGTATTGATTATGCTATCAAAAGACCACATTAATTTTGTGTCTTTTCAAACAGTGTGCTTTCTTCCTTTCAATATACCAATTTACACCTTCGAATGCTAGGAAAAAAAAAAAAAAAAAGCTCAATCAGTTGACAAATCTAATCTAATAAAAGGAAGATTTCTATTCATTATTCAAATTTTGTATTACAATACATTTGTACCTCCACAATTTAAGTTCAAATAATGTACAAAATAGATACATTTGTGTACCTCCACAATTTTAAGTCCACTGGCAACATTCGTAGATATTCATGTTCGTGGTCAAGTTGACTCTAAAACTGTGACAATCTCTTCGACCAGCGCAGCTCTCCTGTTCCATCTCTCTTTCATGTCTTGGTGGTTCATTTTGTGTGTTAGACACACCGACATCTTCACCTTGTCCAAATCTTCAACATCTTTCATTATAATCTGTGGATCTGGGTGCCATTGCTCACTCATACTCTCTACGTACCTATAAATTTAATTCATCAAACTAATTACACTTGTAAACAATTCTTTTCAATCCTTACATTATGCTCATGACCCACCCGACAGGCCTCGCCCACACTAGAACCAGCTCCAGAAGGCAACAAAGATTTCAATTTACTACAAGACTATTTGTTGCAGAGAAAGTCGAGCATTTTAAAGTGTTTTACGAAAAAAAACACTTTTGAAGTGTTTGATTTCAAAAGTACTTTCATAGTGTATAACTGAACATCAAATTGATTTGTTATTAAACTACTGAAATGCTTATAAGGTTTTTTGGCCAAAGCATTCCCAAACCCATTTTAAGTTTTCAACATGGAACTTTTAGGTTGATTTCTCTTTGTATGAACTAACTAAAGAGCCAGACTTTCTGTTAAAGACATTTTCTATTTTGCCAGGAACTCATCTAAAACATTAGTGGCAGAATCTAATAAGCCTTCAAAATCACTATGATCATGTTAATACCACAACCAAAAGAAGATTAGAACCATTCATGGATGCTTGGACACAGCCACACAGGCAATTTCTATGCTAAGAACAAATCAGAGACAGCCAAACCCAGAAGAGATGTCTTCAAAAGCTTACATGTAATGTAATGCAATGCATTCTATTCCAACAGAAAGCATACCTTGTTATCCGTTCTTTCAAAAGGGCAACTTTTTCCCATGGAGTTGAGATGTGGACGTAGAAATCAACTCCATCTCCCATGTCTGGACTGCGGTAGAAATTGCCAATGGCCTTGGTAGCCAGCACACTGTTGGGGTAAGTGATCATCTGGTTGTCATATCTCAGGAAAACGGTTGTTAATATCTTCATCTCTTCAACAACCATCTGTAAAACCAAAGGAGTTAAGAATATATCAGTAAGAGTGAAACAAAAACTTTTCGGCTTGAGAGTTCTTCACCTGGACGCCATCCACTTCGCAGCGATCGCCCACGTCGAATGGGTGCATCACAAACAAGAAAATGATAGCTTCAAAGACTGTCTTACATGTGTTGCCAAAAATAAACACCAGAAGAAGAAGCTGTGAAGTTATGAAGATGAGGAAGTGCAGGATGGGAGTTCCTAATATGATAAGCCAGATTACCAAAATTGTTATAGCTACAAAGATGTTTAGCAAGTTGTGAAGATCTTCAACAGCTGTATTTGCATCATTGAGAGATAATACAAGAACTTTTCTCTGCTTAAATGCATTTACCTGAAACATATCAAAGGGAAAGAGTAACTCGTTAGGTTAAGAATACTATATATATTTACACTGCTATAGAGTTAAAGAGTTGAAGTTGAAGCATGCTTGAGGAAAGGGGAAAAGCTCAAGTATTCTTAGCTTAAAATCCTTTAGTTCAAGAAATATTTGGTTGACACCAAAGTCCAAACACAAGTTTAATTAAATTTTTAATTCTTATGGTTTAATTTCTATACTATAAAAAATCACTATAATTTAGTGAAGATGTGGCTCTCCCTTATTCAATTAGTGAGAGGTCACAAAATCTTAACATAACAATAATTTGCATTTAAATAGTCTTGACATGGCAAGTTACAATTGAATGTGATAGATAAGTTTCTATGAGTTGGCATGTGAATTTAGTGACATAAGAGTCAGAGAGTAGTTAGGTATGATTCAGGTTGAAAGCTAAAGAATTGGGCTGGTTTGAAGGTTGACCCTAAGAGTCTAAGACTATTTCTCATTGGAAAACAGGATGGGGTGGGACTTAGGAGGGTAGGGTACCCTGCATTTTGAGAAGGGACATTTGTCACGTCCAAAAACTACTTACCAAGTTGGAGTTTCATAACTTTGACGATAGATAGAAACCAAATCAAAGTTTAGGGATCAAATAGTAATTCAACCTCAAAATATGTCATCCTCATTACACGGCAAAACAGGACAAAGCAAGTACAGTCCAGGACAGGGGGCCTTACCATCCACTCTCTAAAAGAGGACTCATCAATGCATTGAGTTTCGGCGGTTATTCCAAATAAACTCATGGTCATTAGAGCTTCCTCTTTATTCATAAATCGCATTACATCTTCCAAATAAATACAACTGCAACAAAGCAGCTCACTGTATCATGTAATGAAGTTGAATATTCATAAAAAGAAGCCAACAATGAATTCAAAACAAAGAACTCACTCCGATCCACGTTGGGCCACTCGCTGGAATATCTTCCCAGCTACCTCTTTCGCCTGGCGTTCACTCCTAATCTGCAACAAAGATTCTCCTTTCGTTTCTGACAGTATCTTCTCATCCAGAGTTAGCAAAGCTCCATTTCTTACAATATTCACCATTCTCCTCATATTCCAAGCTGATATATTCTTCTGGTTCAGTTTATTCAATTGATCAACTGGGATTTCCTCATCTTGTTTAACTGATTCTGGCTTCAATGGTCTCGACCCATTGCAATTTACGAGTCTCCCACTGCAAATAACTCTCCCACTTTTGGGACTTTCTTCTCTTCCATCGACATGCTGATCTTCCTTCATCACATCTTTCGTATTCGGCCTCTCGAACAATGGCAAACCAGAGAGCGTCACAATCACATACTGACTGAACAGAGCCTCCTTAAGCCTTTCAAAGTAGTTATTAACGTGGAAAAACGAAGCCAGGATCTTAATGACGAGCGTTTTCAGAAGCCATATCGAAGCACCCACGAGAAAACAGATCAAAATCTTGGTTACATACGGTAAAATCTTACTCTGCGTCTTTCTCTGAACCTTGTCATTGAAGATGAAATGCCAAACAAGCAAAATCAGAGACACCCACATGCAATTTTCTACAGCCTTCCTCAACCCATAAACAAAATACAGAACCCGTTTCCTCAACAGAAAATTCATCTCGATGATTTTCACCATCAATCGAACGGCCAAAATCGAAACAAAATGTCCACAGATTACAGCTAGAACAGTCAATTCCCATTTCCACAACGGAAGACCCCAAAATGTCTCCCTCTTCAAGGTTGAAATCCATCGATTACAAATCAAACCCACTATAACAAAAATAAAAACCACCAACTGAAAAACAAAGAAGGGGTTTAACTTCAGTTGATTGTATTCTTCAGGCATGTCCTCGGTGTCGTCGTGATTGTTGTTGTTGTTACCTTCATCTTTCACGGCGGTTTCCAGCTTCTGAGAAGAATCTTCCTCAGGAGGATCCATCAACCGAGACTTCTTGCTAATCGGTGAGCTCCATGAACTTCCACGAAATGAAGCGTTGGAACTGCAACGGAGCACCTCGCCGCCACCAGAACCCGACGACGGCCGGCGATTTTCCGGGTCTGAAAATTCTTTACCTCTTCGTCTCATGGGTTGTGCGGATCTGTCTGATAAACCCTGGAACTTCTTCTCCTCTAATTCCTTGTCGCCTCCATTTCCGAAACTGTTGATCTTGAGGATTACATCTTCTTTTCGGGCCATTTAAGAAATAATGGGTTAATTCTCAATTCTAAATGCGCAGAAGTAATCGTTGAGTACCTTATCGGGAATTCCATTGTTGGGGAAAAACGAAATATACTGGAGCGTATAAAGCTCGTGTGGGGCAGTAATGGCGCAAAGAAAAAAGCAGTTTTGAGTGGGAATGGCGCGAGTCAAAGAATCAGAGAATCTGGACTGTTGAAAGACGGATGATTTTATAGCAATTTCTGCTTTTTGATTTTGGAGGAATTGGCGGCAAAGTGATCCTTTTTTCTTTTCTTCAACTTCTTTTCTTCTTGGTTTCACTTTTTTTTTTTTTTTTTTTTTTTTTTTTTTGAAACTGTGGTTTGTTTCATAGCTTTTTTTTCTTGTTTGAGCTCAACAATAATTGGCTGAGATTCATACCCCTAGATTTTGAGGTATATATCAACTACCAGTGAACTACAAACAAGGGAAAAAACACTTTAAAAAAAGCCATGAAAATTTGATTACAAATTTGATTCTACTTGGTTGAATTCTAACACACTGATGCTCACTATCAATCAATTTAATTTGTCTAATGAAAAAAAAATTTATTTCAGTTTTAGTTTTCAACTTTTAAAAATTGTGCTTATTTCTCTGCAATTCTTTTTTTTTTTTTTTTAGAAGATTTCTCTACGATTCTTTTACTATGATTTTCACTCTCAAATAAATATTTAAATTTTAGCTAGATCCGAACCCAAGAATATGTTTTTAAAAATTATGGTACTATTGGATAGTCATATGGTTTTTTTTTTTTTTAAAAAAATAATCATAAACTTTTGTCATATTTGCAATATCTTACATTAAAAAAAAAGGTTTATGGATACTTTTCTTTTAGATCCATACTCCAAAAATTAAAAACATAATTTTAAAATGCACTTACTTTTTTATTAGTATTTAAAAAGTTAAAGATCTTGTTTTAAAGATTTGATTAATAGTTAAAATTCAAATACTAATACGAGTCTCACTAAAAAGACGTCTCCATATGTTCTACAAACTCTTGCATCCAATATGAAGGAAGCCAACTAAAATGAGCTTGAGAGAGTGATTTCTTCTATTACATGTACAACAATATTAAAATATCAACAAACATGGTTTAAAAATAATTGAAAAAAAAAATAATAAAGTAGTGAATATTAGAAATAATTGATCACATTATAAATAAGGACATAAGAATAGGATTGTCAAATACACGACAAGTTCTTGTTGTGATTCACATATAAATAAGGTTGTCTCTCTCTAGGGGGAGTGACATTCCATTTTGATTGCTTTCAATTGATCTAATCCAAAGTTTTGTTTGTTTCAATGATGAAAAACTTAGTTAAAAAAAAATCATGAAAAACTTGATTCCATTTCAAGTTGATATTAAAATAATGATTACTAGAGTCTCGAGAGGATTTTGAGAAGAGACATTTGTCATGTCGAAAAACTACTTACCAAGCTCGAGTTTCATAATTTTGACATATAGAAAGAAATGTCTTATAATTAAGCTTCAATTAAAACAAGAAATCAAATAAACTTTTGGAGACCAAATAGTAATTCAACCTTCAAATATATAATCTTTATTATAAACAAATATAGGACAAAGCAAATACATGATAAAATGCATCTTCAACAAAATAGCTCACTATATCATGTTATGAAGTCGAACATTTCCAATCCGTGTGAATAAATTCATAGATTTGTGACTTCTTTGCTTGCATTGCATATATATAGTCATATTCGCCATATCTTTATGCTAAAAGATAATCGATACACACATTATTTTACACTTGTATTACAATTTTTATATGAAAATTAAATGTGATAACTGTAAATGGATTGGCCTGGAATTGTATACCTTAGTTACAATTATTGTATCATAGTGGGCTCTTCATAAATAAAATGCCATTTTTTTCCTATTCGTAGGATCAAATCTTGGTAACAGATAAAAAATCAGTCTAATTCAAAATAATTAGGTGAAATATAATCTTGTTTTTACCATTTTCATTCATATTAATGGTAAACAATTTTACCCTTAAACTTTTAAGGGTAAAAATTAAACCCTTCAACATTCTTATGGTAAAAATCGGACGATTTAGATTTTAAAAAATATTAAAAAAAAAAAAGTTTGAATCTGGATGAGGGAGAAAAGATTATTATTATTATTCTTCTCCTGCTTTCATTTTTTCTTCATCATCCTCTCTCTTTTTCCAGCCAAGAAGCTTGAGTGCAGGAAAAATAATAATATTAAAAGCAAAACCCAAATATTTGATACACTACTGTTGGAGTTTCGATTTACTTTTCCTTCCATTCTCCAATATAACTTGAATCCAGAAAGGGGAGAAATTTTGAACATCTATTTTCAAAGAAAAAAAGAAAAAGAAAAAGAAAAATTTCAACATCTGACTTCCTTTTAATCGAGAGTACAACTTAAACTACAATTTACTTTTCTACCTTTTTTTTAAAAAAAGCCTTTTTATATATTAGAAGTTTCACTAACAAAAACTCATTCATCCTAAAATTTTGGTTAAATATCTTTTAGTTCCTATTTCTAGAATTATTAGTAGGAGTAAATTTTGGTAACAAATAAAATTGAAGTACACTTCAAAAAAAATCAGCAACAATCTAATTTTGTTTTGACCATTTCAAAAAAAAAAAAAAAATATCTACTGGAAAAAAGAGTAATAGACTTAACTGCCAAAAAAAGAATTGAAAAAAAAACTACTGGTTGATCAAGAATAAATACATAAATTTCTTTTTTGACAACATATGAGTAGGGAATTCGAACCACATACCTCTTGATCATTAGTACAACTTTATGGCAGTTGAACTATACTCAGATTACAAATATATAAATTTCTTGCTACAAGAAAAATAAATAAATACATAAACTTCAACTTTCATAAGTTTGTTTACAACATCTTCCTAAAAAAAATCAACAGACACATTTTCTTTGCAACAAAATAAACTAAAAAAAGTAAAAATAAACTAAAATAAACATAAAAAGTGACCGTTGGAGTCAACTTCTCGCCTTAATCCCGCAGGAGTCGTTGATTAATCCTTTTCATAGTTTTGTAATAAAACTTCAGATACAAAACAAAGTCACGAAAAACAAAATAAACCAATCCCTTAAACTTGCAAGGAATCTCCCACCACTTAACATGGCAGCAAAAACTCGATACCCCAGCGAATAAAAGAAAGGATTAGCGCACAATTGTCAGAATGATCAGAAGTAGTCGGAAGCCGGGGCTGGGCTTTGACAGGCCGAACAAGACTCACAGGCACTAGGGGCGACAAATCTGAAATAAAGATGAGCAGCGATGGAGATCCAAGAGAGTACTGAAAAAACAATGGCCATCATCACTCGCACTCGATGTTTAATAAAGTGAGAAAAAAAGGAGCAGGAAGATTCATCCATTGATACAAAAAGAATTATTGGAACTTTTGAAAAAAAAAAGAAAAAAAAGGACCTACCCAGACTTAAAATCACCAAAACTATAAAATTTCGAAACAAATCTAGAGTACGAAGGAATTGAAGGCCAAATAGCGCAAAAAGTATGGATACAAAAAGAGATGTTGTAAAGAAAAATCGACCATATCGGACCCAAAATCACATACGACGTTTCATATTTGAAAAAAGAATTAACGAAGAACATTTTTTGACCTCTTGATCGAAGGTACATGCTCAACTTTGACCAAACTAAAGAAGAACATGAGAATGAAAGGAAGAGAGAAAGAGAAAGAGGGAATGAAGAAATTGGAGAAGGAATGGTGTGTATATATAGGGAGTGGGAGGTGAGAGGGCAAAAGACCAACAATGGAGATGAGCCAATTTTTACAAAATTTTGAACAAAAAAAATTTATGATTCTTTTCACCTTTTTGTGGCAACCAAAATGAGCAGATCTAACCCCTCCATTCATCCATCTTTTTGTGTGTGTGAGAGAGAGAGAAAGAAATATTTCAAAATTTGAAAGAAAAAAAATCATGTTTCTTTCACTTTTTTGTGGCAACCAACACTGATCTCAATTCTCCACAATTCATCCATCCTTCTTGAGAGAGACAGATTTTATAAATTCCTTTTTAAATAAATCATGATTCTTTTCAGTTTTCACCTTTGTGGCAACCAAAATAAACCAACCTCAAAATTTAGATTTATTAAACAAAAATCTATATATTTGGAAAAATGTTAAACATGTCCAAATACATTAAATTCAAAATTAACACTTTCAAATTAAAATTTAGATTTATTAAACATAAGTCTAAATATTTAGGGGATTATTACTTGTAACTTGACCTAAACAAATTTACAAATCATATTTCTAAGTCAATTTAAAAGCAATTTTATTTAATTGTTTGTTATTATGATGACTAGTATTTTTTTTTTTTTTTTGAGCAAATTAAGATGACTAGTTTAACTATAATAGATTATTTTTTTAATCATCATATTAGAAAAACATAAGTAATATTTATATCAAAATGTATAAACATTGATTGAAATATTTATTAAAAAAACTATAAAATTTAGTAAATACATTTCAATTCGTTAATGGGATTTTTGGGTCTGTTTAAATTAGGGTTTAGTTGATTATTTTTATTTTTATTCTCATTATTTGTGTGAAAAGGAAGTGCATTAATGAGAAACCAAAAAGTCCAACAAAATCTCTACAAACTAGCATTAAAGAAGCGATTCAGTGACGAACCTTAGCGACGAAAAAACTAAACATCGCACGATGTGTGACGAAAAATAATTTAGTCGCAAATTAGCGACGAAATAATGTTTTCGTCGCACGGTTTTGCAACGAAAAAAGCTGATTCGTCGCAAAACCTTTAAAATTGGATAGAACATGGGTGCCGTCGTTGCCGTGAATCGTGGAAAAACACCATAAAAAATAGCTTAAACCGCCCTTCCGTTGGTCATAAAATTGGAATGAGAACACTTCAAAACTTTTATTTTATTTTATTTAAAAAAAAAAATCAAAACTTCCATCATTCTTTTTATAGTAACCATAAAATTAATGAATTTGACCAATACTTTTAACACTATCCAGATGATATAAATGCAACCTTATTATTATTTTTTTTTTTAAAAAAAAAAATGCAACCTATCATAAAAGAATCCAAAGGTAACAAAAATGGGAATTATTTAATGCATTGAGATTCACTGTCAAATTTTCTAATAGTGTCAAGATTTTATATTAAATATCCATGAAGATGGTACTTGAGAAAAAGAAAGTGATTTTTAAATAAGTACTCACAAATGTCTCCAATAATCTAAAAATAATGTCCCGTTTAATAACCATTTGATTTTTTGTTTTTTATTTTTGGTTTTTAAGCTTATAAACACCCCTTCCAACTCTAAGTTTCTTTGATTTTCCACCTACTTTCTTCCCATGTTTTCAAAAACCAAGCCAATTTTTTAAAACTAAAAAAAGTAGTTATCAAAAAACTTGTTTTTGTTTTTAGAATTTGGTTAGGAATTCAAGTATGTCTTTAAAAAAAATGAAAACCATGGTGAGGAAATATAAAAAAAAACAAGCCTAATTTTCAAAAACCAAAAACAAAAAACTAAGGTCCCGTTTGATAACCATTTCGTTTTTGGTTTTTGGTTTTTGAAAATTAAGCCTACAAACTCTACTTTTACTCACAAGTTACTTTGTTTTGTTGTCTACATCTTTCCCTTGTTTTCAAAAACCAAGTCAAATTTTGAAAACTAAAAAAAGTAGGCCCCGTTTGATAACCATTTGGTTTTTTGTTTTTGGTTTTTGAAAATTAGGCTTGTTTTCTTTAAATTTCCTCACCATAGTTTTCATTTTTGTTAAAGACACACTTGAATTCCTAACCAAATTCTAAAAACAAAAACAAGTTTTTGAAAACTACTTTTTTTAGTTTTCAAAAATTGGCTTGGTTTTTGAAAACATGGGAAGAAGATAGGTGAAAAACAAAGAAACTTAGAGTTGGAAGTGGTGTTTATAAGCTTAAAAACTAAAAACCAAAAACAAAAAACCAAATGGTTATCAAACGGGGCCGTAGTTTTTAAAAACTTGTTTTTGTTTTTAGAATTTGGCTAGGAATTCAAATGTGTCCTTAACAAAGATGAAAACCATGTAAGGAAATTGGGAGGAAACAAGCATAATTTTCAAAAACCAAAAACCAAAAACCAAATGGTTATTAAACGGGACCTAATGGTTATCAAACCGGACATAAATTATTTTATTCCATTGGTTTGATACAAATTCTAGGAAGAAATCGACGATTTCACAAGCATAGATCCTCATATTTTTGGTATCAAAATGATCCATTCATTCTCGTCTCTCAAGCACAATACGTATTTTATGTTACGATCTTCTCCTACTTATCTTTTGCGACGAAATTTTGTGATTTTAGTTGAAGTTATCGCTTTAGAGATATTAGAGATATTTTGTGATGTTTCGAGAATTTAGAGAAATGTTAGAAATCTCAAGAATTATTCTTTTGTAAACAAGCGAGGAAGGTTTTTTTTTTTTTTTTTTTTTTTTTTTTTTTTTTTGAAGATGGTAAATAAAATAAAGGAAATTAAAGTAATTATGTTGAATAGTACAAGTTTTTTTTTTCTTTTTGATAATAATAGTACAAGTGATTTTTTTTTTTTTTTTTTTTTTTGAAAAATGGTACAAATATTTTTATTTATTTATTTTTTTTTGAAAAATAGTGCAAGTGAATTAAATGAAGGGAGGAGAGACTTGTTAATTAGAGATATTCACTGTAGGGTCGGGGTAGATGGAAGTTTTTTTTGGAGGAAAAGGAAATGTTTATATAGAGAAAGGAGTAAACTTTTCTTTTTGAAAACAGAGAGAGGAGTAAATTAAATTGGAGAAAATGACAAAATGTACTTAGTCAGAAATAAAATGTTGTGTTTTTTTTTAAAAATAATAATAAAATGTTTTTTTTCCTACTTCTAGGATCAAATTTTGGTAGCAGATGAAATTAGTCTACCACAAAATAGTTAGCTGCAAGCTAATCTTGTTTTTACCATTTCATATATATAATCAAAATTTATATAAAAAAGCTTAATTATAAAATAGAAAAAGACAGACAGACACTTTAATTTTTTTAAAAAAAAATACTTATTAAATTAGATAGAAGTGTTTTTTTTTTTTTTTTTTTCTCTTTTTTCTTAAAGCAATTCCAAGTGATGTTTTTTAGTTTAATGGTATAAGAACCGAGAATTCGAACCTCTAACCTTTTTTGTTGAGCTCTACTATTGGACTCTTACTTCTTATTAGTTGTACTACTATTTGCTTTGCTTGCTGAGAAAATTTAAAAATTAGCCACAATCGATCTAATTTTGTTCTGACCATTTCAAAAATAATAATAATAATCTAACCAGAAAAAAGAGTGATCGATAGACTTAATAGAATTAAGGGTAAAATACCCTTTTGGTCCCTCATGTTTCAGGGTCGTTTCTAATAGGTCCCTAGGTTTGAAAATTGAACAATCAAGTCCCCACTGTTCACTAAATAGTTCTATTGAGTCCCTGGATTAACGGCACCGTGAAATCACTGACGGCGATGATGACTGGACGCGCTGACTGGATACTGACGGGGCACTGACTGGACGTCATTTTTTATTTTTTATTTACATGAAATGGTAAAATGTCTTAAATAAAGTGGGAATTGCAATGATGAAGGCGACGTGGCACTACCCTAGCCATACACGCGTGTCCTTGAATTGACGTGTGAAGTAGCTTCCAGTGGAAGCTACCCTTCTCCCAAGGTCGTGCGATTCAGCTCCCCTCTCACCCATTTCTCGTCTCTTCCAATTCCATTTCTCTCTCTCGTCTCTTTCGATTCAGCTTCCAGTGTAATGTTGACCTCTCGTGTGTTTCAATTGTAGAAGAAAAAGTTGTAGATTTCGTTGAGAACGACTTGGCGACAAAGACAACAATCATAACGACTTCTTTCAACAACCAAGTTTTCAACCTCATTCTCCTCCTTGCATGCTGTAAATTTCTTCATTTTCCAAACATTTGTCTTCATTCTTCTTGAAGTTCATTTTTTCTTTAAGTTTTTTTGGCATCTGTGAGTCCTTTTGGCATGTCTTTGATCCGTAGTGTTTTTCCCTTCCCCATTTCAGTCGTTGCTTGTGATTATATTTTGCTCTGACTGTTGAGTTGCTTCCGTTGTTTTTTTTCTTTAGTATTTCCTGGATGTTCGGTTTAGTGTTTAATGTGATTTTTTTTAATGTACAGAAAAATGGATGAGGTGTTTCATATCAATTTTCATTATAATGGTCGTATGGTATTCCTGCCGAGTCTTAATTACATTGGTGGTAGGCAAGCGGTTATTCAAGGGATAGATTGTGATAGGGTCTCGTTGATTGAGTTACGCATGATGCTGACTGATCTTAATGTATTCAATGTTGAGGAGTTTTATTATGTTAGGCCTGGATATACACTGTCTACTGGGTTCAAGGTTTTGTTAACTGATGCTGATGTTGTACAAATGATTAGTTTAGTTCCTGAAAGTAGACTGATCCACATTTATGTTGAACATAATCCTAACATTGAAGTTTTAGACCTAACTGAACCGATTGTAATGGAAAGACCAATTTTTTTGGAGTGGCGACCTATTGGTCAGCAAAACCCGCTTCAAAACCAAATAGAATTTGATGATTTTGTTGAGGTAGATGTGACTGGAGAGTCTTCGCTAAGTGAGAGTGGAAGTTCTAGTCTGTCTAGTGAGTCCGTTGCTTCACTGAATATCAATGTCAATGTTGAAGAAGAGGAAGTAGAGTCAGATATTGGGTCATATTCAAATCTCAATACACCTATAGGGTCTGACGAAGAAGATACCAGCCCGAAGGTCTTAAAAGATGCTATAAAAGAATATGCTGTAAGAAAGGCTCACAATATAAAATTCATAAAGAATGATAAGGTGAGGGTCACGGCAGTTTGTTCTGGACAGTGTAAATGGAGGCTGCATGCTAGTGTTATTGAAAACGATAACACTATCCAAATTAAGACATACATTGGGGACCATACATGCAGTAGGGAATTTGAAAATAGGAACATGAACTCCAATTGGGTTGCCAAGATGTATTTGGAACGGTTTAGGAGTCAACCTAATTGGTCTCTTGCTGAAATTATTGAGGAGGTGAAGAAGGACTTTCAAGTAAGAATTTCTCGAAGTCAAGCCTATAGGGCAAGGCGTAAGGCAAACAGAAGGATCAACGGTAGCCTGAATGAACAATATAAGAAACTTTGGGATTATGCTGCAGAGATTAGACGATCCAATGTTGGATCAACTGTGAAAATTCAATGTGATAGGGCTACTGAAGATTCTCCCCCGGTGTTTAGGAGGTGTTATGTCTGTTTTAAGGCTTGCAAGGAAGGGTTCTTGGCGGGTTGCAGGCCATTTATTGCCTTAGATGCTTGCCATCTAAAAGGTCCTTGTCAAGGACAATTAATGGCTGCAATTGGTGTTGACGGGGACGACAGTTTGTATCCTATAGCATGGGCAGTGGTTGAGGCCGAGACGAAGGATAGCTGGACATGGTTCCTGGTTTTGCTACAGACAGACATCGGTTGTTTCTCGACTAAAGGATACACTTTCATCTCAGATCAACAAAAGGTACGTATTTTTTGTTTCATTTAAAATGTGTTTGGTACATTTAAGTAACTTGTAATGTTTACTTTAAAATTGTGTTTTCATAGGGTTTAGTTCCGACATTTGAGGAGTTTTTTCCAACTGTATCTCACCGTTTCTGTGTGCGACATCTATACGGAAATTTTCAAAAAGAATTTAAAGGGTTGGCTTTGAAGACTTTGTTCTGGAAGGCTGCTAGGTGTAACAATATGAAAGATTTTAATGATGCTATGACTGAAATTGGTAGATTGAGTGTGGGGGCTTACCAATATTTGAGTGGTATTCCTATCAAGTATTGGTCTAGGCATGCATTTCCATGTGCTCCGAAGTGTGATTTTTTGCTTAATAATTTGTCGGAGTCATTTAATGCACTTGTATTGCCAGCAAGAAACAAGCCCATAATTCAATTGTTTGAAACCATTAGGAAATTGATAATGATTAGGATTACAAAGAAGCATGAAAAAATTAATAGGATGGATAAGGAGATTGGAAATAGAATTCTGAAGAAGCTTGAGAAGAGTATAAGGGTGTCTAGGAATGCAATACCTTTGTGGGCTGGAAATGGGAAATTTGAGGTGGAGTCAGGTACATCTCAGTATGTTGTAGACCTTGATGTGCGAACTTGTACCTGTGGGTTGTGGCAAATAAGTGGGATCCCTTGTCCACATGCTGTGCAATGTATATATTATGTGAAAAAGAAGCCCGAAGATTTTGTTGATGATGTATACAGAAAAAAAGCACTAATGGACACATACTCCCATTTTCTTCTTCCTATGAATGGTCCTGACCTTTGGCCGAATACAACCTACGAGCCCATTCTCCCACCAGTTATCCGAAGACCACCTGGCCGACCAAGAAAACAGAGGAAACGAGATGATGATGAAGTTGGGACTTCGAGTACAAACATATCTAGAAAGTTTAGATGTGGTAGATGCAGGTTGTCCGGACACAACTCCAGATCTTGCAAAGGTCCAATGAAGAGGAGATCAAGGAAGGGATCAAGTTCTACATTCATGGGATTCAATATTCCATGTGTAAGTATATTTAAAAATTTTGCTGTGTAGTTATCTTAACAAGGATGCATCAACTTACCATGTTATTATCTTGTAGCAAAATATTGGGACTCAAGAGTCTGCTACAAACCCATCTACTCCACATGGAACTCCATCTGCTACAAATACGTCTGTTGCTGGGACTCCATTTGCTGCAACTTCATCTGCTAGGACTCCATTTGCTGCTGCAACTCCATCTGCTGGTACACCATTTGCTGCTACAACTCCATCTGTTGGGACTCAAAGAAAAGGAAAGAAGCGTGTGTTAAAGAAGATGTGAGGAGTTAGGTCTAGGGTTCTTTTTGTTGTATTCTTTTGTACTCAGAATATTAAATGTTGTGTGGTTGGATTTATCTATATTTTTTTGTGGTGGTTGTGCAATATGACATGACATTATGACATGAATCTTTTTGATTGGTGTGACACTAAAGGACACTATGTCACCAATATTATGTATAGTTGAACCTTTTTTTTGGTTTATGTCCAACCAAGCAAAAAACCCACATCCAGAACCTCTCCCCTGTAGTTAAAACACTAATGGAATGTGGAACAACCCTAAAAATCGGGTATATATGCAAATAATTTTTTTCAATTGACTACTTACCTTATATGAGGCACATCCCCAAAATCGACGCCCCGGATTTGATTTCGTCCATGATGTTTTCAGATGCGTTCTTAGACCGCAATAGCAGAACGTCTCTTTTCTATTTGACATACTCCTACTCATTGACTCTTGTTCATTTCGGTCTTCCATGCGGTTTTGCAATTTCTGTTGAAAAACTCTTCTTTCGTTTGCCCTATCTCTGAATCGATTGTGTTCGGTGAGCCCTAAATCTAAAGTGAAGAAAGGGAATGAGTGAAGAAAAGCATAATGTTTGGCTAACCCTAGAGACGAAAGGAAGGGAATGGGTGAAGGAACGTTGTTTTTCCCATTGCGCCCTAGGTCTGAATCGAAGATGAAGAAGATGATCGACAAAAAGAAAAGGAAGAATGAAGGAGAAAGAAATTAGGGTTTTTCGTTCGTTCGAATGAAAATATATAATTAAATTTAATTTATTTTTTTAATTCAGGATTCCAGGTCTCAAATTAAATAAAACGTCCAGTCAGCGCCCCGTCAGCATCCAGTCAGCGCGTCCAGTCATCATCGCCGTCAGTGATTTCACGGTGCCGTTAATCCAGGGACTCAATAGAACTATTTAGTGAACAGTGGGGACTTGATTGTTCAATTTTCAAACCTAGGGACCTATTAGAAACGACCCTGAAACATGAGGGACCAAAAGGGTATTTTACCCTAGAATTAAAAAAGAGAGGGTAAACCGGAAGAGAGTTGAGGAAAAGAGGGCGAGTGGGAAGGAGATTTATTTTTAATTTCCCGAAGATATCGATTTGAAATATATATATTCTTTTTAATGATCTTCCATGTCTCTAATTTATATATTAAGATATAATTTTTTAAAAACTATCATTTTGGCGCAACACTACCATATGTTTTTGTAAAATTATTCTTTTCCATCAACACTATATGTTTAGAGCTCATTCTAGTTGACAAAACGATACAAAAAATAATAATAACTAAACTGACTATACTTACGACCTCTATTTGAAGAACCGACCTTTCCACAACTCTACAATAGTGTGATATTATCCTTCACTTGTACGTCCACAATCGTCCACAATCTTCTCCTAATTGATGTGAGGTGAGACTTTGATGTTACTATATCCAAAAGATTTCATTCATATTTTACAGCAATGGGAAGTTGAATTCACAGCATATGGATAGATAATTGCATGCAGTTAGGACCTGTATCCTCCTCGCCTCTCCACAGAACGCCCTGCTCTTGCCCAAAAATTTGATCGTCTTCCAGATGACTCTTGGCCACTCCGCAATTTCTCATTATGTAATCTGTTCCAGGAACGTGAGGTGCCTGAAAACGACTCCTTGTAAGCAATAAATTTGAACAGAGTCAGCAGAACTTTTCCCTACCTCCTTGAGCCTCTGCTGCAAAAGTTTCGTAATTTCAGAAAATTCAGGTCTCAAAGATGGATCCTGCAGCCAGCATTTCTCAAGCAAGTCCATGATCGTTGGATCAGCATGCCTCGGGATCTTAGGCCTCAAACCCTGGAATTCATTTGCCAAACTCTACTTGTAATTTTAAGTCATGTGGGTCGAAATATTTCTTACGTCATTATTATTCTACCAATATTCCTAAAAAGCTTTGGAGGCATTTAAATATGAAGTTCAAAACTGAATGTTATGCTTACTAAGGCAGCAAAAAGAGGACGACAAGATGGGAACGGATAACAGGGGAAGAATCAAAACAAAATGGGCCATTTTCATTTGTATAATATTGTAAGAACAAGGAAATACCTTCTGGACCACGCCTATTGCTGCTTGTAAAGGAGACAGGTTATCATAAGGCAGCTGACATATTCCAGACACAAAGTCACAACATGGTTAGATAGGAAATAAGAAAATTTGTTCCATCTTAAAACAGAAGAAAATGATTTACCTGTCCTGTAAGCAGCTCCCACAACACTATTCCAAAGCTATAAACATCAGCTTTATGATCATAAGGTTTGTGCTCAATAACCTTCAATTCACCAACAACAAACATCCAGACGTCAAAGAGCAAGGAAAAACTACCACTTCGATAACGAATACATTAGAGTACAAACGAAAGACCCAAGTCGGAGGGAAAATTTTACATTATTGGCACCGTGGCTGGATTATATGCCAATTTCATTTCCTCTTGAAATAGCGAGGAATTGAAAGTGAAAACATGGCTTCAAAGAGTTCTATGATCCCAAGTTCAAAAGTAATCCAAATAACTACTAGAGTAGAAATCATTAATGATAAATGATAATCCAGAGGGAGAACAAGTTTCTTCTTCTTTCTCAGTTCCTTTTAAGAGTTCTAAGAACAACTAAAATTTCGTAGGAACAATTGTCGTTCATGTACCAGATATGAGAAATTGAGAAGATGAGGTACACAGAGGTCGGATCAGTTAGATCATCGCTTGAAAACTAGAATTTACATTTTCATGAATGCCAATGCAACATCTACTGTAAATTATAGGGTGAATTTATTTGCAGAATACAAACCTCAGGAGCCATCCAACGATATGTTCCAGTTTCTGCAGTCATCACACCAGATTGAGCTTGTACTCTGGCAACACCAAAATCAGCTACCTTGACAACCTGTCAAACAATTTGGTTCTAAGGTGGGACTGGAACGGAGAACATTCCGATAAGAGTATAAAAAAAAAAAAAAAAATCAGAGGCACACTTAAGAAAGGGTACCCCGGCAGATGACTTAGTACACTAGGATTGACATAAGCTACTCTGCAAAATCAAATAATGATGATGCCTATAAATTTTTATTATAAGGAAGAAAAATCATTGGAATTAAAAAGTAGTTCAAAGCCTGCAGAGTAATCAGCAATGACAATCAACAATCAATCTGCCGATTGAAGTATGTGAAGGCTCAAACTTGCACCCACCCTACTTTCACCCAAAACAAGTTACAAGAAAATTATGAGTTTTACAATGATGATATAATTCCTTTCATCAATACTCAAGTACTAGTGTAACACTACACTTTTAATGTGGAGAGAATTTAGGCGACTCAAGTAAGACTACACTTATAGTGTGGAAAGGATATGGATCGATCAAGAGAAACAAGAATGGATTACACTATTCACACTCTTATTTCATGTCACACACAATTGAAGGGAGAAAAATGAAGTACATATAGCTGCACAGATCTTACAGTGCCCTTTTGTTATTCTATTATTAACACCTATCATTGTCATGTATATCATAGAGAACCAGACAGATAAATAGTATCGATCATACAATCGATAATGACCAATAACATAAAAAGTACTGCATGGGAAAGATAAGTGTATTGCCTTTAAATCAAACCGGAAATCAGCATGATTCCTGTAAGCACCAGATCAATGGTTATGAAATAAAGATACATATTGCCACCAAACTGAATAGCAACAAGCATGATTTTGGAAACTAATAGAAAACAAAAAAAGTAATTAAGTACATCCTATTGATGAACTTATCAAAAAATCACCAAGTTAAAGGAAAAGGTTTATCTCTTACCCCATCTTCGTCCATCAAAAGGTTTGCAGCTTTCAAATCTCTATGGATGATATTCTTTTGATGCAAATAGTTCATTCCCTTGGACACATCCACTGCCACTCTTAGCAAGGATGGAAGACTAAGAACGCCCTTTTGTTGATGTAAAAAGTCGTGCATACTTCCACCAGACATGTATTCTACAAAACATGTGTACTTTATTTATACAATTATCTTACATCAAAATCAGACTTCACTGGCATTATATCAACAAAATGTGTATTTTAGATTACCTGTGACAATGCAAAAGCTTGGAGGTCTGGTACATGCACCAATAAATTGGACAACATTCTTATGCCGAATTTTTCTACAAATTTTAGAAACAAGAGGGGTGAGATGATCTATTAAAGGGCTTAGATTTTGAAGAAAATATATACTAATTAGTTAGATGGCAATGTAATTAGCAAACAAAAAATTGAAGGATAGAGAAAATGACCTATGCAGAAATGATATTTATAGGAATATCAGAAAATTTACTGAAAAGATCACCTAATTAACAAACTATCAGATCAGAATAACCATTTGTATACAAGATACAAAAATAGAAAAACGGGCGAACAGATAATGGCAATGTGGAAAATTAAGCTAGGATACCTCATGATATGAATTTCTTGACCAAATTCCCGCCGTACAGTCTCATTTAAGTTTTCATCTTTTAGAAGCTTAATAGCCACATCTTGACCATAGAGAGTGCCTTTATACCTACATCATTAGCATCACACTTTTCAACAAGCATCCCAGCTCAAATCGTGTATTACCTAAATTATCAGTAAACTCACAAGTCACTAAAAGATCCAGATGCAATTTTCCTCTCAAATATTAACAGGCTCGCATCAATTTCCCATACGTCAACTTCGTCCCTTGGAATGTTGACATTCTTTGTGATGAACTTGACTCCAATTTTGTCTTTCTTTCCAGTAGGGGAAATGCTCCAAGGTGGAAAAAGAGGATGCCTTTTCTGTATAACCCAACTTATTAAATGCATAATGTGCATGGTAAAACGAGAAAATACATATGCAATATTTTTCTATTATCATTAACTAATTAGAATTCCAACATGATCTTCCTCCTACAAATTCTACTAGCAACTAACAGACAAATTAGAACCATCTATAGGAATGTAACCTTTCACGAGAATATCTGCAGCTACCTGAATATTTGATATTTCTTCAGCCAGTATATTTTTTAGCTGCTTGGTATCCTGTAATTTCAAAACTCAAAAAATCATTTAGTATCGAGTGGAAAGGTAACAATCTATTCAATGTTATGTGAAAATGAGAGAGAAAATCCTAGGAAGAGGAGCCAGATTACCTCAATTGGCCAACCATCAACTACAAAAACATCCAAGGAAAAGCCATCTGCTGTTGAAAAAGCATGCGCTTCTTGAATATTCAGCCCAATCTCAGAAAGTAAGGACGTCAACTGAAAAGGTTATTTATTATTCATAAAAGTAATTGCGAGATATGTTACTGCATGTATTACGTCTAACCACATATTTTAACTAAGTTCGATTCATTGTATTACCCGCAACTAACTGATTTCTTGTGCTATAAATATAAGCAACGTTAACAGAAAGCACAAACACTT
Organism: Luffa aegyptiaca; assembly: GCA_017139565.1. Lineage (NCBI taxonomy): Eukaryota > Viridiplantae > Streptophyta > Magnoliopsida > Cucurbitales > Cucurbitaceae > Luffa > Luffa aegyptiaca. Next base: position 48,678,794 of record CM029406.1, on the reverse strand, counting down.
GACCAAGTGCATTAGTTCCTCCAAAAATAATGACCACCTTTACTGGTGTATGTTTTTCACCAGCATGGATGCTACTACACGTTCTCCACTATATAGAGTACATTTGAAAAGTGGATTTCTAAATCACATAAACTCGGTGCAGCTTAAAGACTATATAATATGTATCAGAAAATCCTTTAAAAGAAGCTACTTGACTCTACATAAAACCAATTTTAAAATTGAAAGAGAGAGGCTACCTGACTGAGTAATTTTGGCTTGTCAATTGTTGATATTGTAATTTCATGCATTGGCCTGAAAGTATTGAAATGTTGCTTGAGATAAGGGCGTATATTATTTTTTTTATTGTTAACCAATCCACAAGCAGCACACATTAAACTTTTCCAAAAAAGAAGAATTAAACCTTTTTTTCCTTCGCCTATAGAAGGGGAAAAGGGAATGTTTCTGTTCCCAAGGAGAAAATTGATGTACTAAGAATAGAGGGAGGCCATTATATTCTCACCAAATGACAATCAGGAATCATTGAAATTTCGGTGGTATAGAATTTTAAGGTTATGATATGAAGCATCTATAGTACAGATATAAAAGGGAAAACTATAGGAACAGAGCTGTAGATTCATTTCCTAAACTACTCAGATTTCAGAATATAATTTACCAGGAGAAAGTGCCAGGCTGATCTATATCATGCAATTGGCTGGTCTCGAAACCATATTCGACCTCTGTTGATGAACCAAATGCTGGTGGCGGGTGGTGTCTGCTTATATATGCAGAAAAATGGAAAGAAAAAAAATGCAGTTATAATATCCTTGAAGTCCCAAACATACAGCAAAAGTTCAAATCTTCACTTAACCATGCCTCTGATTGCTGGCGTAATCCGAAAACCGCTGGTCCACTTTTTCCTTCAAATTCGAATGAGCAGACTTGCCAGAGTTTCCACCAGGAGATGAATGAACCTGCAAAGTGACCAGATTTCATATTTGCATTTCGCAGGCAAGACCAAGATAGAATTCTCCTACCTCTTATACAATAATTAATAGTTTGTGGTAATTACCTGTACGAGACGAACATCAATTGCAGGTCGAGTAGCAGGATCATGCGCCATGTAGAGAAGATTTTTGTGCATAAGAACGTCTTCAGCTCTCTCTACGTTGACGTCCATAGCATACCTTTCACATTATATTTACCAATATAGTCATATCAAGAGGTCTTAGTAATTCTTACACAGCAAAAATAAATCTAACTTTTTGGATCTAGAGAAAAGTGTGGAGAAGATCAGAACCAAGTCCCACATGGACCGCACTAGTGCTTTCTATTCTCTAAGATAAGAGATTGAGACCACATTTTGACATGACTTTTTGAGTCAATATCCTAAGTCGAAGTACCCAACGACCCTGTAGATATTGCTTTCACGCTTCTTAAAATTTTCGAGAATTTTAATTCTATGATGTTTTAGCTCTATCTAATTGTAATTTCTCGTGGATGTGTTTCTTACTCTACATATTCTGAAAGTTAAATTTGCCATCCCTCTAGAACAGTATCTTGAATAAATAAGAACTCTATTGATTTAGCCAAGTGAAACTCATATATATTTTATCTAAGAAACACACACTGACACACATAGACAAACACGAGAATATTGTGGAATAATTACAACTTCACACCATGACTATTTTTTTTTCCTTTTTCTTCACAAACGCACACGAGAAGTAATCGCTTTAAATGTACGGTAACTAGCCATGACAAGGGAGTTGAATTAGCATAACGTAACAAAAAATGAAAGTAAAATCTATCATACTTCAATCCTCCTCCAATTTCCTCGGTGATCAAACCGCCGTAAAGCGTTACTGATCGGCATAGACCGAGCAAAGTAGTTTTGCTCTTACCTTATTGCACGCAACTTACGAAAAATAATACAGTCGTTGACGAGCCAGCGCACAGTAAAAGAAAACGAAGAAAAGTGCTGAATGGATGCAGCTTTCGCGCGAACAAAGAGACGAAAAAGGACTAACGCTAGGTTTCAAGTAGCGTACCTAGTAGGAAGACGATGAAAATGAGCCCAAAGTTCATCCTCAAAACCAGGAAGGCTTGTCTCCGCCTCGTGCGACAGCCGGAGTCGACGAAGAACTTCATCGTAAACATCAACCTTCTGCTTCTGCCTCCAAGTCTGAGCGGAAAAATCATCCACCGCTCTACTACTACAGCTCTCGGTATCGTCCATCGCCATGGAAGAAACAAGAACCGCACAAAACGAAATCAAAACAAAACCGATATATCAAAGGATCAGCGAGCGGCAAATTTCATCGAACTGGCAAAGCGATTGTTCAAATGAAGAAACAACGGTGAGAATTACAGCGACGACGGAAGCGAAGAAAGTAAGAAAAGAAACTATGGAAGTTGGTAAGGAATTTGGCGCCGATGTGGTTGCTTCTGGCTCTGTTAGTTGTTTTCTTTCCCTCTCTTTGGTCTGTGCAGAAATTAAAACACTTGATATTTAAAAATAAGGAATGGATTGAAATTTGATATTAGAAAAATAGAAAAAGAAAAGAAAAGGTATTAGCTGTTAGGTCGTGGCGCATTGGGCTTCCACCTTCGTTGCGCTTGTCGACGTGGATTCTAACAAAACCTCTCCGTGCTTTGCTTATATCACCGCTTTTATAAATCCACCCAGTTTCGTCATTCCCATTAACCTCAACATTAAAAACTTTAGTACTAATAATACAAATTGACTTCACATTAGTCATTCGTTATTTTCTAGAAACTATTCTTTATTATGTTTACGTTTAAAATATTTTTCAACTTAATTATATAATGTATTTGAATCAAATTGATTTTTAAAAACTCCTCCATCATCATTATCTATCCACGAACAATCGTTTTAATCCTCTAATTTTCTACGTCTATTTTTTTTTTTTTTTTTGAGAAAAAAGAAATTCATTAACTACCAAACTGAGAACAGTACATAGAATTAAAATCCTCATTTATAACCGAGGCTAAAAACAAGGGAATTTTAGGGGGCCAAAACAAACAATCACCTACTAGCACAGAAGGAGACCCCTAAACAGAAACAAAAAAAAAAAAGTCCAACTACGATTTAGGCCAACACTCTCTCGAGCGATGGCGTTCGCTTCGTGATTCTGCAATCGAGGGCAGTGCTTGAACAGGAACACGCACTGCTCTTTAGCCAAATTTTGGATGGCTTCAATACAAACCTTCAATTCCAAAAGGGTTGTGTCTCCATCAATCATGCTGTTAACGAGCTCCAAGCAATCAGACTCAACTTCAATCGACGGAGGCCTTTCAGATAGGGAAAGTAATTTTAATTTTCTACGTCTCTATTTTAGATGTCTAAGATTTATTAAATTTTATATTGAGTCCATATCAAAGTTTAATGTGGGTTAAAAAATAAAAATTATGATTTTAAATATAGATGATGTTGTCTTCAAATTATTATCATAAATCAACATTGAATCAAATCATGAAATTGATGTTTCGTTGACCAATCTTGTGTTTGCACTGAGGAGGCCACTAAGGAGGCAAGAATGAATTTGGTTGGGATTTGAAAGCTTGTGTTTTCATTCATGCAAAAGTGATGGAATGTTATTTGAAAATAATTTGATTTTATAATTAATTATTTTTAAAAATGAATAATTTCAGTGAATTAAATTTAGTCATTTATATTTGAATTTTGTGAGAGCCGTTAGCTCATGCTAAATTTAGACATTTTATAATAATCGATTAACTAAAAACCCAGCTTGGAAAATGACGAATTAAATATAATTAATATTTAGTTTGATAAGCTTGAGTGGCATCAGTGGGACTTGGGAGTGCCCATAAGATAGATAGATAACATCATCATCAACTAACAAATTTTTTTTTTTTTTTTTTTTTTTTAAATAATAATCGTCATCAATATAAACAAGTAAAGATTCGTACTGTATTTTACTAAAGTGGTATCCCGAAAGGAAGGAAGGAGAGAGGAAAAAAAAAAGGTATCCTAGTGGATAAAGCCCGCCTCTAATGTTCAATTCTCCCTAAACGCAATTATTGAATCATATTATGGAAATTAATATTAAATAATAGTATAGATACTTTATTATTCCACAAAAGAAGAAAAAAAGGCGCAGATATTATTATTATTATTATTATTTTGAAATATGGTGCATATACTTTCTTTAGATCGTGGAATCCTCCCAACTATTTAATTGAAAACCATATAAGTTGTTATAAAACGAGTACGAGTAACCCTTATATCTTAAGAATTGTGAGTTTTCTACTTATCTTTTCAATATGGGGTTTTCAACGTGCTCCCTCAAGATGGTGTCTATTTTGGGTTCACCAATCTTGGGTCGAATCTTTTTTTTTTTCAAGGATCGAATACTTGTTCCGGTTTTATGGACTATAATACCATATTAGATAACATGGAGTTTCGTCTCAAAATCAATTGACAATGAGTGGAGTAAATCCACATATCTTATAAATTGTAAGGTCTCCATTTATCTTTTCAATGTGAAATCTTCAACACGTGGAAATAAAAATAAATTTTTACAAGATGTGAGAGTGTAGATTTAAACTTTTGATATTTTCACTGTGTGTACTATCGTAAGTGTCGTAATTTACACAATTTATTAGGCTTGCATTTGAAGAAATGACAAATAAAAGTATCCATATATCTATATATATTATAACATGATTGTAATGTATTTAAGAACATATATGATAAAGTTTTGATAAAATACGATGTTGAAGTTGTATGTTTGCTTAAGTTTGTGGGTTTTTATTTCTTGAATTTATTATTATTTTTTAAGTAGATGCAACATTTATCCAAGGATTTATTTATTTTTTCTTGAATTTTGTTGGATTTTTTTTTCTTAATGTTAGTAAACAAATTCAAACTTTAACCTTAAAAAAAAAAAATCCGGGTTCAAAATCACGGTAGTAAACATATTGTACCCTCTTTTATTTTAAGAGTAAATATATTATATTCAAAAGCTTATTTTGATTCCACAAGTTTTTTTATTCCAACTGATTCTTTTTCCCAATTTCCCCCGTTTTCATTTCTATTACGTTAGAATATTCGCAATAATGGAATCAGACGGAAGGTGCGCTAAATGACCAAAATGGCCCCTCAACTGCTACAATGTCCAGTTTACTTGGTCACGTTGTCAACCTCATCGAAACACCTTTTAAATTCCTCAAATTGGATTGGCTCTCCCACAGAATGGGGGCACAGTTTGTCATTTATTTTATTTATTTATTTCGCCTGACTTTATAATAAAATATATAATGCCAATTGTTTATTGAAAGTGGCTTTGCCAATTGTATTATTTAAAATAAATAGAATTCACGTTTATAAGATTATTAGTAATTAATAATGATGACATAATCGGTTCAACTTTTTCTTTTCTTTTTATATGAATGTGTCGCTCACAATATACTATTCATTCAATAGTCAAGTTAAATTTGAATTGTTTAAAAAAAAAAGTTAAATTTAAATCATATTTTGTACTCAATTTCTTTATCTTTAGAGATTCTTTTTTAGACTCCTTTACACTTCAAGAATCTTTTAAAAGATTCTCTTTTAATTAATAGAGTAAAATTGTTTATGGACTAATTAATTATTGTGTATTTCTGTGGTTGGTTTAAATCTTTTCTTTCCTTTCAACATTGTTTGCAATCTACAAGGGGAGGCTTTATCTTCAAGATTGAATTGGTATTCTTTAAATCAAATTGTTTGAATGACAATATGTAGTGTTTAAAATATGTAGTATTGTTTGTTTTTTTTTTTTTAAATGTAGTATTGTTTATTATAAAGAGTTTCGTCAAAACACAAAACTTTGTATCACGACCGGTTGATTGTAACTCTAATGATAAGTTTCGTTTTTTTTTTCCTAATAAAATGTAGTTTTTTTTCCGTCCTATTAATATAGGATATTTGTTTTATTTTTTCCCTAGTTTCAACTAGTCTTTATAAAATTTAAAATTTCACAATAGCTTATAGGCTTTGAACTTTTAGTTTCGGTCTCCGAATCGTTCTTATTGTTGCACGACATTGTCACATTATTGAGCGGGTGACATATTTTCTATTTTTGTGGCAATGATTTTTTTTTTTTTTTTTTTTTTTTTTACAATATTATGTCACAAGTATGGGGTGGAATTTGAATCTATGAGATACATATATTTCATAACTATTGAGTTATGCTTTGTTGTATTTATATGACATAATTAATTAGATGAGTTTCATATTAGAGTTCAAATTTGAGCAAGAAAAATAGGGAAAATATGTAGATTTTTTTTTTTTTTTTTTTTTGAAGAAAATAATAAAAATAGTTTAGAAATAATATGTGGTCTATAGTCTTTTTCCAAACCATATAATCCAACTCAAACTTTTAAAACCATAAATAACATATTAAGACTAAACTCAATTCATAGGAACCAAAATGAAACGTTTAAAAATATAGCATCTATATTAAAAGAAGCCATAATCATAAATACCAAATTGATAATTTAAACCTAAAACAAAATAAAAGTTGGTTCATTCAAAATGTTGTGCCAACCTTTAAACAACAATGTTAATTATAGAGACTAATCAAATTTGATTTTTTTTTTCCTGAAAAAATCAAAATTTGAAAGCTTAAAGCATAGGCGATACTTTTCATAATTCTCAAGTGATTAAATTAACACAATCATCCATGTGTAATTGGAACAATAATTTCAGAATATTGAGCTAAATTACTACTACTATTATTATTATTTGAAACAGGAGCTAAATTAAGATTAAGGTTGAGGGTAAACTATCCAGATTAAGAATGTAATTTGAAGAAATTAATTTCTAAATTTTGGGCATTAGTGAGAGGAGATTTCGCGTCTTAATGGATCCACTATCTACGAAGGCCCACAAATCCGGCAATATCTCAAATCGTAGAATATTCATTAATGGCCGATCCAGAACAATGCGCTGTCTACAATATTAGGATATTTCTTTTAAGACGTTGTGGAAAATAGGGGCTATTTTGTAATTTCATTGGAAATTTAATTTATTTTTCTTTTTTTTTTTTACAACAGAAAATGTAATTTCAAATGTGTACGTCTCTTTGAAGAGTACTTTTCCGTCAATATGAGCACAACTCAACTGACATAAGACTAAATTTGGAGGTTTATATTTTTTTACCTCTTAATCGAAGGTATATGTTTTATGTCAATTGAACTAAACTCTTGTTGGCAAAGTATACTGATTTCATCGAATTGATCAAATGAAGGTTGCAATTCTCAACAAATTGAATTTTAGACTGTCAAAGTGAGTATAGTTCAACGATAATTGACATATACCCTCGACCATTAGATTAGAGATTCAAATCCGTCCATTCCAAATGTTGTTGAAGTAAAAAAAAAATTAAAAGTTGAACGATAGACTCACTGTAATTTATATTGAACTATAGACTCGAATGTAATTTATTTTAAATTTATTTATTTAAATAGTGCCATTGCTTTATTGGTAAAACAGTGCTATCCTAATTCAAGATAATAGTTTTGGTACTTTCAAAATAATAATAATAATAATAGTTTGGGCTTTGGGCCCTCTTTTAGTTGAAAATTTCCCGATTAATATGAAATTTTAACAATTCTTTTGCTTTAATTAAGGCAGTTTAATTTACGAAATAGTTTCTCAATTTATACCTAACTTAATTGGTTAATTAACCGGCTAGTGAACCTACCATATTTATTTTTTAGCCAATAACTGTAAAAATAAATTGATTCTAAATTAAAGGGTGATTGACATGTACCCTCGACCAAGAGGTTGGAAGTTCGAATCCCTCTATACCAAATGTCGTTGAACTAAAAAAAAAAATGATTCCAAATTATTTGTTGATTTTTTTCTACTTCAACGATATGGTTAGATATGGATATTTAAATATTTAGGTCCCGTTTGATAACCATTTTGTTTTTGGATTTTGGTTTTTGAAAATTAAGCCTATAAACACTACTTCAATTAATAAGTTTCTTTGTTTTGTTCTCTACCCCCTTCCCATGTTTTCAAAAACCAACTCAAATTTTGAAAACTAAAAAAAATAGTTTCCAAAAACTTGTTTTTGTTTTTCGAATTTGGCTAGGAATTCAAATGTGTCATTGACAAGGATGAAAACAATGGTAAGAAATTTGAGAAAAAACAAGTTTAATTTTCAAAAACCAAAAACCAAAAACCAAATAGTTATCAAACGGGGCCTTAGTTTTTAGAATTGATGTCTTATGCTTGATTGATCTATGTTCAAAATTATTTATTGAATTGATAATTTCAAATAAATAAATAACGACTTGTTTAGTTTTGAATTAAAGAAACATATCGAACTTATAGATGTTCTCCTCTTTTAGAAAAACGAAATAGAATACAGCTTAAATATGCCCCTAAACTATAAAAAGAAATTCAACCAAATCCAATATTTTGATATGAATTTGTTCAAGAGAAAATGACTTAGTTTTTCAAGGAGAGTTATTTGTTTCGGTTGTTGGAATAATGAGTAGACCTTTTTTTTTTTTTTTTTTTACAAGAACTTTATTTTATTTGTATGAAATTAGTTTTTAAAAATAATTATATATATACACTTCCGGAAGCTCTAATGCAAATGCTTTTTATTTAATTTTATAATTTATCACCTTTCATTATTGACAGATTTTTTAAAGTACTTCATTTATTTCTTCATTTTAGTAACATTTTTAATAATCTATAAACCATTTAAAAGTCAAACAAAACACTCACTAATACTCAGTTGAGCAAATTCGTTAATTTATTAGCGATTCTTCACTTTTTCTTGTTCAAATTTAAAAAATAATTATCCAGAAACCCTCACAAAACCCGGTCTCAAACAAACAAAGTAAGAACAATTCAGCCGATCGAAAAGGAAATATATGATCAGAAAGAAAGAAGAAGAGAAAAAAAAAAAAATCAACATGGGAATTTCTTCACGTTAATTAGGCCGTATATATGGCAGAGTAACCAAGATAAATAAAAACGTAAAATTGAAAACTAGATAATAAGTTTCATGGTTATATCAATTGAATCTCTTAACTTTAAAAAGTTTCTAATAGGTCTCCGAACTTTCAACTTTGTTTCTAATTAAGCCCTTAAACTTTAAAATTGTCTAATAAGTCCATGAAGTTTCAATTTTGTGTTTAATAAATTATTGATATCTTTGATATTTTTTAAAATGAATCAATCTACTATATATTAAATTGAATTTTATCTCTATTCACCATTCTCAAAATAATAATAATAATAATAATAATGTCCATTGAGACTCTAAACTTCCAATTTTGTATCTACTTGTTAATTTTAAAAAATATTGAATAAGTCAAAATTGATTAGACACAAAATTAAAAGTTGGGAGACCTATTAGACACAAAAGTAAAAATTTAAGGATCTATTGGATACTTTTTAAAGTTCGAGGACCTATTGGAAATAGAATTGAAAGTTTGAGGACCTATTTGAAAAACTTTCTTAAGTTCAAGAACTAAATATATAACTCTGAAAGTTCAAGTACTAAACATGTAATTTAGCCAAAACTTTTTTTTTCTTTAATTTGACTAAAAATTCAAATATTTTCTTATAAAATTTTGAAATACAAATAATTTTTTTTAAAATCAAATAGTTATCAAACGGAACGATGAAAATGCGACGAGAAGATTCGATTTGAATCTTCCCCTTGGGTTCGCAGTTATTGCAAAGGCATGCAGGGTCTGAAGCTATGGCCACCGATATGTTTCAAAATAGTTATGGCGCTGAGCTGCGTGTTGCCCAACGAAACGATTCCCTTATTTAATTTCCTCTGCATTCTGCCACTCTCGCCGTCGATCATTGGAGGGGTAAAAGAAAAAACCAATAAATTCAAAAAAAGCAATTTTGAATTCAATGCTTTGGTCCGCTGTGTGTTGAAGTTTGATAGTGAAAGCGCTTTTAATGCAACTTAATATTTAACCTAACCTTCTCCTCTCAACTTATCCCTTCTTCATAAACCACCTTCTCATTTTTCCCTTTCATCTCTCTTTCTTTCTTTCTTTCTTTCTTTCTTCTTTGCTTTTCAAAACCCTAGCCCTCTATAATCTTTTATCTCTTTTCGAGCTTGAAATAGTTTACTCTGATATTGGCCCGGTTCACTCAGATCTAACTTCGCTCGATATTGTTGGTTTTTTTGTTCGTGCATCTGATTGAGCCGTGCCAATATCTCAGTGTGCTTTTTCGTTTACTTGTAAATTCTATGAATCTCAGGTTTGTCTCTCTCTTTTATTCATTAAAAGGTATATGTTTATCATATGATGATGTAGTTTCTTATTTACTTTAATATACGATATATATATATTTTTTCATACAAAAAGTTACGGTTTTCTAATAGTTTTCTTTGCAAAAAGTAGGCTATTCTTTCAAGACTAACTAGTTGGGTTATATTTTGGGTGACATGTTTTTAATGGGTGATTTGCTTCAAATCACCGATGTAAAACTTTTCGATGGAAATACAGACCATTTTTCACTGTTAATTTTGAATTTTTCAACACAAACAAAGTACTGGTTGAATTATGGGGTAGTACTTTTTTTTTAAAAAAAAAAAATTATTTACATGTTTTTGAAATTACTAATCTAAACCTAGTTTAAGTGGCTAAATAGCAGAAAAGGAAAAAGAAAATGTATCTGATATTGAAATGGAAACTGGATTAATTTTGGTTTGTGTATGTGTATTTGAATAGTCGTATGTTTGCTAGGAAATATTATAGAAGATATTTTTTGTTTAGAATATAGTATTATAAACAAAGGGCGATGATTCATTTTTTCTTTAGTACCCGAGGATTCAAACCTTCCACTTATAATGTGTGTATATACACAGAAAACGATATTAAAATTACATGCAGACAATTAAATATAAGTGAGTAATGAGTTTTATTTTCTTTGAAAATTGTTCCTTTTTTTTTTAAATAGCATATATTTGAAACAACAGGAAATGGAATGTATTAACTATTGCATTTAATTGGAAAGAAATGGCTGGGTTATATTTGCATACATTTACTTCAGCAGGTGCACAAAAGATTCCATATGATAACATAATAGTTTATGAAATTTAATGCTTTAACTTCCCCTCCACATACGACACTATTTCACACAACCACCTGCCAATTATTTTATTAATTACTATCATTTTCTCTATCTATTTTTTAATTTCCAAATTTAAACCGTAATTTGATCATTTTTAAAGAAAAAAAAAACCAAAAAGCTATAAAGTTCAACTATCTATCTTTTCAAAAAAAAAAAAAAAAAAAAATTCAACTATCTCTATGGGTTTTAGAATATATCTCGATTTAGTTTCCATAAATAGTATACTCGACCGTTGGATACATTTCAATTGAGTTAGTACGATATAACGTCTAACAAATTACATATTTAATAACAAGAAGCAATTCAAAAAAAAAAAAAAAAAACTAAATTAATTATTCATTCTCCAAAATTCATAGCTATAATTGAAATTTCTTTAACTAACATGAACATGGTTCAAATGGTGAAAACATTTTATATATATACTTACCATAATTACCCTGTGCACTTGGAGTGAACAATTGAAAAAGAAATAGATTATATATGGGATGAAGATTCAAGTTTTTGCTATTTCTTAAAGAAAATATAAATATTTAACTATTGAATTATACTTAAGTCAACTGTTGAATTACATACACTCTTACTCCTACCCTGTTGTAGCCATATTATTATTATTATTTTTTTATTTTGACCTCACTTTATATTTCCACAGTAGTATTTACATGTCTTCTTTTGACATGTAAATCCTTGGGGTTTTGTTTTTTATTTCACCCAAAAAGCATCTATCAATAGAGATGATTCTTACTCATAGTTCCGTAAAGAGCTTTGTCTTTATCTAAACCTAATTGTTCTTCTTTGGAGCACACCGTGTTTTGATATAGGGCACAACACGTTGTGGAGATCACATTGTGGGATATGCACCATGTTGACCATTTCTTGTTGCCTCAAACAAAAACCATCTACATTTTTCCACCAAACCATTCCCTTATCTTGCTTAAGAGTTTTACTATTCACCACTTTTTGTCTAATATTCTTTTTTTTTTTAAGATTCATCCACAATTTTGCACTTCACTAGTATCCAATGCTCATCACTTTTTTTTTTCTCTCTCTCTCTTGTCACTTAAAGAATTATTCCATAGAGAACTAAATTTAGGGCAAGACTTTGATACCACTTGTTAAGGTAACATACCTCTTCACATTTCCACAATAGTACGATATTGTCTATTTTTAACATAAACACTCTTAATTTTGCTATTAACTTAACTCAAAATTTCTCATACTAATTGAAATAATTGTCTTTACAAACATACCCATGTGAGACTTAGGTAGGACTTCCAACAACACCTACATTCTCATCCCCTTTTACTACATGCTTTCACCACCACACAAGTTTCTTAGTCCTCTCCAATCATCATTAATCTATTTTGATTGCTTGCTTTTACTAATCATTTTACAAAATCTCCTTCATTCAAGTTAATTGAATTTCTATTTCAATCCAACACCCATTACAAAAGTCGTCAAAACAAAACAAAACAAATTATTTCAAAAAAAAAAAATCAAATCAAATGTATTAATTATTTGACATGTATCTCCAATATCATAATATAATAATAATCCAAAAAATATATAGAGAGAAATTCAATAATAATATTAATAGTATATACATTCACCTCAACTAAGATAAAATCTCTCACTTTTATCCTTTTATAATTAACCCTCATCCCTAATATCTTTAAGTACAAATAACAACTCTATTTTAACTGTCACTTAAACAAATATATGTGTGGTCCTCTTCTTTTTTTTTCCGTTCTCCATTACCCTACAAAACTACATAATGTGTGTCTATACAAATTTGTCAACTTAAGCATAGTTCAATTAGTTAGAACATATATTTTCACTATCAAGTCAAATGTTTAAATTTTCACGAGAAGATGACTTCGTTTGCAACCGGCATTAAGAGATTTACTTTAACACGTACCCTCCACTGGCATATAACTTATAATCAATTGATTATTAAAAGAGAATTTCGAAATTTTTTCAGCCACAAGGAATAAAAGAACCAAAGTAGCAGAGAAACCGTCACGTTATCCGTTGCCACGTCATAGGGTGGAATCCAAATCAGCCAATGAGAATCGCCCAAAACCAGATAATCCATTTGCAATATCCAGCGTTGGAACTAGCCACTCCACTCATCGCCGGACCACTCATCCCTCATCCACTCCCAAATCAATCTCTCTCCTCTTTCATTATAAACCACTTTCCCTTTCTCCCCTTCTTTGATTCAACCAAATTTCCCAAAAATCTCCACTCATGGCCGCCGTCACCTCCGCCGCCGTCGCCATCCCCTCCTTCACCGGCCTCAAATCCTCGGCCGCCGCCAAACCCACCGCCGCCGTCCGCGTCCCCTCCCCCGCCGCCCCGAAGCTCACCGTCAGAGCCTCCCTGAAGGACCTGGGCGTGGCCGTGGCCGCCACCGCCGCCAGCGCCCTGCTCGCGAGCAACGCCTTGGCCATCGAAATCAAGCTCGGAAGCGACGATGGAGGGCTGGTGTTCGAGCCGAAAGAATTCTCGGTGGCCTCCGGCGAGAAAATCGTGTTCAAGAACAACGCGGGATTCCCACACAACGTGTTGTTCGACGAGGACGAGGTGCCGAGCGGAGTGGACGTGAGCAAGATCTCGATGAGCGAAGAAGATCTTCTGAATGCCCCCGGCGAGGAGTACTCCGTCAGCCTCACGGAAAAGGGAACTTACTCTTTCTACTGTTCGCCTCACCAAGGAGCTGGAATGGTCGGAAAAGTCACCGTCAACTGATAATTGAATCCCGTTTCATTTTTCTCTGTAATGTTCTTCCAATTAAGTTTAAATGTGTTCGGTTTTTCCGTTCTACTGACTACTGAGAGGCTGTACGCTGTAGAGCTTTCAGATTCATCCTAGTATATGAGATTCATAAACCGCCAATAATGTAATGTAATCGACGCGCGCTGTTCTTCGTGGGCTTTGCTTTAGGCCCATTTCAAAGTACTAGATAAATGGGCTTTTCTTCCTCGAAACTGGCCCAATCGAAAGTACTACATTTTGGTTCATGAGAAAAATCCATAGATTATTAAAAGGATCGTTGGGATGAGTAGCAATTTAAGGATTGTTATTTGTAAATATAGAAAATTTTTTCAAAAAAATTATAAATGGGGCAAATTTATCAATATTGATAGGCTTCAATCACAATGCATGTAGTCTATTAGTCATAGACTACTGTCACTGATAGAATAATCCATTGACAATAACTGTAATTGTGATTAAAGTTTATCATTAATAGACTTCTATCACTTGTAGATTTCAATCATAATGCATTTAGTCTATCATTAATAGACTACTATTACTGATCGAACAGTATGTTAGCAATAATTACACTTGCCATTGAAGTTTATTATTGATAGACTCTTGTTATTGATAAACTCTAATTTTACTACCTTTGTAATTATTTTAGTCTATTTTGCTATTTGTGCAAACAACCCTGATAAAAACGTTACTCTTTTAAAGTTTGTTGTGAGGTAAAAGACAATCATATATAAATAGGCTTAGTTACATTAATAAATGGATTATTACCACTATAAATATCACTCAAATTATTCCTATTAGAGAGGACGAGAGTACATGTCAATTGTTGTTGAGCTAGGTTTTTATTTTTTTTTTCTTCCAATTTTCCTTCTAATTTAAAGGAAATAACAGATAATATTCTCTTAGTGATAAATGATTAATCATTGTAATTATAGAAACAAATGAAACTAATATATAAATATATTAAAACTAATATTTTAAAGCATGAAAACAAAGATAGTTAATTAATTAATTTTAAAATTAGAGTGGAGTATTAAATTAGAAAAGGAACATTGCCAAGGAAGCTTCCACGTGATTGCCAAGCCATCAAAGTCCAGCAGTTCATCCACGTCACCACTGCCAATTCTAATCAGAAAATAAAACGCTCCGTTTTTATCGTCAATAAATCACGATTTAAGAAAATTTTTAATTGTTTTTATTTACCGAAGCCAACTATCCAACAAAGCTTTTCTTTTCTTTCTTTTTTTTTTTTTTTTTTTTGGAGAATAACTATCCAACAAAGCTTGTGATCTGTCAGTTATCGCACATGTATATTTCAAGTTTTTAAATTTGTAATAATGCTATTTATTTATTCAAACAAAAAAAAAATAATATTATTATTAACGTTATTTATCTTCACGCAATAAGGATAACATGTAAACACGTTCCACTCTATTTTTATTAAAAAAAAAAAAAATACAGATTTAAATCTGATTTGTGCTACGATGTATTAATATTTTCAAATCATATTTTTCAAAAAGAAAAAGAAAAAAAAAAAACTTCTATTTTATTCTTATAAAAAATTTGAACATCCAACCTCAAATTTTCTATTTTTAGATTTTGTGAACTAAAAAAATCTTAGATTTTTGTAGAAAAATCATTTTAATCTTGTTAGTTAATTGAAAATGATTGATTTTTGTTTAATGATATTAATTGAAATTATCATTTAAGCACTGAAACAAAATATTTGATTTTATTGGAAAAAAATCATTTATCGAAAGATAAATAAAATATTTAAAAGCTTGAAAACGGTGTGAAATAAGTATAGAGTGAAGGAACAAGATTATATATAATCAATGTGTAACATTCCTCCACAAAATTTGACAATGTAAAGAAAATGTGAATTCAACTACAATTCTAGCATCCAACTGTCAATTTAGTATCTGAACTTTAAAATGTGGTTATTTATATCCAACAATTGATTGACGGATTTTGTATCAAATAGGTTTCTGAAACTTAAAATGTGATTATTCATTCGTTAGATCTTTAAACTTAAAATTTTGTATCAAATAGGTTTATGAATTTTACGAGTATGTTCTTAAACTTTCACTTTCATAGATTCTTCAATTTTTGCCATTAGAAAAGTTAACTTTTTTGGAAAGTCTAAGCTAGTTTAATGTTGATTAATTTAAGGTTAAAAAAATGTTGATTAATTTATCTTTTACAATTAACCTAGGCACAGTTCTAATAAAAGAAAAGGCTAAGCATAGTACAATCCCCATCTGTACCCCACTTTTTTCTTTTGGTACAGTGTGTTACTAAAGAAACTTTGTTCTGCATTACGGTATCCAATCTAATTCACTATCTCTCTCTTTTTCTTTTTTCGGTTCAAGTTCCATCATACAAGAATCAAAATTTTCCTTTGAAAAAAAAAATCATCCAAAATATCCATGGGAGGCAGCAACTCGCGCCAAATTATGCGCTTCAATGACCCTTTTCCTCGAGCATTTTGATATTGCGACGACTCTAGCTCTTGAAATCAGCCCTTCAATTTCGTCAATGATCAAGGTTAGTTCTGACAGATCTTCTGTCTCGTGGTTAATAGTCCTTACAACTTCGATCAAATCAGATTCAACGACAAGCGGTGGGTGATTTGAAAACAATTCCTTCGAAGTTTGTTGCAGTCAGGTACGTATTTAGGGCTTCGACAATCGCCTTTGCTTCTAGAATTTTTATTGCCCATCCTCTTGTGGTTTTTTTGCATCCGAGAGAATTTAACCATAGCTATTTAGTAAAACAAATTATTTTCAATTTACTCGAACGTTTCATATAAAACAATTCTTTTGAATTTGGTTTTTCTAAAAATAGGTAACAGTTAAAAGATTCTCAATTTTAACGTTTTAACGTTCTCAAAATCAATTTCAAATAGGTAATGAAAGAAAAAAAAAAAAAATACTACAACAAGAGATGCATTAAGGATCTACTTGAGCCCACTTCCCACTCAGTTCTTAGTTCTTATAAATTATTATTATATTTAAAAATAAATAAATATAAATATTTTTGGTTAAAAAAAAAAAAAAAAAAAAAACCCGACCCACGAAGCATTTCTACGCTTATGGGCCCCATGCAGGCGCTAGTCACGTGCCCGTCCCATTTACAGCACATTAAAACAGTATCAGTATGAAGGCTGCCCCATACCTCACAAAATTCCTCTCCCTTCCCCAGAAATGGATGCTCTCCCCTTATTTGTCACCGGAGCTCTCCTGGCCGCCGGCCTTTACTGGTTCTTCTTCGTCTACGGCTCCGCCGAACGCCAAGGAAAACTCGCCGTCAACCTCTCCGGCGGCTCAATCTCCTCGGAGAAAATTCAGGACAAGTACAAGCAGTACTGGTCCTTTTTCCGCCGCCCGGAGAAGATCGAAACCACCGAGAAAGTCCCCGATTTCGTAGACACGTTTTACAACTTGGTCACCGACATCTACGAGTGGGGCTGGGGCCAGTCCTTCCACTTCGCCCGTCCTATTCCGGGAAAGTCTTACAAAGAAGCCACACGCGCCCATGAAGAAATGGTCGCCGATCTAGTCAAGGCGAAGCCGGGAGATCGAATTCTCGATGTCGGCTGCGGCGTCGGCGGGCCGATGCGGTCCATCGCGGCCCATTCAAAAGCCAATGTGGTCGGAATCACCATCAACGATTACCAAGTCGAACGCGCCAGATTGCACAACAAGAAGGCCGGACTGGACTCACTCTGCGAAGTCGTATGCGGAAATTTCCTCGAGATGCCGTTCTCTGAAGGGACCTTCGACGGCGCTTACGCCATTGAAGCGACCTGCCACGCGCCGAAGCTCGAAGACGTTTACACGGAAGTGTTCAGAGTTTTGAAGCCGGGCTCGCTGTTCGTTTCGTTGGAGTGGGTTTCGACGGATAAATACGATGTCCAAAATCCAGAGCATGTGAAGATTATCGAAGAGATTGCGAGAGGGAACGCTTTGCCTGGAGTGAAATCGTACATGGATGTGGCGAAGGCGGCGAAGAAAGTGGGATTTGAGATTCTGAAAGAGGAGGATCTGGCCAAGCCGCCGGCGCTGCCGTGGTGGGGGCGATTAAAAATGGGCCGAGTCGCGTACTGGAGGAACCATATCCTCGTGACGGTTCTCGCCGCCTTGAGGATCGCGCCTAAAGGGACGTTGGAAGTTCACGAGATGTTGGTGGAGGCCGCCGATTATTTGACCCGAAGCGCCGAGGCTGGAATCTTCTCGCCGATGCATTTGATCGTCTGTAGAAAACCGGAGTCGTCTAAATCTTGTTAGAGTAGTCAGGATTCTTCCGGTACGGCGCCGTTTCGTATGTCTATCTTGCTGTTTATTTCCTTTTTTTTTGTTTATTATTATTAGTTTTCTTGCTTTCGTCGTCGGCTATATTTTTCTTTCGAAACCCTATTTTCATTTTTCTCCTTAGTTTTCTGTAATTGGAATTATTGTGATAAAAAAAAAAAAATAGTTTCCGTTTTTCCCTTTTATGTGGCTGTTTCGTGGGTCGCGATTCGCGAGGTTTAGTTGGCATACACTATAAAATATAATTTTTTTCAAAAAAAATCCGAAATTGTTGCTTGAGTGGTTGAGAAAATACAAATGAAATACGACAATACATTAATTATTTACAGATATTCGGCTCTTTTTTTTATACAAAAAAAAATATTTGACGTGGATATATTTTGATCCTTTTTTAGAGTGAATGGTTTTTTTTAGTGGGGTGAATTAGGGAAAGGGTAAAAATTAACATAAATTTAGTGTCAACATTATTTTTTCTTGGAAGCTTAAAATAAGAATATTATTTTTTGAGGATGGCTTGAAAATAAAAAAAAAATAAAAAAAAGTAGAGATCGACCCACGTGTCCACGTAAGGTGAGAGCTGGCAAAAGATTCTGCGAAAATTTTGCGGATTAAAAAGGACAAAAGGAGGGAGGCAAAGAAAGATATTAAAATATTAAAATATATTTTAGCGCTGAAGAGAGGCGAGGTTTGCACATGACTTGAATGGGAAAAGCAACGTGCCTGCTTTCTCATTGTCTCCACCATAAATCCCTATCCCTTTGTTCTCATTGTTTCTCTCTCATTTCCTTTTTTCTAATTTTATTTTCTTTTTTTGAAGGCATCACCAAGACTTTGAACTATCGGATTTGAACTATGAGATTTGTTTCAATTATACTCAAGTTTCGAAAGTTTCATTTTAGTTTTTAAAGTTTGAAGTTTATTTTAAAACAACATTTGAAAACATTTTCTGGACAAAAAATGATATGTTTGCATGTGTTTTTATTATTTTTTTCTTCACGTATGGGTTCCAAGTCCATTCACTTAAACAACAAATACATATGTATGAATTCATCGAAAACAAGCCTTTAAATGTCGTTTTGAAACAAAGCCTTCAAAGGTCGTTTTGAAACAAATTACAAAGGTATAATTGAAACCAATTGACAGATAAGTGTTATGTGTGGGTTCGTATGATTCTTTCTTTTAAAAAAAAAAATTAACTGTTTGTGTTCTTCAAATTAATGACTTTTTACCTAAAATTTTAACAAATTTTAAATTACAAATTTTAAAAACAATTAATATTATTATTTTTAAGTAAATAATGAAGATCGACGGATAAACCAAAGTGGGGAATGGCTGACTAGTCTGAATAGGAAAGGAAAAATAGCCAATAAAAATCCAAAAGCAACAGAATTCTAAACTTTTCTTTTTCTCTTTTTTTCCTTTTTCATTTTCTTTAAATACAATAAAAGTTTTAAGACTTTCGGTACAAATAATCACTAAAAAAAATTGAAGAAAAAAATGTCCAGCATTTGCCCAATGTCAAAGTGCACTGTAAGTGGCTTTTGATACTTTTTTTTGAATATCGCTTTGATGTCAATAGTATAATAAAAAAGTGAATATGATAAGAATAAGAGCTGTTATTTATTTATTTTTTTAAGAATAAGAGCTGTTATTTACATCTTTTTAAAGTGTCTTTTTAATGTTGGAGGGAATTATTGTTTAGAGAATAGAATTCTAATGTTGTCCTTTGCGGCTTTGCCTTTAAGTAAAATGTCGCTCGTAAATTAATGTTTAAAAGGTAGAAAATTTTATTGTGTTTTTGCAATTTATGAGCCAAAATCAATAAAATTTGTAATTTGAGAAATGTCTGCTAAATTTTAAAAATCATTAATAAAATATATCACGAAAGACATTTGTTTTTCTTTTTTCAATTCAACAACATATGATTTTGGATTTTTCAAAAAAAAAAAAAAAAACAATATGATTTTTGGAAATTTGAAGCTTACGATATTTTATTTCAGAACATGGATTTGAAAAATAAGAATTATGTGTAAAATATCTTAGCCAATTAAAATAGATTTATGTTACTAGTTATAAAGTAGTTAAAAGGGTTGTTATTTTATTATTATTATTATTATTTTATAGGAGTGATCGTTTTTTTAGAATAAAGATCAATCTTTTAATCTTCGTTGGCCTTGAGACTTCCGACAATCACGCATAGATTGGGTAGATTTGAACTTCTGACCTTTTGGTGAAAAGTACATGTCAATTACCACTAATTTATAATTTATGCATACGTATTTTTTTTCTTTCATAAAATGCATAAGACTACTCTAAAAATATGCCCATGTTGTTAATACATTTTCTTTTATCGGATTTACTTCAAAATTTAGTAATCATTAATTGTACTAGAAAATGATGAATATTAATTTTTAAATACCCACAAATTTTATAATAACAAACCATTTCAATCGAGTAAGTCACTGTTTTTTAGGAATACAGACAAGATAAAAATTAAGAAAAATCTAAAATACTCGCAGGAGGCATAATAATTTAAATTCAAATGGGTCCTCAACAAAGGTTAAAACCATTGCAAGACAATTAAAAAAATAAAAAAAATAAAAAAAAAAACAAGAAAATTGGAGAAAAAACAAGCATAATTTTTAAGAAAAAAAAAAAAAAAACTAAATGGTTATCCTTCTTAAAAAACATAATTTTCAAAATTTTGTTCTTGTTTTTTGAATTTGGCTAAAAATTCAAGTGTGTATTTAATAAAGATTAAAACAACCTTAAGAAAATTTTTGAGAAAGGGTTATCATACCAAACATTACTCTTCTATTTTGATTATTATCAAATTAAACCAGACATTACTCTTCTATTTGAATTTGTCTTGTCTGTTCTTACTTTTCATATGTTTGAATCAAGATATCTCTTTCTCGTCATAAAAACTTGTGCTAATCATCAAACCATGTTCTTATTTAATTGGTCAAAAATCAATTTGAAAATATGATAAAGTCTGATAGAAACATCGTGGGCTGCGGACAAACAAAACTGTTAGCGACAATTAGAAATAAGAACTATTTCAACTAGATTAAGATCATTTGAAAATGGTTATTATAAAAAATTTCCAATATTTTTATTTTTTAAATTATAAAAAATTACATTTAAAAAAAAAAATTGTTATAGATATATAACTTTTATTATTGTGATTTTAAAAGGATTTAAATACTATTTTGATCCGCTTTGATTTAAATTCTATATGGAATGAAAATCCTTTATAAAAAGTTATTGCTACATTTCACAAAAGTTATTGATTGTTATGATTAAAATTGTGAAAGAAAATCATAACGGTCACTTTTTAAAAGTATAGAACTATAGCATACAAAAATTGAAAACAAAGAGATAGTATATAGACTAAAACAAACATTTTGAAAGTACATAGACTGAAACGAACAAAAATTGAGATTATATGAACTAAAATGAACGTTTTGAAAGTACAAGTATCAAAATAAACAAAAGTTGACAATTCATGAACCAACACAATAGTTAAACATTTTTTAAATCAATGATAAATACATAGTTTGGAAAATTAAAAAGTTGTCTAAATATATTTTCAAAACTCGTAGGCTGAAAATAAGAAAATAATTTATACCTTGTTTGGTTTTGGTTTTTGAAAATTAGACCCTATAAATTTATGTGTTTTGTTGTTTCATAAATCAAATCAAGTTTTGAAAATAAAAAAAAACATTCTTGATTTTTTTTTTAAAATTTGATTAAATTCAAATGTTTCATTAATAAAGATGAAGGTTAATATATGTATATAACAAGAAATAAAAAATAATTTTCAAAAACAAAAAATCGTTGAATTTCCCGACCAATCTCTCAGGTTTCACCATCTCATCTCAATAATATATGGAGATTTGATCAATGCGAAGTCAATGAAATTGTAGAAAAATACAAACAAATGCTTTCTAAAATGTCTTGTTTAAGATTAAGCAATAATTTAATCTTAAATGTTTTGCTTACTCAAATTATTCATTTATGTTTTAAAGTTGTCTTTTCTTTGATGGTTTTTCCCAAACTTCTCCATTACTGCCGCTTTAAAATTTGAAAGAACATACATCAGGGCTATTTTCGTAATTTCAAAATTTTGATTCTGAGTGAGAGACGGAGATGGTCGTTATCTGTTGACTAGTTAAATGCATCACTCGGATCCTCTACCGTTGATAACAAATCCAAGGGTCCATATTCATTATAATTATAAACCTCTATATATATATATATATATATATATAAAATCTTTGAGGACAATTTAATAAACTAGTTATTTTAACTCTTTTATGAATATTATTTATCTATTAACATAAGAACTACTCCTACTTTGATGCCTATTAAATTTAATAAGTTTCATATTGGTTGAAATTCTAGTTATTAGATCATACGAATGCTATTGCTTAAAAAGAAAAAATCACGGAAGTAGCTAAAAACATAATATAGTAATTTTCTAATGGTTTTCTTTTCTAAAAAAAAAATATCCCTCCTCGTAATTTCTAAAAGCAAGTACATAATACAGGATTTTTAAGATTTTTTAAAATTTTATTTTCAACATGAAATTACATATCTTATTTTATGATTCAAGTACGTGACCAAATTTAATGAGTAAAATTACCAATTCTGTCCAAGCATGGATTAATACGTAAAAATTTAAATCCTCCCACTAATTTATATTGTTTCCAAAAAAGAAAAGTGCCATTTAAAATTGCTAACCTTCACTAGAAATCCACACTAGATTTTGATTTATCTTCAAATATTCTTACATTTACTTTTTGGCGTAAAATTACCAAAAAAACGAAAAGAAGAAAAAGAAAAGGAAAAATCAGAAACAATTTATCATTTTTGTTTGACCATGGTGGCGTTGAGCTGAAGAGGCGTGGGCGGAACGACGGTTCTTCTCTTCCATATATTCACCTCCTTTCTCGGCTGCAGTGGGCCCACTTCTTCACCAATCCACACCTCCGCCGCCACCGGGCTCCTTCCGCCGCCGCCCTCCGGCTCCTCTTCTTCCACGTCAGCCGGTGCAATCTGCGCCGTCCAATCAAAATTCGCCAAGGCCCCACGTCCACTCGAGAATCGCTTCATCTGATTCAGCCCCGGCGCTCTCTCCGGCAGCGGCGGCTTCCCACCGCCACGGCGGTTCCCAGCCGGAGCCGCCGCAACCTTCGATTTCGCCCTCCCGAGAACTTTCCCGCCGGTGAGAATCCTCTTAATCGCCGACGGCGGATGACGCTTTTTCTGCTCGGAAACTTCAACCCTCGCCGCAGAACTCTTCACCAATTCCTTCAATTTTTTCTTGTGCTTGATTTGTCCGATACACGAAACCTTCGGCGAAGTGGGCTCCGGCGTCTCGAATCCCGAGTTTTTCGATTTGGATCGCGCTTCTTGTGGGATGATGGAAATCTTCATCGGCCCGGAAAACCCTCGGCCGGCGACCGGTCGGTTCTCCCGGCTGGGACTGATGGGCGGGTTGTGGAAAGTGACGGCGACGGCGGAAGCCGCTCTGGGAAGAAGCTTCATGATTTTGCTTTTGGGCTTGGATTTTTTGTCCATCATATTTCTGGAAATTGAAAATTTGAGTTGTTGGTTTTCACGGTGTGATTATAATATATAGGATTAAAGATGTTGGCGTTGGGTTTTGGAAAATCAGTTGACATTTATTTAAATTAACGAAGAATTAAGAAAGGTTCGTCGACATTGGTTTGGTCAAACTTGAATGGTCTGACCAAGCAAACTTCTCCGGCTAACTGCAAATGGATCGAATTTCGCTTATTTTAATTATTAATATATTACGATGTATATTACGATGTAAAAATAATCATAACAATACAAAAACATTTCTCCAGGAGGTTTTTTTTTAAAAAAAAAAAAAAAAAATTCTTTCCCGGTATGATTTGCTTTTTTTTTTTTTTTTTTTTAAAAAAAAAAAACCTCCTGGAGAAATGTTTTTGGTTCTTAAGGTGTATAATAGAGAATTAGATATCTCTCATAATTTTGTTGGACATTTTTTAAATTTTGAGTATATATTAGGGATATATAGTTTTATCAGACAAAATATTCAAATATAAATATGATAATTTTATGAATTATATATATAAAAGGAAAATTTATTTAATAACCTATTAAACTCATGAATTAGAAGTTGAAAATTTATTAAACTCTCTTTAAATTGTATCAAAATAAGTTCAATTAAAAAGTTTGGATTTTGATGATGATTTTGTTATTATCGTTTTTTTTTTTTTAATGAAAATGAAAACCGATTGTCTGGCTCATTGTTTTGAATACATTTCGCATAAAGTACAATTGGATTTTAAGCCACATCTCAAAATTTAAAAAAATAATAATAATAATAAGACTATGATTTTAGTGAGTAAAAATAAATTATGTAGTTTGCAAATCTATTTTTTGAAAAGCTCAAGTATACATGGAAGATTCAATTTTCAATCTCTATCATTGTAATTATGTCCTAAAAAAGTATATATTCTTCAAAATTTAAAAGTTAAAAACATGATATAGTTACAATTATCAACCAACAAAATGTTGACATAAAAAACCAATACAAAACTAGTTTAAATGATCGTGAAATTTGAGTTAAAAAACTAAATTTATTGAGAAAAATGTCATTATAAATATGTTAGGAAAGAGTGAACCTAAAATAAATAAATAAATAAATGAGGATATTGATTCTTAAATAAAGTTTGAACTACGTTCCCTAACATTTTAAGCCTTTTAGATAATTTAAACAATTGTGTACTAAAAAAACAATGTAACAAATTGAATAATCTAAAGGTAATTTTAATTTTTTTATTATTTCAACAACAATTGAGGGTGAGAGGATTATAGTCTCTAACCTCTTGATGGAGAGACGACGATTTTAAATTTATTCCTAATATCCAGCGACACAGAGACCTTATATTAGTGGTAGACTTTTGTCATATTGCCTAATAGATTATGAACTCGAAAATTCCGTGTGATGTTCGAATATTTCTTTTTCCCATTTCAACCATCAAGAAGCCAATATTGAATGAATTAAATGACATGTTTCTATAATTAAAGAAAAATACTTATGGAGGAATTAGTCCGTATATGACATTTAAAAAAAGAAATGTATAAAAGGACGTGTCGCACGCTCCTAAAATGTAACGGCACATTTAATTAGAATTTTGTTGTTTAAATACAAAGTCGAAGCTAGTTGTAAATTAGTAAATTCATGTGGGCCAAGAGTAATACTAAAATTAATATATATATATATATATATATATATATCATAATAAAAAGAAATAAATAAATAAATATGGCGTATGTTTTTCAATTGATGTAGCAGGGCTGTGATACTTTTCAAAATGAGGTCATAAAATATTTTATAACAAAGATAAAATTGTAAAATATCAAAATTCATTATTATACGATTTTTTTACCAAAAAAATAAATAAAAACAAATTATATGAAAACAAGAAAATGTCACCAAGCAATTAATTATATAAGAGTGGTATTTTTATTTAAAAAGTGTCGTCCTCGGAACTTTCTTTGAAACAAAATTGTCAATAACTCTTTATAGTCCTCTCTCCAAAATATCATTCTCAATCCGTATTAACGATTAAAATTGAATTTCTAAGATGATAAGTGAGAAAATTAAAAGGTTTGATGTTTAATTTAGCTGGGAATTTACAAAATGAGAATTTTGAAAAGTTTTGCTTGGTTGAATAGGAGAGAGAAATGAAGGTGAGGAGTTGATGAAGAGAGAAAAGTTTGGTCAATTTCAGTTTGTTCTAGATGTCATTCAATTTGGGATCCTTAAATTTTGGATACCTTTGATAGGTCACAACCCACACATACTAAAGAATGACCTTGTAATGTAGAGAGTTGTTAGCATTTGGTCGATTTGTGATTGCAAAAAATTAAACCAAACTATAAAAATTTTATTTTATTTTAATGCACGAAATATTAGAATGATTATTTTAATTTAACAATAATTTTTTTTAGACAAGTTTTTTTTTTTTTTTTTTGAAAACTTTTTTAGACAAGTTAGAGTGTGGAAGTTGTCAATGGAAAATAATTTAATTTCGAAGAAGATAAAGATGATTGCGAAAAAGTCTCAAAAAAAAAAAAAAAAAAAATTGCGAAATGATAACGTAGGGTATTTAACTTTTTTCAAAATAAAGAAAAATATATAACTTCGAAATGATCAACGTTGGATTGTTAATTGAAGTAAAATATGGTCCTTCCGCTGCAGTTATGACGAAGCCCACTCAACTTCTGCCGGCGACAGATACTTCTCCCTTCCCCTCCCATTTTCATCAAGTTTTTCAATTTAATTTTTAAATTTTGAAAAATATTTGGTTGGATCATTATTGTTATTTTCCGATATTTTGGACCCATTCGAATACTTTTTAATTTAAATGTTCTTAAATAATGATCTTTTAAAAGACATTTTGTATAAAAATTGTTTAGAATTTAAACACTCGTATGTTTCGTTATATATATCCTCATACGTGTTTTTATACACAAGTTATTATATACTTAAAATCTCTTTGTTAAAAAAATTGCTTTCAAAGTTTGTCTCAAAATAGTTTATTTTTTAATCTCATTTTTCAATAAGTCATTTTTAGAGTTGTCAAATACTAAAATTTTATTCAGAATTAAACACTTGAAAAGTTAACACTGACGAAAACACATTATTCCATCAAAAACTTACCAGACATTTGATGAGAGACTGAAACTAAATATTGCATTCAATCTAGAAGCAGACTCATCCACAGTGATAGTTGTGACAAGCTATAAAATTTCAAAACTTAAGTCACAAAAATTGCACAAAAGAAGATATGATATAAAAAAATATGTAAGAGAAATCATAACACTTCGCCACCAAATACCGGTGATTAAAAAATGACATTCACAAACTTAGCTTAATTTATAGTTTCAAATTTCATCCATTTCCTAAGACATAGAATTGGGGATGGTAAGGATACTCGTATGTTTCTAGATCCTTGGCTTCCAAAGGAATCTACCTTTAAACCTATTTGTATTAATAGGTCCTTTATTAATTGTAAAGTTTCTGATTTTATCCTTGATTCAGGGGAATGGGATCTCACTAATCTAAAAGCCTCTGTGATGGAAGAAGATTTCGATTTAATTAGAAGTATTCCTATTAATATTAATCTTAGGGATAAATCTATATGGCATTTTGACAGAACTGGAAACTACACAGTGAAGAGTGGATACAAATTATTCCAGAAAATTAAATTAGATGGGATTTCGTCTAGCTTCTCTCCTATGGAAAACATTTGGAATAAAATTTGGAAATTTAATATTCCTTCGAAAATCAAACACTTTTGTTGGAAAGCCCTAAAAGGATCTCTCCCAACTTATTCTAATCTTCAGAACAGAGGAATTAATGTGTCAAACTTATGCCCTATGTGTGACTCTCATTCTGAAAATACTGATCATATTCTTTTTGGATGTTTTCGGGCTACAGAAATTTGGAATCTAACCTTTAATAATGTGTTTTTGGAGGAGGAATTCCATGGAAGCTTCATTGACAGATGGATGAAGTTGGATTCGTCATTGTCCTCGGAAGATCTCGAGTTGGTCGCTGTGACTTGCTGGGCGATTTGGAGTGATAGGAACAAGCTGGTTCACGGAGATGTGCTTTCCCCTGCGTTGATCAAGAGCAAATGGATTAAAGATTACATAGATTCGTTCAGGATATCGAATTTGAAAGAGAAAGCTATTCGAGTCAATAAAAGTGTTCATACCTCTCGTTCAAGAGCTGATTCTTCATGGATTCCGCCTCCTGAGGGTTTTTGGAAAATGAATTCAGATGCTTCTTGCTCTCAACCATCATCTTCTACTGGTTTGGGTATGATTTGTCGGGATAAGGATGGAGAAATTATGATCGCCTCTTCTTGGTTCTTCGATTTTTGCATGTCTCCATTGAGGGCTGAGATTAGGGCCATTCTGGAAGGTATGATTAAGGCTCTGTCGATGGGTTGTACAAAGCTCTTAGTGGAGGCTGACAATTCAATGGCTATTAATTTTATCAATCGTTCCTCAGCTGTTTGGCCTGATTTGGAAGCTGATGTGGTCAAAATTTGGGATTTGATTCCTTGCTTTAGGGAAATTAGTTTCTCTTTTATTTTTAGACAGTGTAATAAGGTGGCTGATGAAGTGGCCAAATTTGCCAGATATTCGGGTTGTAGTTTATCTTGGGTGGGTCATTACCCAATATGGCTGTACAATGTTGTCCTGATGGACTATTCTAATTCTGCCCACGTGGGGTAAATAATATTGAGTTTTATTTCAAAAAAAAAAAAAAATTCATCCATTTCCAAAATATTAACTGTAAAGTGAAAATACAACAATTTCGGACGAGACGGAAATTAGTTTTTTTTTTTTTTTTTTTTCGGAAAATAGACGGAAATTAGTTGAAGAAGAATCAAATATACTGGACTTGAGTGAAAAATGGGCCAGAAGCGCCCAGTTTATAAAGTCGGGCCTATGGATAAGGCTGGCCCAATGTTTTAACAGAAGCCCATTTTTCTGGCTTTGGCCCAAAACGTTTTTCAAAGAAGCCCACTATTCCGAAGCCCAAATAGTTTTCCAGAGAAGCCCACTTTTCTGGAGTCACAAGCCGAATACCAGGCTTCTCCAGATTGTCATCTTCCTTCATCACATTTACTGAGAACTCGGAACTCAACGACAGAAATCGTTATACGTCTGATTGAATCAGACAAGGAATTTACTTCGTTCTAATCTGCAGTGGACTGAACGAACTGAATTAGCCTCTTCGCTTTGTTGTTCCCTAGGGTAAGTTCGTGCATTTTAGAAGAAATTTACGTTTTGCCCTAGCTTTTATTTGATATGATTTTGATGAAAAATGAGTTCGTTAATCTGAATCTCTCTGTGATATCTGTGCTGAACGGTTTGAATTACTTATTAAGCCAAATTCAGCTTTATTCTCTGGATTATAGAGTGTTTCCTTCGATATTAATTTCTTTAAAATCTTTTGTGATAATCGTTGATTGCGTTGCAAGAACTCAGAATGATCTAAATCCTTGTATCTCCGCATTGGATGTTTGCCGCCGGAAGTTGTTTTGTACAGTCGAATTCTTTCGCTATATCTAACGATGTAAAAGGCTGTCCAGGAAGAGAACTCGCCATGGTTCTCTCCCTTGATTTACAGGAATTTATTCTCCGTGCAAGGGTGTTGAAACTGTACAGGCAGGCTTTAAGAACTGCTCAAAAAGCTCCTGTTCACGCTCGAGGTTAAGCTTTTGATTATGATCTTTAGGCATTTTTCTTTTCATGTTGTTCAGATTCCATTTGAATGTTCCCCTGGTTTCATTTCTGATTTCTTGGTGCTTATAGTTTTGAAAATGTCTGTTTTGAACAGAGGAACTGAGGCATACAATCAGACAAGAAATGGAAAACAACCGCGGCTGCAACGATAGACAGAAAGTTAGATTTCTGCTCAGCGAAGGAATAGAGAGATTGAAGCGTTTAGATGAGATGTTGGATATGCAGGGTAATTAATAAAGATACCTAATTTATCATTTTGATCCAACGCCTGTTGAAATTTGGAGGAAGGATTAAGTTTGTCATCACCTTGATCATTCCATAATTGTAGCTATTGGGATAATCAATCTTTCTAAATTTCTGTTACTTTAGTACATGATATTGAGAGGTAATAAAGTAGTACACGAGTTAGCTACTCATGTTCGCACAACAAAACACTCTGAAGTCTGGTTTGAAGACTGTCCACCGTGGGCTCAAAACAGTTTAGCCCATGAATTGCG
Organism: Luffa aegyptiaca; assembly: GCA_017139565.1. Lineage (NCBI taxonomy): Eukaryota > Viridiplantae > Streptophyta > Magnoliopsida > Cucurbitales > Cucurbitaceae > Luffa > Luffa aegyptiaca. The sequence goes on along the minus strand of CM029406.1, from coordinate 48,648,750 downwards.
TCGTATGGATGCCCTAGCCATTTCTTGTGATTCGTTGTAGTTTCTTTGTTTTTATTTCTCTTCTAACAAAAAAAAAAAAGTTGAATATTGGCTTGATGAAACAATTCAGGGATTCTAAAGAGAAGAATCTAATTTTTCATGTCACAATTTGGATATAGGAGTCATTTTTACTATTGGTTTGAGTCTAAATAGGTAGCAGTAGTAATATTGTAGTAAAGAAAATGAAAATTAATTGGAACAATGGATGTTTTTCCTGTGGTTTAAATTTGTATGTGTATTGTTTTTTGTTTATTAAGAAGAAATTAGTTCTCTTTTTATTCCCATAAATTTTTACCCAAGTCAAAATATATATATATATATATATATATATATATATATATATATATATATATATATTTTTTTTTTTTGAAAAATCAAAATTTTTATATTTTATTCCTTTGTTCAGTTCAATCTGAATGTATTTACACTGTAAACATGAAAATTATTGTGCAGCAGTATTCATATAAAGGAGAAAATAATATTATTCTGAAACAGTTTACACCAAAATTTCATTTAAAAGATAACAAAATTTCAAAATTCCTCCAAACAGCCCCTTGAGAAGAAGAGGCTTGGTCTCCCTGAGGATAACCGTACAGCCCCTAAAATTTGGCTCATCCAATCTCGGAAGTTGCAGCCTCAGGCCAATTCATCAGCTCACTAAACATTAGGATCTTATCAAAATCAATGCCTTCGCCCAAACAATTGGATAAAATAACAAAACGAAACCAGTGAAACCAACACAATGACCCGAAGAATATAGGATGTCGTCGTCTCGAACCATTTCCAACGACCATAACTTCCTGTCTCAAAGTTTTTGTGAGCGTAAATATGACCTTGAATGTAAAAGAAGCCAGTTCTATTCTACAGGGTCCGCGAGGCAAACCCTCTCTCAACCATCTTATCCACCAATTCCTCATGCTTCTTCAACTGTCCTGCCTTCCTCAGCTGTTGTAGAACCATCTCATAGATGGGCATGCTGGGTTTCAAGCATTTCTCCTCAATCATTTCCCTGAAGAACTTGTAGGCATTGTTCCAATGCCCCATCGCACAATATAACGATATCAATACTCGGTAGGTATTCAAATTAGGCTCAACTTCTTCCTCGTCCATCTCCTTCTTCAACTTGAAAATCATATCAGCAGATTTCGACTCCGCAAACATTCGCATCAAGATGTTGTACGTCACTGTATTTGGCTTACAACCCAAATCCTTCATCTTGGCAAACATCCTATGAGCACCATTTACATCTTGCGACTTTGCGATGCACCTAAATATAGGGTTGAAAGTCGACGCATTCGGGGCGCAGCCTTTCTTAGCCATCGAGTTGAGGACCTTTATAGCCTCTCCAAGATTATCATCCCTACAATGAGTCTCTATAAGGAAGTTATAAGTAATTATGTCAGCAGCACAACCCAATCTCTTCATTTGGTTATACACTTGCAAAACCTTCTCTGTTCTACCAGCCTTCACATGAACTCTTATAAGATTGTTAAACGTAACAGAGTTGGGATTGCAACCAGCATCAATCATCTCAGAGAAAACATCATGGGCACGAGTAATTTGGCCACATCTACACAATGCATCAATCACAATGCTGTAAGTATAAACATTAGGGCTGATACCTGCCATCTTCATCTCTTTGAACACCCTCTCAGCTTCTGAGATATCACCTGCTCGACACCACCCATGAACCAAGCTAGTGTAAACAATAACATCAGGTTCGAATTTATGCTTTAGACTGTCAAAAAATGACTGGGCTTCAGTTGCTCTTCTCTTCTTGCACAGAATGCTGATAACAATGGAGAAAGCAATCTTGTCAGGATTGCAGCCGTAGTCCTCCATGCGATTAAACGCATGAACCGCCTCCGCCGCCAATCCAGCCCTCACATACCGCCGTACAAGAATCGAGAAAGTTTCGACAGTGATTTCTACATTTCTAGCTTTCATCAAATCAATCAAATGCCATGCTAATCCGAATTGTCTTACCTTACCGGCTAGGTCAATCATCTCGTTGTAGGGCTGTGCACAGTGCTCGAACCCCTCGCCCGCCGTAGCCCAGTTGAAGAACGCGAGGGCTGGGAGGAACGGGATGCCGTGGCGGACGCCACCAGATTTCTCGATGACGTGACGAACGACGGCCGGAGAGACGGAGTGGACGGCTGAGATTTGGGACAGTTCGTTGGAGAAAGCAGAAATGGTGAAGTTAGGGCTTGGTGGAGTGGGATCTGGACTGGGGTTTCTTCGATAGTATTCCTTGATTAGGGCGTGGAATTTATCGGCGGCCTGGATTTCCTCTGGCGAGAGGACGGGTTTTGAAGCATTTGGAGGACTGTCGCTCGCGTCCTCGTCTTGAAGTTGAGGCTCTGAAATTGAAGGTGATGATGAAAATAAACGGTGATTCTGTATGCGCTGCGAAAGAGAAGGTAGAAAGGGTGGAAGATTTGGCTTCGATTTGATCAAAGCCATTGATGGATTCTTCTCCGGCGAGGTTTCGGTATGCTCCGGCAGCAAGACAACCGGCTGGGCGTTGGGTTTTTGCAGGGTTTTGCAGCGAAGTTCAATCTCCACAAGTCACAGCGCTACCGTATTGCGCTTAATGCAATTTTTTAAAAAAAAAAAAGAAAAGAAAATTGAATGCCCTAAGTTTATTGTATTTTCAATCTCAATGATTTCTAAATTTTAAATTTTAATTTTAATCTTTCCACTTTCAATAAATTTTAAATTTGTCATTCTGGTTAAAATCTGAGAGCGTTCAAATTTGGTTAATTTTAGCAAACTTCAATTTCATTTAATTGAAACTTTCTACTTTAGTAAATGGTTTTTTTTAATTAAATTTTCATGTGAGGAATTGTTAAAGAAAATAAGAGACGAAGTTAGCGTGCTCTTTTTTTTTTTGGTTCAACAACATTTGAGAGGTAAAAATTCGAATCTCTAATCTCTTAATTGATAATACAGGTTAATTACGGTTGAATTATGCACTTTGACAGCTATTGAGTTATAATTTTGTTAACATCAATATATTTTGAAGCATTTATTTAATGGTCAAAAAGTAAAAATTGCAATACTTATTATTAAGGTCAAATATGATAGAAATTAAAAGTTTAAATACAAATTGACTCAGTTTAAAGTCGAGGGTAAAAATTGTAGTTCTTTTTCATTCAAATCTAAACTAGGAATTCATTTAAAATAAAATGGTATGATCTTTCTTATTGTCAATACATACATATTATAATTTTAGAGAACATAAATGAAATTCAGAAAAATTTAATTCCAAAAACTGATATGTAAGAGTAAAGATGAAAAGTAAAACCACTAATAATAGAGATAGGATGTACAATATGAATTTTTATACTTGATAATATCTGTTTCTTTCTTTTTCTAGAGATTGTCTAAAAAACTAATTTCATTTTACAGTACCCTGCATTGATGAGCAGAAAACATCTAAGTATAGGACATTATTGATTTTGTGTTACTTTCTCATTGCACCCAAGAATTTCATATCTATACACAACAAACTTACTTTTTCTTTCTCTTTACAAGCTCTAAACTGTAATCTAGTTCATTTTTGCTTCCACAGTCCCTTTTGTCATCATGTTTACGAACTCGTCGTAATTGATTTTTCCATCCTGAAAGAGAGAAAAATGAAAAGGATAAATCTTTCAAGTTGCAAGAATGTTCAGCTATAGAAATCAGAGGAGAAAAAAGAGTACTCCATCGATGTCGGCGTCGTTGATAATTTCATCAATGTTAGCTTCATCTCCCATTTCATACTGAGTCATGGCTTGTTTGAGCTCATCTCTAGTGATAAATCTGCAAGAAAGTTTCAGCATTTTGTCAATCAGACACCTTTCCAATCCAAAAGGTTATAAATACTATGTTACGAACCCGCTTCCATCTATGTCGAAGAACTGGAAGGCCTTGTATAAGTTTTCTTCTTTCTCAAGCCTATGTCGATGCATCGTCGCGGTGATAAACTCGCCATAATCGATCGTCCCGCTTCTATCAACATCAGCCTAACCAAGTAGAGATACAAATACAACCTTTTCATGTATAAGCTAGAAGGCAATGTATGAACAACAGCAGAGATTTTCGCTTCTTACCGCATCCATTAGTTGCTTTATTTCGTGTTCGGAGAGCCTCGAACCGAGCCTGGACAAACCTGTTTTCAGCTCTTGAAATGTGATGGTACCACTTCTATCAGTGTCTATGTTCATGAACATTTGTTTCAGACCCTTTAATTCTTCTTCTGAAAGGTTTTCTGCCATTACCTACCAACAACATTCATTCATTCATTCCTAGTACAGAGATCATAGGAAGGGAAAATGTAAATGATGTAAAATACCTTGAGAGCAAGTTGCTTGAACTTGTTCATTGCTCTGAACTGCTTCATCCTAATGAGCACGGCGCTATCGATGGGCTTGCTCGACGCCTCGCCCTCAATCTTCAACCAAGGATGTTCTGGTCCATCAACAATGGCAGAATTAGAATGGAAAAAAGTTGGTGGAATCAGAATGTTTACTGAAACTAATTTAGAATAGGAATCAAATGGGGTCCATAAACATTCCATCATTTTAAGTTGAGAATGTTATTCCTCTGACATTAGAAATGATTCAGGATAAACACAACCATTGAAAATGAGATGACAGTGATTCTTGTTTTTGCATTTTCATTTGCATCTTATTCTAAAACGAGAAGACAATCAAGATCTTTATGAACTAGGGAAGTCGACTTACCGAGTGCTTCGGCAGCGGTGATCCGCTTCGTCGGGTCCCTCGTCAACATTTTAGAGACAAGATCCTTGGCAGAATGGGATATGGAAGGCCATGGAGTGTCTTCCATTTTCAGTTTGCCTTTCTGAACTGCTTTTATTATGTCTTCCTCAGTCTCTGCCGGAATTCGAACATCAAAATCATTAGAAGAAAACGTCACACAGAACAAAACCAACTGCATTAAGTCTAATCTTAAAGAGCAGAATACTAAAAACGAAATCGACTACATTAAGTCTGCGAGCTAACGAGTCTAGTCTTAAGAGCAGAACACTAAAAACGACATCGTTATCAAACGGGACCTTGAATGAAGTAGTTTACTTACGTCCCCAAAAGGGAGGCTCTCCACACAAGATAATGTAGAGAATAACTCCAGCACTCCAGATATCAATCTCCTTGCCATAATTCCTCTGCAAAACCTCTGGGGCTATGTAATATGCACTTCCAACTATGTCTTTGTACACTTTGCCTGAAAATTCATTTCCATTCAAACAAAAGCTGTTCAGAAGCCTGATAATCCCCATACTCATCAGCCCAAAGACAAACTTAATATAATTAATGGAAAGAAAAAAGAAGTTAAATCTTATTTTTGGTCCAAAGAACTTTACATGCATTAATAAAATTCTTGAGTGATATCATCAATAATGTGGATATGCATTGTGTTATAAGTCTAGTGTAAGGAATTTAGAACATATCAAAGTTGCAAATAGGTGATTTAAGATTTTTGTTATATACAATACAATTTTTTGTGTGATAGTAATCATGAGTTTTATGAAAGTTTAGGAAAAAAATAAAAACATAAAGGTCATGTTTGGTTTTTGGTTCTGTAAGTATTTTGGCATGTTTGATAACTATTTGGTTTTTTAAAATTATACTTGTTTTCTTACCATTTTTCAATGAAACATTTGGATTCTAAGTCGAATTCTAGAGAGAAAAACAAATATATATATATATATATATATATATATAGAAACTTTTTTTTTTTTTTAGTTTTCAAAACTTTGTGTAGATTTTGAAAACGTTAATAAAAGGTAATAACAAAACAAAGAAACTCATAGAAACAATGTTTATAAGTTTAATTATCAAAACCAAATGATTATCAAACGAAACTTTTGTTTTTGGTTTTCTGTTCTTGAAATTTGAACTTATAAACACTATTTTAATTTATAATTTCTTCGTTTTATCATATATTCTTAAAAATGTTTTCGAATCTAAGCTAAATTTTAAAAACAAAACAAATTAGTTTTTATTTTTCTTGGCGTTTTCATTTGCATAGCAAAAAAATTTGTTTTCTTTCGTAACTTTGTCTAAGACCTGAGCTATCCCCAAGACAAAAGGCTTCCTGTTGACAAAAGGCTTCCTGTTGCAAGCCTTTTGACTACATGAAAGTGGTTGACTTGGTTGACCAGTCTTTTCATTGGTTGACTTGGTCAACAGTGACATTCAACGTAAACCTCCATTAGCTTAAAAGCTCTCAGTTCAAGTTCATACTAAGCATACGCACTGTTTCATTTCTAAACGTAATTCCATACAATCTCGAGGCTTCAAAATTTTCAGTTAACGACCCAAAGAAATGCATGTAATTATATCGATGAAACAAGGGAGAAGAGAGAATTGAAAACTGACCGACCTTCTTCGATGAAAACGGAGAGTCCAAAATCCGTAGCCTTAATCGGCGAATCGTCGTGTTCACTGACCATGAGGAAGTTCTCGGGCTTCAAATCTCTGTGCATAACCCCCATAAAATGGCAGGCATGAACCACATTCAAAATCTGTTTACAGATCGAGGCCGCTTCCCGCTCCGAGTAACTCTTCTTCTTGATGATCCGATCGAAAAGCTCTCCGCCGGAACAGAGCTCCATGATCAGATGCAGATTCCTCTTATCCTCATAGGCGCCCTTGAACTCGACGATGTTGGGTTGGCCGGTCAGATGCTGTAGAATCAAAATCTCCCTTCTCACATCCTCGATATCCTTGGGATTCACCATTTTTCTCCTGGAAATCGTCTTGCAAGCGTATTTGCGGCCGGTGGCCCTCTCGGTGCAGAGATAGGTGACCCCGAACTGGCCTCGACCGAGCTCCTTGTGGAGCTCGTAGATGGTGGTTATGTTGATGTAGGGGCGGCCGGTGATGGGGCCAATCTGCGACGGCGGAACGGACTTGTAAGAGGGGATGGGTTGCGGTTTTGGGGGTGGCTTTGGAGGGTCTAGGGATTGGGTGTCTGAGCCATAGGAGAAGGAGGCGATTGGAATGTCGCGGGTTTTGGTGAAGCAGAGGCCCATGGCGGAAAGGGAAAGGGAGAAGAAATGCAGGAAGCTTTTTTTCTGGGTATTGGGATTTGATTCTGAAGTGGGATTTTATGAAAGGAGATTGGAAGGGAAGAAGATGATTGTGAGTATTTACTTTATTCTGTGCTTTGCTTTGGGCATTGGGTTGGTGTTCTTCGGCATCATTCTCTTCCACTTTTTGCTCTTTTGGGAGAAACAGAGAAAATACAGAGAAAAAGTTCGGTTTCTTCTGTACAAGGCAAATTCAGGGCAGCAAGTTTCTCATAGTTGTTGTTTCGTTATGCGTTTTCTCTGTACGACTACGAGTGGCCGTTCCTTGTAATTTTCTTTGCAAGCTTTCAGAAATTCCAGTATGGGTCGACTCCACTTTGGATTTTTTTTTTTTTTTGTTTGAGCTAAATTATTAAAAATATTCTTTAAACTATGGAATTGGTTTCATTATACCGTCAACTTTCAAAAGTTTCATTTTAATATTTGAGGTTTAAAGTGTGTTTTAAAATGTCCCTTGAAGATTTTTTTTTTTGACAATATTGGAGTGGGGATTCGAAGACCTCTTGGTTATCAGTACATCTTTATGTCAATTGAGCTATGCTCTTATTGGCCATTTTTCATTAATTTTATGGACGAAAAATGATTTGCATATGTTTTTGTTGTTTTTTATTGTTTCAAGGGCTAAAATGAAAATATTGAAACTTCAAAAGAATAATTGAAACCAACCTCATAGTTTAATAGTGTCAATTATTAAACATTTAGTTTTGTGTCAAATAGATAATTTAGTGTCAATGAATTTTTGAATTTTCAAATTTATGTTTAATATGTCTTGACTTATTTGACATTTTAGAAATTTGCTAATTATAAACAAAATTGAGAGTTTAGGATCTGATTATACATAAAAGTCAAATTTATATATTAAATCAATTAATTTTCAAAAAACTTTGGATATATTATGAGTTTATTAGACACAAAATTGAAAGTTAAAAAATTTGAGATGTTTTTAAGGTTTAAGAATCTACTAGACACAAAATTGAAATTTTGTATCAAATAAACATAGATTTGAAGTTTGGAGACTAAACTTAGTAATTTAACTTTTCTTTTTTTAACTAAAAATTTTATAGTGCAACTAAGGGGATGGAATTTCAAACTCTTGCTTCTAAGAGAAGCTTAGTGATATCTTGACTAGTGGAGATACGCTTTATCCTTGAAAAATTATTAAACGAGATTGCTAAAACATGGTTGTTGTCGTGTGGATTTGTTAAACAAAATCGTTGGTTTCAATATATATATTTTTTTTTTTGAGATCGTTGGTTTCAATATATTACAAACACTTTTTTTTCCTTATAAATTGACGTTTACTAAACTCTATACTTATAACATTGTTCTTTCCTGAAATTTTGATTTTATTATTTTTAGTTCAAATAAAATATATTGAAATATAACATCTTTTTATTTTTAAAGTTTTTTTTTTTTTTTTTGTTACTATCAATCACGTACTATGTCGATATTTTGTTAAGAATATTAACAATAATAATCCAATACTCATGAAAAGTTTAAAGATTAAAGGAATTAAATTTAGAATTTAAGTAATAGATAACTTAGCGTGTAAGAAATAGCACTCTTGTCGTGTTTAGTGTGCACGCATAATATGGTAACAATTGGCAAACATGTTCTCTAAAAAAGAATAATAATAATAAATAAATAAAGTTTCAAAGTAATAATAATAATAATAATAAATAATTATAAAAAGAAAAAAGAAAAAAGAAAAATTGGAAAACACATTTCACAAAAACTACTTTATTTTTGCCATTTTGAAGACGCCAAAACAGAAAAATTAAAGATGAAAATGAAATACTACTTTAGTTTTGTTAGTTTGAAAGGAAAAATATATATTAATGACGAAAATGAAACGTGAACACGATTAAATAGTTGGATAAAATAGTACCTACCTTTCAAGTCAAAATTATGCAACTGTTTGTAGTGTAATATATATATGTATTAAAAAAATATAATATGAAAAAGAAAAAACTTATAAATCCCATCTTTTAACTTTTATAATTGTGTCTTATAAAATTATAAACTTGAAAAAAGAACCGATTTTAAACTCTTAATATTGTGTCCAATAATTTTTTAAATTTTAAATAATTATGTGAAGTTTTTTAAATATTGTTTTTATTTATCACATGTCATTGAATTTCGACCAATTCTTCATAAATTAAATACTTGCTAGATCTAGAAAACAAGCTTTAAGTATAGTTCAATAATTAAAAGCATTAATACAACTTTTGGGATTGAAAGTTAAAATCCCTTTCCATGACACTTTTTCTTATTGAAAGAGTTAATGATTATCTTTCAACATTCATACTTGAGATTAAATTCTAGTCTAATTTGAACTCTTAAATTTATGCTTAGTAGATGTTTAAAATTTTAAAAAACTAACCCACTCAATTTTCAATTTTGTATCTAACAAATACTATAAAACAATAAAAATGTCTTTCTAACATATCCAAGATTTTAAAAAAACTAAGAGACGTACTAGACATAAATTAAAAATTTTATAATAAAATTACGAACTTTCAATTTTATTTAATTTTATATCGAATAACACTATAATTTTTATAAAAAAAAAATGTAAAATAAGTTAGGAATTCAAAAGGCACAAAATTAAAATAAAGGATCTAAAAGACAAAAAAAAAAAAAAAACAAAAAAACAAAAGAAAAACAAAAAATTATTTAGCACAATTTAAAAACTTTGTAGACACTTTTAAAATTACAAAGAGAACCTATTTTATATATTTTAAAACCAATGTTGTGTTAGGCACAAATATGAAAATTCAAGAAAATCAAGAAGTTCAAAGACTAAACTTTTTTTGGGGGGTTCATGAAGATGGAAGCAAAAATTCGAGCATCTGACATTTTAGTCCATAATATATTATTTTATCAATTAAACTCTTCTCAAGTCGGCTATAAAATTTCTAATTTTGACACTATCCATATTTAGGAGTTGGACCAATTTATAGGCCCAAAAGTATGACTTTGTGCCTCCACAGTTGGAGAAAGTTGATAGAATTGTATGAGAATGTGAGAGTTTTTCCTTACCACACTAATAGGTGAGTCCTAGGAATGTTAGGGAGCTAAGATGGTAGAGAGTCAAGAAGATTAGATGCTAATCGAGCAAGGACGACTCATGTTCCAAGTCAAAAATATCGACCAAACACAACGATTCGTCGAAACATCTTAAAGAATCAAACACATACGGTTGACAACTCCTCGAATCCTGTTTATCACATTCTTATTATACTCATGAAAGCAATTATATGACACATCCATAATCATTTGAAAATGGAAATTAGCACATCCCTGCTAAAATAATTTACAGATCAAATGGTTTTCAAGCTGCATATTGTACTTGGATAGGTGATAAATTAGGAAGTTGAAAAAATAAAGAAAGAACAACTAAAATAACCAAGCAAATAAATCTCAATTTGGTTGAAAAAGAGCAGGTCACCTTCAGCCTCACCTTCCATTGACAGCGGCGTCGTGGTTGCCCGTCTTGATGCACTTCAGGTGCACCTCGAATCCACATTCGAGGCACTGATAAGCCCATCCACAACCCTGCTCGTCACACTCGCAGCAGATGAAAGGTCCACCTCCGCTTCCTTCCGACACCAAATTCAGCTCGTGTCTATGCCCGACATGGCGCACCGATGTCGGGAGCTTTTTCGCCTCTTCCTCCATTTCTTTCACCAGTTCTTCCAATCTTGCTTCAGTAAACGGATAAGCGTTTTCCCTATACAAGTTTATGAGATTTCTACCTTGTTTGGTGATTGTTTTGCCGTTTGGACCTAAGATTATCAAACAAGGAATGCCTTGCACATCAAAATGTTTAGCCAGTTTTTTAATCATTGGATCTCCAAATGGCAAGGCTAGCCACGGCATGGAACCAAAATAAGAATGGAATGAGTCTTCGTCTCGATCACTTGACACGAAAACAATCTCGAAATCTTCGTCTTCTTTCGTCTCTACCGTTTGCTTTATCTTGTTGTAGACTGAAATCAGCTTCGGCGTGAACACACCGGGAAGACACCATTTCGCTGAGAAGTAGAGCCCCACAGTCTTGCCTACTAATGAAGCAACAGGCACCTGCAGAATTGGGAGAAGAAAAGGGCATCCATGATTATATTAATTATATGAACATCCAATTAAAGCATCCAATCAAATGTCCAAAAAACGAAACCACGAAAACGTCATCTTCTCCGACGATCACGTCTTCGAAATAACACCAGTATTTCTGCTCTTGAATGAGCAACATATCCAAAGTCAAGATCCATCACCAAGCTACATTGAAAAGAATTGTCTAGAATGTTTACAATATCCCCCAAAATTATGGGGCGTTCTAATTACAATATTTTGTATTGATATTCATTAGTTTGTGTGAAAACCAACCTCTCTCAATTATCTTTGTGGAACTATAATCAACCATCTAATCTCAACAACTAAAACGATACAACACAATTTCGAATAATTTAGACTCGCAATACATGACCCACACTTCAAAATGTTGCCTAAAAAAAAGAATGGCCTCATTCATTTTTCATGGATAAATTAATGGAAAGCGTAAGCAACTTTTATCCCCTTCCCTTCCACAATCATACATGTCCGTAATTTGTCACAACATCAAAATTCTCATGTGAAAAAGCAACATTATCAGAGAAGTCGAGTAGGAACAACTCAATTGACAAAGATGCATGGAATAAAGAATATCCATCGTCAGATATCGAATCTTCAACCAAATCGTAAAAGCAATGGACTTGATAAAGATGAAAGGAATCCCATCAATCACAAGAAATGGCAAGAGAGAGAAAAAAAAAATATATGGGCTCAAAAGAATGAATTGATCATAGGAGAGAGAAATAGAACAGTAGAAGGAAGGATAATGTTCCAGCTTACAGCAGGAAAAATTGGTGAGTGTCAGGGTCCATCGGACGTTAGAGAGACCGACATCAATAAACAGCAACATCCAAACAGCGATTGGTCCGAAAATATCAAAGGTATGGGATCCACGTGTACAATCCTCAAACATATACATAGAACATTGATGACAAATGCAAGTGGCTATGGCTTTACCATTTTGTAGACATTATCATAAAGGGTAAGGTAAAAAAAAAAAAAAGTCTTCAAATTCTATTAAAAAATTTACTAAGATTTCTTCTCAACAGTCAACCCCTATTCTAAATTTCACTTCCACTTTATCTATTTTCCATTTTCATTTTCTAAAAAAGTTAAATCTTTAATCTTCTTTTTCAAATTCAAGTTGGTTTCACGCTTCACTATCGTTGCTAACAATATATAGGTCATTTAACTACTCTTAATTGAGTCTAAGCCAAACGATTATAAAAGTTACAATGTGCATTTAACTATTCTTAATTGAGTCTAAGCCAAACGATTATAAAAGTTACAATGTGCATTTAACTATTCTTAATTGAGTCTAAGCCAGACGATTATAAAAGTTACAATTACATTGTAAAAGCTATTAGAAAAGGTTTCGAGATCATTCAAACTAACCTGTTTCGAGATAGGATGACTCAATAGATAATCTCTGTTGTGATTTATTAACAAAGTGAACAAAGTTTGATTCTCTTCCTTTTCTCTATCCTCCTCCTTCAGCTGCTCCAATCTCTCCTTTGTAAAGGGAAATGCATCAACCCCATATCGGTAAACAATCTCCACTCCTTCATGCAACGTCATCGTTTCATCTTTGTTTTCACATGGCTGCAATATGACCAAACAAGGAATGCCTTCAATCTCGAATTTCCTGTTCAAAGCAATTTTGGTCTCTAAATCGGAGAATGGAATCGCCGGCCACGGCATGCTCGCATGGTACTCGTTGAAGGCGTCGGAATCCTCGTCGGAGGAGACGTAAACCACTTCAAAATTTGACCCATTTCCCTGAAGCTCCTCGTAGGTTTGGACCAAAATCTGGTTGAAGCTCCGACACGGCGGGTACCAGTTGGCAGAGAAGTATAGGCCAAGGACCTTACCGTCGAGATTGGAGACTTTAACCTGCAGCAAGAAGATAGTCACCAAAAAATTAAAATGAAAATGGAATCTTATTGAAAATGAGTATAAGGTTATGTGAAAAAGATGTGGTACCAAAAATTATGAAAAGTATAGTAAGATTTTGTTTCTAAGTACCCCTATATGATATGAAATAATCAGTCACATTGTACCGGTCTCGACGAAAAATTATTCAACGTGACTGACACATTATAGGAGAACTAGTGAACTGCATTGATTCTGGAATAAATTTTCAATTTAAGTGAATTATGAAATTTTATTTATGGATCTTTAATTCGATGACAATTGTCCTTTCAGACTAACTGTGTCAAAAGAGGCATCATATTCTCTTTGAAAATCAGACAGTGAATTTGCCACGTGTAGCTCATGTCAAATGAGCACCCAACAATACCCAAAAGATAAAAACGACCGTTGAACCGACAACAGCCATCTCTACATTTTCATTACGTCTACTTTTGATTCTACCCATCGTTACAGATAATCTACCAGTAACACTTCTTTCTAATCGATGTGGGATTATTTCGAGTTCAAGCGACTACTTAACTGAAGAAAATTTCACCATAAACCACTCGAGAATAAAAGAGATGAAGCTCTTGCTGAAAAAGTAAGATGGGTTTGTTGTCGTATGATTTCATGTACGTTTTCCGATCGTTTTGAATTCAAGAAAGCCTCAAGAAAAAAGAAAACACCAAATCCGATGTCGTTTTGGGTTGCAAATCCGACATTGTTGCTCACCCAACCTCGACCTCGTACTTCCCCCCTTTTCCAAACCTCAAAATTCTCTCTGTGGATTTTCTCCAGCTTAGCTTCTCTACGAAACGAACCCCATCTTCGTATTATCTCAAATCCTACAGTTCAGTTTTTCTTTATCACTAACATTTAAAAAATATATATATATATACATATGTCGTCAATATTATTCTCCAGAAAGTAATCCGTACGGACGTCGATTTCATACCTTCCGGGGAAAAAATCATTAAATTATTATTGTTTCTTCAACATACCCAGATTCAAGCCGAACCATTCCTTAATATCCACGAGAACACTAAAACTAAAAAAAACATGGCCTCTGTCGTTACTAAAGAAAAAGTTTAGCTAAGACGCCGGTCGGCGGTTGGATTTTAGCTGGCCGGACACTACAAAAATATTTGAATGGTACCTGAGCTCCGGTGGGTGAGATAAGATAGTCCCGATCTCCAGAAGCCAAAAGAGCGGAGGAAGACCTGTAAGAGCCGCCGTTGGTCAGAGCTCGATTTCCATCCTTCATTTCCGTTCACCAGAAACAACCGCTCTCTCTCTCTAGAAACAAACTCCGGCAAGCACCGCCACCGCCGCCGCGTCCGCCACCAGGTTCCTGCAGCAGCTTCACCACTCCATTCTTATATTCCTTCACACCCATTTCTTTCCACATCATTGCGCTCTTCGCTACTCCACATCAAGCATCAACTTTCCAACACGTAGCACTCACGAGATCGCCATCCTCTGCTCCTCCCGTAAAGACACATCTCGAATCCACACCGTCCGTTTCCCAGATTCCGCCGCGTGGAGCAAGATCGCCACGTGTGCGTTTCTCCAGTGAGGGTGCACCGGGGGAATGGTGGGAGTGTTGCAGAGGAATAGTGCCTGGTGAGGTCCGTGTAGTCATTAAAGACTTAGAATTGATATTGTGAGAGGAGGAAAACAAACTAAGGAGACACCTGTCTCTTCCTCTCCCTATCTTTTAATTTTCTTTTTGACTTTTTTTTTTCTTTTTTCCATCTTTTTTGAGAGAAAAATGTTGGGGATTTACGTACGAGGTGAGGTGTAGTGGTGGGGTGACGGAATATCAGATCTCGACGTCCTTTTGATCCAACGGTCCAGCTGATTCCATTTGGCTGTATCTCAGAAGCCTATCCCATTTTAGGGGTGTTTGGACTTTGGAAAAAGTATTTTTGATTTTAGTATTCTGACTTTTATAGTACTTTATTTTAAATTATTGAAAAAAAATTTGAATTTTTACGCCTTAACCTGCAATGTTTTGTGGAGGGTATAGGTCTTATCGTTTTATATTTTTATTTTCGATTAAGATTTCGTTTTAAATTTTTTTAAGCAAATATTTTTTTCACATTTAAATAAATTATAAAATAAGAAGAATGCCATTATAACTCTAACTTTTGTTAATGTCTGTGAGTTTCATAAGATTTAATTCATAGTTGGTATTGGATATTGATAAAACTATTTTTTATGTAATGTTAGGTTTTTGTTGAAACTATAATGTTTTGAGAAGATTTACCTTTTTTTAATGGAGGTACAATTTTTCTAATAAATATTGAACTAGAGTCTAGAATTAAAAGTTGGTATTGTATATTGATTAGACTAAATTTCTTGTTTAAAAAAAAAAAAACTAAATAAACTATTAAATTTTATGTTATGTTACTTTTTTTTTTTTTTTAGTTCAACAACACTTGCGGTGAAAAATTCGAACCTCTGACTTGGTGATCGAGGGTAAATGTCAATTACCGCTAAGTTATGCTCATTTTGATTGTTATGTTCTGTTTTTGTTGAAATTAAAGTGTTTCGAACAAAATTGACCTTTTTCAAATGGTGATACACTTTACATCTAGAAAATATATATAGAAGATCAACCTAAATTATCTCTGTGTGACATATAGTTAGTAAACAAAAACTTTTAGACAATGTTTGTAAACAATTTTAGTTCTTCAAAATGTAGATATGTTATTAGCATTTCGTGAACTAGGAATTTAGGATAATAAAACTATCCAATTCCACGGAAATTGTCAGATTATAGTCCATCTAACAAAGCAGTGCGATAGAGTATTGATTAAAAATCTATTTTAATCCTTGAACTTCTAGAAAAATAACAATTTAGTTTTTAAATTTTAATTTACAACAATTTAGTCACTATACTTTTCAATTTTGCAACAACTTACTGAACTTTTATATGCAACAATCTAGCCACGGTATTTAAAAATTTGTAACGATTTAGTTTTCATCATTTTGATTTTTTTTTCTAAAATTCAATCAACATTGTATCTATATATGCAATTCACAATTCATTAAAGGCATGTTATAATATACTTTTTCCTTTTGACAATATGGTATTACAATATACTTTCAACAGTGATATTTGTCATTGTAAAAAAAAAAAAAACAGTGATATTTGTCATAATTATCAAATTTTGAGATGTAATTCGATGAACGTGGTCCAATTTTATACAAACATTACAAGTTTATGAATAAAAAATTGATAATTTCCCGAACTATCATAAATAACAAAGAACAAAATTTTTTTGGAGATGCAGGGGTATCGAACCCCGTACCTCTCGCATGCAAAGCGAGCGCTCTACCATGTGAGCTACATCACCAAATGTATCCATGGACGCAATTCATAATTCATTAAATGCATGTTATAAAATACTTTTTCCTCAATATGGTTTTTTTTTTCTTGAGAAAATTTGACAATATGGTATTACAATATACTTTCAACATTTATATTTGTCATAATTATCAAAGTTTGAGATGTAATTTGATGAAATCGTGGTCCAATTTTATACAACATTACAAGTTCATTAATAAAAAATTGATCATTTCCCGAACTATCATAAATAACAAAGAACAAAAATTTTTTTGGAGATGCGGGGTATCGAACCCCGTACCTCTCGCATGCAAAGCGAGCGCTCTACCATGTGAGCTACATCCCCAAGATGTGCACAATAATAATGATTATTATTACTATATTAAAATTTGTGATATAAGATCTTTTTTTTTTTCTTTATCTTGAATGATTCTATCTCAATCGATGATTTTAACAATGTCAACTAATGTAATTTATTAAATTTTAATTAATCAATTATAGATTTTATCTTTATTTTAATCGACTTAAACAACGAGATGTTTGAGAATTATTTCTAAAGTGTGTTTATTCTCTGTATAATTCCATACTGAATTTACTTATATTTTAGATTAAAACGATATTATCGTAATAAATTTGAAACGGATCCAACTAAACTAAACAAATTGAAAACTTAAGAAAATTTTAAAGTTTTTTTTTTTTTTTTTTTTTTTTTTTTTTTAATTAACGAAAATTTTAAAGTGAACAAAGAAAAAACCATGTATCTATATTTCATCATGGCTAGTATAAAAATTAAAAAATTAAAAAGGAAAACTCAAACACGTGTTAAAATTCTAAAACATATAATATATATGACACTCATAACATGTCAGATAAATAACAAAAATTTAACCAATATATATAACACTCATAACAGAGATTGAATTTCATTAGTCTTCTAAGCCTAGACTTAATTTATTATTATTTAGAGGTAAATATTATTAGATAAACATAAGATTCAATCTCGAAATCATTTGACAATTGGAAGAGTAATTCATATATTTTATAAATGATGAGGTATCCGCTTATCTCTCAAGTGTGAGATCCTCAACAAATATCTCATTTAATACTGGTTTATAAACGTTAGTCAAATCTGGTAAATCAACTTCAAAGTATTCTTGGGAAAAACTTTATTTTAATCATTCACATGGCAAATAGCACGGTATTATAAACTTTTGAAAATATCTTTATTAAATTAAAAGTAAAGTCAATTTGAACATATTTGAATAGACAAAATATCAATTATCATCTCAAAAATCATTTGGTTCTCCACATTTACCATGAATGAATTGACGACGTATAAAAATGTAGAAATAAAAGAAAATTCAAATTAAAAAAACCATACTATTTTTTTTTTTAATCATTATGTGCTAAATTAAAACTAAATAAAACGTATAAAAATCAAGTTACTTACAACTTTTAAAACACAAAATTTAAAATTAAACCCGAGACCAAAGGTGTAAAGTAACATAAGAACTGTAAAATAATCCTCATATAACAAATTCCAACACGATAGAGTATACAAAAATTATGGTAAATGGGTTCCTTTAATTCATTAATTTCAAATTTGTCTAAATCTTCTAAATTTATCAATGGTAAGATTTCATGCATTAATTCAATTTTTATTCTTCCTTAAATGTCCTTATTTAATTTGGTAACTCTTATTTTATTAATTTATTTTAGTATTATATATTTTTTTTCCGTCAACCGATAAGGGCAAATATGTAAATGGGTTTCTTAAACTCTTCTAATATCTGATTGTGAGCTGACAAAAATGTAAAATTATAACAAAATAGACACTTTTGAAATAAAATGGACTACTATTGACTCATTTACGTAGGCCCCGTTTGATAACCATTTGGTTTTTGGTTTTCTGTTTTTGAAAATTAAGCTTGTTTTCTCTCAAATTTCTTACCATTGTTTTCATTTTTGTCATTGACACATTTGAATTCCTAGCCAAATTCCAAAAACAAAAACAAGTTTTTGGAAACTACTTTTTTTAGTTTTCAAAACTTGAGTTGGTTTTTGAAAACATTGGAAGAAGATAGAGAAGAAAACAAAGAAACTTATTGGTGGAAATAATGTTTATAGGCTAAATTTTCAAAAACCAAAAACCAAAAACAAAATGGTTATCAAACGGGCCCGTAGTTACCCTGTAATATATAAAGTGACTAACTAGAAAATGTGAAGAGTAATATTAAATTATTATAATTTATTTAATTCCGGACGAGCCCTCCGTGCGACAAAAAAGAGACGAGATCTTGGCATACAATACTGAATTATGCTGATTTCCCATCTGATGGTACCTCGCACCTAAATTTCTGGATTAGTCTTTAATATCTATATCAAAACTTTATAATTGTGGTTTGATTGCGATATAAACGGATAAATTCCTAAGTCTAAATATAGATAGATTTCTATAGATTTTATCCACTCTTGTTTTGTTTTTCTTTTAATGAAATTTCACTTTTGTTTAGCATAGTTTCTCGATGAAAAAAATCAAAATCCACAGGTCCCGTTTGATAACTATTTAATTTTTTATTTTTGAAAATTAAGCTTAGAATATTTTTCTTTTTGGTTTTATTATCTACCTCATAAAAAGTATTTCTAAAAATTTTGTTTTTGTTTTTAGAACTTGGTTAAAATTTCAAATCTATCCTCAACGAAGATAGAAATCATTGTAAGGAATTTGAAATGAAACCAACATACTTTTTAAATGATTATCAAACGGGGCTTATTTTTTATTTATTGGAACTTGGCTAGAAACTCAAATGTGTCATTAACAAAGGTGCAAACCACATGGTGAGGAAATTGGGAAAAAACAAGTTTAATTTTCAAAAACCAAAAATCAAATAGTTATTTAACAAGACTTTAACTATTTTTTTTTTTTGCGTTTTATGAGCATTTACCAGTCTAACATATATACACACACTTAACTATTTTATTTATATTTGCAAGGTAAATAATAAATAAAATACATGTGATACAAGTCTTGATATTGCAAATTCATAGTTTTTCAATTCCCTCGATGTTATACTTAATCATGATTGCTTAACAATATTTAATTTTCAAATTCGAGTGAATTCTTCAATGGCATCCTTAAATTTTAAATATTTATTCATGCTCAAATTAGGTTTATTGTCTTTTAGCATCCATATGTAGTAAACCTCCGTTGTGAAGGATCAAACACAAATCAAATTTCTTTCGAGTGTTTTTTTAATAAACTATTTTGATCGTTGTTATTATTCTTTGTCTTAAATATTACCTTACATTTTACATGTTTTAACCAAATTTATTTCATATCATATTTTTCAATGCACGTCCATGTCAACACGTCAAAATTTTGAAACCGATGTCATTGATCGAATATCTATAGATTTAAATTAAATAAAAAAAAAGGCGGAAAAGAGAAAGAGAACCAAATTCAAGTAGATAAATTTAAAAATTTAGATTGGTTTTAATTTAATGATTAAAAGAAATTGTATAATTCCTTTATAAGTAATACACGTGTTAAAGGCGGGAAGGGGAAGGGGCCGTACAATAAAGGAAGGGGTTGCCCGAGCAGCAACAACAATAACAAAATCAACTGTTGCGAATCCAGCGGGACCCACCATAAAGGGCTGTAAACAAAAAAAAATCCCACATCCAGAGACACGTGTCCAAGCAAATGCCGTGTGGGAGCAGAGCAACCAAAAGCTCGTGGGCCCCACTCCCTCTCGCTTTTTGCACACACCAAAAGCTACCCTGATTGAACTTCGTGACCTGCCATCCAGCTGGCCTTTCGCCTCGTGTCCCTCTCACTGCGTTACACGTGGCGTCTAGCTCGAATTCTACGACACGACAGGGACACCTAATAGTTATATTTTGATTTTAATCTATTTCTTTTAAATCAACTCTTTGATTATTTATTTTGATTATTGTAGTCTTCACTTTTCATCATCGCACATTTTTCTTGTTTTAGTTCGTGGTGTCCAATTGTATAAAAAGCTTTAATTTTACTATTAAGAAAAACAAGCCTTTAATTTAGGATTAGTATGAGTTAACTCAAAGGTAAATGGCAATTTTTTTTATGCATAATGTTGCGCGCAGCAGCCTTCAACGGCGATTTTTCTTGTTTATTTTTTGATCCTTCTCAATCATTGAGAATGGATGCCGCCCAAGTTCTGTGTAAGGGCTAGTTCTTCTCCGTTTTGGAGAAAGGTGTCGGTGTACCTGTCGTTCCTTTTCTTTAATGATATGTGTTATTTTTCAAAAAAAAAAAGAAAGTAATTTTTATATATACGCATGTGTTACATTGAAAAACAAAGTTTTATTTTAGTCACATGTATCTTTGATATTATGGAACATTAGAATTAGTTGGAGTAAACTTATCTGATTAATGAAGTTTTTTTTTTTTTTTTTTTTTTTTTTTTTTTTTTTTAATTTATTTATTTATTTATTTATTTATTATTATTATTATTATTATTTTTTTTTTGTAAGTTCTCATATAAATTTGGTGGCAATTTTGACAAAAAGAAAGCCTAGTTATTCCTCTAAATTATACTAATCAATTATCGTTGACTAATTTAAATATTTACCCACCCATAAGGTATAATTTAGAAACATTAAAAACTTAAAATACATGTGATTAGATTTAAACTTTCTAAATAATAAAGACTATATGGAAAAATGGTCCCAGAAGGCTTTTCCATTAAATTCATGAAAGGAAAATAATGTGTTTGCATGTGTCTTTATTATTATTATTATTTTTTTTCAATGTAGGTGTTTAAATTTGTTTATATTAGAAACAATACATATGAAATACATCATTTTTTATCCATGAATTTAACGAATCTCTTGAAACAAACTTTAAACCTCAAAAGTTAAAATAAAACTTTTTAAAGTTTGGAGTATAATTGAAACCAACCTGATAGTTCAGAAATATTTTTAATAATTTAACCTTATTATTATAACAATTTTGATATATAACTTAGTATACACATGAAAAATGAAATCCTAAACTATGACAAATGTTTAGAGTTCTCCCGAAAATGGACTCGTGGCCCAACCCGTGCAGAGAACATCATGTTGGGCCTTTAAGAACGAAGGTTGGCATGGGCCTTCTGAACCTTGAAGGACGCAAGTGGGCCATGGGCCTTCTAGACCTATTCGAGTTGGGCCACAGAACATAAATGAGCCGAATGGTTTGATCTCAATCATGTAAAACAATTATTTACAGACGAGTAAAGATGAAAACAAGTTCTTACAACGATTTGCACTGCGGTCATATCAAGCGCAGTGGAATCAGGGGTACAAATCGTAAATTAGATGAAATAGAAGGGGCATTTATGAAACGAAATTCCTCGATTTTCCCCGTGCATTGCCATTTCCCGCTTCAACTTTTCTGCCTCTATAAATGCAGCGTCTCAATAACCGATTTCTCTCCCTCACGCCATTACTCTCTGTCTTCTCATTTTCTCTCTCTCAGGGTTTTCTTCTTCTCCTTCTTTCTCAGTTTCTCTTCTTTCTTGAATCTTCCCTTCAATGGCGCAATCCGAGGCCGAGAATGGAGGAGGAGCTGAGAAGGCCGTGAGTTTCAAGGCTTTTAAGCCTCAACTGCTCGTGGAGGCGCCGAAATCTAACGATGCCGTCGTCTTCTACAAGGCTGCCTTCGGCGCGGAGGAGGTTAACCGTACTGTGCATCCGAAACGCAAGGCTGAGCAAGAAACTCCGGCTATCCTCTCTGCTGAGCTTAGCCTTTCCGGCTTCTCGTTCCTCGTCTCCGATGTTTGTGACGGTTCTGATACTGCGTGAGTTTCTTGTTTTCTTTATCAGTTCGTTTATGTCATTCTCTAGAATAATGGAATAATCTGTCTGTGTTGCATGTGTTTGTTGCCTTCTGTCTGTTTTCCGCTCTTCTGATTCGCGTTGTTTAGACTATTACTCCGGTCGCTCTCTCCGAAGGCCTCTTTCAAAGATCTACTCTAGCTCATGGAGCTCTCCTTCTGTTTTGAGTTTAGCTGATATTTAAGAATCTTGTTTCGTACGTTTTGGTTCTGTACCTGCATGTCTCTTAGCCTGCGTCATCTAGCACATCGGTTTTCCTTTTTTTAGCAGAGCATTTTGTTTGATTCTTGAATGTTTCAAGCATTATTTACGTATCGGTTCTACTGTTTGTGAATTTTTTCAGCGAAAAAGTTGCTGAATCGAGAGTGAATCTGTTCTTGGAAACGGAGGACATCGAAGCCGCTGTTTCCAAGGCTGTTAGTGCTGGAGCTGTGGTAGAGTCCGAGATTTCTGAAGGCGATGGCCCGTACCTCGGCTGTCACGTTGCCAAGCTGAAGGATCCGTTCGGATTCATCTGGCTCATCGCTTCTCCGGCCAAGGAAAGCGCCACCGCTGAAGCCTGACTTCTGCGTATTGCCTAGCCTAACCCGCAGTTTTTTTCATGCGATCTTTAACATTGCTTGTAGGCTCTTAGGATTAGGAAGGCATTAACTCAAGTTCCGCGGTAACTCGAATCTTTTGAAATACGTAGCTCATGACTATTGTCTTTCTGTTTGGCAATCTGTGAACGCTTGTGGACGTTTTGGTTATGCTTCTACTATAGGCAGGCTGCCTCTTGTCTTTTGACAGTGCGTCTCATTACATTGAAGTTCCATATGTTTTCTGGCTCGTCGTCCATTCTGCATTTCTGCTTTACGTATTTGGAATTGGGGAAATATTTTGTGGCCATGGCCAAAGCTACGGAATGCGGCTTTTAGTGGATAATGTTTTTAATCAAGGAGTGCTTTGTTTTACACATTCTTCAAGAACCTTTTAATTAAAAAACGAAATGGCTACAACTCGGTCTCAGGAACGACGGAGATTTTGAATTTGCGCACCGTTTGAAGGTACTTTTGCTGTTTACATTAATTGGACTAGTTGATAAGGTTGAGAACGGACACTTTTCCTTTGGGCAATGTTTATGTGGTCCAACAAAAAGGGGAATAGCGTATGGCAGGATTCTTGACTTCTCGTAATCTGCTGCACCGCGTGGCTGAAATTTTCAGTGACTGTCATCCATCCGCCGTAACTCCTCCTACAGGCCTTTTTTTGGAGCCTTGTTTTATAGCCCATTTTTGTGTTAGTGTAGGATCAGAAACCGAGTTATGAGAATTTAATTTTGTTTCATTTGTAGGCCGTTAAATGATTCCTATATTTTTAAAAAAATCCATATCCCTTTCATTTTTTGTTTTTGAAAATTGAACTTAAACACTATTTTTACTCAGAACTCATATATTTATCTAACAAATGAAAATTGAAAATATGGTAAAGAAGTTGAGAGAAAATAAGTATAATTTTTAGAAATAAAAAACAAAAGTCAAATGGTTATCGATAAGAGCTTAACATTTTTGAGTTTAGTTTTGGTTTTTATTTGGTATCTAATTGTTTAAATAATGTGTTTATAAAGCACTACTACTTAATAGTTATTCTTCGACTTTATGTTTGGTTTTCTTTACTTTAGAAAGCAACCTTTGGTTAGTTAAAATAGTTGAATATGAATAGTAATTAAAATCTTTACTTTTTTTGGAAGAGAAATAATAATTAAATCGTAAAGTCTATTCTTCTACCTAATAAATGTGATAGGTTGATTTTCAACCTTCAAACTTTAATTGAATCTGATTACACCATTTTGGAATGGACAATATACTGTAAGGCTAAATTATATATTTTTGTGGTTTCTTTGGAGTCACGTGATTTTTAGTCTCAAAAGAAAACAACGCTTCTGTCTATGATGGTTTAATAAGGCATTAAGTGTCTCAATTAGAAACAAATATCCATTTATATACATACCAAACATTATAAACCGGAGCATTCGTTTGATCATATGTACACAAGTTTTTTAGTCAACAACTTAGTTCTTGTTAGAAATCTAAAAGTATAAAGCTAAAAATTATGTTTTTGTAACTACATCTATTGTGAGACTTCTCTTAAATTAAGTAATACTTCATGGAATTCAACATGCAATGAAATGGCCCAACCAACTTGGTGCAAAAGAAGTTCATCAAGGCCGCTAGTGAGCCAAGTAAAGAGTGAGCCAATTAAATTTGGCTAAGTCCAACATACATGCAATAAAGTGGGACATGGCTGAACCTTGGAGGTTGCCAAAACAAATTGGTGAAGTGATTATAGAGTGGTTGCATTTGTCTATATGCTTATTAAACTAGGTATCAAATGAAGCACTTACAATGCACTTCACACACCCTAAAATCATGGGGTTTTCCACATTCAAGTCTATACATAGAGAAAGCAGAAGGTCTCTCATCCTTTTGAAAATTTACCAAAATTTAAACACAAATCGACTTGAGTGTTGGATTGGATTTAGTAAATGTTACACTAGTATCTTAGCTTTTGTCTTGTGCGTAATCACGACCTTTTGTTCTATTACTACCTCCAACAGTGTGAACTCACCTCTAACTAAGTTGACATGTATATCACCGACCAACTTGATGTTTGTTTGGGATATTGCAATAACATTGTTTATATATAATATATTTCAGTCTCATCACTTATTAAATATATTCTCTATATTGAAAGGTATTAGTTACCAGCGTTGTTCAACATTCTCTTTGATGCTTCTTTTCTAGTCTTAAACAATATGTTGTCTCCCTGTATAGATATTATGTGTTGATGGTCAAATTTCGCTCAGAAGAACTGCCTCCGCTTCACGTGACGACCAACAGTGAATTTATTATAAGACGGAAAATATGTGACTTGCAAGACAAGCAAACGCTGCACACCAGTGTGGTGTAGACCACACACACTCCGATGCTTAAGTTAGCTCTGAAAGAGAAAATAGGAGAATGTCCCCAAAAGGTTCGGTTGTACCTGTGTGTGTCAAGATTCTGATCTTCCATCCCTCCTCCAGTTGTTTTGAGTTGTATTTATCCCCTAGGGTTTCCCTCAGGTCTTCAGGACGTTCACATTGCTAGGCATCGAGACGGGCTCGGGCCCGTCCTCCCGTTCGGCCTCGACATTGGGTCGAGGCCGACCATCTCCTCGGCCTCATACTTGGGCCGAGGCTGAGGAGATGGCATGGGGGGTTGGGGAGGGCCCCAACCCTCGTCCGCTTGTACTGGGTCGTGCTCCGCTAATTTGGTCCCGATAATTCCGGGTCTTTTGAACCCAATGGTCATTGGTGATTTTTTACCCATAACATTATGTTAAACTATACAAAATACCCATGAACTTGGGGTAGGTTTTAATTATGCTCATAGACTTAGCTCTCATTTTTACCCTTTAAATTTGAAATTTGTTAAAAAAATGCTTAAACTTTGTAAATGTTCTAAAAAAACATTTTTCATTATAGCGAAGGATGAAAATTGAAGTGGGGAGAGGGATTTGAACCACAAACCTTGTGGTTATCAGTTCAAGGTTATGCCAGTTGAGCTAAGCTCTTGTTAGCATCTCAAGATATATTGTTAAAATCATTTAACTAATCCATTTTCCACATCAGTTGTCATGTAAATTTACATGAATGATGTTGTAAATGATGTTATGTGTATCTTGCAAGTTTTTCACATTATTCTCCACCTCAATTTTCATCTCATTTTAACGAAAAAAACTCTCTAATAATATTTGTTTAAATAAATTTCAAAGTTCAAGGATAAAAATAAACTTTCTTTAAAAAAAAATGATAAAAATAAAATTTTAAAATTCAGGCCGTTTTATTTTATTTTATTTTTAAATATTTTAAATAGGAAAGACTAATTGAAACTAACCAAAGTTTAAGATATTTGGTTTGATTGAACCAAAATATTACTATGGACTAAATTTAAATTTCACAATCAAACCTAATTAAAATGCAACTTTCATTTTTCTTCTCATTTTTCTTAATTCTTTAGAACTACTCCAACGCTGACTTAAAATTATAGATCTTTTCTAAGTACCAATGCTAAATCGATTGCTGATTATAATAATTTATAAAGTATTCGAGTCGATGCAATCAATAACATACATTCTCTTAGTGTTTATATGCCAATACGTGGTGTTGGTCAAATTTTAATGAATCACATTTGAAAATTTTAAATTACATCCTCAAATAATTTCATCATTCCTTAGTTTAAAAATCAATGCTTTTATTGTCTAAGTGCAATTATATAACAGATGATATAATTTTTAAAGACTAAGGTGAGCATAGCTCAACGGTAATTGACATGTACCTTCGACCAAGAAGTATGAAGTTCAAATCCTCCATCTCTGTATGTTGTTGAACTCAAATAAAAAAAAAATAAAAAAATAAAATAAAAACAATGTTACCTTGGTGTTACAATAGTGAACTACACACTAACAATATCCACAAGTTAAAAAAAAAAACGAGATTCTAAAGAAAAAAAAAAAATACAAAAATCATATTACTGTTGAAATTTATGAGTTTTGAAAGATGTATTTAATAATAGATATTGTATTTATTGAACTTAAGACTTTAAAGATTTCTATTTTATTAAAAAAACATAAAAAAAAATAGTGATTGAATTTAGTGATTTTTTTTTTTGAGTTCAATTTAGTGCAAAATTGAACCATGGGTAAAGTTTAAAATCTTGTTTAAATCTAGGGTTTAAATTTATAAAAAACTTATAAATCATCAATACCAAATCTAGGGTATAAATTGATTTTCTTCCTAATTATTTATTTAGCACTAACCATCTATTATAAATTGAAATTGTTATTCTATTCTAAATAAATAAAAAAAAAGGTTATTACTTAATTAGAAAAGAAAATGAGGGAGAAAAACCTTGATTGGACCGGCTGAAGGAGTCGGTTAGGGTAGTTTTCGCAACAGTGCCGCTACTATATAAAGAGCGAAACACCAGTGTTGGCGATTTAGGGCGTAACAGAAGAAACAAGCCGTAGAAGAGGGCTCTCTTTTGTGGAGCGTATTTTATCCTTTTTTCAATCGCTGTAAGTCCCAGATCGAACCTCTCTGCTTCGAGTATGCTTCCCTTTTCTTGTTTTTGGAGATTCGTTTCATCGCTCTCTGCCCTTTCTCCTTTGTTTTCCCTATTTTACTTCTCTCATTCTGGTTCGTACGCTTTTCATTCTTTGCACTGATTGATTACGAGGTTTCGATGCAGCTCTCTGTGTTTTTTGTGCTGGGGTAGTGGGCGAGTACTGATTTTGTTTGCATCTGTGAAATCGGATTATTGTTTTCGCTCTGCAGATGGATCGGTACCACAGAGTTGAGAAGCCGAGGGCTGAGACTCCAATTGACGAGAATGAGATTCGGATTACGAGCCAGGGAAGGATGCGCAACTATATCACATATGCCATGACCCTACTTCAGGTTTCTCTCTTTCAGATGTTTTTCTTATGTTTGACTTTTTTTTTTTTTTTTTTTTTCTGGGATTAATTGTCTTTCTAGAACTCTTAATGCGTGCCGTGAATTATGGATTCTATCTGTTATTCGGAGTGTTAATTATAATAATTGCGTTGGCTTTATCGTCGAGCTGTTTTGGTACAAAGAAATTGTTAGCTTATTTTCACTGTGTTATGTGCAAAAAAATTCTGAGTACTTTGAGATTTTTGTTTTTCCATTGTATGTGCTGGATTGCAGTGATACAAATTCCCTTGTTTTCATCCTGTAGTGTGCTCTCCTTGCTCTCAATGGTTGGCACTAGGTAGTGGAACATATTGGAAAGTTCATTGTCGTGAAACATATGATATGGCTATTAATTTTATCAAAATTTGCAAACCTTTCAGTTAATGTATGGTGTTAGGTGGTTGCTAACTTAAAAAAAATATCCAACCAGGGTTTTTAATCAATTTTGTTTTTGTTATCTTTTACATGCTTCAACGACCATGGTCTTTATAGGCAACATTTAGGTTATGTATCTTTTAAAAACTTAACGTAGTCTCAGGAATTTTCTGTTGAAGAGATGAGGTGTAAGACATACATTAAGTATTTTTTTTAATCCAAATATGATGTACGGATATCATGGCTGGAAAGCCATGTATTATGAGACATTATGATTAACTAGGGTACAAAAAATTGCATACTTCAATTCTCCCTTTCTCAAATAAAGATTTTTTTAGATCATATTATCATCATTTTCACTAGTAGAGTTCACCTAATCTTTAATTGCTGATTCAGTATTTTTTATGCCTTGGTAAACGTAATAAGGGATAAATTGCTAATTCATGTTGTTTTTGTACTGCATATGAAATTGACTTTTGTCCCTGAGAAGACAATATGAGCACATTACTTACACCTTTATGTGTCCTAATGAATCTGCTAGTGTTTCTGAATCAGGGAAGTCATTACATGAGTTGAAAATATGAGCCTCAAAATCCTTTTTCTTTTCTTTTCTATTCTTACATTTTTATGCTAATTACTCAGTGTATTAGAGGAAAATGCATGATATTATATTATGTATATTACAGTTATTGGATGAAAAATAACATTTTCATTAATATGCATTCTGTTAGTTGAACACTTTGTTTATAATGTACCCTTTTCCATGCATTATGCAGGAAAAAGGTTCTAATGAAATTGTTTTCAAGGCAATGGGAAGGGCTATAAACAAGACCGTGACAATCGTGGAACTAATCAAGGTTTGCTATAATAATAGTTCATGTTGCTGATGCTGAACCACTTGATTACTTTTGAGATTGGACTTGACATTATGTCTGTTAAATAAATGTAGAGGAGAATTGTAGGTCTTCATCAGAATACCTCAATTGGCTCCACAGACATCACTGACACATGGGAGCCCTTGGAGGAAGGCCTTCTTCCGTAAGAGTATTTTAAACAATATGTCATGCAAGAATAATTTAGCCTTTTACTTTATATATTACCATATTTCATTATTTCATTGCCATGAACGTATAAAAAAATTCCTGTAGTATTGGGCTTTGGTTTCATTGAGTTATTTGATTGTTGTTACAGATTGGAAACAACAAGGCATGTCTCGATGATTGTGATAACCCTTTCAAAGAAGGAATTAAATAAATCCTCTGTGGGGTGAGTCCTTACTTGCTTTGAATGTCTCTCAAAGGTGTTTTTTTAATTGAAAATAAATTATGCGAGACTGTTTAACTTGTATGAAGATCTTCTCATTTTATTTTTCATCTGATGGTTCCTGCCCTTTGCATTAAATACGAACAAAACCATTAGTCACCTGCTATCTCAGATTCATTTGTTAAAAATTTTCTGCTATGCAGGGTTTTACTTTTGTACGGTCTGTGGACTGAATAATTAGTACTTAAAAGGTTTTCTTAGTCTTTACTTAGGAGTCTTTAGATTTGTTAGTCTTTTGCATCTCTGAATCGTGGAAAGGCTCTTCACAACAAATGAACAATTTTCTCACAAATTACTGTTGCCTCAGGTACCAGCCTCCACTTCCTGCGGAGCTGGTGAAAACATTTGTAGAGTATGACTACGAGGGAGGTATTGACGTGTCCTATCATATTAACTTAATTTATTGTTAAACTTCTTGTATTGTAAGGTGGACAATCTGTTGTTTTTGCCTACTGCAGAAGGCTCACCTCATGATCAGGGTCCAGGACGAGGTAGAGGACGGGGCCGTAATAGCAGAGGAAGGTCCAGGGGTAGAGGTATGTAGAGATGGATTTCTCATTCTTAAGCCCTTCGTCATGTTATTGTGTATGGATGGTTATGGCTTCTATGGTTAGTGACAAACTTCCAGTATGCCCCCATAACAATTTGTTTTTATTTTTAAATTGAACTTGTTTTAGGACCCCCAGGTAATGGCTTTCTGACTAATGAATATGATGATGGAGATTGGGACCGTAATAGGGGTGGTAATGGAAGAGGGAGGGGTCGAGGGAGGAGTGGTGGTAATTTCCGTGGCCGTGGAAGAGGAGGATACAATGGACCTCAATTTGATTTACAGCAAGATGGAGGATACAACCAAGACTTATCAGCTCAAGGCCGTGGTAATTTTTTATTTCCTTCATCAGTTTGGGTTTTTCAATTGATCTTTGATTAGGATATTCAGCAGGGATATGCTGATTTTGGTAATTGTTTTTGAAAAGATTATTGAAGTGTTTTGATAATACATTTGAATGTTCATGGTGGGAGCTGTTCAAACTTTCTTGTCTGCAATGCTGAAGTTGAGTTTTAGTTCTATTAACTTAGAGCCATAAAGAGTTGGTGATATTTTCATCGCTAATATTTTTCAGGTCGTGGACGTGGAAGGGGTGGGTATCGTGGAAGGGGCCGTGGTTTCAGGACTAATGGAGGACCGATCCAAGCTGCTGCATGAGGTGCTGAAAGGTTAAAATCCTAATTTTATGCAATATGATGGATGACTCCTTTAATGTATCATTAGGATTTTCTCTTCTTTTAGTTGCTAGTTGCAAAGGACAACTATATTAACAGTAGGAATTTGGCTTCTCTTTTTTATTTTTTGGAGTCATAATTAGATTGAAGTGAAGTGTTTGAAAGAGCCGCTATGTGAGTGTAGCGACTCGTTTTCTTGTAGATTTAGGTGAGCTGCTTGACGTTTGTATTTTATTTTTTAAAAAATTTCTTGGCCGGACAGTGTATTCTTTTATTTGAGTTTTTAGGATCTTCTGGCGTCTTTCAGCGCTCTCCTTTTCGTTACTTGCCTTGCCTTGCCTTGTTCATCGCCACGTTTTATTTGTTTTTTGTTCCTTGTTCCTCACCCTCTTTGTTTTATCTCTGTGATTGATTGCCTAGAGTCGAGTTCTTTCGTATTTGCCATTTGGTTCAAGAGACTGA
Source organism: Luffa aegyptiaca (assembly GCA_017139565.1). Taxonomy (NCBI): domain Eukaryota; kingdom Viridiplantae; phylum Streptophyta; class Magnoliopsida; order Cucurbitales; family Cucurbitaceae; genus Luffa; species Luffa aegyptiaca. The sequence goes on along the minus strand of CM029406.1, from coordinate 48,617,469 downwards.
TTGGAAATGACTCGTGTCATTTCGGTTGGTACAGGTGTTTTTCCAAATTTTGAATTATATTTTGGTTTATGGGACTCTACTTTTCTAGCACTTTTTTTCTCAAATTTTATGATTTTTTATACATAAATTTTAAGTATTGTTTTTGCTATGTTCTTGTTGGTAGATTTCAAGTATTTTGTTGTGGTGTAGGTTTTTAAATATTTTTATAAACTATGCATACAATATGATAATGTATTAGTCTTGGTTAATATTCTTATTAATCATTTAACCAGAGTTTGAATCTGTTGACACACGTTCTATAAAGAAAAATATTCATGTACATCAAGGTTTGCTCGATGTTAACTGTTTTTTGATATATCTTAAATGGTCTCTGAAATTTTAGGTTTCTTTTTTCAATTTTGTTTCTGATCTTTTAAAATTTTCAATTTTGTTTTCAGTGTATAAAAAATTGTAGAGAATTTTTCAAGTGGCAACTCACAAGCCTATACATTCAAATATATTGGAACGACAATTTGTTGACACAACAGTTTTATTATGTTGTAAAAATATATAATTCATGTTAATAAAACAATAATGTAAAAATAATTTTTTTTTATCTATTTTGTGGAGAATTATTAATGTTATAGACAAAATAACTAAGTTTAAAAGATAACAATACTTTTTTTTCTTCTATAAAAAAGATTAACCATAGTTGCCCTATATCGACATGTAGGGATCTTTCTATATTGATAATTAAAAAAGAAAAAGGTTGAAAATGAGATTTTTTTTAATCTCTCTTAATTATTAATATTTTAATGGTGGTACGTAAAGAAATTCCTACATGTCGGTTTGTACATAACTGGTAATTGACATGTTTCTCACCCTCTATTTAACTAAAAAAAATTAAAATATTAGAAAACTGATGTGTAGCCTTAATTTTTTTTTTTTTTTTTGAAAAAGTTGAGGCTTGCAAAGAGAATTGGCATAGGAGAAGGGGAAGGAATTTGCAGAGCCGTATCTGCGGCGAACAAGCTTGGCAGGACTTTGGATGAAGTGCGGTTGGAATCTTGGGTGGCGCCTGGCGAACATCACGAGGATTGAACCACACCACACGCTTTAATCATTTCTCTTTGTTGTTTCATATTTGCTTCCTCTCAAAACCAAAACAATCATTTTCTTTTTGCTTGAGTTCGAAAATGGTAGCGTGTAGGGTTACTAACATAGTTTTGAAGAATGGAGGGACCATCTGAAGTAAAATAACATGCATTAATATCTCAATTAACACACTTACATCAAAGTAATGGACATTTAAAATAATCAAACCCCATTACACATGTAATCAGCAATATTGAAATTTTAGTCTCAATCATTATTTATGGGCGAGACGATCATCCACGTACAGAATCGGTGTCAAGCGATTTGAGATCCACGTGTCGTGGTGTGAAAGGTTGAAGAGCGGCAGACTTGGGTGGATTTTGCGGAGATGGGATGACACACTTGTGACTGTTGGCTATCGTTCTATCTTCTGACGATGGAAAGTGAGTTGGTTAGAAGTCCTAGTTGTGGTTGAAGACTTGGAATCGGTACCTTACTCCTCTCCCAAGTTGATTATCGAGCTTGACTCTATTCAGGTGGTACATCTTCTTCAGGGGAAGGAGGAAGATGCCACGAAACTTGCCTTCTTTATCGAAGATGCCAGGATTTAATGTGTTTTCTCTTTAGTTATTAGAATTAAACAATCTGGATATTGGGGCTGTTAATAACTTGAGTGGGGGTGCCTGTCCCACAAATGGTTGCCCTATGGGAGCAATTGCTCATTTTTAATGAATTTTCCTTTATTCTAAAAGAAAAAAAAATCATTATTTATGGGCAATGATAAATTATTAATTTAATCTTCAATTTTCCATACTTCAAAAGGTAATTTTGCGTTGAATGGACGTGACATTATTGAATGCAGGTAAATTTTGTGGACGTAATTGAAATCTATTTTTGAGTGAGGGTGGTTATCAAAAAAAAAAAAAGACCCCCTAGTAGTTTCTAGTTAGGGGCAACAGATATATGACTAAAATAAATAAGTAGAATTTGAAAAATAGCTAAAAAGTTTTCGTAATTAACTAAATGGCTAATGTGATTTTAATTAATAATTCCTAATGGAAGAAGACAAAATTGCCTCTCACACAAGGCCCATTGGGCTTTAAGTATTTGACACAATGGCCCAGAAATTCCGCCACGAAGTGCAGCATCAGAGCTATTTCGGTCGGAAACTTGAGAATTCTCCGATCATCCTCCGATTTTTCTGATAATCTCCGATGGAGCGTGAAGAAACCAACGATGTTCCAATTGCGGTTCAAAATTCTCCACAACCGCCGCCGCTGGAGGAGCAGCAACCACAACAACCGGCAGAACCATTGCCGAAACCATCCCAAGAAGATGAACAAGACGAAGAGTTACGTAAACTTCTGGTTCCCGATGTTAGGGATCTTCCTCTCGAGCCTTCCTCCGCCATCGAAACAAATTTTGTCTCGTATTTCGCTCCTGGTACGTTCACTGTCGCCATATCTTTTTCAAATTCATAATGGAGGTTTTATTAAACCCTAAACCCTCTGATTACTCTGACTAATTCGTCGTCTGATTTTCAGATTTTATGAAGGAAGGTCATGATCAGTACGTTTACCGCCACGCTAACGGGTATCGATCTTTGTTTCACTAGTTTATCTGATGAATTATTCTCCGCTCCACTTAATTTACTCATTCACCTCGTTTTTCTTAATCTAGCTTGTGCGTTATTGGCTTGGCTCCTACGCATGTTGCATTCAAAGACAGTGGTGGTGTTACGACCGTTGATTTCAATGTTGGGAAATCTGATCGCAGTAGCTTTAAAGTTACTGGGAAACGCAAGAAGGTATAGAAATGGCCATTGCGAATTTACAAACTAGTTCGCGTTACTTATGATTAAAGAAACAGTGTTGCTAGGAATAATCGTTTATACAAATGTTAGTTGTGATAAAACCTCGTTTCTTCACCATATCGTAGACAGAACATTTTCTTAGCATATCACGGATAGATTATGTTTTCAGTTTTAGAACGTATTTGAGAACCAGCTTTGGCTTTGGAGTTCTTTTATCACAATGGATGTGACTTTTTAGTAGCATTGTGGGCACATATGGAAATTCTACATATATGATGGGAAAACTTTTTACTGAATTTCTTTAACAGTTTTTTACACCTCGAACGTTGAATTTTAACTCCTGTTCCGTATGTGAATCTGGATACTTAAAATTAATTTGTTGTGCTGAAGTCACTAGTGTTACTTTGCAGAATGCGCAATTCTTTGAGCCCAACTCTGCTCTATGTAAAGTTTGCACCAAAGATGCTTCTTATATTGTAAGGTTGGATCTTTTTGCTTTTCACCAATTGCTGATGATGCTGGGTCCATTGGTTTCTCTTCAATTACAAGTCAGTTCTTTTATGTTATTATTAGGTGTTCTGTTAAAGGTTCTCTATTGGAAGTAAATGATCGCTTATTGAAGCAGCCAGAATTGCTCAACACTGTGGTGAGGATGACCTTTTCATTTAATGCCCGTTTACGGTTTAAGAATATTGATTGCTGATACTGTAGTTCAGGAAAGCGTGGTTGTTTTACAACCCTATGAGCACACTAGTCACTACAGCACTAAAATTTGTTTTATCGCTGGTTGGTCAGCAGATTTAGAAAACCACAAATGAAAAGTAATGTCGATATAGTAGCAGATGTGTGATAGATAGAGTCGCCTTGTTAGACTTCTCTTCTTGGATGCACTGATGGGCATGTAAAGTGACTACTGTTGAGATTTCTTGTTAATGCTTGGATGACAAATTTCCCATGAATTTTTTCTGGAAGATGAGCTCCCCCCTCCCCACTATTATCGCATGCTTATGATAATTACTGCATATCAACGGCTGAAGGGGGGAAAAAGCAGGTTTTCCTTTCTTATTTGTTTCATTCTCTGAACTAAAGAGTGCAGTAGTTAGAGTATTAGCTATCTCCTCCTTTATTTTATAGACTGTGTCGGTCATCTTTAGTGTTTCAATGATATGACTATTTATGTTAATACAGGCTCACAGAGAAGGGTACATTGCTATTGTTATGCCAAAGCCAGGAGATTGGCTGAAAGTAAAGGAGTCATTGCTGAGCCTGGAAGAATACAAAAGATTGAGAGAAGTGCACTGAGTCATTCATCCGCCTATACAAACAAGTAACTTTCAGATTCCTTCCATTGATGCTTCCTCCATCTGTTCTTTAACTTGCCAGGTTTATCTCGCAGCTTATTTTACAGACTTCTGACTGATAATAATTCACTCAATTCTGGTAAGCTTGAGAAAAAAAAAATTATATATTTACCTCGCCTGGCATTTTGTGATTTTATATACAAGTATAAAAGTTTAAATCATATTTTAGTATGTGAACTTTCAATCCGTATAGCTTCAAGTTTTTGGTTCTTGCCACTTAATTTCAGCACTGCACTTGGTAAAAGTCTCATGTGGCATCATGTAGCCTTGTATTCAAGATTTTTATGAAATAGAAGATAGAAAATTTGACAAAAAATACCAGAATAGAGTGTTTATGAAAGTTTGAGGACCAAAATAAGATATTTGACATTATAAGGGCCAAAACAGAATGAATAAGTTTCCAGGTTGATGAAGTATAATTAGTTTACTAAATCTGATGCTTCTTTGAAAAGTTCACTAGGTGTTCGTTGAAGTATTTTTTTTTTAGCATTTTGCATCATCTGATCTTTTTTCTTTTTTAATGCATTAATGATAAAATAAAAAAATTTAACCGACTAGATTTATAGCTTGGTTGGCTGGGTTGATTGGCTGTAAGTCAACACGTCGCGGGTTGGTTGATTGGTCGTAAGTCAACACGTCGCTGGTTTGAATCTTCGCATCGGTACATTTATTGTTTTTTTTTTTTTTTGGAAGAAAAGAAACTCTTATTAGAAACTAACGAATATCACTAGGGGGATGGATCCCCCACTAGTGTGGTTAATACAACCTATATCCACCTCATTTGCTGATACAAACCAACTTGGAAAAGATATGGACCAACTATTGGATCCATTTTCCTCACAAGCCTTTCGGGCCAACTTATGGGCCATGTTGTTTTGAGATCTAGGGATATGATAAGACAGACCCTAGGTTGTTTTATGGTGGTGTTTCTCCCCTCAAGATTAGAAATGAAATTAAAAAAATGTCATGAACATTAGGGGACCAATGTATTCTGTCTAGGTAGCCTATTATGGTGATATGATTAAAATAAAAAATGGGTGTAAAATTTAGAAATGAGAACATGTTGTTTGTTGAAAATATTTCTTTACCAAAAAAAAAAAAAAAACTTAAAATATTCGAAAATGGAAATGGTCCACTCTAATCCTCCTTGGAAACGATGGTTGGCCAGAAATTGATGAAATTTAGGACCACTAAAATAAAATTAACAAATAATTGAAAAAAAAAATCTCAATTCTTATGGACCCGTCTTGATAACATTAGGAAAAAACGAGGAATACCTTTTTTTTTTTCAGAAGAAAAAAGTGAGAAGGACTTGAAGTTGAGATGTGCCACTATTTCTCGAAATTTTCTTTATCGTTTCTACTAAATAATTTCTTCTCAGTTTCCTATAAAAAAAAAAAAAAGTTTTTATAATGGTATGCTATTGCTATCTGCCTCATCATTTTCAATTTTAATAATCAATGTCAAAATGGTCACTTTCAATTTTTAGAAAAAAGATGTATTGGACAGGTTACATCTAAGTTTAAAATCATAAAACATTGTTAGAAACGACTCGCAACCTTCCTCTATTATTGTTGTAATTAATTACTCAGCAACTTCTCTCTTCTTAGATTTTCAAAAAAAAAAAAAAAAAAACTTCTCTTCTTAACCAAAGCGAGCAGCATAGCTAACGGTAATTGACATGTATGTAATTACTCATCAACTTCTCCCCTCTTAGATATTTTTAGATTTTTTTTTTTTTTTTTGAAGAATGTTTGTCCTATTTATTTTATAATTTTTATATAGTTATACAAAGTCAAGGAGCTCTATCACAATATTAGAACTAAAATCCCTTTTAATCCAACCACTCCTTATTTTACTTTTATTCACCCCACCTGATGTTCAAATTTTTTCCCCTCCTACGAAAAAAGACAGAATCTTACTGAATATAAATTTGACAATCACGTCTAAACAAAAATAGTAATAATAATAATAAAATTATACATACTTAACACAAGCGAATGGCCACATTGAAAGGCATCAAGCCTCTTAATATTGAAAAAGTAATGTAACTATCAAACTTATAGCCATTAGATGCATGTTAAATATTGATTTTTATCCTCTCCAATGCAACGAATGGTCATAAACTCACATCATCAAATAATCTGTGATTAATATTTAGCTTTTTGTTGGGCAATGTCGATGACAAATCGGTATCGTACATCGTTGTTGGTGAGACGTTCCATAGCATGGTTGATGTTGTCAGGCTTAATAACCTCAATATCACTAGTAATGTTGTACTTTCCACACAAGTCCATCATCTCTTGAGTCTCTTGTATTCCACCTATTATGCTTCCCTTCACCGTCCTTTTCCCTGTCAAGTTAAAGTTTTTGCTTAATCCTCTCCCTTTTGTATAATTAAACCTTTTTTCATCATTGTCTTTAAATATATAGATCACATTCTAAAATCTTATAACAACTTATTTTTTTTTAAATTTGATGTAAGAAAAATTATGACATTCTACAAAATTTTGTCAAATATAATATGAAAAATTGGTTTTGGAAAAACCCGTTCTGAAAAGGTGTTACTCTATATACCATTTAAATTTAGAATAAGAATAAATATATAAAAGACAATTCAAGCATAATTTATTGGATAAAAAAATTGTTTTATTTCATAAGGTTAATGATTCCAATTTAAAATTGTTTAGTATAATTAAAAGTTAACAATTTAATAAATATGTTTTGAAATTTTAAATATATATGATGTGTTAAAAAAAATTGTGTTGAGCGTTGAGTCCAAGTATAAAAGTTTAGAACTGGAGAATACCAAATATTAGAGGGAAGGACGGCAATTGGATGGGCTTGTCTGGAGCTCCCACAATGGACAATGTCCCATTTACTTTCAGCAATTCCAAGATTGCGCCAACGCAATGCTGTGCCGAAACTGTGTCCAATATAAAATCCAACGTCCTCCTATTATCCTGTCACCCAAACAATTCAAACAAGAAACATACAACAAAATTTGAAAATCCCGACTAAAAGGATACATGTTAATTATTGCTAGAAAATGAGAAAGAATGGTAGAAAACGAATAAATTTACGTTTTCTCTCCCACTTGTCTACATTTTAACGGTGATAAGCAGTCAAGTATTTTTCATTTTTTTACCAATTAACTTTTAGAAAAAAAATTTGGCTGCATATCGATATGTAGTGATCTTTCTGTATACTACCGTTCAAATCTTTACAACTATGAGAGATAAAAAGAGATTAATGCTTGAATTTAACCATTGTCTTTATTCTTGAGTAGCCATACCTGCATTTGCTGAGGATCTTTACTGACTATGAACTCGTCAGCGCCAAGGCGCTCTTTGGCCTCTCGTTCCTTTGAAGCAGAGGTGCTGATCACAGTCACATGGTGGCCAAACGCCTTTGCAAATTTGACTGCTATGTGGCCAAGCCCTCCAAGCCCCACCACTCCCACCTTCTTCCTCGGCGAGTCGATCAGATCAAGGTCTTTCATCGGCGTGAACACTGTAATCCCAGCGCACAGCAGCGGCGCCGCCGCGTCCATCGGCAGGCTCTCCGGTATGTGCACAACGTACCTACGTTTTGTTTTTCAGTCAGACATTTTCACAAACACCTTGCCTACGAAGAAATTGATCCTGCCCATATGTAAAAGAAACTCACCTCTGATCTGAAACAAACATTTTGGAGTATCCGCCGTAAGTTATGCTCCCATCCCAGAAGATTCCGTTGTATGTGAACTGCAAACTTTCGCAGTAATTCTCTTGGCAATCTTGGCAGAACTCACAGTTCAAGCACGAAGCGGCTATACAGCCAACTCCCACTCTGTCCCCTACTTTGAACTTCTTCACGTTGCTTCCCACCTTCGAAATCACCCCTGTCATCTCATGCCTGAGGTTGAAGAACAGCATAGAAAAATATCAGAATCTCAGTTGTTTGATCGTTTCAAGAGCTAAATCACCATTAAACTCTTAAAAACGAGTGTATTATGGCAGAGCTAGGAAAGATGGAGGTTAAGATTTTAAAGTTCTATCTAACTAGCTTTCCTCTAAATTTTCAGCTTATATAAAAGGTTAGAATGTAAAATTTGTTCCCTCCTTATGAAATTTTCTGATTCGGCTCCCTGTTGAAGAACTGACATTACAGTGATTCAAACATAAGTTCATGACCAAATACTAAACTCAAGAGCTTAAGCTAATGGATTATGATAAATTTAATCTTTGAATTCATTGCACGGTTGCAGCTTCAAAGTAGTAGACGAGGTGTTTGAGAAATGACAGAGAAGAAAACAGAGGCTGTATAGTACCCGGGAACTACGGGATACATGGTGATGCCCCACTCGTTTTTGGCATAGTGAAGATCGGTGTGGCATATTCCACAGTACAAAATCTCTATGGTCACGTCGTCGGGGCCGTTTTCTCTGCAGAAATCAATGGCGGTTCCGATCAGATCGTCGGAAAAAACAAAAACAGAGATAAGAAAAGAAGAAAAGGGTGTGTGTTAGGCACCTGCGTTTGAAAGTAAATGGAGTGATCTTGCCGGAAGAATCATGAGCTGCCCAACCGGAGACCGTCTGCGTGTGGTTCGGCGTCGTTTGAGCCATTGACAGTGAACAACACAGAGAGAGAGAGATTTGGTTAACTGTGGAAGAAGATGAAGATGAAGATGAAACAGAGGTCTCTGCATATTTAAAGCCATCCAGTGGGAGCGCAACGAAGTTAGTTAGAAATAAGTGTGAAATTTACCTAAATTCCAAGAAATCTAAAGAATTTCCCTTCTTTTTCCAAGAAAATTCAAACAATTTTTTTTTTTTTTTTTTTTTTTTTTTTTTTTTTTTTTTTTTTACAATGAAAATTCAAACGATTTCGGTTTCAAACATTGTTGTCAATGAAAATATGAAAGTATCAACTTTTGAAAATATCAATAAAATGTGGTTGTTGATTTTTTTTTTTTTAAAGAAAATGTGGTTGTTGATAGATGTAATAAAAAAAATCATACAAATCTTTAAATGGTTAAATTATAAAAAACACTCATGAACTATGAGTTTTGGTTCCGATAATTTTAACCTATTTAAATTAACAAAGTTGATATAATTTTTATTTTTCTCGACAATATGTGAAGTGGGTAGGATTCAAACTACCGACTTCTTAATCATTATTATAAATTTTATGTCAGTTGAGCTATGTTTATTAATTATATTTTGTTATATTTGTTATATTTTGTTAAAATATTTCGTTGATTTTTAAGATATAATAAAATGTTCATTCCCTCCTTTTGATATGAAAATGTTATAAAAATGTTGAGAGGTTGACAAAAAATTATATAGATTCATTTTTTTAAAACTTAACATGGATTCAATAGTGGAACAATTTATTGAGTTTACTCATAAATGGTAATTATATTTCTATTTTAACCCTACACTTCTATAAAGAATAATGATTTTTTTTAGACACATAGGACCCGTTTGGTAACGTTCTCGTTTCTTGTTTCTTGTTTCCAATTTTATTAAGAAATCTAAGCATTTAATAACCAAATGTATTAGGGTCAGACAGTTGTCCCGTGAGATTAGTCGAGGTGCGCGTAAGCTGGCCCGAACACTCACGGATATAAAAAAAAATAACTATGTATGTTTCTTGTTTCTCATTTTTTAGAAACATTCCCAAAATTTGTATAGAACTTTTGGAAACAACTAAAACTAGTTTCTACTTTTTTGTTCTTGTTTCCAATTTTTTCCAAACATAAATAAGAATATAAGTTTATTATTATTGAATATATAGGTGTTAGGGTCATGAAATTCTATTTTTCTTTATTAAAAATGAAGAAACGGAAACAAGAAACGAGAACGTTACCAAACGGGCCCATAAAGAATAATTATTTAATTGTTTAAATAATGTAGTTTCAAGTATAAGTATTAATGTGTTGACTTAGATATGTATTATAGTTATATAAGTTGGACAAGTCGGCTAAGATAAGTATTCTATATATAGAGGATAGAATAATATTTATTTTTATTTTTATTTTTTAAAAAGAGAAGTTTTTTTTTTTTTTTTTTTTAAAAAAAATGAATTTATTAAAAGTTGAAACTACTTAGAAAAAAGTGTGAAACTTACCTGAATTTGGAGAAATCTCAACATGTCCATTTTCTAAAGAAAATTCAAATTTCAAACAATTATTTATAGATTTATTATTATTATTAAAATGAATGGACAAAAATAACCAACTTTTTTTTAACATCATAATTTGAAAATTTGAACCTCTAATCAATTGGTTAACCTTTAACGGTAAATAGTGGTTTGAATACTTATTTCTTAAATGTCTATTTTAATCCCTAAATTTATTGAAAGAATAACGATTTAATTGTTTTAATAATATAGCTTCACATATATGTGTATTAATACGTTGATTTAGTACACATGTTTTATGAAAATCAAATAAGCATGGAGTATAATAAAATGGTAGAATGTACTTGTTTGTTGAATATAATTTAAATAAATGAATAAAAGAATACTTGCTTAAATAATAGGGACAGGAACTCAACTATAGAGTTCAAGTTGTATTATTATTATTATTATTATTTAATTAGGAAAATGTCTCTTTTTAATTAGGAAGATGTCTTTTTTTCTTTTTTTTTTTTTTTTTTTTTGAGAAGAAGGAAGATGTCCCTTTAAATTCTTAACTTTCCTTTACTTTTTTTTTTTTTTTTTTAAGACTTAGGCCCCGTTTGATAACCATTTGGTTTATTGTTTTTGGTTTTTGGTTTTTAAGCTTGTAAACACCATTCTCAACTCTAAGTTTTTTTTGGCTTTTCACCTACCTTCTTCCCATGTTTTCAAAAACCAAACCAATTTTTGAAAACTAAAAAAAAGTAGTTTTCAAAAACTTGTTTTTGTTTAATTTGGTTAGGAATTCAGGTGTGCCTTTAACAAAAATGAAAACCATGGTGAGAAAATTTAAAGAAAACAAGTCTAATTTTCAAAAACCAAAAACCAAAAACCAAATGGTTATCAAACGGGACCTTAACTTTCCTTTACTTAATTATGATACTATCAATTTGGTAATCTGGCCGACCATCTTAGCTTGTCTTGATTAGAGAATTAGGCAAATGACAATTTTCATCATACATGTTTTTTTTTAAATAATAATTTAAATTAAATCAATTAATTAATTTAAAGGATTTCATTATTTAAACTAATAAATTGCGACTTGATTTACATGTGATAAAGTTTTCATGTGATGCAGCCTGTGATACACAAAACCACACTTTACATTGGTGTGATGATTCGAAACAAAATGAAGGTTAATGTAGTTGTAGCAATGACATGCAACATTGGAGGGTCTACAACTTGTTCATAGAATGGACTTTTGTCAAGTTCGTAATATATTCTGACTCGCTTTCAGTTGTAGCCGTTCTAAATGGGACGGAGGACTATGTTGTAGAAACACATACAATTATTTGGGATATAGAGGGGATGAAAGGAAATTTTAATACATTGAGCTTTATACACATGTAAGTTGTTGTCATAATGGTTTGCTCATAGATTATATTTGTCCGTATAGGTTTAAAACTCTAATCCGGTGTTATGGCTTACAAATTATTCTTAGTGGATTCTATGTTTAGCCTTTAGTAAGAAGTCACTTTTTGTACCCAAAGGGAAATTGTTTTTTATTAATTGAATATTATTTATTTAAAAAAAAAAAAAAAACAAAGGGAAAAAGTATGAAGCCACAATTGGGAAAATAGGGAACTAAGAGGTCTTGGCACATAAATGGAATTGATGGATTCAAAACAAATGTGTATAACGAAGGAAAAGTTATTCAACAAGGTTGCCACAATGTGACTGTCTCTTAATAACCATACAATGAATGTTACAAATTTTACACAACCTCTTATAACCACTTGACACACGTTCGGTGTGCTATTGTAATTTCTCTCATACATTTAACGATACAAAATCGTCAGTTACACATATCGTGACGGGAAAGTTTCTAATACTATTGTAGTATGTATTTTTTTTTTTTTTTGTGAGTACATCAATAGTATGTATTCTTTCTATTCATAATTAACACATCAATATATTATATTATTTCATGACCCACACAATTGGTTGTAAGGGTGGGGGGAAACTATGCATTATTGCAGCCGAAAATGCTTGTGCTAGTTGCCTAAATCACAACCCCAATCCCAATTGCATGTGCATTAATATCATACATGTGTCAGTTGTACATTTATTAAACAATAATCATAATAGGTGGGAGATAATTTATTTGGTCAATTTTATATCTAATCAAGGATCAAAATATTGATATCATATGAAGATTTCAATTATATGAATATATTGGCCAACAACATATGGGATAGGAGATTCAAGGCTCTAACTTATTGGTCAATAATACATGTCAATTATCATTAAGTTATGCTCACTTTGCGAAAAACAGGTTGATACTAAATTAAAATTTGATCTAAAATCGCATTTCTTTTAAATGAAAATATATATTAAAATAAGTTATTTAAATACAGTGACTTTGGTTTATTCAGTATGATATCATTTAAAATTGATCACATTTTTAAATGGTCAAACAAAAATCATATTTTAAAATTTCATTAAAATAAAAAGCTACTCATCACACAAGTTTCAAACGAACGGTAGCAAAATTGTTTATTATCTATGACATTATGAAAATACATAAATTTTCAAAGTATTTAGTCAATTAATTAAAACTATTTGTAAACCAAAGGAAGAATTATCCTTGTAAAATTCAATAAGTGTTATTGCAAACCAATTTGTTTTTTTTTTTTTTTTTTTTTTTTTTTTTTTTTTTTTTTTTTGTTTAAAAATTGTTGGGTTCACTAGAAACCAAAAAGTTGGTAGTTACAAGTCAAAGTAAATGAATAAGTCCACGTTAATGGGTTAGGTTATATCGTTTTTATTATGGACTGGAAATGATTGAATTTTTCTGTTTAAAAAAAGAAAAAGAAAGTAAATGAACTTCTTTTCAAAAAAGAAAGAAAAAAGTAAATGAACTTACATATGGGTCAAATATAGACTTGATTTTTTTTTTTTTTTTTTGGAGAAACCTAATTTATAATAATCCAAACACCTTTTTATTTGTTGAATTTGGTTGAAATAAATCATAAGGTTTGTAGCCTACATCTGCCCTCATAATTACAATTTTATTGTTTTAATATTATTATTAGTTTAATATCATTTAAAAGTGAAAACTTCAAGGGACAGTTGCATGGAAATTGGACTAATTAATAGTAAATATAGCACAGTTGCAAACTAATTGCATATATAGCAAAATTAATTGTACAAGACCAAAAAGCCGTCGTCAGATTCTACCTGTGTCTACCACTGATAAACTCTGATTATTCAAAGTCTATCAGTGTCTATCGCTGATAGGCTCCGGCTAATCGAAATCTACTGGTGATTATCATTGATAGACTTTGATAGATGATAATCACTGATAGATTTTGATTATTTGGAATAATCGGAGTCTATCGCTGATAAACTCTGATAATCGAAGTCTATTAGTAATATACTCCGATCGATTTTGCTATATTTGTAATTTTTTTTATATTGTGATATATTTGCAATTATATAATTCTTATTTGCCACCCACTACAAATTCTCTAAATTCAAATCTCTGATCCGAGAATACACGTCAATTAGTGTTGACCTATGCTCATTTTGACAACTAAAATAAGTCTAATAATTTATGGGTGTGAACATAAATAGATTGTTGGGGGTAATTTCGTCATTTGGGTGTTTTAATGAAGCCACGTAGAAGTTTGGGATATTGGAAAAGAGGAAACAAAGTAAAATCGTGTGGACTTCCTGTGCATTTCGGAAGAATGGGAAGGAAATTAAAAGACAATGAGGGCCTCAAAGGGCAAATTGTCAATGTGACAATAATTAAGAAAACGACAGAGAAATGACTTTGAAGGCACAGAAGAATATTCAAAACGGCGTCGCAGGGGAAAAGGAGAAGGAAAGAAAGAATCTTCGAAACGGCTGGACCACATGTTTGTATCGGCCCACATAACTTTCTTTAGGTTGGGCCTTAGAATGGGAAACATTTCATCCGTATTTTTTTTTTTTTAAAATACATGGGAGTGAGAGATTCGAACCACAAACAGTGAGGATCTATTAAGGACCCAGGAGGGGCACGTGCCCCCCTCAACTTGTCGAGTTTTTTACTTTTGGTACACAGTAGAAATTGATATTTAATAATTAGTATTAATTTTGCAACTTTTTCAATGAACGTGCCCTTTCTGCTAGGTTGGTATCAGCGTATTTTCTCATGTGGTAGGTCTTGTGTTCAATTCCTATACTTTAATTCAATTTTTTAATTTAATAGTTTTCTTTAGTAAATTAGTTTTTTTTTTTTAAATTTTAATTACATAAAACTTATAATCCAATTTTGTGTCTAGTAGGTTCGTTAATTTTAAAAAATGTTAAATAAGTCAAGAACCTAGACACAAAATTGAAAATTCAGGAACGTAATAGACACAAAATTGAAATTTTGAGGACATATTAGTCCATTTTTAAAGTTTAGGGGCCTATTAGACAATATTTAAAGATCCAGGATCTATTATACTTTTGAAAGTTCAGGGACTAAAATTGTAATTTAAACATTTGAATATTATGTATAGAAATAAGTACATTATGCATGATTACACTTAAGATTATAGTTAAAAACAAATTTGTGCCCCCTAAAATAAAATTCTAGATCCGCCACTGACCACAAATCGAGTGGTTATCGGTACAACTTTATGTCAGTTGCTATACTATTTTACATAAGTATTTATAAATCCATTTTACATTTAAAAAAATATATTATCTTTATTTTTAGAAAATTTATGTGTTTATTATTATTATTAGTATTGTTATTTTTTAACTTTAATGTACATTGTGTGGCTTAGTTTTTCTTTTTTCCATTTTTAAATTGTTAATTTTATTTAAAAAGTTATAGGCTGTGTAAATATACGTGTGTATGTGTTTTTTGTTTAGCCATTTATTTTACTTTTTTTTAAATTAATCCTCTGTATTTAATTTTAATGTTGCAATATCATATTATATTTTATATTCTTTGAGGGTAATTCTCAAATCACAAATTATATTGTAGAAAGTATTTAGCATTATTTTTCATATATAAGTATTTAGTATTATTGTGATAGGAAAGATACATTCTCAGTATTTACACTAATTTTTTCACAAACAAACTAATAATAACAATAAACAAAACAATGATATATAAAATTCAGACATGTAATTTTTCACCCCTTGTAATTGCTGGTTACTTTAATCTTGCCATCCCGTAATTATTTGTTTGAATAGTTACATTTTATATTTGTATACAAATGGCAGCAAATTGATCATAATGCAAGAGTTTCGTTTTAACATGATAAAATTATAAATATTTATTTATTTATCAATGGAGGTGTAGTCGAGTGTGAGAATTGAAGTTTTGATATTTCGTATAAATTATAATTTCTTTAACCTTTTTTTAGTTATACAATATGTGAAGGTATATATTCGAAAATTTGATTTTTTAGTCGAAATTTTATGATATATTAATCAATTAAATTGTTACATATGAAATTTATGCATTAAATTGTTACAAAATTGAAAGTACAAAGACTAAATCGTTACAAATCAAAGTTCAATGACTAAATTGTTGCTTTCATGAAAGTGCAGGACCAAAAATGATGCTTGGATGGAAAAACAAACCTACTTTTTTTTCCCAACAATTCTTAAATATTGTAAAGTTTTAATATTTGGGCATGGAAAAATAATAATTATAATGAGAAATAATGACACAATACTGATGGCATGCTAAAATACATACATTTTCAATTTCATGTAAATTGTTTTTAATTATACTTCTAAACTTTCAAAACTTTCATTTTAGCCCTTCGAGTTATAAGTTTGTTTAAAAATCACTTTTATGGACGAAAAATGACGTTTTTGCATGTGGTTTTATTGTTTTTTTTTCCACATATGTTCAAATATGTTTGCATAAGTAACAATACTTATGCAAACATGACATTTTTTGTTAATGAATTTAATGAAAAAATGTCTTTACGGATTGTTTTGAAACAAACTTTAAACTTTGAAGGCTAAAATGAAACTTTTGAAAGTTAAAGAATATAATTGAAATCAACCTCATAATTTAGGGTATTTTTAATAATTCAACCTAAACATCATGAGAAATAATGAGTTGGCAATTAAGGCCAATAGTAAATAGGTCATGCTATTGGTTTAAAAATAAATAAAAAATAAAAAATAAAAAAGGTAATGCTATTGTTCCAAAAAGAAAGAAAAAAAGAGGTCATGCTAACTATTTATTATTATATATATTTTTTTCCCTGTAGGAGGTAATAACTGAAATGAAAAATATAGAATATCAACTCCCTATAATATGCAAATTTTTTTAATGAAAATTAATATAAAATTCAAAACCTTGTAATGCACACATGAAAAATGATCAGCAACATTAGATTGAGGTATTTATTATAATTTATGATATATGGTATTAATGGACATTAATGTTATTGTCATATTTGTTGATCTTTAATGTGAGATATGATACATTCTCAAAAAAAAGAAAAAAAAAGTGAGATATGATACAAACATTAAATCGGTCATTAGTTCAATTGTGTTAATGACTTTTTTGTTTGTACGACAATAGACATAATTTAACTGATTAAATACAATGTTGCAAGTTTTAATTCATTCGTTGAACTCAAAAAAAACAAAAAAAAAAACAAAAAAAAAAAAAACAAGTTTTTTTTTTTTTTGCCTTGTATTCCTACTTTTTTGATAAATAAATAGATTAGTCAAACAACTCATAATAATTATGTGTAACATTTAGATTGACACTAGACATAGTGGAAGTTTTTTAAGGCACAATTGAAGTTAAAGATACCAGAAAATGTAGTTTTTAATTAATTCCATGTAACCATAATTCAACTAACTAAACATAATTAATCTTTTCAAGTTATCAATCTCTCGTCTCGTGTAATGTACTAATTAGAATAAATAAATAAATAAATCAATGGTGTAATTTTTATTTATTTTTTAAATTTATTTTTAAACTTTAACATCGTCACAATTTGTATCTTAAGTTCTCATTTACCATCTTTTTTTATGGATAACTTTAAATACCATTATCTATAACACATAGAGACTAAGGGGCCGTTTGGCCCACTGTGTTGGTTATAATAGCCCCCGCTATTATAACCAACCCAGTGTTTGGGGCACCAACAAAAATAAGGGGCGGAGTTGGTTATTTTTCCCCTCCGTGTTGCTACAGTAACCACTATTCAACTCACCCCAATTATTCTATCCATTCTCTACAGTAACTCTTTTCTCTCTTCTTCCATGTGACTCATTGACTTTTCTACCGACGACCGGCCGACGACTTTTCCGGCGACCACCGACAAATTTTCCGATGACCGCCGTCGACTTTCCGACCACTTTTCCGGCAATCACCGACGACTTTTCCGACGACTTTTTTTTTTTTTTTTTTTTTAAAAATCTTCTTCTCATTTTCATTTCGAAAAAATATAAAAAACGAAAATAAAGAAAGAAAAAAGAGGTAGAAGAAAATGAAAGGAAAAAAGAGGGAAAAATTTTCGATCGCCGAAAAATTTGTTGGTGGTCGTCGGAAAAATCATAAAATTTCTAGGGAGAGTATGATACTAGGTTGTCTTTGTACATATATATAAATATGGAGTTTTATTACATAATTACTTTTGATAATGAAGTATATGAATGTTTATCTTCATCGTACCATATTTTTCATTCCAAATTATACTTATCGTATTTAAGTTTACCGTGATAATAATAATTTTTTAAAAAATACTACTCAAGTTTTTATTTTATGTGATTTCTATTTTATTTGATTCTTTTGATAATAAAAGTAAAATGAGTTTTGAATAAACATTTACCATTTTTATGTTGGAAATACATAAATGAAACAAATATGGTTTTTCTATATGAAATCATAAAATGACTTATTTTGTGAAAAAACCATGACACAAACAAAGAAAATCAACCTTTACTTTAGGTTATTTTTGTTCCCTTTTAAGCTAAACACATAACTTAACCCCTGTACCCAAAACTTTTATTTTTTTTACAACTAAACCTTTTTTTTTATTATTAATATTTGAAGTACAAAATTGTATGAGGAAAATAAACAAAAGAAAAAGTCAAGAAAAAAAAAACAGTCAACTTGAAACATAGATTATTTGAACCCAGACTAAAATAATTTGCATCCCAAAACACCCAAACACAGACTATTTTATCCCAGACTATAATAATCTGTGATCTGCACCCCAAACACAGATTATTATAACCCCCAGACTATTATAATCCCCCAGCTATTATAACCCCCAGCTATTATAATCAACCCAGCGCCCCAAACAGCCCCTAAATGAAATATTTAGATCTTGAAAAATAAAATGAATTATAAAAGTCTAGGCCCGTTTGATAACCATTTGGTTTTGGGTTTTTGGTTTTTGAAAATTAAGCTTATACACACCTATTCCTACCTATAGTTTCTTTGTTTTAGTATCTACCTTGTTCTTTGTTTTCAAAAACCAAGTCAAATTTTGAAAACCAAAAAAAGTAGTTTCCAAAAACTTGTTTTTGTTTTTGAAATTTGACAAGGAATTCAAATGGTTCCTTAACAAAGATGAAAACCATGGTAGGGAATTTTGGAGAAAAACAAGCATAATTTTCAAAAACCAAATGGTTATCAAACGGGGTCTTAAGTTTCTATTATTTGTATTTGGTTGTTGGTAGTAAAATGTGATCTAATCAACTTGGATTTAACTCTTTGAGATTAGTAGCTTATCTACTTCTAAAATATATATTTTATTTTTAACCTCGAGTTACATAATTCTAACTATTGAACCAAATATCCTGTGACGCCCGAAGTTAGGAGCGGTACATGAATGAACCGAGATCACGTCCGAATGAGAGGGATCCTGAGGACATGAAAGTATGTTCAAGAAAAGCTTAAAAGAATTGATAGATACTACCTATACCAACAAGGTGCACCTTCCTTTTCGGTGGCTCAATCATAGGAACTTTGAAGTGTTGGGTGACCTCCTGGGAATTTTCCTAGAAATCTTGTCGCAGGGGAATGCCGGGGCCGTTAAGGGCCGAATCCGGATTCCGAATCCTGGGCCTGGGGCGTTACATATCCATTGAGAGGTTGATTATGTTTTTGATAGAATTAAATAATTAATGTTGTTATTTAAAACAAAAAACCCAATCAATATTTGTTTAGTTTGTTTTGTTTTTTTTTTTTAAGTGCTAACACGCGTTAATGTTAATCCAAAATTTATCTTTTTATTTGTTTTTTGTTTATCGTGGGGATTTTTAAAAAATATCTACAAAAACTAACTATGAATTTTTAGTTGAATTATCTATCTTTTAAATAAAGAATTGTCCATATCCTTGTATTTGGTGTTCTTTTATCACTTGATATTGTTTAAATATAAGATATGATTATTTTCCCCCAAAGAATCTCTACCTATATCTTTAAAAAAAAAAAAAAAAAAAAAAAATCTTTACCTATTTTTTTTTGTTTATAATATATATATTTTCTTAAGCCCATTAAATATAAGATCAACCTTTAAGGAGTTTTATCTATTAAATTGTGTTCGAATTGAATTATTTGTACAATTAATTATACCAAGTTCAAAACAATTATATAACATTTAAAAGCTTTTTAAATTGTAATTTTTTTTTTTAAATATCTGTCAGTGTTCGAACTAGTATCTCAACTAAGACAATCGTCTGACCTTACTACACGTTCAGAATTGTAGACTTAAATATAGTTTTTTTTTTTTTAAAGAAGACTTAAATATAGTTTAATAGATACGTCACACCTTAAAAATATGACATGTATTCAAAATTTCATAATATTTCATCAACATTGTTTTAATTGTCTTATTTGTATAAAAAATGTTTGAAGTTTAGAAATGAAATTGTAACGCCCGTAATCTAAAGAAATTTCCAAATTCCTAACTTTGGAGTTAATTGGGAGTTAAGAAGGAATTTGAGAATTTGAATATTGGTGAAAATTTTAAAAGATAAGGCTGGAATGGCAAAATTGTAATTTTGTTGTCTTTGGAGCCAACCCCTTTAAACCCTAGACATCATATTCTTTTATTTAAAACATTGCGCGCAGCCCGAGGAGGGATTATTCAGCCACCTTCTTCTCCAAGCTCTCTCCCACGACCATCAAATTTTTCTTCTTCCTTTGAAACCCACGACAGCTCTCTCAACCTCCCTTCTCCGACGAGCGTTTCCCTCCGGCGTAGCATCGGCGGCGGCAGCGTTCCGGCAAAGCAGCGGCGCGGTTCTTCCTCCTCAGTTCGGTAGTTCGTGACGGCGGCGTGACGCCTCTTCCGATGAGCTCTGTGTCGGCAGTGTGGTTCGACAAGGGTAGCGGCGCGATTTCAGGCAGCTTTTGGGCGTGGGTCTCACGATTTTTCAAGCGACGAGTCTTCGTCGAACAACGACAACGTTCCAGCAGGTGGGGGTGTTGGTTCTTGGTTGTTTTCGGCGGCGGCAGCGGCACTCTGTGCAATTTTTCCGGCGAACCAGTGGCTGTTCCTTTGGTGTTAGAAGTTTAGTTGTCGGATTGGAGCGTTTTTGGAAACCTTGGACAACAAGTGTATTTCTGTTTTGGCCTTGGAGTTAAGGAATTGATTAGTGCTGTTCAAGAGCGTTTAATCCAATGTAAGTGAACTTACTGTTGAACTTTTTAATTGGGTGCGAATATTTGAGTTCCTAAAATTCTCGTGTTTAGAATAATTGATTTTCTATAATATTCGTGTTTATGAGTAGCTCCTGAAATTATTATTATAGTTTATAAGCATGAGAATTATGCATAAGAAGTTTATATTTTTCATTATGCATGAGTTCATGAAAATTATTATTTGCTGTTTAAAATAGTTGAGTTGGTGGTCTCATTAGTTTAAATTATTTATAAGTGTAATCTAGCGTGCATGAAATTGATGTACGTTCAGAGATGCCTGCAAAGGGCTTAGGGACATGAAATTGATGTACCTAAGTCGAGGGTTGTGAAATTGACGCCCTCGAGGTTTCGTGAAATTGACGGCCTCGAGGTTTCGTGAAATTGACGGCCTCTGTAGGAGACATATGAAATTGATGTGTCTAGAATGTGTATGAAAGTGATGCATATTCTCTCTCATTGGAAATACACATGAAATTGATGTGTTTAGGATATGCATGAAATTGATGTATATCCTAAGTTTAAAAATAAAGTTTAGAGCCACCAACGTTATATTTGTTGTTATTTTTAAAATGTTTTTAAAGCGTGACCCAACCTCAATAGTAGGGTCACTTACTGAGTATTTAAAATACTCATTCTTTTCAAAAATATTTTTTTTCAGGTAAAGGCAAGGGCAGATGAAAGGCGATTGATGAGAATCCGATAGACAGCCATGGGAAGACCTGAGTTCATATTTTATTTTATTCCGCGTTAAGAACACTGTTTTACTTTGTTTGAATTGTAAAATTTGTGTTAAGAAAATTTCTAGAGGCCTTGTACATTTATGTTTTAGAAATTATTTAAGCTTATTTATAACCTTTGAAATTAGGGATCCCAAATAAAAGTTTTATTTTAAAGTTTTTGTTTAAATTAGTGTTTCTGTTTCAAATTATTTTTATTTAAAGAGGCCTCCAAAGCATGCATTGTCGTAACGGTCCCTTTAAGGCTTATTAAGAAGTCGGGTCGTTACAGTTGGTATCAGAGCCCAGTTAATGGTTCTGTAGACTGCTTACGTCGTAAGCTTATGTGTTCCCATGGCTAAATAACAAGATTCTCATCATCGTCAGGTATGCTCTTGTAAATTAAAAGACTATGTTTTACATGATTATATGTTTATGGAATTATTTCTCTTGAGATGTGTTTCTACCTATGTCTTTTAATTTTCGGCTAGATTATTAAATAGACTCAATTTTGGAGAGACTTAGAGAGAAAGTAAGTTGTGTTTCTCGGAAACATTGATATCTTTGCAAGGCAAGAGCAAACGATAGTTGAGACTTCAGGATCATGTGTATAGCTTGATCCTTATTGACTTGGCTGATGTTCAAGAGTCTTTAGGATTGTTGAAGAAATTTTGTGAGTCTTTGACTGGTGGGAGTTGAGAACCTTAGTGAGTATTTTGGTTGTAAGGAATTGTATGCGACTTTGGTTATGAAATTCAACTTTAGTACAAGAAGTTCCTCTCAAAAGCAAAAGATTAGGCAAGAACGAGCAAGATAGTGAAAGAGTGTTTGATGAAGCGTTTGCCTTAAATATTACCAGGAGCTAGAGGGAAGAAGCTTTAAAATGAAGTTGGCTATTTTCAATAATTGTCAGAGAACAATTGAAGTAAAACTTCGAGGTTTTATTAGTGAAGTAAGCAAGTTTGGTTAGATGTTATTTTTTTTCTTTTGTTTAGCTTTAGCTTATGATTGGAGCGAGATCTAACTCACTTTGCTTGTGTATGTTGGAGCTTGTTTGTTGATCTGAGACGTTGTGAGTTGTAGTTGGGTGATTTTGCTTATAGAAATGTGTTTCTCTTGTGTATCAGGATTAAGAAATTTTTTTTTTGGGCTAACCATCTTTATGTCGTTATGCTGCCGAAATTTTCGAAGCGTTCGGTTAATATTAAGACAAAAGTTTAAGTAATATAGCTAAGTCGGAAATAGGACTTGGAGCATTACATTTACTTAATTAGCACATTCCTTCGGAGTATGCATGCTTACTTTTCTAATTGTGGGCTTAGTTTTATTTAAAGGAGATAAGAATGAATCAAGTATTTGGAACTCTTCTAGGACCAACAACTTTCGAGGACGAAAGTTCTTTAAGGAGGGAAGATTGTAACGCCCGTAATCTAAAGAAATTTCCAAATTCCTAACTTTGGAGTTAATTGGGAGTTAAGAAGGAATTTGAGAATTTGAATATTGGTGAAAATTTTAAAAGATAAGGCTGGAATGGCAAAATTGTAATTTTGTTGTCTTTGGAGCCAACCCCTTTAAACCCTAGACATCATATTCTTTTATTTAAAACATTGCGCGCAGCCCGAGGAGGGATTATTCAGCCACCTTCTTCTCCAAGCTCTCTCCCACGACCATCAAATTTTTCTTCTTCCTTTGAAACCCACGACAGCTCTCTCAACCTCCCTTCTCCGACGAGCGTTTCCCTCCGGCGAACTCCCCGACGGCGTAGCATCGGCGGCGGCAGCGTTCCGGCAAAGCAGCGGCGCGGTTCTTCCTCCTCAGTTCGGTAGTTCGTGACGGCGGCGTGACGCCTCTTCCGATGAGCTCTGTGTCGGCAGTGTGGTTCGACAAGGGTAGCGGCGCGATTTCAGGCAGCTTTTGGGCGTGGGTCTCACGATTTTTCAAGCGACGAGTCTTCGTCGAACAACGACAACGTTCCAGCAGGTGGGGGTGTTGGTTCTTGGTTGTTTTCGGCGGCGGCAGCGGCACTCTGTGCAATTTTTCCGGCGAACCAGTGGCTGTTCCTTTGGTGTTAGAAGTTTAGTTGTCGGATTGGAGCGTTTTTGGAAACCTTGGACAACAAGTGTATTTCTGTTTTGGCCTTGGAGTTAAGGAATTGATTAGTGCTGTTCAAGAGCGTTTAATCCAAAGTAAGTGAGCTTACTATTGAACCTTTTAATTGGGTGCGCGTGTTTGATTTTCTAAAATTCTCGTGCTTATGTGTTATCCTTGAAATTTATTTTATTT
Source organism: Luffa aegyptiaca (assembly GCA_017139565.1). Taxonomy (NCBI): domain Eukaryota; kingdom Viridiplantae; phylum Streptophyta; class Magnoliopsida; order Cucurbitales; family Cucurbitaceae; genus Luffa; species Luffa aegyptiaca. The sequence continues at coordinate 48,593,437 of CM029406.1, read as the reverse complement.
AATAAAAGCATGAGAATTGTATGAAAGTTTATTATCTTTTATTTGAGTATGCGTTTATGAAAATTATTGAAAGCATGAAATTCATTATCATCGCTTGCATTTGTTAACGTGTAAAATAGTTGAGCTGGTGGTCTCTTTTAAATTCCATTAAAGGAATATGTTTAAATTAGTGTACATGAAATTGATGTACGTTCAGAGATGCCTACACAGGGCTTAGGGACATGAAATTGATGTACCTAAGTCGAGGTTTGTGAAATTGACGACCTCGAGGTTTCGTGAAATTGACGGCCTCCGTAGGAGACATATGAAATTGATGTGTCTAGAATATGCATGAAAGTGATGCATATTCTCTCTCATTGGAAATACACATGAAATTGATGTGTTTAGGATATGCATGAAATTGATGTATATCCTAAGTTTAAAAATAAAGTTTAGAGCCACCAACGTTATATTTGTTGTTATTTTTAAAATGTTTTTAAAGCGTGACCCAACCTCAATAGTAGGGTCACTTACTGAGTATTTAAAATACTCATTCTTTTCAAAAATATTTTTTTTCAGGTAAAGGCAAGGGCAGATGAAAGGCGATTGATGAGAATCCGATAGACAGCCATGGGAAGACCTGAGTTCATATTTTATTTTATTCCGCGTTAAGAACACTGTTTTACTTTGTTTGAATTGTAAAATTTGTGTTAAGAAAATTTCTAGAGGCCTTGTACATTTATGTTTTAGAAATTATTTAAGCTTATTTATAACCTTTGAAATTAGGGATCCCAAATAAAAGTTTTATTTTAAAGTTTTTGTTTAAATTAGTGTTTCTGTTTCAAATTATTTTTATTTAAAGAGGCCTCCAAAGCATGCATTGTCGTAACGGTCCCTTTAAGGCTTATTAAGAAGTCGGGTCGTTACAGAAATATTAGATTCTATGCTAAAACAAGGATGAGATAGAATATTATACCACAAGCACATCACACACAAGGATGAGATAGAATATTATACCATTTGAAGTAATAAGAAATACAAAATTAAAACTTTATTTATTTGAAAGAACATAAAAATATGATGAAATATTATTTTTGTTTGAGTGTAATTATCGTAGATAAGGATAGAATCATTAACTTTTATAATAGTAATAATAATAGGTACTTTTATACCAAATAAAATAATATTAACTTTTCTAAATGTGAATGAGAGTATCTTACGTGAATAAAGTACCATGACCAGCAAGTAGTTTTTTTTTTTTTTAATACAAATTGGAATTTGTTTTGTTTTTTAAGTACAAATTCGAATTTGTTATTATTGATAAAGTCGAGTATTTTCAAAATTGCTGGGATGGTTGTAATTTACGATAATGGGCGAATTATAAAATGCGTAGCGGGGTACAGGGTACGGAACGAAAGTCGCAATAAAAAAACTTGAGAAGTATTTGGGTTTTTGGTAATTTCCACTTTCTTAACAAAAACCTGGATGCGTGTAATCGCTTCTCTGAGCGAGCCGCTCAGGAGCGCCGAGCGGAGAGGAGAAGCTCGCCGGTTTCGTTTGTTCGTGATTTTAACGGGCGAGATCCATTGTTCGCAGTCGAAATTATGCATTCGAAACCCTAATTTTTTGTTGTTGTAGTTGTTCTGTTTTTTTCCTTTCTCTCTGTTGGCAGTAGGAAATCATGCCTTCGATAATGAATTGATTTCTCAATCGATCATTTTGTTGAGGTTTTCTGTTTTCTACTGATCAATCTCTCTCTGCAAGTTTTTTGTTTTCGGGTACTGAGATACTAAGGTTGGATTGGGATGGCGACGGCTACCGATTATTCGTCCAATCACCGTTCGCCAAGTGGAACTGGTTTTACCGATGATAATCTTAACAGCTCCGAGTACCGGCGGAAGAATCTTCAGTCTCCGTGGGCTCAAGTCGTCCGAGGTGAGCCAGAATCGATCTCACCCGTCGATCAGTCTCCGCTGTCGTCGTCGTCATCGCTGTCTTCGCTGGCGGTTTCTGCTTCTGAAAACCCCGCTCCTGCTTCACCGCCGCCTGATAACTTCACATCTTCCGAGAACTACGATGCAAATGACGGTAATGCAACGGCTACGGCGAGGAAGCAGGCTTGGAACAAGCCTTCGAATGGCGTCGTTGAGGGTGGTCCTGTAATGGGGGCAGACTCTTGGCCTGCTCTTGCGGAGTCCGCGAGGGCTTCACCTAAATTAGCAGTTGATTCTCCTCCCAAGCCTACTGTCGAAGTATCAGTCCCCCCTCCTCAGGTTTGGTCATGTTACTTCTGACAACGTCATATTTAGCTCTCGAAAACATTGGATGGATGCTGAGGAGACTAACAGAATTCTTGAATTGTTTTTCAGTGGCGTCGTTTTTGGTTATTCTTCTTCATGATGTCGAAACTTTATCCTCCGAGACATTTAGTTGCTTGCCTTTTAGGTTTTATGCTATAGAATGTAGAATGGGACTTTACTATTTCTGAATAACGATCTTCCTTTTCCTCACTACTCTTCAACCATGTCGGACACTTTTGTTACTCTCTTATAAGCCAAAGTTCTCCTCACGGTTTAATGGTTATTCATTATACTTGTGCATGATGTAGTTTATCTTGTGTTTTGCGAGCAGGGACCTATCAATGTACCCCCTCAGCGGCAAGCTACAAATAATGCCAAATCGAACCCCAGTTTGAAACACCCAGTTGCTCGACAAAGATCCTCAAGACGGGGTGGTGGGGGTGGCAGCTCAGTGGGAGTGCCTGCACGAGGTTTTTATCGCACTCCGCCCCCGCCACCACCTCCTTTTCCTGTATTTCAAATTCCTGCTAGTAGTTACTGTAATCTGATACCAGCAATTCCTGATCCTTCTCCTGGAGAACCATTATTTAGGAGCAATAATTGGGATCCACGGGCTGTTGCAGGCTTTGTGCCTCAAACAAGTTTTGCTAATGATCACCGAAACTTCTTTCCTAGGGGGAATTTAGCCCTCCATCCCCGTGGTGATGGTCACTACCATAACAATCGTGGGGGAAAGCGTGATCAAGATCGTGGAATATATTCTAATGCTCGAGATGCTCATTTTCAGCAGCACAGGCCCCATACTAGAGGCTTTATGAGGCCTTCGCCACCTTACACTTCTCAGTTTCCCCAGCCTGTTAGACCTCACGGGAATCCTATGCCTCCTCCTGGTGGGTGTCTCTCTAAGGGCTAATGATGACAGTATGTGTATAATTTTCAAATGTGAATGTTAATTTGCATCCTTATTTTGATCAGAGTTTGTCTATATCCCTACATTGCCCTTGGAGCCTTACAGAGGCATGCCTTTCATGCCACGACCTGCAATGTACTATCCTGCTGTAGATCCCACTCTATCTGCATCCCTAGTTAATCAGATTGAATATTATTTCAGGTAATATGGTTTATTATGCAAAACATTTAGTTCTTGGTTTGTTCATGTGGAGACACCCGTAGGGGTCTTGTATTTTTCTTCTTTTGTCATTACTGATTATAACTGTGTATTCCTGGCTATGCTATTTGCAGCGAAGCTAATTTGATAAAAGATGAATTTTTAAGGTCCAATATGGACGATCAAGGCTGGGTTCCAATTTCTCTGATAGCTACTTTTCCTTTGGTAAGTTCTGATGATAATTTCCCCGTTCTTTATGAAAATAAAGAAAGTTAAATATATAGGCTCTAGATCTGTAGTGAATTTTATTCATTAATAAATTACTTAATAGAAAGGGCAAGAGTTTATTTTTACAGGGTATATATATATATATATATATATATATATATATGGACTTCTTTTTGGGTTTAAGAATCGATGTAAATGAGATGAAAAAGTAGTTGTGTTTTAATCTCTAGGAAATATCTCGATAGCAACCATAGTGCACTGCTTTCTAACAAACCAGTTTTAGTGTTTGTGCGGGTTCCTTAACAGAAATTCTGGAGTTTGTTGTTATTTTATCATATAGTGTGTTTGTTGTTATTTAATTAGTGGTAATTTGCTTCTGCTTGAAACTTTTTACTGTATCAGAAACAAAAAGGAAGAAAAAGAGCTCCCTTAAATGAGTCACAAATTTCAGTATGGCTACAGTTATAGACTTGAAGGAAATGACAAAATCTCTTTTAGCTACTGTGTCAAAATATCAGATGTTGCATGATATTGATTTAGATTATTTAAAAATAATTAGTTGTACCGTTTTTAATGAGAAATTGGTTAGCCAACAAGATCTATCTTTCAAAGAAACAACTCGAGTTGCTTCTTTCTTAATATCAATATTAATTGAAGTGTTAATTGAATTGTAAAACTTGTGGTTTAATTTACCAAGCACCTAGGTTGGCTAGATTTGTTGATGATTCAGTCTTAAAAGGCTTAGAGGTTTCAGTTGGATCTTGATCAAAGAAAATTTTTCAGACAATCTGATTTTAAAGTTACCACTTACCAGCAAGCAGTGTGGAGGATTAAAGGCGGAGAATGAATAATATTTTTCTATATTTCTTTCAAGTTGATCAATTGGTGATGCCAGTGAGTTGTTTGGAAGCCAATATGATCATTTGACTAAGTTGCTAATGTGTAATTAAATTTACCGAACACCTAAGTTAGCTATATTTGTCGAAGAATCAATTTCATTGGTTGAAAGACAATGAACTAAGGATAATTTGAGGTCATGTCAGAAAATCTGATTTTAAGGTGATAACCTGCACAGCTTGAAGGCAAGGGTGCTTGCAAGTAAATAATGAGTGATTAAGGATAGTGGTAGCGGGGCCAACAAGAGCATAGCTCAACTGGCGTAAAGTGTGTGCTTATGTCTAAGAGGTCATAGGTTTGAATCTCTTCTCTCCATCTTCAAATCTTGTTGAACTCAAAAAGAGGACAGTGGTAGTGGGATTTTTTACTTCAAAGTCAATGTGATCATTCTGCTAACTATTTAGTTTTTTATACTTGTACTTCTCTTTTTAAAATGTGCTTCTGATTGGAATAAGATTCTTGATGCATGCCAGCGTTTTTATGTGTTTATACATACAATCGGTGGTCTTTAATGGCCTAATGATTTCAATATCCAATTAGGGTTATGGTTTACATACAATCTGTGGTCTTTAATGCCCAAACGATTTCAATATCCAATTAGGGTGATGGTTTACATACAATCTGTGGTCTTCCAAACGTTTTCAATATACTCAACTGTCTATGTCTTTATCATTGCCATTGGTTTTTATTCTTTCATTCATCCATATGAGAAAGGAGAGTTTAGCTTCATAGAGTATTTAAACTGTTCTAGTGTATGCAATTACCCGTGGATGTGATGGTTTAGGCTTTGTGAACATTCTTCAATTTTATGTGTAAAGCATTTTCAGAGTTTACTTATATTGTACACTTAGTATTGGAAATTGTTTATATGATAGGGTTAAATTTAGATGGCTATGTAGTCCATTATCATAAATTTATAATTTTTAGCCTTTTATTGGCTATCCCCCTTTTCCTTTTCGATTCAATATTTTGCTGTCTTAGTTGTTAATCTTCTCAAAATTTGGTTGTATATTCACTTTATTTAAGTAGTTTCCTTTTTTTTTTTTAATGGATAATGGAAGGTAAATAATCTTATCATTAACCATCTTAAATTTTGCCTGGCCAATATATCCTCAGTTAAGGTTTGCAGTTGACTTGCCATTTCTACTGTTGTAGAGGCCCTGATATCTAAAAATGGGCTTTTTTTTTATAATAACTCTACATCGTTTTCCATCCTTCTTTTAATTGTTTTTAAAGAGCGCGCAGTTTTTTTTTTTTTTTTAATTAGTTGATTACATAGTTTGGGAATGAAAATCTTGAGATGGATGTTTTACTCGTTGGAAACTTGGAACTAATCTTTACAAAGTTTTGAGGCTTTTAGTCGTTTGTTTTAACCTTATGGTTTCATACATCAACGTTATCTTAGTTCTCCATGTATACCCATAAATAATATCTCTTATTTATACATTATTTCTTTATAAATAGACAGGAAGTCTATATTCCATTTCTACTTCATGTCAGATGTACTAGTTTATGTCAACTTAACATCATATATCCATAATGTTCTCTTGTAAGTATCATGCTGATGGGATTTTTTGGTATGGACAAACATTTCCTTCCTAGTTATATGTCATTCAAACAGATATGCCAACAACAAGAGAATGAAAAGGGAAGATTACATGTTGGCTAGAGAGTGGTGTTTAGTAGTAAAATTTGGTTTCTTGATCTTGTTGTGGTGAAATCAGGGAAAACAAAGAAAATGTTATACTAAAATTTCGTCATTGATTCATCATGATGTCTTCCGTCAAATTTCCACTCCGTACAATTTTCTCATGGCGGAATTCAGAAATTTGGTTGTGACCATGGTTTTATTTTAGCAAATCTGCAATGTTGGGTTGTGTGAACAAATTGTAGATCTCTCTCTTGTAGCTGTTCATCACTTAATCTTTTGACCATAGAAACTATCTATTTTTCTCCCATCCTCATAGTCATATTTTTTCTTATGTGCACTTCAAACAATTCTTGAGCAAAGCTAAAGTAAAAAAAACCACCTTCATTATAACTTTTAATTTGCTCCTTTTTTTTTTTTTATATATATATAAAAAAATGAGATACGGTGGTTCAGTGAACTATTTATCAAAGAAAACACCATTGTTGTTGATTGTTTTACTTATACCTTTGCTTTTGCAGGTAAAGAATATGACAAACAATATTCAATGGATAATGGAATCTTTGAGAACGTCAACTGTATTGGAAGTGCAGGTTAGTTTCATTTCTAGCTATGAGATTAATCCCATCCAATGTATTTTGCGGTTCTGTCATGAAGTACACTCTATCACTTGTCTGATGACTGAACCGATCTTGAAATTCTTAAAAAATCCCATTTTTTGGTTGTGAAATTACTGAATTGTGTGTGTATATATATTGTGTTATAGAAAGCAGCAAAGAGGTTGAGTTTCGCTGAAGTTTTTCTGCTGGCCTAATTATTCGGCTGAAATTGTTGCAGGATAATAGGGTTAGACTGCGAAATGAGTGGAAGAAATGGACAACAACTTCCAATTGGCTTAGAACTGATTATGCCTCTTCTACTTCAAGTGGATCAGGTCATGATAGTCTGGCAACTTCTTTTCAAAGGGTCAGAGTGGATGAAGGTATTAACCAAAGTACGATAAGTGATAGCGATCCTCATAATACTGAGAGTACTACTGAGATACAATCTTCTGAGTCAGCTGATCATTCACAACTTACGAGTGGAGAGGTGAATCAGGATGTTCAGACTGATATCTGATCCATTTTGGTCTCCCTAAGCTTCTAGCACTTGCTTGTTAGGATAATACACATCTACTTACAGAGGGTCTGGCTGCTAACTCTCTCTTCCTCCATGTGTCATGCCATTTGTTGTCATGCTCATTTTGGCAGTTTAAAGAGTCTAGTTTTTGGGGATACGAAGAATATTTATTTATTATTCCAAATATAAAAGAAGAGAAGAAGTTTAGATTGGAAGATCTAATCTTGAGGTTATTGGATCATTTAGTTTTGGTATACACGTAGTTGAAGTACATTCTCAATGTTTCTCTTGCTTTGTGGGTGACATTAGTGACTGAAGTATATAACATTCATTGAACTAGTATTCTGAATCATCAATGACCATTTTTTTGGAAGGAAATGTGCCTTAAATTTTAATGCCTGCAAATGTTGTTTCATCTTGCCTATGATGTCCGCAATTTGTTGATTTTCCTACGTTTTGGTTTTGTTTGGTTATTTATGTATTGCTTGTTGGATGCTTATTACTGTTCAGGAAAGAAGATTGGGATGATGTTTTGAATGGCATTGACTACATTTTCTGCAAGTCTGTCTTCTAGTTCCAGTACAGTTCTTTTGTCTTCATGACGACGGGACCGAGATAGGAATGTACCATTGCCAACCCCATGTTTTTTCTGTCTAACCTTCCCCATTTCATTTGTGTATTCTTTGGTCTCGTCAAAGCTTCACCTTTATGTGGGCATCCTCAGGTTAGAACAATCACAAAAATGGCTTTTAGTGGGTGTCTTTTTCGCCTTGCCCCAAATCTTTTTGGAACTTTTTCACTTTCTTCTACAAATTCCTTAACCTGAAAAGCCATCAATGCTTCAAGGATATCAGCCTATTCACCTTCTTCATCTTCTTAGGGTTTAGGGTTTAGAATTTAGATAGTAATATGAGCACATGGTATATGGGAATGGTGCTTAGGATTTAGGATATATACTCTGAAAGTAACATGGTTGGATTTGGTTATTGATTGATGTTTGGCTTTGATATGTGATTTTTTTTTTCTCTTATTTTAATCCGGTTTTGATATAGTAATACTACAGTGACTTTTGAAATCGATCTATTATGTTATACAATAATTTTTATAAATTCTTAAGCCAAACAAGATCAAGAATGTGATCTATTATGTTATGCAATAATTTTCAAAAAAATGTAAGATTCCAAATTTTATGTACTCTTTTCATTTGTTTCAAGTGTGAATGCTATAATATGCATTTTGACCACTCCAAAGAGCTTTCAAACTTAAAAAGTCTTATATGATAGCTATCATGTTTCCTTTGAATTTTCCCCTAAAAGAAATATTTCACTTGTTGGGTTGATTCTGTGACATAAAATTGTGAAGTAGAGACTACATTTGATATATGAGTTAATTTAATTAATATCTTAAATAGAAGATCATCATAGAGTTTGAATCAATTCAAGTATCCTTATCTTCTTTATTGACACTAATGACCACCTAGGCAATCATGATGGTTTAATCCCAAATTAAATATAACTGATAGAAATTCTAATTTTTAATTTTTTTTTATATATAAATCTAAAATCAAGTTATACGAATCTAAATTAAACAACTCAAGGCTTAATAAAACCAAAAATTAAACAGTCCATGAAAAGACTTTAAGCATATATATGGTGATTAGTTGATGTTTCCAATATTGCAGAGCACAAAGAAGTAATTGCTGTGTATCATCATTGCTTGGTCGTCTGAGTCTGGAGATGGTTGGAATTTGAAGGTGGAGATTATTAATTAATCAATTAATATTATTAGCCAAAAATGAAGTGCCTCAAATGCAATGGGTTGTATTGTAGTGGCGCACCAAAACAATCAGACAATAATTCAGGAAATTTTGCAAAAGTATAACACTCTTGTATCTTCAAATTTTTTATAATTGCCACTACCTCTGTTTCCACACAGCTTTTTCATTTTTTGAATACATTAATGTGACTAATGTATTCAACTGCCACGTATTCTACAGAATTATTACTACCACGAATCTCAGTTTTAATCGATAACGAGTAAGGAAGTTTGTGAGTTTACACGTTTGATGTACTGTCTCGATTGATATGAAACTTTTTCAATAAGATTTAAAATAGATCCATACAAATTAAGATTTTATGTAGATAATCTCACTTAAAATAAGGAATCAAAGCTCTCAAATTTCACGATTTAGATGTTTGATTTTTTTTTTTTTTTTGATAAGGGATCAAAGTAGAGTATTTACTTATTAAAATGGTATTCGAGTTATAATCAATTATAGTCCAAAATTGTCAAAATGAGTGCACTTCAACTGGTTAAGGTATTATATTTTCGATCAAAACATCAAATATATGAATCTTCACGGTCACATGTTGAACTAAAAGAAAAGAAGTAAGAAAAATATATTCCAAAATACATCGCACAATATCTGTTTGATAAATATGCATTTCATGGTGGAAAAAGATAAGGAAGGTGAAGAGATTATATTTATATTTAAATAACCCATTGTACTCTGTAATGGATTGATTAGTGAAAGAAAAGCTAGAAGGATTATCGTTTTCGTGTGCTGATGCAAGGGATGCAAATCAGCAGTACATCAATGACGAGTTTCGACAAAGGCAACATCTTAAAATATAAATTCAGCCAATCATATATATATCAAATATTTTTATTTTTATTTTGACAGAACAAATATTTTTAGTTAAAATACTATTTTGTATTCATTTCATTTTAGTTTCCGTTAAAATTTAATCTAAGTATTCTCAATAAATATTAAAATTAATCTTTGTTAATTTGAAGTTAATTATTTTGATCTAACCATGTAGAACAATATTCATTCAAGAAAAGACAGAGGTAAATATACTTTCAAAATTTATAGAAGTTAAGTTGACAGGGACTTATTATTTTTCTTTAGAAAAATTAGCCCTAACCTAACCTAAAGAACTAATTATAAGGTTTATCAGAAGTGCGAAAACAAATTTCAAAGTATAATAACCAAAATTGTATTTAAACTAATATTTTTAATTAAAAATAAGGCTTTGAACTCAAAGTTTTCTTATGTCATTTAAGAGTGGAAATTAACTTAAAATGTTGACAATTAAGAGGGATAAATTTTTTTTCTCATTTTCTACCTTTCTTTTTTTTAGTTGTCAATATTTCAATGAGGTATGTAGGAGATTCCTACATACAAGTCAAGTACTGTTCATTAACTTAATCAATTCATGCACATTGATATAATCAATGAGTTTTTATTTTTAACATTTTAAAAAAATCATTCGCCTATGTTAAATTGTGTTTCTAAGAAAAATCAACCCGTAGACAAAAGAAAACTTACACATTGTGGCTAAAATAATTCAATAGCTAAAGCATATCACTTTGATTTGTGGCTTTGAACTTCATCTATAGCTATAATGTAAATATTCTAAAAAGGAAACTTTTGACGTATATCCCACTTCTACAGTCTCCTTTCCATTTCATTTACATTTACAACACTCAATCTCCATTTAGGAACATAGACACCGCATGAATCCCCAAAACAAGCAACAAACAAATTTCTTCACATCTTGATTTGCAAGTCATACGTTTTTAATTGACGAGAGCTAAACCCAACAAATTAACAGCCCAGAGAACTTGGTTGAGTTAACGAAAGGGAAAGAAAAACCCCATCTAAATGTCATGGGTTTTAAATTTGTTACCAAATAAAAACAACCATCTAGTATGGCCTTGATTGATTCTCATATGCATATAAAAAGGAAAAATCTTACCTATGATATCTCCATATCTCCACCATCATCACCACTGTGTGTATCAGTTCGCCACCATTTTTAACCATGGCGCACTACGTGTGGATGAGGAAAAAGCTTCACATTTCGGCAGTGCGCGTGCTCGTGAAATCCACCAACTGATGAAATTTCCACCTCTTTTCCATTCTTCTCGACCACGAGTTCCCATCTGTAAAAACATATAAATTAGCACTTGGTGTAAGGTAGAGCTTTGAAATCAAGGCAACTCACCAACAAGTTCAAAAGAAAAGCCAAGCAGCCATGCACAGCATTTCTTTTTGTTTCTTCGTTTTGGTTTGTGCCATCTTTTTCCTTCTCTCTGAAAATGGTGAAATAGCTGCGGCTGCTCAAGGTGGAAACAATGGCGTTTACATCGTCTACATGGGATCGGCGTCTGGTTCGAGGACCGACTTCCTTCGCCTTCTTAACTCTGTCAACAGGTGGTAACATATTAAATATCCCATTTCTTAAAAAAATAATTCAATGCTCTTTAACTAATCAAAATCAGGAACTTATTATTTCTTCTTCTTCTGTGGTACGTAGGAACCGAAATGCAGTGGTGCACACGTATAAACATGGATTTACAGGATTTGCAGCTCGAATATCGGAACAGGAAGCCGAGGCCATGAGACATAGACCTGGAGTTGTTTCGGTTTTTCCAGATCCTCTGTTGAAGTTGCACACAACTCATTCGTGGGATTTCTTGATCAGTCAGACAAGTGTGAAGATCGATGCCAATCCCAAATCCGATCCCCCGAGCTATTCCTCTCAACCATACGATACCATTATCGGCATCTTGGACACCGGTAAATGACATGTGTATATATATATATATCCAACATTCTCTACTGCAGCATGTAACAAGTGGTTAATTCTATTCTAACAACTCGCCGTAAAATACAGGAATCTGGCCTGAATCGGAGAGTTTTAACGACAAAGGTATGAAGCCAATACCGTCGAGGTGGAAAGGTACCTGCATGGTAGGCAATGACTTCACCTCCTCCAACTGTAATAAGTAAGTGTGTGCCACAAGTGCCTGAGAGGTTTACTTTGAAGTTTGAATCTTCTTTTTTTCAATTTATTTCCTATTATTTAAAGATTTTATAATTTTCTCCTTTATTATTTTTTTTTTTTGACAATATGGGAGGAGGGATTTGAACCACAGACCTCGTGGTTATCAGTACAAGTTGAGTTATGCTCCGGCAATTTTCTTCTTTAAATTTTGAATAATACCTATCTATTGAATAGTAGGTATTTCCCTACTAACCAATGTATAAAATTTGACAACTATTTTTAAAAGAAACTATGATGTTTAATTAATTTATTGCCTTTTACATTCTTCTCTTCTCACATGTTTAAGATTGGAAAAATTTTCAATATTTATGATTTTTCATAATTCAACCGAGATTTGTGGTTCGAATCCCCTACATCTCACCTGTTGTAAAAAAAACCTAGTAATCAATGATATAACTTATCATAAGTCAATTTCCATATTCAATTTCGAGAAAGATAAAAAATATGGATGACACTAAGACATATGTATAGCTTTAAATTGTCCTCGGATCATAATGTGTGTTTGATATGTTTGTTGTGTCAGAAAAATCATTGGAGCAAGATTTTACGAAAGTTCTGAGAGCGACGGGATACAGTACCACTCACCTCGAGACGAAGCTGGACATGGCACACACGTGGCTTCAACGGCAGCCGGCAGCGCCGTGGCTAATGCTTCCTACTATGGCCTCGCAGCTGGGACGGCCAAGGGCGGCTCCCCCGGCTCAAGGATCGCCATGTATAGAGTCTGTATGGCCGACGGCTGCCGTGGGTCAGCCATCATGGCGGCGTTTGACGATGCCATCGCCGATGGGGTCGATTGCTTGTCCTTATCTCTCGGTACACCCTACTACTTCAAACAGGGACTGAAGGACGACCCTATTGCCATTGGGGCCTTTCATGCAGTTGAGAAGGGGATTGTAGTTGTCTGCTCTGCTGGAAACGACGGCCCCACCTCTGGATCGGTGGTGAATGACGCGCCATGGATTTTAACAGTAGCTGCCTCCACCATTGATCGGGTTTTTGAATCTGATGTTGTGATGGGCAACAAAAAAGTGATCAAGGTAATTCAAATTCCTTCAACTGCAATTAAACAGCCAAATTGCATCGAGTCATTTCAGATAAATTGACCCAAAAAAATATGTGCATATATGAAGGGAGAAGGTATAAATTTCTCTGCTCTGAAAAAATCCCCTGTATACCCACTGATACAAGGCAAATCAGCCAAGAAAGGGGATGCCAGTGAAGAGAGTGCGAGGTATGTAAAGAGATGGAAACATCATCATGATGCTGACTGACTAAGATTTCCCACAAAGCTTTCTGATGAGCTCTCTATTTAGGATTTGTTCTGAAGACTCCATGGACGAAGCTCTGGTGAAGGGGAAGATAGTTATATGCGAAAGCAATGTCGAAGGAGGCGGTTCCAATTGGCAGGGTCAGGCTGAAACGGTGAAGAGTCTTGGAGGGATCGGTGTAGTTTTGATTGATGACCAATCAAAATTAATTGCAGAGAAGTTTGGAACTTTTCCCATGACAGCTATTGGCTCAAAGGATGGTGCTGAGGTCCTCTCCTATGTCAAGTCAAGCGGGTAAAAGTTAAAATCATTCTCAGTTTAATCAACCTAGATTGGAAACGTGGATGTGAAGAGAGCTTTAATCCCATATTTTGCTTTAGTAGCTTGAACTTTCTGATCTTCAATGGCTAATTGAGTTTGATATTTTCTGAAGGAATCCAGTTGCTACAATCCTACCCTCCGTGACCATAATCAACTATAAGCCAGCGCCTGCTATAGCGTACTTTTCATCTAGAGGGCCTAATCCCGCAGTACTAAACATAATGAAGGTAAAATTTTATCCCTCAGTAGAGAATTAAGGAGACGCGTGAATTTGACATCTGAGTTAAATGTGCTGCAGCCGGACATATCAGCACCAGGAGTGAACATTCTTGCAGCGTGGCTTGGCAATGACTCGAGCTCTACTCCACAAGGAACAAAGTCGCCACTCTTCAATATGATCTCAGGAACTTCAATGTCCTGCCCGCATGTCTCCGGCGTAGTGGCCTTCGTTAAATCTCAAAACCCCACATGGAGCCCCTCAGCAATCAAGTCGGCCATCATGACAACAGGCAAGAAATTAATCTCAGCAATGAAGAAAAAACCATTCTTTTCTTTTTATTGAATTGAATGTTTACTGATGAGCAATCTTTTGGAAAAAATAACAGCAATCCAAACTAATAACTTGGGTTCCCCGATGACTTTGGATACCGGATCGGTAGCCACACCTTATGATTATGGGGCAGGAGAAATATCAACCACTGGAGCATTACAACCAGGACTAGTCTATGAAACTAGTACAATAGACTACTTAAACTTCCTTTGCTATCGAGGTTATAACCTGTCCACCATTAAGAGCATCTCAAATACTGTTCCTGATGGTTTTGATTGCCCCAAGAAATCAACTGCAGACTACATATCCAACATGAACTACCCAACAATAGCAGTGTCCGCATTGACAGGCAAGGAAAGCAAGAAAATAAGCAGAACAGTTACAAATGTTGGTGGAGACGGTGAAACAATTTACACAGTTAGTGTGGACGCACCTGGGGAAGTAGATGTCAAAGTGGTTCCAGAGAAGTTGGAATTTACAAAGAACAATCAGAAGCAGAGTTACCAAGTGGAGTTCACCTCAAAAGTAGCCATACTAAAGAAAGAAGTCTTTGGATCAATAACTTGGACCAATGGAAAATATCGAGTCCGTAGTTCATTTGTCGTAACTAGTAAGAATAGTGATCTAGGAGATGACCTATAAAACAGAGAACAAATTGCAAATACCAGGTCAATGTTGTAATACTCTAGTCATCTGTTTCAGTTTGGACTATGTTACCTTCTGAATAAACAAAGTCGATGTTTTAGATGTCTAACCTGCTTGATCAGCCTCCATCTTTAAAACAAAAAATAATCAAAATTAAAGGTTAAAGGAACTATGAGCTGGTGATAAAATGTTCTTGAACGAGACTGCAGTTAAGACTCCCATTTTTGGCGACGATTGTGGACAAGAAGAACGATACAAGAAAATGGACTTAGTAAATGTCTCCTTTTATACGACTCAAAAGGACTTAAAACATGATAGGGATATGTGACCTGAATCTTTTATTATTCCTCACCCTAGTTTATATCCTAAAATGTGTATGTGTATCTTCATACTTCTCGAAACCAATTTGTAGTGGTAGTCTGCTTAAACATAATTTAATAGTTAAAGTATCTCTATCTTAACAATTAAAGGATTTCTATCTCCTTCTAAAGAGCTATAAGTAATTCCTACTTCCTATTTACCATCTAATATGGTAGAAAAAATAACATTTAAAAACAAAAAGATATCTGAGATTGTAGTTTGTCTAGAGCTTGTTCTAATCCATTGGCTTCATTGAATAAATAATGTGATCAGGAGGGTTCTCAAAGCTTGTCTCCTTCCTCTAGAGTTTCATCGTTCTCAATGTCAGAATAGCGACGGATCTCTCCTCGGGAGTTTCTCTCCATCATTTTTATGCCCTCTGGCAAGGAAAATCTCTCAAACAGTCTGAATTTCAGCCCCTAATATTTTAATTTCATTCATAAATAAATTCTTTAAAAAAAAAAAACTACATAACATGTTCATATTGATTCGGTTCTTTTCACAGCTTCTATTTTTCTCTCCAAATTTTCAAGAATCTACTCCCGAATTCACTTATTCTATTCCCTTCCATTAATTCACTAATTTCTCGGTTCAATGTCTCATATTTGCACCGTTCTGCACCAGCAAACAAGTGAAGAAATTCTATACCAATCGAAACCAATAAGGAAAACCTGAAACTAAACTTTTTTGCAATTCCTACCTCTAAATTCAGAGAGGAAAAATGAACAACTAACCAGGACGATTAAATTTTCCATCAAGATATGCCTCTTGCAGTATTCAATGGCCTTGCATAAGATGATTCTAGCTTTGGTATGAGGATCTCGTCGTTCTATTGATCATAATCCATAAGCTTTGATGGTGTGGAACTACTGATCATAATTCTCCTCATCCGTTTCGTCAGCGATCTTCAAATTTTATCTTCCTTTCTGAAGACATTCCCTACCATTCTTTGAGATCCACAGAGAAAACTCTGCGCTTCGCAGAACGAAGAAGTTGAGAAAATGGCGGGAAAAAAGACGAATGGAAGAAAATAGCTTTTATAAATCAGTTTTGGTAACTGAAATTTGATGTAGGTAACAATTTTAGTTTCTAAATTTTGTTTTGTAATAATTAATTTTACCCTCAATTTTAGATATTGTTAAGATTTAATGAGATTTCTTATGTAAAACAATAAGCTAATTTGTGACCAAATGTATTTATGGGTGGTGTCTTATCCATTGAGCTATGTTTAGATTAACCATTAATTTTGTCTTTGGTATCTATTAAATTCTTGTTTTTTTTAAGAAAGAATATTCACAATTAATTAATATAGCAGCCCATAATTAATTATAGACATATTTTAATGATTACGCCGCCAAATACTCAAACCCAATCAAAGTTAACCTGTCACATAATCCTTAAATAATATAGTTAGCATATTGTTTCAAAATATCCTTATATACATACATATAGATAGATAATACCATCAAAGCATTAGACTAATGAAGTTAATATTAGACATTTGTTAGATATTTAATCAAATTTCAAATATTTATTAGAAACATTTAATTACATAGACCAAGTAAATAAAGCTTTGAAAATTTGTGAAGTATGGAATTAAGTTTCACTTTTTCACATTCTAATGAAAGATAATCAACCACAGATTTTGTATAATCCATTTGGTTCGATGACGATTCTAAAAGTTAATTAAAAAAAAAATTACTAAAATTTTCACCGGTCATCTGTAGTAGTTGTAAAAAGAATTAAGAAGATTCAAAACTTGACCTATTGATTGAGAATATAAGTCAATTACCATTGGACTATGTTCAAAAATTTTAGCTGATTCTGAAGTTAATAACAATTTTTTATGAATATCTATGACTGTATTTTGACTATTACACAAATGGCAATTTAACCATCGATCATCGTTGAAAAATTATAAATTTGAGTTCTATTTTCATAGTCAATCAAATCAACATCATGAAAGTTTAAAAACTACTACCTTACCAAACATTAGAACATCAACATCTTCACCTTTTATACAAATCCTTTTAGCAGATATAAGTATAACCCACCAAAAAAAATGTTCTTGGAAATGATATTTTCAAATAGAACACTTTCTGAATGAAAAGAACACTTTTAAATAGAACTTGTACAAATAATAATCTTGGAAGACCATTCTACGATCGACAGAAAGTGTAAATAGGAAATAGGGAAGAAGCGCGTCACATCGTCTTGAAAAACCATATTTTCTTTGTACATCGAATAGACGTGTGTTCCACAGAGACAAACTCCATTTACAAAACAATAATATGGAATCACAACTGACATCAAGTTATTAGAGCTCAAGGCCCTTGAGAGAGAGCGACGAACAAATAAAAAACTCAATTATTAAAAACATAAACAGAGAGAATATCACAAGGAACAAGCCATTCTACGAAGCCACATTCCTAAAGAAACGCTTGAGTCAATGAGCGCTGACAAGGAATGGATGCTGGCAAACCCCACACTCAATCGTCTCAGAACCCGAGCTTGGAACCTGGACCTGTAATATTCATATAATACATCATTGTTATATCTACTTCCTTTCAAATCCCAGTAAGTTGATGATCATTGTTGTACTTCATAATAAGATGCTTCACATCAATAATTTTATTACAGATAACATTTGTTTTTATAAGAATCCTTGAGGGAACATTTATTCATACTAAGTTGATCAAGATTTCATGGCAATCAGAATGTCCACGACAGTTAAACCAATCAATTCTTAAACATAGACAAAAAAGATGGTGATGATGATGATGCAAGGATCAAACCTGTAAATGAACAGTACAAGTAGGACATGCAACTTCCTTCATCCGTTTCCCAGATCCATCAGACTTGGATCCTGTGGCATTCCATGGAAGTGACAGAAACATTAATGATACTCTCCTACATAAGAAAATAAATATTCCACGATAACGACCCTAAAATTTGAAGCATTCACATCCAGAGTGGATGAAGGTCGCATAACCATATGCTTCAATCAATGTACTAATGGAGGAACATCTAGCTAGCAGCACATACAAATTATCTATTCCAGAACAGAAATTACCTGATGACCTACGGTTTCTCTCCATTTCATCCTACAATAACAAAAAAATAAAATTAAAATTAGACTGATGCAATAAGAAAGGAAAGTTAAACTAGAAGAAATCACAAGCCTCAATAACCACGATATGCAGAAAAGCGAGATACGGAACATTACTACCTTAAGTTTTTTGGCAAGATCCTCGTGACTATGCAACCCTGCAGGCTTACTAGCCAGTTCCTTGGCATTAGCGAGCCTCTGTGTCACTTCCGCCTGCAAACAAGGAAGAAAAGACATGTTAAGAGCCAACACAATAATGCCTGCCGCTAATTGATCACCAGCTAAAATCTAATGGAATTGCATAAACGCAACATTGGAGAAACATTCCGTACTGCAACATCTACACTTCCCAACAAACTTGGGGGAGGGGGAAACCATCATTATTCAGGGTAAGGAATATCTAAACAGAAACCGAACTTGACTGAGAATTTTCACCCATTGAATAGACCAGACACCAAAAAGTATCACCAAAGACATCTCCAGTGCTTGTAGTTTATCACTTTAACGGTGTCGATACCAATAACAATATAATGGTTATTGTTTCCTTGAGTTCAAGAATAGGGAGGGAAACAATTCAAACTTTAGACCTCTTAGTCGAGAGTATATACTGAACTAGGCTCAATTTGACAAAATAATGGTCAAATATTAAAACCTAAAATTTGTTATAGTTGTCAAAGAGAGGAAAAAAATCAACAGAAATTTTTCTTGAACAGGTTTAATGGGATATACGGTCTTAAAAAATCAACAAATTTCTATAAGAAAAATTTCCCTAAAACCTAATAAATAATCACAAGTTTAGGATGCTTCATGTTATCTTTTATTCCTGAAGAATTTCTCGTATATAATACAAGTCACGACTATAATAGGATATGCACAAAACAACACTGATAATTGAATATAACCATAAACCAGAAGAAATAGAAAATAATCAAAGTTATACATAACATACCATGCATCTGTCACATACTCGAACTTGAGGAGCATTCTCCTCGGCAGTCAGAGCTGTTCTACCTTGTGTGCATTTATCACAGAAAATGTCTCCACAATTTCTGCAGTGATGCTGAGAACAAGGTTGAAACAATGAGATTCATAAAAATGGCAATATTATGAACCTTATTCCATTATTAATAGAAAACAAATTTACCCTTCGTACAAAAGCCCCAAAGTCTGTCCCACAGGCAGTACATTTTGTGACTGCTTCATCAGGTACCTAAAAACAGAAACAGAAAAAACATTGTAAATGCATATGCACTTGGACAATCTTACAATCAACAAGCTGATAATTAATGACAGCTCTCTCAAGATACCCAATGGTCTTTCTCCTCGTTGCCTGGCTTTATCAGGTTCACCCAATCAACCAACCCTTTCTTCTTCTCTGTAGGCTGCTCAGGTGCCTTAAAAGATTCAGAAGGCCTACTTCTTCCACCCATTTCCTTAAACTGTGATTTTAAAAAAGAACAAAACAATAAAAGAATCATATCAAGTTAACTACCAATATCCAAATAACTGGGGAAAACGAAACACATACAGAAAAGAGTTCTCAATCTCTATATAAGGTGTCAACATTATCATGCATACAAACTGATCAGTGTGTATCTATGCTATATGAACCCTGTACATGCATTTATCAGAAGGTTACCTTGAGATTTTTCATAGCCACAGAATGAAAGGACCTAAAAGATAAACTAGAACACTAATCAACCATACCACAATAAGTGATAACTACTCGCAACTACATTTATACAACAAAGGGGTATGACAAAGTCAATTCCTAACTGTCCAATAATGTCTTGAAATCACAAATGGCATAGATTAGCAGGGGTAGGAATTCTAAAGATCATGCTTCTTATGCAAATGGTTAATTGTTTATCGTGAAATAACAAGGTTAAAAAAAGAAAGAAAAACAATAAATAAACTACAAATCATTTTCTGCACTTTTACAGGTAAGGATTATTACTTGTACAGTTGCAGCAGTCACTGTGTCCAGAAGCGTGTTTGTGGTGTACTTGTTTGACTGCAATCTAATACGACGTGGCTCAATATCCACAGAGCTCTTGGACCAGAAAGCCAGGGTAGATGAATCATATACCTTACAAATATAAATAAAAAAAACCATATGGTAAGTCCATGGCAGAGAATTCCAAGGAACCCAAAAAAAGTTCCAGAATCCCAACTTACTTCACATCTAGTGATGGTCTCGAGAGGATATATTCTTAATGTACGGCTAGAATTTGGATCAAGCATACGAATACCATCTAGACCAACCTGGAAATGAATACAAAAGAGGTAAATAACCATTCCCTATTGCTATGCTAAACTAACTTTATAACAATTAAATTATGTTGGAGCAAAGAAAATATATAGAGATAACAAAAAATAATGACTAAAAACTCCAACGTGCAAGCATAAAGAACATACTAAGAAAACAAGAATTAGATTAGAGCAGAAATAATTGAATAATAAATAGTAGAAATGAATAGTTCATGATTCAAATTCTACTAAAATCTTGATTCTGAAGCGAATATAACAAAAAAATAAATAAATAAATAACGCAGAAGGTAAAATAATGACTAAAAAACTCCAATATGCAAGCAGAAAGAACATACTAAGAGAAAGGAATTAGATTAGACCAAGAATAATTGAATAAACACACAGTTCACCTTCACCATATAAAATAAGTAGTTCACGATTAAAATTCAACTCAAACTCAAACTTTGATTCGGTTTCCTAAGCAATTCATGTTCACTTAAAGATAAGTTTACAAATACTCAACCTTGGATAAACGTAAACCTTTCACTACCAACATAACCTGGCACAATTTAAACAATCTGCCTAATACTATAATAGTAGAGCACACACCAAGGTAAAATATTAAAAGCGTGAAAAAGCCTTCTTGATTCGACTTACAACTATCTTCCCCATTTTGCCTAAAGAATTTTTGTCCCTTAAGATGCGAAAGAACATGTCACTACAGGCAAGGCCAGGCACAATACTCACAATCAAATCCGATAGGTTTTGCCTCTAACATATAATCGTATAGAACTTAGAAAAGAAAAAAAAGCCAGGAATACAGGACAATTGCATAAATGACGATATCAACAACAAAAAATTGTCCTGTGACTGCATGACATACCTGACAAAGCACATCCGTTGTGCTCTGACCTCCACTTTCAGCCAAGAGCTTCACTCGAAACTTCTGCACCCAATTTTTGACGTCTTCTTGAGCTTCCACCTTAGGGATCGCCCTAACTACTTTCAGTGAACTCGCCGGCGGGTCTTTCTTCGAAGGAACATTTATCGGCCTCCCATAATCATCAAAAGCAGGCGCCGCAGACCACGTCGAAGACTTGGGAGCCGTACCGCGAGCCCCGTAAGGCTCAACTTTGCCACCTTGGTAAGCATACACGCCATCGCCATAACCGTCATCATAGCCAGAATCGAAGCGTGATGCCGTGTCCTCCGGCCGCTTACCGTACAAGTCTGAACCAAAATCAGATCGACTTCGACCATAACCTCCATATCTATCATCAGCATATCCACCTCCCTGATCAAATTTCACCGAATTTTCATATGGGTTTTCATACGCGGGCGGGGCCAAAGAGCCAAAGGAAGCCGAAAACATGGATGAGAACGGAGAATTAGAACTGGGGGCAGAATTAGAGTTCTGATTCATGGGAATTGAGGAAGGTGGAGGGGGAACATAATTGGCAGCCGTCTGATGCTGATCGTACGTTGAATGATACGATTGCGGCTGAGAAGGAGATTGATAAGGCACATGAGACTCAAATGGTGGGAAAGCCGGTGGTGGAGGAGTGGGATTAAATGTCTGGAGATTAGGATTCGATGACGGAGGGCTGTAAAGAGGAGCAGTCGGAGAGGCAGGGACGGGATCGGGATTCTGGGAGTAGGGGGGATAATTGGGGGTATAACCAGGGTAATCGGAGCCGCCGTAATTGGTGGAGAAGGGCGGTGCCGAGGCGTAAGCGCTCTGGTTGCGATCGGGGGGAGTGGAAACTGGATTAGGGCTTGGATTAAGGCTGAGGTTTTGAAGATTTGGGTATTGATAATATGGAGCCGTACCGTAATCTCCGTTCTGCATCGCTGATGCCGATGAGAAATTGGGCGTTCCGATGAAGCTTCGATTGAGAGATTTGGATTCTGCGTTTCTCAGGCTCCGGAAGTTTCTTTTCAACGTTACCGAGAAGAAGAAGATGCCCAGAACTTAATAAAGAGGTCGCTGAAGGAATATGGTTAGTAATAGGAAATGGATTAGCAAATTTCTTTTATTATTATTATTATTATTTTAATGGGTTTTATTATTTTTCTCTTTTTCGAGGAAGGATTGGGAAACATTTGCAGGGATAGACAAAGCTCGGAAGTTTAAGCACACACGGGCAACTTCGCCACGTCATGTGGGCTTTGCTGGTAAATCAATGAATTTATAGGTCCTTCTAAATAAATAGTTCAAGTATAGTATATAATTGACCAATTGTGCAGGGTATTCTTCTTGGTCAAGGTTTCGAAAATATTCACTTTTATCTTACTTTTATTTTTATATTTATCTCTTGACCCTGATAATTAAATTTTAAAAATGATATTATTGTAATTGTTATTTTGCATAATATTTATTTAAAGAGGAGCAGTCGGAGACTCCTTTATAAAAAAAATTGGTTTTATAAGAACGGTTTTAGTTCAACTATAGGAGCGGTGATTCAAATCTCTAACTTTTTTATTGATAATATATGTTTGAATGAATTAACTATGCTTAGATTAGAGAATTGTTTATTTATTGTGAAATGCTTTAAGCTCTTTTTATTGTAATTGTTATTTTGCATAATATTTATTTAAATATAATATATGTATTAGTTTAATAAAAATATTTATATTTGAAATATTAATTGTTTCACATCTATGAAGATGTACAGTCAGTTTGAACATAGTTCAATTGGTTCATAAGACATTGTCAAAGCGAGTTTAGCTTAGTGATTGTCATATACCCTCGACCATGAGTTCAGAGGTTCGAATCTCCAATCCCCCAACCCCAAATGTTGATGTACTCAAAAAAAAAAAAAAAAAAAGGTTGATAAGACATTTCTCTTCAACCAAAATCTCATAGGTAAAGGATCTCATCCACTTTATTTATTATTATTATTTTTTTTTTTTTGAAACAAACAAATATCATTAAAGAAAGGAGGGAAAATTACAACTACCCTCTTGAACGAGGGAAATACACCAGAGAAATCAGAGTTCCAAAAAACACGCCCTTCTTCCTGCGAGGGAGAAAGACCCTAATCCTGCGAAACAAAAAAACTCGAGGCATGTCAAGCTACACAATGGGCAACTGTGTTGTACATGAACCAACACAGTTTTACACCGTGGGTAAAGGATCTCATCCACTTTAAAATGAACCAATTGTGAAACTAATATCCCATTAATTTTTTTTTAGAAATAATTAGTTTTTGTCATTTTAGGATGTTTAGATGTATATTTCACGTTCTTTCCAAAAAAAAAAAAAAAAAAAAAAATGTATATTTCACTTTTTTTTTTTCCATTTTTCAAAATGTGGTTACTTCTTCCAATTTCCTTTTTTTTTTTTCTCCAAATTAGTTTTGCGAGTAGCACAGAAATTTCATTCCATGATCTAGCCCTGCCCCCCGTTCCCATCTTTGATTTTTTAAAAATAATTTTTAATATCTTGATCAACTTATATGTTTATAGATTAATTAAAGTTATTAAAAATATGCATTAAATTAATTATTATTAAAATAATAAACAATCTAATTAAATGTAATCTAAATTTATACTAAAAAATATGCATTTTATATATTATCTAACTTTAATTAAAATAAAATAAAAAAAAAGTGGTATTTTTTTTAGTACAAAAAAGAAAAGTGGTATTAAATTTTATCCAAAGAAAAAATCTTCAAATTCGGAGCCCGACCTCACTTTAAACAGTTTGCCGGCTAAATTCAGTATAAATCATAAATTAATTCACTAGTAACTTCAAACCGAACCTAACTCAATTATACACAAATCTCTCCGTTCCAATCGAGAGGTTAACAACTCAATTGATACCCAAAAAAAGAAATCTCAGTCCCAGTCAAGACGCAAGAGATTAAGGATTCAAGTCTCCCTCCGTATTGAATTTTAAAAAAAAAAAAATAATAAAGAAATTAAAATTAAAAAAAAAAAAAAAAAAAAAATAGAATGATTATAGTTAATTATTTATTACTCATATCCTCTTACTTTTCTAGTTTTCTTCCTCCGACATTATTCATTAGGCACCGTCAGCCGTCATGTTTTGGGACTTCATGAAGCTTCTTCGATGGGACCCCCTTGAGCCGAACATGGCCATTCGAATTCATGGAATTTTTAAATAATAATAATAATAAAAATAAATAAATTACTTCAAATTTTCATACTTGTTATTTTAATTTTGTAGGATTCAAGAATTCAAGTGCTAAAAAAAAAAAAATACAATGAACGAAACAATTTTTTTTGGGCAACGTCTAAGGCCGACAATCCTTAAAAAAAAAAAAAAAAAAAAAAAAAAAAAAAAAACTCTGTAAAGTTGTTACTTTTCAAACAATAGAAATTATTGGAAAAATTGTTTCATGAAACACATGATCAAGCTACAGTGTTTAAAACTGCTAATCAAATTGGTCTGACCCCTAAACAATTTCTCAAATTCTTGTCTTTTTTAAAATCATGAATTTGTAAATGGCATTTTTTTCAAGTACACAACAAATTTGTGTTTACAAAACAGCCCATCACAATTCTTAAAAATAGTTTATAACCAAAAAAAATTATTATAATGAAAACTATCTAAAAGAAGCTATTGACAATTGTTTTTGCAAGTAAACAAGAGACATGTTTGGAAAAATGAGAATCTGATATTTCCCACTGCCAGTCACAAATGACACAAGCTCCCTTCCAATTACATTAGAAACAAAGATTAAATACAAGGGACAATATTGAATGACAAACACAAAATTTGCTTCACAACTACAAGCTATATTAGCAGACCAAACCTGGAACAAATGGCTTTACGACAGAGAGGATTTCGAAACTTTTATGATTAAATCAAACCTTGATAGAATCATATCTTTCGCCCATAACACCGCCTTTCTGTTTCTGGAACTGAATGTAGCGAAGTGTACTGGTAAAGAAAGCATCTGAAGGAGGACTGGCGCTCGGGGAGTCGGTCTGCAATTCAGTTGTTATTAATTCAATCAAGCCTTGAATTGCAGCATTTGTAATCTGCTGGTTTCCTTTCTCGAAATAGTAGAGGTACCTGAACCACAGAAACATATCTATTCATGTACAAGTATTTATCCATTATTAAGTAACAAACCTGTTCATATCAAAATTGTCTCCCCACCCTCTTTCTACAAAGAATGTAGGTAAGATTAAAAAAAAAAAAAAAAAAAGGTTATCGCATTTTTAAAACAAAAATATATCTCATAATTCAGTGATAGCATGTCACTAGAAATAAAATTACATGATGACCGGAATTCTGTATAGAAGACAAAATACCAAAAACAAAATTCTTAAATTCACTCGCAGGTATTTCCCAAAGTATTGTCTGTCTAGAATATGAACGAGCACGTATGGTTTGTTCCAAGGAACAGATTTCCCCGTAGCATGGTTACCTTTAATGAGAACTTAAAACTATTACATACACTACTGAATCATCACCAAACCTTTTTTTTTTTTTTGAAAAATTATGGGGTGGGGGATTCGAACCATAGACCTCATAGTCATTAGTACAACTTTATGCCAATTGAGCTTATGCTCTTGTTGGCCATCATCGAACCTTTTTGGATAAGGAAAAAACAACAAAACATAAGAAAAATGATCTATTGATCTAGGAAATTATAAATAAGTTTATAATTAGTTTGAATTAAAAAAGACAGGAATTAGTTTGGGTTGACGTATTGATCAATAACAGACTGATTAGTGGGTTGATTTGTGGAAGAAGATGAATTTGGGTCTGAGGAATTCACAGTTTCGTCAGCCATGATTGATGAAAGGAAGAAATTGGGCAAGAAAGTACTCTCAGAAAGTAATATAGTCAACTGATACCATATTAGACTTGGAGAGTAAATAAACTTGCACACTTTATTGAATAGAGGCAAGGCACATAAATAGCCATTATTACAACAGATGCTAATCAGTTGAGTTAACCACTTGATATAACAAATAACTAATAAACTAACTCAACAAACAAATACAACTTCTTTTTAATCTAATACTTCGTATAAACAAAAAAGCTCTCGAGTTGTCATAATTTAAAATTCTGCTTTATTTGTATACACGAGAATTTACAACTTCGTTATCAAATTTAATTTTAAAATGCTCATTTACTTTCAATTTTCAAGAGCCAGTTTTGAGGCACTATTCAATCATTTATATATGGGCTACTTTACTGGGGGTATTATTGAAAGTGTTCTTTTAAAAGGCAAGATATATGAATGATGTATAAGATCAGCCGTTACTTCCAGTCAAGGGGAAGAATTCTATTTCACATTTTAAGTTTTGTCATTTACCATAAAAAGGTGGTAAGAATTTCAGATACTAACTTGTTCAGTATTTCAACAAAAAGTGTGACGGGTCCACTGCTACCCCGTGTAACATTAGCCATCTGTTGAGCAGCATTTGCAATTCGTAGGGCACGCTTTAAGCAAAGAAGAACTCTGTTTAAAAAAAAAACCGTTACTTCTTCTAAGACAACCAAACGATCCAAGAATGAAACATGTTCAAGTTATACGAAGATGAACCTCTCTCCATCCTTAATGCCTTCTGGATCATCAACCCAAAAGAGATGTGAGCATGCATAAACAGCCCTACACTGATCAGGTTTCTTTAGGAGCTTTGCAGAATACTGGCAAAAGGAAAAATAACACTTCAGGATCTAGACCGTGTCAATTGTAAAGTCACGAGATTAAGTATTGTAAATGATTTTTTACCCCAGTAGCTTTGTGTGTCAAAGTATCTCTGTTCTCAATACCAAACACATTCATCCTCTGGAGAGTCCCAATAATAAGGTGTATCGCAGTCACTTGAGCCTTAGAATCCTATATTAAAAATAAATTATGCAACAGAAGGAAAGAAAAGGAAGCGAACTGCATCAAATTTTTGTCCTCCAAGGGTGAAGAAATCAAGCAAACCGCAATTTATTGGGAGTACTGAAGTGGAAGTAAGGAGAATTTGTTCGTAAAGCCAGATCAAAGAAACAGCTCTTGCTTTGCGAAGTCTATAAAATTAGAAAGACATAGATATTGATATTTACCGCAATATCTTCTTCATAGATTATAAATGCTTGAGTAAAAAACTCGTATGCAACAGGCTCAAGATCACAGTCATTAGCTGCCTGAACAATAGAATGAATAGAAGTTAGAAGAGAACTCTGACATCTATAAAGAAAATTTTGTTGCAGAATTCTTTTTCCTATTTAAGAAATATTATAATGTCTCACCATGGATGAAATTTATCCTACAAAAAAACAGTTTATGAGGCCACATTTTCTAATTATGATTGGGAACACAGAAATAAAAACCTTGTCCTCATTCCTATCACGATTTTTCTTCGTTAGATTAGTGATTTCTCTACCACAAGTCTCAACCCAAAATCAGAAGTGACATTCATTCTCATTCCCTTGTTCTCAGGCTTCTACTACTTCGATTCTATATCATTTTTTTTTCCTCTCTTTACTTTTGTGGCATTTTCTACCTTGACTTTAAATTGATTTCCACTCAAGATACTATATTGAGAAAGATCTATATTTCAAATCAATGATTTTCGTACCTCAGCACATTGCAGGTATAACCTTAATGCCAGTTCAGGAGCTGGAACAGAGGAAAGAGCCTCAATAAGCTGGAGCCAAAAAAGGAAGCACAGATTATTTCTGAAGCAGCTGAGTTTACAAATACCAGGCAAGAGATTGAGAAAATAATAAAATATAACTTCATTGAATCTTGACAATTAAAATTGACATGTCCAACAGATAGCATTCAGATGAAGACCACACAACCAGTAACTCTTCGGTGATAAATTCAAACCCTTTTAACCAGAAAAGATAGAAAAATAAAGGTATTTCGTAACAGTTTCTCCTCCGTCTCCTCCGTAACTTAGTAGACCAAATTTCTCTGGCTATATATGAACCAAGCTTTACAAATCCCATAGTCCATAGTTACTCTCAGTATTCTAGAGTTCTCCGTTGAATTTTTAGATTGTCTCGATTGAGTCAAAGTGTATGTAGGTCTATGTGCTAGGCTTAGCAATTGAGAGATAATAAGGAGGCGCAGATCTAATTTATAAATTAAATGAGGTTGGACAGATTAACTATCGTCTGGTTCAATATTGAGTTGCAGTGTTGCACTATCTAACATTTGTAGACTTGTAGTATAATCCTCAGCTCTAATTAAAGCCTTGGGAGAGATATCTGCTGTACCCCCATGTACACCAATGGATCTGAATTACCTGATTTAAAAGCTGAAATATTTTCTTTGGCGTAGCATGTATTTCTTCTACCACATCCCCATCTTCGAGTTGTTCTTCTCCCACCACATCCCCATCTTGATTTTGCAACCGTCTAATTAACTGCAAACATGGGAGAAAATTATATACAGGTATCTTATATTCAAGCTGGAATATATTTTAACTTCAAATGAAATAATAGCATAGGTAAAAGCATCATGAGTTACGAATCCAGAGCACAAGTCAAAGGAAGATGGCTCCAGCAAAATTAAGACTCGAAACATAAGCAAATTATAGGTCATAATTCTCCTACACTCAAATTCTTCAACCACCTGGAATAAACATGAAACAAAGCTTTCTTGCATATCAAACAGGAGAAACATACACTGAGCGCAGAAAACATCAAGGGAGGAACAGTGAAAGGCAGGCGATTTGGTCCTCCACACAAAATGTGTTTCTTCACGGCACATATAATCTGAGATTCAAGAGATGAACTAATTAACAAGGCTAGCACAGGCCAAGTTACAAATCTGAGAACTCTCAAATATAAAGAAATATTGAATAGAATAAAAAAATTCAGTTCTGAGACTGAGAATGCGCCATAAGTGATAGAAAATGACTGCTAACTTTGGATTGACCATAAACCATAAACCAAGTTTTCTTTTGGTTTCTTTGAAACGAGAGGAATGCACATATTTTCAGGGATGTTTTCTCAACCTTTGATAGCTTTTTGGATTTAATCTTATTTCATGCTTTGTACTGGTGTGAACATACACACCCTTTTAGAGATCATAGTCTATTTTCTTTTATTTATGATTGGGAGCACTTCTGTAATTAACCTTTTGGTTGTTCAGAGCCCACTAAGCTCCTTGTATTTCATTCATCAATTTCATTGTTTCTCTTCCAAAAAAAAAAAAAAAAAAACAATAATATTAAAACCACATTAGTGAGTGGCCATCACAATTATATCAATGCGAGACTGATGTGTATGTCAGTTCATTTTAAATTCTCAAAGGTACGGGAAAAATAAACAATAACATAGTCGGATGATGGACATTAGCAGAGTGGCCAAATTACTGAGTGGCCATCACAATTATATAAATGCAAGAAGTCTTACTTAACATTAGCTGAAGCAAAAGCCTAGATAACTTACCTTTAACATTTCCACCGGGTCATCATTATGTAGCATGTGTAGGAGGCGGGCAACAGAATTTTGCTCTTCCTTGAAATCCTCTTCGTCAAGCTGTTATCAAAAGAAAGACAAGAAAAACAATTAGCTGGAGACACTTTATTTCCTTATCTGATCCATCAGTATGCTCTTTGGCAGAGGAATCCAAGAAAGCAATAAGCAATAGACAGATAAGCACATGCAGATATCATGTGAGGGGGCAGATGTAAAAAAAAGTATCAAATAAGAGAAGTATAATGAGAGTCATAAGTGAATTCGTATCAAGAAAGAAGGAAAACAAAGAGATTATAGTAATTAAAAGTTGCACGATGGAAAAAAAAATTATATTTACCTCATCGACAGTTATTTCTTCCAAGTCCTTGATAAGCCCTTTTATTAGTTCAAACAACACGTCAACCTATCATAGAATACATTAAATATAATCCACAACTGGAAAGGTTGATATCATATAGAAGACAAAAGAAGCGAATCAAACCTTATCAGCAGTGGAAATGCAAGAGTTATTTTTCATTATACTTTGAATAATGACCATGGCCATAACTTTGTTTGTGGCATTGTCCAGGTGGTCCATGACACGAGGATAATTTGAGAGCGTAAGAGCCGTCACAATATCATTATATTTCTCTAATGGAGCACTGAGAAGCATAACTATTTGTTTTGTTGCTCTAGCATCTTCAAGCTTTGGTTGGCTGGAGAGTTTCTTAACGCATGCTCCCTTTGAAAAGTTCAAAAGCAACAAAACAATTGAAGTGAAGATAGGAGCATGCCTTATAAAATGCCAGAATTAGGATTCCTACAAGAAAAGCACTATGTATAGCCATCGCCTATATTGTCAGACAAGGTTGGCTTGCCAGCAACCATTGCAACCATGCACAATTTTATTTATTTATTTTTTTTGACAATATGTGGGGAGGGGGGATTTGAATTTCTAACTTCTTGGTTAAGAGTGCGTGCTTTATGCCAATTAAACTATGTTCATGTTCAAAGATGAAGGTCTAATAATTTCTCAATTTTTCAATCTTTTGACTAAATATCCCCTCTTATTTATTAAGCAAGCAAAAATAGAAGTATTTTAGCACTTAAAAATTTAGAACAAAACAATTAAAAAAAATTAAAATTTTAAATTTTAAAAATAAATAAATAACAAACAAACAAACTAGCTACTACACCAGCAGTCTTATTTAGTAAATTTCCTTATTGCATCCATGGCAGCAGAAAAGACCAATGTCTTCATCTTCCAGTTAGTTCTTCAACGAGCACCTATATATGTTACAACCTCGCTTGCTCCAAATTTCTCGGTTCATTTGTTATTTAAACAGGAAGCAGTTACTTTTGCTTCATTTATTAGAATATCAAATATGGAATTTTTTAAAGGAAAAGCTCATTCAATTGTGTGTGTGTGTGTGTGTGTTTTCAAATTTGGACAGTAAATACTATCCTTCTAATAAAGTTATTTAAAATATCTCCTATACCTAAATTTCTTCAAACTTCCAGATATAAAATGAGATTTCAAATTACTGTTGTGTGAGATTTCTTTCTCTACAAACCCTAAGATTATGTTTCAATTGACATATGATTACCGATGTTTTGATACTACATGTTCGATGAATGTATATTCAAGTCAACCATGTAGTTTATGTATTTCCTTCTTAAATGACCTTGTTTCCTGAGGCAATGCCTTTTCTGTACCTCATGCCATGGGGCACACCAAGAGGCTTGCCACCAAGAGTGTGTCTACCATCTAAAAAAAACACTTTTAGGGGGCATTATGGCATTGAAGATAAGGCTAGGAGGTTACCAGTATTTGGTCCACATAATCAAGTCGATCTGGATGAACACGAAGGGTAAATGTCAGAAGGGAGACGTACAATGTTATAGCTCCAACAATAGGCATGTCAACCTGTGCTTCTATTACCTGTCAAAAGATAATATTCGGTCAATTCATGCCAAGAAACTTCACGGTTCAAACATAAAGAACATATGCATGAAACATGTTTAAGGCACCAAGTAAATAGAAGCATGCATCAAACACTTCAGACGATACTTGTAATGAAATATTGTCTCTTTAGAAAAAAAGAGAAATTGAAGCCAACTCCCAGTTGCAAGTTTGTCAAGAGTTGGACAAACCAATGCATATTCGACTGTTTTGGGCTATTTTTAGATTTTCTGTATTTAGATCATCAATGAGATTGATATAATATAATTAAATCCCTTTTCTTATTTGCACTTGTGTCCACTTCATATTATCTCCTAGTAATAAATTATGCATATGGTTCAAGTTAATTGACAAGAAAAGCTAGCTTACCTTCCCAATAGCATTGCTCAACTTAGCAAAGGCTTCTACATGCAGAAATTCAGGTATTACCTGGCATATGTCAAAATTCAGAAAAATGTGGAGAAGAAGAACTAGGGGAAGAGAGAGAGAGAGAGGTTGATAACTTACATCTGCATTTGAAACAGCATAGTTTGATAGTCTATCCATTAATTGAGATAGAACCATCCTGATATCAACGGTTGCCTATAAATGAAGATTAGATTACAAAGTAGAAGTGAAATAAAAGTGTCATTATAGAACCAACTGGTCTTCCCTTTTGTAAGACATCATAGATATTAACTATAATATGATCTTTAACCAATAACCCAAGAAATAACCTTTAGGGGACCCCTATCAACTGAATGGGATGGTAAGATACCGTATTTAGTTTTAAAAGATTTTAAAGGAGATGATGGAAAATATACATTTGCATGGGAATGCCAAGCTATATCAAGCAACCACTTTCTTTTATCCCAAATCGAATACTATCAACTTATCAATCGCAACAAGTTATGAACCATAACAAATGTCAAATATATGTGATAATAGTAAGAACAAGATTAAAAATAAATCTTACAGAAACTAAGGCAAGTTATCCACCTGAAGTTGCGGGCAAACACCCAACAATGTCTCAAGCGTTTGCAAATGGTATTCATCTGGAAACACCTGAATAATGCAATCCATCAGATAGTGCTGAGCCAACTCGTCTTTGCAGTTGACGACCTGTTCATGCAACAAGAAGAATGCAGGAAATCAGAAAGCATTGTAATATTCCTATAATTTTTTTTTTATGTAAAGAAAAGATTGGGGGAAAATAATAAAAGCAATTTAGAGAGAACAAAGTTGACTACAAAATTAGAGACCTGTTCCAAGACTCTAGGTAAAACGGTCTGCTTGTACATTTCAAGGTCCACACCTTCTATCTGACTGAGAACATGGAGATTCTTTCCTACCTGGAACAGAAATACAAGAGAGAAGGATAATCTCTTGAAGTAATGTATGCAGAGTTCTCACAATATTCAGAATTATTACAAGGTCACGGAGTTCGCTTCTTTCTTTTTCCTGCTTCTCTCTCAACCGAGCAGGTCCCTGCAGATGAAAAAGTGCAATTGAAGGCCTCAACTCAGGATCGCCAAAGTGTAGGAATGATTTGCACACACCATAACACCTGCATGGCCAAAAATCATGCCCTCATGGTTCATTTTACCTCCATGGCATGCAAGCACTTTGGTGTCATGCACATACAAACTCAAACAAGATGAACGAAAGTTCAAATATTCCACAAACCTGAAGCTGAATTCGCACCCAAAGTTTATTCATTTCAGTAAAATTCTGTAGCACAAATTCTACAGCCTCCATGACAGTGTCAGCGTCTCTGCAGTAAGCCAAAATTACATTGGACCATGTTATTTTCAGCTTTTATATTTTGCAATACAAAATCGAAAGGTTTGTTCCGAAGTCACTGTATCTTCCAGAATAAGGTTTCATATTTACAATTCAAAGTAATTCTGTCTGTTTTTCCATTTTTTCATATGGGTGAATTGTGGAGTAATAGATCAAAGTTTTAGAAATACACGTCCACATTTTGAAAATAGTTTCTATCAATTACATTACCAGCTGTTGTTGTCCTCTATCACAATTTTTCGATGTAAAAAAGTTACAAGAGATGATACGTAATAAATTAATCAGATTCTAGAATGCAAATCTGCTTTCATAAAGGAAAAGTAAACAGGTCGAAATAAGTAATCATATTACCCTTCGCACTCAGAATTAATATCGAGCAATATGTCCCTACTGACTTGGGCTAGATAGTTTCTGAGAAAGAGACCACGTATTGGATGTTGAACTCCACGACACATTTCAACAAGATCTTTAAGAACCTCCTTCGCTGGGACCTCCTTGGATTTCATGTAAACTGAGCCAACCGTACAAAGGAGATACCTAGATGTAGAAAAAAATGAAAAATCCAGTGAGGCGGACGGGACATGGCAAACACCATCCTATCCAGAATAAGCCAGTCACGACAGAATCAGCATTAAAGAGAGGGTTCTTCCGCCGTAGAGTGAGCCAGCCATCAAAAATAAAGGAAGACGAGAATGCATAACTAATTAGCTTAAGTTCGACGCCTTAAGGACGTTAGACAAATTTCACTCACAGTCTGGGCAATATATTCCCGGCGTGTTGCACGAGTTCATACAGATCGACAACCGTTACGCCATGCCTACTTTCGTCCTTGAAAAATATCTCCAACATCCTCAGTTCATCAAAGGCTCGCATATCTAAGTCAACGTACAAGGCCGGAAAAAAAATCAAATCTCCTTTCAAAGAATCGATCCAGTCGATACACAAAGAATAGACTATTAGTAAAGAGAAATTTACAGAGTTCGTAATATCTATGTGGTGAAAGCTTCGAAGTTCGAAGCTCCGAGAGCATCTGAGCGGAGTATTTGAGGGCTTCTCTGAGATTGTTCGCGTCCTGAGACGAAAAAAGTCAATAACAACAGAGCGATTAGGGCTTTTCCAATGGAATTGAATCTCTGAATTTGAAGAAAAGGAATTAGTGTGAATATTGAAGAATACCACGGCTTGATGCATGTGGAAGGCATTGTGTTGAATGCCGGCGATTCCTTCCGCCAGCCATTTCTCTTCGTCTTCAATTCCGACCGATAACATATCCTCTCTTTCTCTGTATCGGAGATGAGCGAAAGCTGAAAGACAGCAGAGCCTCGCCGGCGACTGAGCCCTTCCCCTTTCTGCTGCGAGCAAAATGATTTTGACAACTAATTCAATCTGGCCTCCAAATTTCCCTTTAATTATCGAAAGGGAAGTCGTTAAGGATGGGTCGGTAACTAGTAATTTGTACGGCTGTCTGTTATGGCGCCAAAGCCTGGTTGATCAGGCTTTCATTCTTTATTCGCGCATCCCGAATATCCATTAATCATGAACCCAAAAAAAAAAAAATAAATAAACATTTTTTAAAATTACAATGAATATTCTTTTTTTAATTGTAAAAAAACTTGAGGCCATTTTTTCTCTAATTATTCCTTTATTCGTAACGTGAAATATTAGACATGTTGGTATTTTTATATATAAGTGATGAAAGATAACAACAACATAGCTCAGATGATATAAAATTCATACTCTTGTCTATGAGGTTAGAACTAGAAGTTCATAACAAGGTTAAATAAATAATTTATCTCAATTATTTTGAAATCTTTTCGTTAGATTTTTTTTTTAAATAAAACATAATTGAAATATAATTTGAAATCATTCTAGATTTGAATCTGATACTAAACAATTTAACAAAATTCATTCAAAATCAATCGAGATCGCCCTTAAAAAGTTCTGACTAAGAAGGGAAAGTTAAGCCGTTTTACACCCACTTTCTTTCTTTTTTTTTTTGAAACATACACCCACTTTCTTTCTTTTTCTTCAATATAAATGGTGTCTTTTTAATTCCAAATACAACAAAATTAAGAACAAATAGAGAAATTATTATAGTTTTTTTTTTGTTTTGAGTACATCAACATTTGGGGTGGGGGATTCGAACGTCTGACCTCTCGGTCGAGATTACATGCTAATTACCTAAGCTCGCTTTGACATTATTTTGGTTTTTTTTTACCAATTATTATGGTTAATTATCAATAACAGTCATAAAAGAATACAATTTTTATTAGAAAATATTAACAAAACTGTCATTTTACATTTCAAATTTCCTAAAAAATAAAAATATTCGTGGATTCCATTTACAATTTTTAGAAACCATACGAAGCCAAATGAAGCAAGCAGCTAATCGCATAACGCCAAGCTTTGCCAACAACACCCGACCGCTGCATGCCCATGCCACGGACCTTGATGCGCTTCGCTTTGCAAAAGGACGAAACCCATTTGTACAAACAAGTCCTTGCAACCGTTGCCCAACACTAACTAAACGACCCTTTACAAAAGCTCCACCTTTTTCCCGAGTGCTCCGATGAGCTTATTCGCATCACGACTAATCTCATTGGACAATCACCTGATTCTACGACATTTAGTTGTTACTAAACTCATAAGATTTTAGTAAAGAATTGGTAAAGTCTATAATCTTCTGTGCTTCATTCATTACAGAGAGAAATTTACTTGACACATTGAATCAACAACAACATAAAACATTACAAATCCATTTCTTCAGCACCTTGGATTTTGCTAACAGTTATTTATTTCCATCTGTTTTGCTATCTCTGTCTCATCTGAGAGATGATTTCACATACAACAGCCAGTAAAAATCATGTACACTAACTACTCAAGCGATTGCACTGACGTTTCCTGTTGCAAATTCACCAACTGTTTGTAGATACTGTTGGGGTTCTTCAGTAAGCTATCGTGGCTGCCAATCTCCATCACTCTGCCATTCTTGAGCACGGCGATTCTGTTGGCGTCGCGGATGGTCGTAAGCCGGTGTGCCACGAGAATTGTTGTCCGGCCTTCCATCAGCCTGTCGAGAGCTTCCTGCACTTGCTTCTCAGAGGCTGCATCCAATGCACTTGTTGCTTCATCCAGCAGAAGAATGGAAGGATCTTTTAGTATTGCTCTAGCAATTGCCACCCTCTGCTTCTGCCCTCCCGAGAGCTGCACTCCTCGATCGCCGACGTGCGTTTGGTAGCCGTTCGGCATTCGGCTGATGAAGCCATGAGCGTTTGCTGCCTTGGCTGCTTTCATCACTTCAATTTCTGATGCATCATGATTGCCATACTTGATGTTTTCATATATTGTTGTGGAAAACAAAGCTGGTTCTTGTTGAACCAACCCAATTTTCATCCTTAATGATCTCAAGTTTAAGCTTTTAATGTCACGCCCGTCGATTGAGATGGTTCCCGAGATGGGGTCGTAGAATCTCATTATCAATGCAATCACGGTGCTCTTTCCCGACCCACTTTGCCCGACAACAGCTAAACTTCTGCCAGCTGAAACTCGTAGATTCAAATCCTCAAAAATGGTGATATCTGGTCTTGCAGGGTACTTAAAGCTCACGTTCCTGAATTCAATGTCACCTCTGATGTTAGTTACCATCTCAGCGGATGGATTGTCGGAGTCTATTGCGGTTCTCCGGTGGAGAATATTGAAGACTGATCCCAATGCTTGTGAGCCTTTTACAATGTCAGGTGTAAGAGCCAAGGTTTCTGCTATTGCTAATGATGTGATTATCAAAACCATGAAAGATTTCATGATGTCTCCAAAGTTTGAGTCTTTGTGTTTGATAAGAGTTGATGCATACCAAAGGCCAAGTGCATAGGAACAGAATGCAAAGAACTGGGATATGCCATAGCCAAAGCCAGCAATATGACCTCTCAAAAGGGCCTGCTTGTTTGGTTTGTTTAATTCAAAGGCAAATTGGCTTGAGATCTTATCTTCAGCGCCAAATGCTGCAACAGTGCGTATATTGGCGATGGCTTCACGCGCTACAGAAGTTGTACGGTTGTATGCTCGACTATAGTCTCCACCAAATCCCTTGAGAAATAGTTGCTGCAGATTCATAGAAAGAAGTCATCTAGAGGAAGAATATGATATGAAATGGCTGAACTTTAGTCGAAGGACATGTTTGGAAGTGATTTTGAGATGGTCAAAATCACTTTAGGCATGACAAAAGTATCAAAATCACTCCCAAACATGTTCATAGCCTGATTGTTGTCGGTTGTCGGTGGTGATCTTTAAAATTTACCTCAGTTATTGAAGCTCCAATAAGAAGAGGCAAAGAAGCAACAACAACAGCTGCAAGCCGCCAACTGAATATAAAGGCAATAACAAATGCAGACACAGTGAGCGCTACATTCTGCACGACCGTTGATATGCGGTCGGCCAGAGCACTTCTTACTAACGTTGCATCAGATGCTAAGATTGATGTCAAGGATCCTGTGTTGTTCTCATCCAAATCAAACCAACCAACCTCATTGGAAAGAATGGCTGCAATATGACAAGCATTAGATAAAATGGATGAAAAAGAATCAAAGCAAGTTTTAAACTTCATTAGCTACAAAATCAAAATCTCAAGCGATATCTTTTAGGTACACGAAGAAACCTGAAAACAACAGCAAGCGAACTCGGGCTGTAAGTCTCTCTCCCATTAAGGTGTAGAAGTAGTGTTGCAACAGATATATAGGAATGGTGAGAATAGCAACTCCTACGAACATGAAAGCGACATGTTGGACCTCTTCTTTGATTCGAGAATGATGAGGAGAATAAAATGCAGACAGGACATGAGTTATGCCAAGTGCAAACAAAGGAGCTTGAATGCCTGCAAGAACTGCACCAACCGACCCGAGTACTGCATAAGGCCACTCGGGTGCATTTAACTTCAGTAGTTCCCAAATCGATGGAGAAGGAGAAGATTTTGAATCTTTGCTGGCTGATTGTATTTGTAGCTCAGTCTCTCTAAATGACTTGGAATCTTGTAGACTGTGCTGAAAGCTAAAATGTTCTCTGAAACTAGAATACCTGGAACTCCCAGATGGAGATATAATGCCAGAATCATTCACTTGGTCTGATACTTGCAAGCTCACTAGAGCTGCATACTCACCATTCTTTGACATCAATTCTGAATGGTCTCCACTCTCAACAACCTGACCGTTTTTCAGGACAATGATGGTATCGGCATCTTGAATCGTGGAGAGTCGATGCGCAATTATTGTTGTTGTTCGATTTAACATGATTCTGTCCAGTGCCTGCTGAACAATGAGTTCTGATTCTCCATCCAGAGCACTGGTTGCCTCATCTAGAAGTAATATTTTCGGATTTCGTAGAACCGCCCTTGCAATGGCAATCCTCTGCTTTTGTCCACCTGAAAGCTGAGTCCCTCCTTCTCCAACCTATACACAGCAACTCTTGGAGCTAAATTTTTCCCAAAATAAATGAATTTCTAATAAAAATTAACATTAGAGATAGACAGAAACCTGAGTGGAGTAACCATCTGGTAGTTCTTGAATGAAGGAATGAGCATTTGCAGCTTCAGCAGCTGCAATGATCTCATCCATGGTTGCATCTTCTTGACCAAAAAGTACATTGGCAGCAATTGTAGTGGCAAACAAGGCAGGCTCTTGACTAACCAACCCCATCTGCCTTCTCAACCATTGCAACTCAAGAGACCTAAGATCATGTCCATCCAATAGTATTTTACCTAATAAACTTCAAACAATAAGTCGACAAGCCAACATGAGATCATAGAACTACCAAGGATGTGTCATGATTCAACCAACCTGAAGAAGGTTCGTAGAAACGTTGAACCATGGAAACAATGGTGCTTTTTCCTGTGCCACTGGGGCCAACAACTGCAACTGTACTTCCAGCGCTTATTGAGAAGCTTAACTTGTCAAAAATCAGTTGGGGTCGAGAGGGATAAGCAAAGGAAACCTCGGAAAAATCGATCTTCCCTGCTACATTCGACAACGCTACTCCATTGTCGGACCTTAAAGAAGATTCATAATCTGTGTCAATCATGCTAAATATGTTGGCTGCAGCCACCCGGCCTTTTGCAATGGCAGCAAGGTTTGGCATAGCTTGACCGAGCGCACTGAAAGATAAGAGACACAATTTAACACAAGAATCCAACACAACACCTCCTACTTTAAATGATATTACAGTGTTCAAACACAAAATCTTCTGCACTAATACCACAATAAACTACACTAAACACCAAACTAGTATATCGTAGTTTAATCTTTTATACATATTCATAACAACTTCCTCAAGACAAGATGGACTTACAATCCACTGAAAATGACATTGATGATCGTTGTGAAAGCTTTCCCTCCATTTGTTTCGCGGTGGAGGACGAGTATGCTGGCATACCAAAGGAGCAAAGCCCAGGCACAAAACAGTAGACTGTATGTAAATCCCACGCCAATACCTTTTGCAAAACCACTCCTTTTCCCCAGTTTCAGTGCATTTTGAAGAGACTCAGAGTATTTCTCTACTGCTTTACTTTCTCCTACATACGAATAGACTGTTCGAATCTGTGCGATAACCTGATGAAAAAGCCAGCAGAAATCTTTTTACTTGGAAACCCCTTTTGCAAAACAGTATATTCCATGTTTTTACATCTAAATCATTGCTGTAAAATGAGAAAAATGTTTACCTCTTCAGCTGTTTTTCCAGCTTGAGCATACGCAGCTTCACCTTTTTCAGATAAAGTGGACATGATGATTGTGTATGCACCTCCTGCAATGGCTACCAATGGAACAATGGCCAAAGTCAGAAGCGTCAGTTTCCAAACTGATGTAAATCCAATGGCAAATCCAACTATGAATTGGGAGAAATAACGCAAAGCATGGCCTGTCTGCAACAAGAAAATGATGTTACTTAAACTCTAGGAACAATCAATCTCAGACAAACCAACTATTTTGTTTTGTTAAGTACAAAAATTCACCTTGTCGCCTATTGCATCTTGAACCAGAACCATATCACTTGAGATATGGAAGATTATGTTGCAAACTTTAGCCTCTGTGTCGAAAAAGTTGATATCTTTCTTCAAAATTGACTTGAGATACTTCATCCTCAACCTTGCCGTCTGCCTCTCCCCCGTTTGCATCCAAAACGCCACACCTACAAACAAAACCTCTATAAGACAACAAATATCAAACAGTTGGAGAACTCTCAAGTTACAAATTTTGGTAAATTTAGACTCCGTTTAACAACAATTTCGTTTTAAGTTTCTGTTTTTTAAAATTTATGTTGGTTTCCTTACATTATCTCCTATGGTTTTCACTTTTCTTAAAAAACAAAAAGTCAGATGGTTATCGAACAGAGACATAATCTTTTCAATATATTCTCAACACCTTTTCTTCATACGATAATTTGAACTCAGAAACTCTTGCTCTAATCATAAATCATGTGGGGATTTTGAATTACCTATCCATGCTGATGCCAACACAATGAGGCCAAGATAGATCAAGTACAAAGCATTCTGCCAATGCAAAAACAACAGAGTTTCAAAGGATGAACAAATAAACATACTTTTAGTGTCACAAAAGTGGAGAATTGGAAGATTTAATGAACCTCAACAATACGAGAAGACAGTCTATGGGGATGTCTTGACAAATGTCCCAAAGAATCAATCATCCCACCAAACAGAACAAAGAAAACAGGAAGGGCAGCTCCATGAACAAACGCCCCTAAACTTCCAAACAGCATCAACAAACAGTCAACTGCATCAGCAGCAGCAAACAGACCAAAAAAGGAAACACTTCTCTTTTTGCTCGCTTTCTCTTCTTGTTCCTCCATTTTCGGACATGGGTCTTGGTCTGATCCCCCACTGGAGGCAAGCTCCATCCCTTCAACAAGACTGAGTTGCAAAGAGAATCAGAACCAAAATTGCAGGGCTTTAAATTAAATGTAAACAAGGGCTGATTCCAGATATAGAGTTGCCGGTGGACTACAGTGTTCATAAATGTAAAGGCCACAATCAGTGGCTAACCAACAAAGCGGCGACTCAACTGCCATTTGAATAATGGTTGAAGGTCATTGAACGGTGCTAAAAGCTTGGCATTTTCCTTATAAAGAAACCAACAGCTCCATTCCTAAATTTTGATTGGGACCCAGTTGGGGAGTTTGGAGGAAATGGTGATGTTATCATGTGGGGAGCGTTGGAAGAACTAGTTTGAGCATTAAATGGAAATGGGTGAAGAATTGATGGGTTTTGCAGCTGGCCATGCCAGTTCTGATCCACCCAAATTTTCAGAATTCGATCATATGGAATGAGTGAAATTTTTTAACACATCTGAATTGATTCGAATGGCTTTAACGAATTGATTCGATGGTTTTGATTTCTATATTTCAAGCTCATTCAAGCTGCTGTGAGCGAGAAGATATGACATTTCACAATCCGTACTACAATCACATGAGTACAAGATTCATGTTATATGCTATATATTGACGTTGTTCTTCTTCTACAAGATTCATTATAGGCATCACAATAGCCTTTATTGAGAATCTGGCTTCTAGCACTAGTAATGTTGTCTACCATTTTCCCTCTTTCTTGTGGTAGGTGTGTAACAATTGCTTAATTAATGTCTAAAATAATCATTTGTGAGCAAAAAGGGTGTCTCAAGATATTAATTGCCTCAAAATATTAGTTTTAGTTTCCTCCACATATTTCTTAGTTGCATTGAAATAATGGTCGCAACAAGACATTGGATTATGTCTTGT
Organism: Luffa aegyptiaca; assembly: GCA_017139565.1. Lineage (NCBI taxonomy): Eukaryota > Viridiplantae > Streptophyta > Magnoliopsida > Cucurbitales > Cucurbitaceae > Luffa > Luffa aegyptiaca. The sequence continues at coordinate 48,550,891 of CM029406.1, read as the reverse complement.
TGGTATAATAGCTGCCTTTTTAGTAACGACATGTTTGGGAATGATTTTGAAATGGTTAAAATCACTCTGAAACATATCTTTAATTATTCAAAATCAATTTCAGGTTTGATTTTACACTTTTAAACGTGATTTTTCATATCATCAAATTCGATTTTTGAATTATTGAAGGCATTAACTATTTCAAAATTGTCACTCCCGACGATGCACTAACCTAGATTTATTCTCACTTCTGTTCTACCAAGCATGTAGCCAGCCATTCATGGTTGATGAAGACAAAAGGTTTTTGATGATATGACCAATTAATAACAGTATCCAACTGGGATCTCTGCTCATTACTTGTGTTTGATTTAGTGGATTTTTTTAATGGAATGCTGTGAGATCAAAGGGGTCATTGCCATTGGCCACCAACACCTCAGAAGGAGAATTTGAAATTTAGAACAAGAATCAAACTTTTGAGGAATTTCCATGCATTCCAAGTCAAAAGCTAACAACAATATTCAATAAGATTATGACAATAATGGCCTTTGAAGACAACTTTAACCCACTAAAAAGCAACCTTTCACAGGCATTGGGTGGACTTGGCTTGGGTTAGGACCCTTCTATTGGACTTGAGTTTGTTTGGGTCCATAGACCCAAGAATTCTTAGTGGGTTTCAACCCATTTGGATTTTGGTCTCAATTCCTGACTTTAGGCTAATTTAGGGTTTGTCAGATCGTCATTTCACATTGATTTAGAACTTATATGACTCAATTTGACTAAACTAATTTTGTGTGATCAGATAGCCACAAAGAGGACACGTTGCATTATTTGGATTTGCTTTTTCAATGTTTTGATCTTTAGATTTTAATTTAGAAATTTTAATTTATAAACTTAATGTGTAATTAGTTTCAAATTTAATAACATGAAACTGTGTGATAGTTTTAAAATAATGATAATATGTGATTGGCTGATGATGAGTGACCATCATAAATATGACTTGAAACTTTTCTCCTCTAGTCATTAGAGTTTTGCAACGACCTTTTTTATTTTTCGAGTTCAACAATTGCATGGTAGATTATCAAACCATCAATTTTGAAATGTTAATTGGTGGCTTATTCAATGAACTATGTTTGGATTGATTGACATTCAACAACTTTAAAAACTACCTTTTCCTTCAATCTTTGCATCTTTTTTCACGTTGTTTGACTCTCATTTGCATTGTTCTTCTTTTTTGTCTTGCGTGTTATGGACGTACCATACAAACTTCACATGTTAACATTTCAAATTTAGACATTCACCAAATATAAGGGGAAAATTTTAGACATTCCCCATATATTTTATGTAATATTGTAAAAATATATATAATTATATGATATTCACATATTGAACCAGCGGGGGAGCTACAGTAGGTCCAGGGGGGCTCGAGCCCCTCCTGAACTTTAGGGTATATTATATTAATATTAAAAAGTTCAGTTATTTTATAGAAAATGTTTTTTGGCTCACTGGCAGTTAGACTTCAAACCCCCCCTACCTCGTGCCTATTCTCGAGTTCGAGCCCCATGTACGCGTGTTTTTTCTTACTTTTTATAAGTCCGTTTTTTCCCCTGTCGCGCGCCCAGTGTCCCAGTTCGAGCCCCACTGAACGCATGTTTTTATTTTTTATTTTCTTTTGCTTTAAGTCTGTTTTTTTTATTACCGCCAGTGTCCGAGTTCGAGCGCATTCAAACGTATGTTTTTGTTTTTATCACTTTAAGTCCGTTTTTTTTATTAAAAATATATTTAAAAAAACTGTTTTCTTTTTCTTTTTTAATATTTTTTTTTTTCGTTTTCTTATAAACCTTGGATAAGTATATATGATTAAAAAATTTATTACTCATTGATTTAATAAAACGGTACAAGGAAATAAATTTCACCTATAATATTTTAAATGCTGCTAGATTTTTTTTTTTTTAATAATTAATTCTAGTTGAAAATCTATAATTATTATGATTTTCATTTTTATATATTTTTATTAAAAATAAGTAAAAGATATTATTTTTGTCTTTTATTTTGAGATTTGTTTTATTTTAGTCTTTGTGTTTACAAATCTCCAAATTTAGTCTTGCACTTTTAAGTAAATCTTACATATTGTTAACTTTTGTTCCGTGTCTTTTCTTAAATGTAAATTATTATTATTATTTTTGCCAAATTTGATACATATTTACTTCAAACTACCAAAATAGTACTAATTTTAAGACATTTTTTAGTATAGTACTAATTTTAAGATTTATTAAAAGTACGTGGACTAAATTTGGACATTTAAAAGACAGACTAAAATGAAATGAGACCTAAAGTATATTGACTAAAATAGTATTTTAACCTAAAAAATGTCAATAATATTTTCTATTTAATAAACTAATATCAAAATATATCAAGCCCCCCTAACATAAAGTTCTGGATCTGCCACTGTATTGAACCAGCCACTTAATAAGCTTCAAATCCTCCTCCACCTCAAAAATAATAATAATAATAATAAAAATCCTCCTCCTCCTCAATTTAAATAAAAATAAAAATAACAAAAAAAAAAAACTTAAAATCTTCCATTTGAAAATAATTAGTTTGGGTGGTGGAGGGATGAAGCAACGTTACCTTTTTTATACACATTGATTTCATAACTATTCGTTCGTTATAAATTTAATTAATTAATTTTCAAATACAATGAATTCAACTACTGTTGATTTGCTAGATTTGTTCTTTTAAAACTGTTTTGGATTGCATGTGATCCAATAATTAGTGAAAATTTTGAACACATAGTTTATGTTTTCAATATATTTCAAATTTGAATTTGAAATTTTAAAATACAAAATTACATGAAAAAAAAAAATAACTATGATAAATATATGTCAACATGAGCATAGCTCTGATATAAAGTTTATACTCTCAACCAATAGATCAGAAAAGCTCAAATCTCTCATCCCACCTGTTTTTTTTTAAAAAAAAAACTATGATAAATATATTATTTGATGTTATAATTTTATTTCATTTTTTTTAAATAAAAATATGGATTCATTATAAATCATATAATATCGTAGACTAACAATTATACAAAATGTACAGCATAAAACTAACATAAATATAGTATTTCATGTTTTAAACTCATTTTATATTTGTTAAAATTAAAATAAGTTATATAATTCATAACATAAAATATGTTGATAAATCAATTGGTAATAATTGAAATTATTCAACCTCATATATTGAGTTAATTAGTAACTACAACTATTTTTATGATCTAAAAATATATTATCAACATATTTTTTGAAAAAAAAAATAAATTGACACTACAAGAAAGAAGGGATTTAGCGACGAAAATCTTGCGATGAAAACATAAACGTCGCATGGATTGCGACGAAAATCAAAAAATAGTCGCAAAGTTGCGACTAAAGTCATGATTCGTCGCAATAGTGCGTCAAAAAAACTAAAATAGTCGCAGGTCTGCGTCGAAACAGATAATTTCGTCGCTCTCTTTGCGTCGAAAACGTTATTTTCGTCGCAAAGGCCGATTCCATGCCGCCAAAATTTCCAAGTGTGCGCCCACTGTTTTCCCACGTGCGACGATTTAGCTTTTTACGTCGCAAGAGGCGTGCGACCATGACCCTATTTAGTCGCATACCTTGTGCAGTGTGCCCCCATAATGACGTTAGCGACGAGTTTTATTTTTGGTCGCAAAAAATGTGCGACGTTTTGGTGTTTTTTGCCGCAAGGCTTGCGACCAAAAATTAATTTTCGTTGCAAGCCCATTTAAACCCACCCTTTCTTTTCATTTGTGCATTGTGCCTTCCATTTTTCATTTGAACAGACGGTTCCCACACTCCTTCGAACAGAGAGAGCTTCGACGGAGACTTGTCGCCGGAACGGAGAGCTTCAACGGAGACTTGTCGCCGGAACGGAGAGCTTCGCCGGAATCGTTCACCGTCTTCTCTCCCCACTCCTATTTCCGTTTCCATTTAAACCCACCGTTCCGTTCACCATCTTCTCTCCCCACTCCTATTTCCGTTCACCGTTCACCGTCTTCTGCCGGAATCGTTCACCGTCTTCTCGCCGGAATCGTTCACCGTCTTCTCTCGCCGGAATCATTCACCGCCCATTTAAACCCATCGTTTGCTTTTCGTTGGAATCGCCGGAATCTTATTTCCAGCTTGCCCATTCTGTTTAGACCAGCCTTGGGAAGTGTTCTTCCCATTTCATGCTGAGATAGTGGCGCAAAAGACTTGAGGGGCGGCTGCATTCACTATATATCGCCGTGGGTTTCCTTTGTTAAGTTTTTTCTTAAGTTCAATTTTTTTTTTTGTCATTTAAACGATTTTTTCTTGGGTTTTCAGCATTACTATTGTTAGATTACTTGGAGGAAGGCGTTTGTATTGGTAGGATTCGTCATTACAGGTACGTGCTATAAAATTTTTAGGTTTACTTCTAATTTTTCTCTCCTTTTTTTTTAAATAAATTTAGTTGGTAGGTTGATTTTTTTTTTTGAAGAAGAAGAAGCAAATAACACTTTTTGAGAGAAACTGTGAATATTACACCATCCGTATATGTAGCAGTAATATATGTTAAGATTTGACTGCTGTTGTACTCTTTCTTAGGATGCTTTATCTTATTTCTCTGATTACTTGTATATGTTTACTTATCATTTATTAGAATGGATTGAACCTCCCTTAAATCACTTGGGTTAGGTAAGATTAAGTGCCCTGTAATCTTTTATTTATTTGCTTTCTGTGTAAGCTCATCTATTTAAGGGGCAATCTCTCATTTGTAATTCTTCACGAGAATAGATTATTATTTCCAAAACTAAATCATGAGGTGTAAAAAAATGTCATTAATAATCATTGCGAATTATTGTTTTGCAAATTGTTGTGGGGAAGAAGATGAAGAAGATGAAGAAGATGAAGAAGAAGATGGAGATGAGGAAGATGAGGAAAAAGACGAAGACGAAGAATAAACATCATCGTTGAATAGCAATGGTTGATGTGGACATATAGTTAGTACAATCTAATTCGTTCTTTTTACTTATAATATACTTTGTGATAAACGCATATTGTACTGACTTTTATGTTTTGCAGGATACAATGCTTTCAAATAACGAAGACGATATTGTAGAAATGGGTGAGGCGTCCTCTCACAGTTCCCAAGTTCGTGGAGTTTCTCGTGGGGTTGGTCTTGATAGGATTATTGAGGCCACTGGTGACAGAGTTTCTGTTTCTTGGACTCCAGAGCAAGGTAAACCTGTTGGACGAGTAGCAAATATTTTCAACACTGAAATTGGTTGTCTATCGAGGAGTTTCATCCCTTTAAAGTACCATAAGAAAAAAGACATTCCAAAAGAAGTCATGATGAACATAGTAGAGAGGTTGTTGGTAAGTTAAGTTCGATATTTTCTTATTTTATTTACTATTTAGAGTTTATTAATGCATTGTAACACAATACTAATCATTGTCATGTTTTTTTCCCTTTTTTCTTGTAGTATGAGTTTCATTTTGGTTATAGAATACATATTTAAAAACAAATACAACCTCATTTTTCATTAAACCTTTGTTTTCAAATTTATGTTTTCCGATTACCAATTCCACGAAAAATTATTAGTTGTTCTCGACGTGCAATGAGGCCCCTTCTTAAAACGGTCAGATGTAAATCTCCAAATTTGTCAACCTTCTAATAACTGTTGGATACAAAATCGAGCTATTTTTGCTATTTTTCTCTCTTACATCCAACGGTGCAAAACTACAAGTCTCATTGTACTGGGAGCACCTAAAAAATTCTCCAATTCCACCCTCTACTCTCGCTCAAAAAAAAAAAAATCCCGTCAAAAAAAATTGCAAGAGGAAAGTACACACTAACTATCTAGGTACAAATTTTTTGGGGGAAAAAATGGAAAACGAACCACTATCAAATAATAATATTTCACAAATTTAATTCTCCACATACTTTCCAAATATACATGAAGAAATGAAAGAAAAGAAAACAACTATCATAAATTAGAAAACAGAAAACAAAACAAATAAAATCACACCGAGAATCTTTTCCCAAAAAAAAACACACACAGACTGAGAAATAAGAAATATTTATATATAATTATTTTAGATCAAGGTTTAATATTGTAGAAGTGGAATAGAAGTTCCCCATGAAAGAAAAAAATAACCCATGAAGAAAACCCATTTCCCAACACACAAATTCATTAATAACACCGACTCAAAAAAAAAAAAAAAAAAAATTCATTAATAACACCCAAAAAAAAAAAAAAAACACGGCTTTAATGAAGACGAAGAAGTCGCCGGAGATCATCCGCAGCGGCGGCCCCGTCGTCAGCTCCGCCAGCCTCCACATTGCAATTGAGCTTCGCCGGCCTCAGAGAAAACTTGGGCAACGGCAAGCTGCTGGGCGGCGGAGAAATAACCGCAAACAAACACCCCGACAATTTCTCAAATTCCTCAACTCTAACCACCCTCTTCGCTGCCGCCGAGGAGAAGGTTCTAGAAGGAACCCGCCGGTCAACCGCCGGCGGCGAACCCTTGTCTCTTTTTGTGGATTTGGATTTCTTAAGTGAGTGGGGTCGGGGTTGAGAAGGAAGAGAGCGGTGGGGCCGTAGAAGCGGCGGCGGCTGGAGGAGAGGCGGTGTTGGTTGTTGGAGTTGGATGAAGGGGTGAAATTGGTGGCTGTGGATTGACGGAGCTGAGAAGTATCGCGGCGGCGTTTGTAAAAGCCCGCCGTGGCTGTTGCCGGCGACGGTGGTATTTTCAAGGTGAAAGCTGGTTGGAATTCTGGTCGGCTTGTAGCCGGAGGAGAGCGGTCGATCTAGAAAATACGGATCGGCCATGAAATTGATAATCGGATTCAAAGACTTGGGATTGAAATTTTGAGATTAATAATTAACAGATCAAAATGGGAAATTTTTTACGGGATTTTCTTGGGGAAATAAATTAAGAGGTGATAATCTTTACAAACAAGTAGAAAGAAAAAGTGGAAAAGGATTTTTTTTTTTTTTTTCTTTTGAGGATTTAAAAAGAAAAATCATGCGAATAAGAACGTGAACTTTGCAAGCTTCGTCGTCCAGATCCCAGAAAGTGGAAACCCGGCGGAAAGGGTTTGGATTTGCTTCCTCTACATATCCTTTTATAGAAAGACGGCTCCCAAAACCAACCTTCTCGTCCTTCGGTAGAATTTAAATATATTTTATTTTAAATCATCTCGGTTAGATAATTATTTGATTTTTTTTAATTAAAAATTAAGTTTATAAACACTATTTTTATGTATGGATTTTCTTTTTCTTTTATCTTCTTTGAACAAGTATGTTTAAAATTTTCCTAAAAAACAAAAGTATGTTTGAAGTCTACGTCAAATTTTGAAAATAGAAGAAAATTTTGTTTAAAAGTTGGTTTCGTTTTTGGAATTTGACTTCTAATTTAAATTTTTATTTAAGAAATATAAAAATCATTTGTAAAAGAACGGTGAAAAAACAAGTGCAACTAAAAAAAATAAAAACTGAATAATCGTCGAATGAGATATTAATTAGTTTTGGTGTATAATCAAAATAAGCATTAGTTCAATTATGTAAAACTAAAATTCAAGAAGAAAATGTTCATTATTCCTACAATTAAGACATTGTATGGAAACAGAGTTATTGGAGTAAAGGATTTGAATTTTCACTCTAATTTGAACTAAAAAAAAAAGAATAATTGTTATATGTATGTTTTTTTTTTAAGTAGTAGTACGTTCATATTCATGATTATTTATGATGTCGTGTTAATTAAAGAAAACTCAAAGTTATTTTATTTATTTGTTTTAATTTTCAAATATCATGTATTTTCTTGTTCCTTTTTTATTTTTAACAACAAAAAAATGTACATTTATTTTAAACCCAATGCATTGTTTATTGTTTTATTATTTATATATTTTTTTTTTTTAAAAAAAAAGACTATTACTTATCTAATCACAATTTAGTTACATTTTGATTTATTGCTGTACTCATGGATGTTGGTCAAATATTCTCACTATTATTACATAATATTATAAAAAAAAATAAAAGATTAAAATTAGATGTAGAAAATTTAGAAGATTAAAAAAAATTCAATTCAATAACCTTTGGAGATGGAGTGATTTGAACATGTCTTAATCCAACTCATTAGTAGGTTAATTGAAATAAATAAATAAAAAAAAAAAGGTTTAAAAGTAAACTTTCACGTGAAATTCAGAAATTAAAACAAAATATTAACAAACCTATGGGCAAAAACTATAGGGACGATATTATATTTAAATCTATTATTTTATTACTTTTATAATATCTAAACGTCACCATTACATGAAAATTCACCGACCAAATCGTGCCCCGGTCTTGGCGCAACCAAGAGGGGGGATTTTGCAGGGCGGCTGCCGCCTTTTCAATTTGGGCCGTTGGATTTTCCTTTTTCTTAAAATTGACGTTTGAGCGGATTTTGACCGTTGATTCAATCTACATCGGGCCACTCGAAGGCAAGTCACACGCGCCAATTTCTAACCATACACGTCTTTCACTTCAATTAATTATTTATGGAGTTTTTCTTCTTTTTTTCTTTTTCCAAAATTGAACCCATAACTTTTAAATCTAATATATATATATAATTTAGTTAGTTGAGTTATGTTCAAATGGATGATTTTTAATGATGTTGAAATAATGTGCATCTCGTACTTAAAAAAAAAAAAAGAAATGATGTGCATTTTTTTTTTTTTTTGAGAGGATGTGCATTTAATTTTTATATCATTAGATGCAAAGGAGAAAAACTAAATGAGTTAATCCATACATTAAATGGTTTATTAAAGGAGACAACTACAATGTAATCATCACATTGAATATTTTTTCCTTTCAATTGTAACTTATGTTTAAATTATCAATGTTGATAGAAATGTCAATACCCCAATTTTATAGGTTTTTATGAAAAATATTGGCATCAATGGGAATTTTATTTAAAAAAAAAAAAGAAAAAGACCATGCCTTATGATTGATGGAAAATACTTGAATTAACCTGTAAAACTTTAATTATATAGCTCTATTATGCTTCTTCATCGTCATCATTATTATTTAGGAGTCCAACAACATTTAGAATAGAGATTCAAACCTTTAATCTCTTGATTGAGGTATGTGATAATTAACACTCAGCTATGCTCAATTCGATCGCTTAATTATATCGTGTACTTGACATTTTTAATCATCACATATCTAAATATACGTAATAATATTGTTTACATGAAAAAACTTCCAAAAAAACACAACTACCAAAAGACATGAAAAATTGAGAACTGATAAAGTGGTAAGACTGTAATTATAATTTTTATGATATTAATTTATCGCATGTTAATCACATTCATTGGTGTGGTTTCACGTGAAATCTTAACTTATATGTATAATGACTGTAAATAATAATAGTATTAACTTCATAATATTAAAATGGTATGAATAAATAAATATCACTAACTTAATATACAACACTATGTGAAATCATGGCACAAGTTCAAAGTATCTCATTAAACTTTTAAATATAACTATATAGTTAAAAGTATTGTATATTGGGAAGGGGGAAAAAGAGGGAGTGATGGAGGGAGGGGATCATCAATATTTCTTGACATTTCCTCAACCATTCTTACCATGTTTCTCTATATATGGACATCTTCTTGTCATTTTGAGAAATATCAATATTTCACTTCTCATTCAGATATCAAACGACATTTCAACACATCGTTTGACAATCTAAACCACAGTTGTAATGTGCCTTACTCATGGTGATTAAAATTTATCGGTGTTTTTTGGCAAAATATATAAATTTATTGAGTAAAGTATTTTGTTAATCATCGAACCTCGCTTTTTTCTTTTTTCATTTAATAGGAATATTGCATTTGGTATGGGCACCAAATACTAACCTTTTTAAATGGGAAAATGTTTGAATCCTCTCACACTTATTCAACACTACAAATTGGATTTAATGCTACAACCTTTTATTTTCATAAAAATAACAATTAAATTTGTTGAAATATAACTTTACAAATCAGTTTTTTATACAAAATTTTTATTATTATTTCAATATTGAATAACTTTCAATAAAATAATAAAACCATACTTGACTCTATTAAATAGATTAAATAAGTTGAAAATATCCATATTTGTGACTAACTCAATTGCATAAGGCATTTCTTTCCCTAGAAGAGAAAAAATATGTATAAATATAATGCATTAGAAACTTACCTCACGTTAGTATTCAAAATTTCGACTTTGATATTTGAATATTCAATTTTTTCAAAAAAAAAAAAAAAGTTTGAATATTCACTATTATTTACTTCTCCAAAAATAAAAATATTTACCCATACACTTGCCAAAAAAAACCAATCTAAAGTTGTTGAGGATTGTCAAAAAAGAAGGAAAAAAGAAAAAAAAAAAACTAAAGTTTTAATTATTTATTATCTGTCGTAACACGATTTTTAAAATATTAATCGACGATGAATTAAGTATGATTCTGCTAATTTTGAGGGAACAAGCCGATAATCAAACCGCCAAAACTTGTCCGCCTACCCTACATTGCATCAAGTGGACTTGCAAATTGTGTACGTATATAAATATTTTATGGGCAAATTTATTTTATTATTTTTCTCTATTATAGATTTTCTCGCTAATTATAATAACACTTTCATGTGTTTGTTCTTGGGATTTTATAACATTTTCTGTCAACTTCAGAAACAGTACAGCGTAAATAGAAATTATTATTATTATTTTTTTTTCTCTTTAATGTATCGAAATTACGATGAGTTTTAAAATTTTGTGTTTTAACTTTCGAGATATAAATACATATCAAAAACCATAAAATTGCTATGAGAAACATTAGAAACTTAGGATTTTTTTTTTTATCAAATACAATATTTATTGTCCTTATCAGAGATGAGCAGCATTTTTTTTTTTTTTCGTTATTGTTCTTCTTTCAATCCAACCACTGATTTAGAACCATGTTTCTTGTTTTTATACCCATTGCTTTTATATACGGATTTCTCTCTCTTTCCCAATAAAATCAAAATTTAAAATTAAGGATTTTGTAAGCTAACTAATCAGTAATTAAAAATGCATACATATATACATTGTTTATTAAAAAATATCATATAAACTATATATCATTCATATATATATATATATATATATATATATATATATATATATATATATATATGTCCTTGATCTTTATAATATTTATTAGTTTTGTTAATTGTTTAAAAATTGTGTCATTGTTGTACCAATTTACTTCAATCATATTTATTTAGCAAGATAAATAATTATTAAAATAAATCGGAAAACTAGATCATTGGTATCATTGGATAGGTAAATTTTAAATAGGTATAATTACTTATTAAGCATTCTATGTTAGGGGTTTTATCTAGATAATTCGAGGAGCACGATTTTCCATTTTCTCAGTCACAACGTATGATTCTAATCACAGTCCTAACTTTTTTTTTTTTTAAATAACTTCATTAATTAAAAGAAAATAATAGATACAGTTTAAATTCTCATTAGAGTGAGAGGATCAAAACCGATCGTCTGCAGCCCTTTATGAAGAATGCCCTTGCTCGCAATCGGAGTTGGGATCACATTCCTAACTACATTTAAAAAAAAAAAAAAATCAATAGGTTGAAAAAGACCTAGAATTTGTGTGATTGATATTTGGTGGTGAAAATATCTTAGTATTTTGTGTATTATTGTGATTTTGTTGTTGAATTTTTTGGATAGTTAATTTCACTGAGATGGTCGGTCGGCTTGGCCGACGTTGTTTGGTAGCCAAAGTCAACGTGGCATCGAAATCAAAAGGGGAAAGAAAAAAGAAAAAAATAAATAAAAGGGAAATTAGGAAAGACAAATAGGGAGTTGCTTGTTTGAAAGGGAAAAAAACTGTTCATAACTTTTACTAAAAAGTTGTCAATGATTCCTGACATACAAAGGTCATCAATCGCTTCCATTTAAAAAATAAAATAATTTGGTCGGCTTTATTTTATAGTAACTCGATTTATTTTCAGCCACACACACAATCCACGTGACCGACGTCATTCAAATTTTACAACAACAACCAATAACATTTAAAAATAAATAAAAATACAATTTTACTCCTAAATTTGTCGAATACTACAAGTTTTCATTCTAAACTTTCAAATTCAAAGGATGACAGCTTAAATTTAGACAAATGTTACAATTTTAGTTATTTCATAAGTTTTTCTCTAAATATAGTTTTTTTTTAAAAAAAGTCTTTTATGTGTTTGATAAACTATAAGATATATGTCCAATACAAAATTGATAAAATTTTAGAGAAAAAAACATTTCAATTTTTTTTGGTTGAAATTTGTGCGTTTTAGGAAAGTTTCTGTGGTTAATTTGGGCATTAGTCAAACTTATTTTTTTGCAAAACTTGATTTTGATTCAAATCAATACGTTTATGGAGATTTTCACATTGAGTTTTGTTGAAAATTAGTGAGCAAATTAGTGGAAATTGAATTGACGATAAAAATTAAACACTTATATGACTTGATGGTCCAATTTGCTGAAATCGAAAGTTTACGGTGAAAATGAATACAGCCAAACAAGCTAAGGGTAAAAATAGTTTTTTTTTTTCCCTATAATTTAATTGACTCAAGTGGGGTGGGTGATTCAAGCACACCTTTTTATTGATGGTTTATATTTTAACCATTTAAGTTATGCTCTATGGACATAATTTATATGATTTTCTCACTTCATAAAAACAAAAATATATGCCGTCTGTATTTTAAAATAAAAAATTTTAGGTCTCGCTTGATAACTTCTTGATTTTTAGTTTTTTAAAATTATGTTTGTTTTCTGCTAATTTCTTTAAGTAGTTTTCATATTTGTCAATGACAAGTTTGAATTCTTCACCAAATTCCAAAAACAAAAACTAGTTTTTTCAAAGTACTCTTTTTGATTTAAAAAAATTTGACTTGGTTTTTAAAATCATGAGAAGAAGGTACATAACAAAACAAAAAAACCTATCGGTGGAAGTAATATTTAATCTTAATTTTTAAAAATAAAAAATATCAAACATGACCTAAATATTATTACTTGGTTCGGTTGGTTAGAAGAGGCATATTAGATGGTGAGTATTCCGCCGCTGTTTTTCATAGTTTCTTGGTTTGTTTCCTTTTCGTTTCGCGTTTCTTTGATGGGGATTTGATTATCAAGAAACGAAGCACAGCCAGCCCAAGAGTTGGTAATTGGGCTTAAAGCGAGCCCAATTGTGAACACAAAATGGGCTTGGACGAGCCAAAACCCTCAGGAATGAGGCCCAATTTGGAGTGATTTGTTTGTGGCAGTAGCTAAGATTTAAAGAAGAAGCAAAAAGGCAGGCGAAGCAAAGGATTTGTATTTGTGATTGTGATAGGAAGCAGAGTAGTAGTCGACGATGATCATCATCACAAATTCAGAGCTGAAACTGAAACTGAAACTGAAACTGAAAACGAAAACTTGTTTGCATTCAAAAACTCTGCCACTCACAGAGCTTTTCAACTCGTAAAGTCCTAATCATAAATCAATCCGTCAATCCCTCACAAAATTTCCAATACAATAAAACAAATTCTACATTTTTTTTTCTATTTTTTTAATAATACAAAAAGCCATTTCTTTTCTCTTCTGCTGCTGCGCCTCCGTCAGACCATCATTACCGGAGAACACAGAAGACGGAATCCATTCCTATTTTGTATGCACGTCAACCCACCTTTGTGTTCATGCCAGGTTTACAAAGGTTTAATTCGTAAAAAAAAACCTTTGAATTATGGGATTGGTTTCAATCACATTTTAACTTTCAAAAGTTTTATTTTAGTTTTTGAAGATTGAAATTTGTTTCAAAACATCTCTCGAAGACATTTTTTTTCGTTAAATTTATGGAAGGAAAATGACGAGTTTGCATATGTATATTGTTGATTGTATAATAAAAAAAAAAAAAAAACAATAAAATCACATACAAATACATCATTTTTTGTCCATAAATTTAACAAAAATGTCTCAAGTAGTTTTGAAACAAGCTTCAAACTTCGAGAGCTAAAATGAAAATTTTAAAAGTTTAGGGGTATAATTGAAACCAACATCATAGTTCAACAGTATTTTTGATAATTTAACCTATTTATAAACTTTAAAAAGTGTTTAACATTTGTATTTTGTATCTAATTTTTTTTTAGCTTTTAACATTTTATTGTGTCGTCAAAAAAAAAAACATTTTATTGTGTCACATAATTCAATTACTATTCAAATAGTATTTTCATAAACAATTCTAACAAATACAAACTCATTGTTTCCATTTACGAATTTGAGTAAAATACCAAATATGCTCTAAAAATCTTTGTGTGGACGATCTTTTTTTTTTTTTTTTTTTGACAACTTGTGTGGATTGTGGAAGACCTTTGAAACACATGCATTTTTTACTGTAGTTTGAAGGTAGATATTTCCCATAATGTAATTTATTATTATTATTTATAAGGTATACTAAAAAAAGAATTGTTGGAAGGACATGAAAAAAATGAAAACTCTTCTTGGACAGCTGGGAATAAATTGCTCCACATGCGTTTGTCTCGTCAAATATTTATTTTCCTCTTTATGTTTTCCTATAAAGGGATCGTATGTATGAATAGTAATGTTTCTATAAAAACAAATGCCCCTATATATATGATTTCACATTGATTGCCTCTTAACATTATAAGGTCGATCCAAAAAAAATAAAATAAAATAAAATTGAATGAGCATATTATAATTAAAAATAAATTAGAGCGATTTTGTACCTACTTTATTCATATTTAATCATGTGATTATATATTTTATTAAGCAAGTTTTAACTTTCAAATGATTTTAAATGTCACAATAGAACTATTCACAAAATAAATTTTGGTGTATTAATTCATTTTACATGAGAATAATGTGTTCTCTTAATCTTAAATAGAAACATACATTTGAAAACAAAAACGAGAAACGCAAAATAGGGACCACATGACTTTACTTTCAAAATGAGATATTTGTTGGATCACGAGTGACATCTAAGCATGTTTTTTAAAAAAATAATAATTAATCATCAATTTTTTCCTCTTTCTTTCCATTTTTTTTTCTTAAGACAACTCGACCTTACATTGAATTGATATCAAATAGACATAAAATTAATAGGGAACCTATCTGTCTATATAAAACTTTATTTTCACAATAATTCTTTGTAATCCTGAATAAATACTTTTATGGATTAAATATATTATAATTGTAGAGTTATAAGATGAAATTCAATAGGAAGAGATATATCAAACAACCCTCAAGTGTGTGTGTATATATATTTATTGAGTAATCTTAATTAACCAATATTGATAGTTTCAATCTTTACTTTCAACTTTTTTTTAATTCAATAATTACATTTGGTCTTTTGGTCGAATGTACATGTCAATTACTATCGAATTATGCTCATTTTGACAGTATAGTGGTTTCTTAATATTACTAACCTCTCCCATATTTTATAATGGTATGATGTTGTCAGGTATGTCGGACAATAAAACATCATGACGACTTTACTTTTGGTTTCACCAATAATATTTTATACCAATTGATTGGGAGTACGTGTCAATTACAACTAAGTTATACTCATATTGACGATAAAAATTATTATTGTTTAAAAAATAAAGAAACGAATGAGAGCTTCAAACTTTTATAATATAAGCTCATGTATAAGATCTAAGTTATTCTTGATGTTTAATAAAGTTATTTATACAAGAAACTCTTGAATAAATAATAATGGGCTATTCGTTTTTTGGAATTTAAGAGCAAATTAAGTGTTCGAAGATTCTCTTTGATTTCCACTAATATGAATAAATTAAAGCAAGAGCATATTTTTTTGTTTGGCCTTCCACCAAAAAATTGTATTAATATAATCTCTGTAAACTAAGCTGCGCCAATGCCATTTAAATTCATTATATTATTCAAAGATGAGGAGCATAATCAACAAACAAAATACCAAACTTTTTCTGTATTCTTACAAAAAGACTAAGACCTAACTGGCAAAATGCACGAATTTGAAAAAGAAAAAAAAAGGGGGGTTAGTCAAAGTTAAATACATTATTTGATTCCATTTTACTATACATTATTGTTTAAAAACTTTTTTTTTTTGAAAAATATTGTTTAAAAACTTTAAAAGTGGTCAAGTATATATACCATTTAATTGTAAATTGCATGTTTGAATTTTCACTCGATTACATATGATGGGGTATTAAAAAAGAAAGCTAAAATCATAACAATATCTTTGTCGAATAGTTTTTTGTTTTGGGAAAAATACACTTTTGGTCCCTGAAGTTTGGGTTAAGTTACACTTTGGTCCCTGAGTTTTCAAACTCAACAAAAATGCTCCTGAGGTTTGAGATAAGGAGCAATTTGGTCCCCGCCGTCCATTTTGCCGTTAAACCCTAAGGGCCCGTTTGGTACAAGGTTTTTGGAGATGGGAATGGGCAAGAGTTTCTAATACCCTTGTTTGTTTCAAGATTTCTGTGGTGGGCCCAGAAAATAACGCATTCCCAGGCATCATTTATGCCCATAAGCAAGGGTTTTCTATGCCCTTGCAAAAGCATGGGTTTTCTCTTTTCCCATCTCTTCTTTTTTATTTTTATATGCAATTTTATTTTGAATATAGTTAATTAATTAACTAATGGATACTAAATTAAAAATAATATAATAAATTATTTAATTAGATTAAATAATAATTTGTCAAGAATTTCATTTTTTTAAACAAATACTTTTTTCTAGGACTTTTAAACAACTACTTAGTCCAAGTTTATTAAAGGGATGTAATTACATATTTACTAAAATTATAATTAACTAGTCAATATTATCGAAAATATATTTAATTATTGAATTAAAATCATTTAAATGAATTTAGTATAAAAATTCATTTTTCAATAATTATAATTAATTACTTATCGATTATTTATAATCAATTAATTACTTTTTTAAATTTCCTTATAATAAATAAATAATTATATTATTATTAAATATTTATCTAATTAATTTTTATGGATACAATATATTAAATTATTGTAGTTAAAGATATTTATTAAAAAATTAATTAAATAAATTTAGTTTGTTAAATTAACATAGTTTATCCCATTAAAATCATTTCATGATTATTATTTCATTAATTTTTATTAATAGTTTGAATTAATTTTGATTATTTTATTGATAAATTTATTAAAATTACATAAAGTTTACCTGATTAATTCTAAAAAAATAAATACAGACATAATTTGTTCTCACAAAATCCTGATGACATTCCCATGCACAACCAAACACAGTTATCTTTGATTTCCAGCAATCTTATTCCCAGGCATAGTATTCCCATGCATCATGTATTCCCAGACATCTATAAAACCTTAAACCAAACGGTAACAGTTTGCTGACGTGACACTATTATTTTAATAAAAAAAAATTATTTTTAAAATTTTTAAATAAAAATATATTAAAATAATATAAATATTAGGGAAAAATACACTTTTGGTCCATGAGGTTTGGGTTAGGTTTCATTTTGGTCCATGAGTTTTCAAACTCAACATTTTTACTCCTGAGGTTTGAATTTCGTTACATTCTTGGTCCCTCCGTCAAATTTTCTGTTAATACTAACAGATTGATGACGTGGCATATACATTTTTTATTAAAAAATATATTTTTTAAATTTTTTAATAAAATAAAATATTAATTTTTTTTTTATTATTTTCCTTTTTCTTATCTTCTTTCTTCCTTATCTTCTTCCTCCTCATCTTTCTTCTTGATCTTCAGTCCCAGCTTCCTCCACCAACAGACAGTCGTCTTCCGCCACCGGCCGGTCGCCGACTCCGACGACTGGACTTTTTTTTTTTTTTCTCCTTCTTCTTCTCTTCTTTTTTTTTTCCCTCTTCACTTTTTTTTTTCAAAATCGGAAGAGATTTCAAATCGAAGAAACAAAACCCACGACGCCACCAGATTTCTCTCTCTCTTCGATTTGGACTGCCGTTAAGCCGAGACCCACGCCGTTGCGGAAACTCGATCACCCGCTGAAGCTTGAAAACCCACAGCCACGTTGAACGCTCGCCGCAGTTGCTGCTATTCGAATTTCTTCGCACCCTCTATCGGCGACGACCTGTTCGTGAAGCCCTTCTCCTCGCCAAAGCACCACCACAACAACCCATTTCTTCAAGATTCAAACGATCTGAAAACGCCCACGTAGCAAGAAACCCACACAGATCTGGACGTGGCAGCGACACAAGCTTTTTTCGATTCTACTCGCGAAGAAACCCACAGTGCGAACAGACCCACTCGCGAACAGACCACACGATTTTTCGATTCCGGCAGACCCACGAATCTCGATATGAAACGAAACCCACCAGACCGACTCCTTCGATTCGCACTTGGGTCGCCTGCTGGAATCTCGTAGTGGCTCACGATCTGCCGCTGCTAAAATCGCGAACGCCGCCAGAGATGGTAAACGGAGACGGAGAGATCTGCGACTGGACGTTGAACGAAGGAGGAAGAATAATGAAACCCACCAGAGAGCAGTGGCGTTTCCGGCGAGGCGGGGGCAACTCCGGCGAGGTGTTGGTCTGAAGATGGAAAAAGTCTAGAGAAGGAGATCGAAGAAGATGGAAGAAAAAGAAAAAAGAATAAAGAATAAAAATATTTAATATTTAATATTATATTATTTTATTTTAAGAAATTAATAAAAAAATATTTTTTTTATTAAAAACTAATGCCACACCAGCATTCTGTTAGTATTTAACAGAAAAATTAACAGGGGGACTAAGAGTGCAACGAAATCCAAACCTCAGGGGTAAAAATGTTGAGTTTGAAAGCTCAGGGGCCAAAATGAAACCTAATCAAAACCTCAGGGACCAAAAGTGTATTTTTCCCTAAATATTATTATATTATTATTATTTTTTATTCTTTCTCCCCCTCTTTTATTCTTCTTCTTCTTCATCTTATAAGGTCTTCTTCTCTTCTTCTTCAACATGTCGCCAGCGGCCGGCGACTTTTTTTTTTTCCTTCTCTCATCTTTTCTTCTTATTCTTCTCATTTTCCACAATTTTTTTTTTTTTTTTTTTTTTATAAATGGGTGGCCTGAAATCGAAGGAGGGAGGACCTCCCCTTCGATTTCTCGTTGGAAAATCAAGGGGAAGGTCCCTCCTTCCCTCCTTCGATTTTCCGGCAGCACATTTAAAAAAAAAAAGTTTGTGGAGTATGAGAAGAAGAAGAAGAAAAGATGAAGGAAGAAAAAAAAAAAAGGTCGCCGAGGTCGTCGGGCGGCAGGTTGAAGAAGAAGGGAAGAAGACAAGGTTAAAGGAAGAAGGAGGTGGGAAAGAAAAATAAGAAGGAGAAGAGAGAGGGAGAGAAAGAATGAAAAAATAATTAAACAATAATATTTTTATCATTTTAATATATTTTTATTAAAAAATAATAATAAAAAAATTATTATTTTTAATTAAAATAATATTGCCACGTCAGTAGCCTCGTTAGATTTAACGGCAAAATGGATGGCATGGACTAAATTGCTCCTTATCTTAAGCCTCAAGGACTAAATTGTTGAGTTTGAAAACTCATGGACCAAAGTGTAACTTAACCCAAACCTCAGGGACCAAAAATGTATTTTTCCCTCTTTTTTTTTTCACTTTAAAGCTTAGAATAAGATTTAGAGTTTCTATTTTCCCTAATATCATGTGGGGTTGGAGATTTAAACCTAATAACCCCTGAGTTAGTCCACTTTATATTATTTGACCAATTGAACTAAGCTCACATGAACCGAATATAGAGTGTTTTGTAATAATTAACAATGTAAGATGTTTTTTTTTTTTTTTCTTTTGAGACTCTCAAGTGAGATATAGATGTTGATATTAAAAAAATTAAGCCACGATACTCAAATACCATTTTTCAAGTTGTCAAGTCATTCTTTAGTTTTTGTAACTTAGGGAGTGGAAATTGAAAAGTGGTGCAGTTCAAAACCCAAATCATATAATTAATTGACAACGTCTACAAACACTCAAGGTCAAAAGTAATATAGTTTTCCTTTCTCAAAAAAAAAAAAAAAAAAAAAAAAAAAAAAAAAAAAAAAAAAAAAAAAAAAAAAAAAACCAATTTTTAAAAAGATAAGAGTAAAATTTGCGCATGTGTTAAATAAACAACTCGGTGTGTGGAATGTCAAAGGTTTGGTACGAAGTTAATTTCTTTTTAAAAAACCATATTTATACCAAAAAGGAATTGTTTGATAGAAAAGCAGTAGCATTTATTCGCCAAATCACAGCCTTGGATTCTATTAATTTCAAAAAGTAAAGTTTCAATTCTTCACCACTGATGGTGAGAATTGGAATATGTTCTTCCAACTCCTAGTGGATTAACAGAATATTTTTCAAAAAAATAAAAATAAAAAAAAAAACTTCAAATATTTGCAATGGAATTTGATGCTATTTCAAATTATACCCACTATTGTATTTCTAGTCCATCGCCATCTTCTTTTCCTCAACTTTTTCCACTTTTCCCCAACTCCTTAAAATCCACTTTCTTCCTAAAAACGTAAACTTGAAGCATCACTTGTGCACTAGAAAGTATTAGGCTTTATCTTTGTAATTTTTAGATATACGATAAATAATTGATAATGTACACATTTAACAGTTACATATAAGTGATCAACTTGAATATAATTCAACCGGTCCAGATATATACTACCATCCAAGAGGTTAGTGATTCGAATCTCCCTACTCCTACACAGTGTTGAATTAAAGAAAACTGAATAAGACGCATACCTCTGTTGAACTCAAAACAACATTGACACGATAAATTGAGGAGTTTTTGAGAGTGATAATCACATTTTGACGACTAAGGATGGAATTGGACACTTAATTGAAAAGAAGCTTGTTTTTGCACTCTGATCATTATGTTTTAAAAGTTTTAGAGAGCAAACCAAAAATAACACTTTAGAATTTCAATTCTTATGCTTTGAATTTAAGTCAATCCAAGGGTTGTCCTCTCCTTAAGACAAATTAGGTAAACAATTATTCTCTCATCCCTTCTTGACTATGCCCTTGACGATGACCATTTTCATCACTCATTGAGACAAATTCCTAAGTGCATAGTATTTTAAAATCGAGATAACCACGCTAGATTAAAAACCGTGATAATTAACCTCATAATGAAAAATATCATTTTCTTTACCATGATTACAAAACAATGTTCACATCAATATAATTTATCTTAAAATCATAACATTCCCACACACACTAAAACCAGTACAAACCAAGTATAGTTCAGTAGACAAAACACTTTGTAACGATGCAATAGAGACACACATCGAAAGAGGTATCTAAGCATGGACCCTAGTTGTTGGTTGACTTGAATTAAAGACATTGTTTTTCTAGAAAAATGTCAAAAAAAAAAAAAAAAAAAAAAAGGGGAGCAGGGAGAGTTAGGATGAGATAGGGAGCAGGGGATAAAATCCAACAGGCCCAATGGAAATGGAAGAAGAGAAAAGTGGGCCTACAAAGAAGATAGAGAAAGGTTAGAAGTAGAAGAGTGGACTTTGCGCTGAAAGACGAAAGGGAGAGTCAGAGAGAAGAGGAAAAGAAAGGGCAGTGTCTGTTGGGAAAAAGACAGAAACAGGCTTTGATTGGGCCCCCAACAATCCTACAAAGCCCATTCCGTATTCTGTCTTAGTAAAAGACAGCATCTTCATTGATGTTTGATTCTGACCGCTGCCCGTTCCCATTGCCCTATTCTATATCTATTCAAAATATTTTAATTCAATTCCAACAAATGTATTTATTTCTATATTTTACTCTACTTTTATCATTTCCACGTCGGACCCAACACACAAAACCAACTGGAGGACTGCCGAAGAACGACACGACGCACGAGATGACTTACCAGAAATGGGGTGGGTCCCACCTCCTGTCAGAGCTCCTGACATTTCAAACCGCCAGGTCACACGCCGTCAACCACACGTATCAGATGAGTTCCATCAAAAGATTGGGTTTTATTTAAACTTTCAAAATTATTGGACTTTTGTTCCTTTTTCTTTTTTTTTTTTAAATATTTTTGTGAAAATAATTGGTTTCATTGTGGAAATGTTTAACACAAGGATGGTGTGATATGTTTAACACAAGGATGGTGTGATTTGTTTTAAATTAATTTCAACATGTCAAATTAGATCGAGCCTACATTATCTATTTGTTGAATGATTAATGGTGAATAATTGTTTGATAATGATTCATATTAGTCAATCTACATTGCTTTTAATACATATTCAAGCTAGCATACTTTACCAATTGAATAACTAATGACATTATTAGGACTCTAAAAGATTTGACATTTTTAGAAAATGTACAGATTAGACACTAGGTAGGATAAATATTACTTTGCAAATTTAGTAATGTAACATTAAGGATTGAGTTTATTTTGTTTATATGTTTTTAGAAATTGCTAATAAATCCTCATACATATATAATTTAATAAATCCATTAATGGTATACATTAGACTCTATATTTTAAAATGTTTCAAATACATAATGAATTTTCAATTTGTATATGCTAAAGTAATTGTGAAGTACTCAATCAGTTTAAAACTATTATGACACTAACTACATAATTTAACAACTCCATGACAAGTTGATATTAGATTAATTCAAGCACATAGTAGTATAATAGCTAGACTAGTCATACTAACACAAATCTATTCAACACATTGAAAACTCGTGAAAATGTTATTTTTTTTTTAGTCCAACAATTGTAAGGTGGAGAATTGAAACATCGATTTTTAAAATGATAATTGATGTTTTATTAATCAGATCATGTTCAAATTTACATGTTGAATGTTTTTTTTAGAGTAAATATCCAAACATATATAAATATATTGACAATAAATAATGTATTTAAAGCGTTTTGAAATATAAGACAAAATTGACACAAGTTAAAAGTAACAAACATCTAATTAATGAATAATAAATTTACACTTTGTTGCATTAGCACAATTCAACTTACATGAAGATTCTAAAGATGATCAAGAAGTATATGTCTTATTTTTGTAGTTGTAAAAAAAAAAAAATATTCAAATTTAAACTTAAAATTTTCAAACGCCGTTAGATTATAAGCGTCCAGGTGGAAGGGAAGGGCATCCATCCGATGGTCGCCGTCTAATCTAATGCCTCGTACATGATGTAGGGCCCAGATATGGCCGGAAGTAGCAGTCGTAGAGCCTAGGATAAGACGGCCTCACCTGATTCCTACTCTCTAATCTATCACACAGCCTTTGCCTCGCTTTCGAATTGGATGTTTCGGATTTGTTTATTATTCTTCATCTGCTTCCATCTTTACCGCCACCGCCTATTAGAGCTTCGAATTTCTCCTTAATTCGATGCCATCGCCATTTGCATACAATTAACGCCAATTCCATCTCCCCATATTCCCTTCTCCCTCCTCACTGTGTTCCAACGAAGAAGACGAATCGCAGAGGGAATGAGGAAAAGATCGCTTCATCCTGCTGTCTGTAATTTCTTTATCTTCTTCTTTTTACTTCTCTTCTCTGCTTGTTTTTGCTTCGCCAATCGCGAGATGGAAGCTCTGTTGAAGATGAAGACCGCCATGATCGTACCGGGGAGGTCAGGCCTCAGTGATTGGGAGCCATCGTCGTCGCCAGATGCTCATTGTGCCTTCTCTGGAGTTTCGTGCGATGGCGATTATAGAGTTGTTGCGCTTAACGTCTCGAATTTCCGTCTGTTTGGCCGGATTCCGCCGGAGATTGGCATGTTGGAGAAGCTTGTGAACTTGACGTTAGTGAACAACAATCTCACTGGACGGCTTCCTCTCGAAATGGCGAAACTCACGTCGCTTAAGATTCTCAATCTCTCTAACAACGTCTTTCATGATAATTTACCGGCGGAAATCACTCTCGCAATGACGGAACTCGAGGTTTTCGATATCTATAACAACAATTTCAGTGGACCGCTTCCGGTGGAGTTCGCCAAGTTGAAGAACATTAAGTATCTTGACCTCGGCGGATGCTTCTTTACCGATCAGATTCCGGAGGTTTACTCCAAGATGCAGACGTTGGAGGTCTTGAGTCTGAGGGGAAATGCGCTTACTGGTAGAATTCCGGCTAGTTTGGCGCGGTTGAAGAATCTTAGGTATCTTTACGCCGGTTATTTTAACCATTACGATGGCGGAATTCCGCCCGAGTTTGGATCGTTGAGTTCTCTCGAGCTTCTCGATTTAGCCAACTGTAATCTCTCCGGTGAAATTCCTCCGAGTTTGGGGAATTTGAAGCACTTACACAGTCTATTTCTACAAGTAAACAATCTTACCGGTCGGATTCCCTCAGAACTTTCCGGTTTAGTTAGCCTTAAGTCATTGGACCTCTCGCTGAACGAACTCACCGGAGAGATACCGGCAAGTTTCGCGGCACTGCAGAACATTACTCTGATCAATTTATTCAGCAACAAACTTCACGGTCCAATTCCTGGTTTCGTCGGTGACTTTCCGTTTCTCGAAGTGCTTCAGTTGTGGAGTAACAACTTCACGTTAGAGCTCCCCGAGAATCTCGGGCGTAACGGAAAACTGTTTCTGCTCGACGTGGCTACAAATCACCTAACTGGGCTCATTCCCCCGGATATATGTAATGGTAGGTTGAAGACTTTGATTCTGTTGGATAATTACTTCTTTGGGCCCATCCCTGAAAAATTAGGCCAGTGCGATTCGCTTACGAAAATCAGAATTGCGGGGAATTTCTTCAATGGAACTGTTCCGGCGGGGTTTTTCAACTTTCCGGCGTTGGAGATGCTCGATATCAGTAATAATTACTTCTCGGGCGCTCTTCCGTCGCACATGTCGGGCGAGTCCCTTGGAAGTTTACTGCTCAGTAACAACCACATCACCGGAGAAATTCCGGCGGCGATTAAGAATTTAGAAAACTTGCAGGTTCTTTCTCTGGAACATAACCAATTCACTGGTCATTTACCTGTACAAATATTTGAATTGAATAAGTTGCTGAAGATCAACATCAGCTTCAACAACATTAGCGGCGAAATTCCACATTCGGTCGTTGAGTGCACGTCTTTAACGTCAATTGATCTCAGTGAAAACTACCTCGTTGGCCAACTTCCCAAAGGAATTTCGTATCTAAAAATCTTGAGCGTCCTCAATTTGTCAAGAAATCAACTGACGGGCCAAATTCCGAATGAAATTCGGTCGATGATGAGTCTTACAACTCTGGATTTGTCATACAACAACTTCTTTGGTAGAATCCCCACCGGCGGTCAGTTTTCGGTATTCAACGTCAGCGCATTCGCCGGGAACCCAAACCTCTGTTTCCCCAACCACGGGCCTTGCGCATCGCTGCACAGCAATTTGAAATCCATTAAGCTAATCATCCCAATCGTTGCGATATTCATCATTCTTTTATGTGTACTCGCCGGAATTTACATCAGGAAGAGAAAGAGGATTCAGAAATCAAAGGCATGGAAACTCACGGCGTTCCAACGCCTGAATTTCAAAGCGGAGGACGTCCTCGAGTGCTTGAAGGAAGAAAATATCATCGGCAAAGGCGGCGCCGGCGTCGTCTACCGTGGATCTATGCCGGACGGCTCCATCGTGGCGATCAAACTGTTGCTAGGAAGTGGCCGGAACGACCACGGTTTCTCAGCCGAAATTCAGACTCTTGGGCGAATCAAGCACCGCAACATCGTCAGGCTCTTGGGGTACGTGTCGAACAGAGACACGAATCTGCTGCTGTACGAGTATATGCCCAATGGGAGCCTGGACCAGCGGCTGCATGGAGTGAAGGGCGGGCATCTGCACTGGGACTTGCGGTACAAGATCGCGATGGAAGCCGCCAAGGGGCTCTGTTACTTGCACCATGATTGTACGCCGCTGATCATTCACAGAGACGTGAAGTCCAATAATATACTGCTGGATAAGTTCTTTGAGGCGCATGTCTCTGACTTTGGGCTAGCCAAGTTCTTGCAGAACGGCGGCGCCTCCGAGTGTATGTCCTCCATTGCCGGCTCCTATGGCTACATCGCTCCAGGTCTGTTCTCTCATTTGCTTTCATCGTTATCAGTTATTCTAATTAAGTTTAGTTCTTTAATTAATTACATGGCTGATATAAGTATGGAGTAGTTAAGGATAATTTATTGTCGATTCCTGTCCTGGCTTGTTTATATAGATTAAGAATTTTAACGGGTTTAACTTATTTAATGTTATTTGAAAAAATAAAATAGAATTCACCTCAAAAGATAGTAAATAAATGCTATTTCTGGAGCTTCTGTACAGTGTGAAACTAGTGTTTGTATTTTTGTTATTTTTATTTTTACGATTTTCAAGGAGAAAACCCCAACAAACGCGAACACTTTCATTTGGGTCAGCCATTCGTGGGCTGACCGACGTGAGTTGGTTCTATGAGAGCCCATATACATGTGGGTTACTCTGTAAAAAGCCTTAATCTCCTAATCTCGGAATGGCTTGCTGTCGTGTTTGATTTTGAGTGTTAGAATAGAACCCATGAGGTGTAGATTTAGTTAGTAAAGCCATGTTCTGTGTTTGTTTTTTTCGACATCTAAAAGATATTTTTGAAAATTTGAAACCTAAAAGAAGTTTAGTTTGATGACAATTTTATTTGTCTTTTGAAATTATGCTAGTTTACTAATTTTTTTTCGTTATATAAAAAGAAAATATAGTAGAAAATTGTTGCAAAACAATATCATAGTCTATAAAGTCGTGATTTTATATCTTGAAACTTCCACTAAGATTTGTTTCTCATTTCCCTCGTGAAATTGGAAGGTAGTTTGATATTGGAATTTCTGAAATGGCCAAGCAAATTGGGCACGTGATGGGAATTTACAAATTTTTCAAAAAAATAAAAATAAAAATCTAAGACTAATTTGATAACCATTTGAGTTTTATGATGTTAAAGACATTACCTTCACTCCTATATTTCTTTGTTTCTATCAAACTTTTCTAATTCAGCTAAGACTTCTTGTCTATCAAAAATTAGAAATTAAAGACTTGTTTTTGTTCTTCTAATTTAGCTAAAAAATTTATTATGTTTTGAAGGAAAAAAAAAAAAGGAAAGATACACAAAGTTTTTATGGAAAAACAAACCATTTTTTAAGAAATAGAAAACTAAAAATAAAAGCATTTTCAATTGAACCTGTAATAGGAAATATAAACAACAATACTTGGTTGTATATCGGTGTTAGAGATTTCGCTACACATCCCACTAAAATCCTGACAATTAAGAGAGAAAAAGTTAGAAAATGAAGAAAAAAATTCACATCTCTTCTAATTGTCAACATTTTAATGGTGGTGGTATAGGGAGATCCCTATGCACCGTGCAGCCAAGTATTGTCCTAATATAAATGTAGGGGAGATTTAAACATGATCATAAAGCTTGGATCCTTGTTGATTTTTTTTTTAAACTATGTTGAAGTCAGTGGTAAAGTCTACTGGTTAAAAGGCCCCATGGATCTTTGTTTTCTTCATATATTTGATTTTGGCGAATGATTGATATCAAAAAATTTCTCAGGTGGTTGGTTAAATACTCTGAGAGACGCCATTATTGTCACTGATGTTTGTTTTTTGTGACCGTACGACAGAATACGCCTACACACTGAAAGTGGACGAGAAGAGCGACGTGTACAGTTTCGGTGTCGTACTGCTAGAACTGATAGCCGGGAGAAAGCCAGTGGGCGATTTTGGCGAAGGCGTGGACATTGTCAGGTGGGTCCTAAAAACCACATCAGAACTCTCTCAGCCGTCCGATGCAGCCTCAGTATTAGCCGTGGTGGACTCGCGCCTCACCGAATACCCTCTCCAAGATGTCATCCACCTCTTCAAAATAGCCATGATGTGCGTTGAAGAAGACAGCTCTGCAAGGCCAACCATGAGGGAAGTCGTCCACATGCTATCAAATCCCCCAAGGTCTGCCCCTACTCTCATCAACCTTTGATATCAATTCCTTTTGTGTGAATAAAATGAAGCTGCCAAACATCTCCTAAACTTTACCCAGAAATAGAAATCTTTAGATATGATTTATACTTGAATCTATGTGTAATTAATTAGTGTTCTGAGGTGTTTAATGGCTTGCTTTACTGTTGTCTAGTTTGGTCAGTAGTGGTTGTGAACTTTTTGTTACTTCAAATGTTAATATTAATATATGGATTGGCATCTTGATGATCATGATGGAGAAAGGTGTAATTAATGTTGCTTTGATAATGTTTATTTTTTCTCTTCTTGATGTAATCCTTAACCAATGGTTGGATCCAAATGTAGGTCAGACATTGTAGGCTTGATGTTACTAAATACTGCCTGTTGTTGCTATTATTTGGGGTTTTATTCTGAAATTATGGTTATAACTTCTAATTTTGACATCTCCAATTGTGTGGGGACAGGCATTAATGTGGGAGATTGTGGGATTTTCTTTTAAGTAGATGCTTTTTAGCATTTGAACAAGTGATTTGTTTTATTTTATTTTTGAGTTCTATATATGGAGGTGAAGATTGGAACCTCTATTTTTATTGGTTAAATGTATATGTATCACTTGAAGTAGGTTGAAATCAGTGTGATTTAAAAGCTCTAATTGAGTTTTGTAATTAAATTGGGTCATTATCTTTTCTTCTCTCTCTACCTTTTAGGAAAGAAATACAATAAACTTGATGATTTCTATTTTTTTTTTTTTTTTTTTTTTTTAATAACAAAACAATGAAATGTTTTGTTTAGTCATTTTGAACGTGAATGTAAATTTTTGTTAATTTTGTGTCCCAATTTTGAATTGTAGAAGTTAAAAGTACTACTTGAAAAATAATATGTGATGCCCGTGATAAAGTTCAAAAAATACTTATCATAAGCAAGTTTCTAAAATGTCTAGAGTTTTTGTTTTTGTGATGTATTTGGTAAAAAACAATAATGTTGATTAATGTAATAATTCTCTTCATAATTAGATTGGTTTCGTTTGATTATTAAAAAAAAGAAACATATGTGTGGTAACTATTTTTGGTTTTATGCTTTCTAAAATACAAAATCCCGTATTTGTTTGATAAGTTTTTTTGGGAGGTTTTGTTTGATAATCCTAAACTCTGAAATTTATTAGAGTTGTATCGATGGTTATTTTAGCATTTTATTTTACAAAAGATAAAATCAAACCACGTTTATAATTTTTTTTTTTTAAATAGAATAGTATATATTTTAAAAATTTTAAGCATATGATATTTATTGTTTATTATGAGTAATTATAATTTTGCCAGAGTTCCGAATCCCTGTATTCTATATGTTTTAAAACAAAAGTAAGTTTATTTTTGCTTTTTAAAATTAAAAAATTACACGTTAATAATACAATAGATAAGTTCTAAATGAATCGATTAAAAGATAAATAATAGTATTTAAAAAAAAATAAATAAACTAAATGTCTTGAGAGAAGCCGATAATATAATTACAATACGGAAGACTGTTTTAACGTTGATACGTATCCACACACAATTTTGTTTGAGAAAAGTTGAAATATGTTTGATTAAAAATGTTAAAATAACAGATGATAGTATTTATTAAAGAAAAAAAATAAAACGTACAAGTGAAAAGAAAAAAAAAATTATTGGCTAATAATAGTTCTGCGATAATTAACTTTCAAATCGATATCAAATATATTTTTTATTTTTGAATGTCATTTAAATCCTACCCATTTGTTTTATGTCTTGGTTTTTATTTTGCCATGATAAGTCGTCGTTGGCTTTGGATTATAAAAAATATATAATATCGTGGTTAAAAAAAATCTCCAATTATAAAAGATAAATTTGTCATCAAGAGCATGTCTCAATTGACATAAAGCTATACTTCGATCGAGAGGTTAGAAGTTCAATTCTTCACCCGTACATTGTCAAAAAAAAAAAAAAAAAAAAAAAATATATATATATATATATATAAAAGATAAATTTAGCAGTGAGACAATAATTTTAAAATAAAAAAAGAATTAGGAAATGCGGTCTGTTTTATTTTAATTAGTTACAGTTATTATTATTATTTTTTCCTGAGTTAACTTACAGTTGATTTGTAATCAAATTTATCTAATTTTTGACAATGAATATGTTAAATCATCCATCAATCTTGTTGATTAACCAAATTTTACCAGATAAGTTTTATGCACAGTGACAGTTCCCAAAACAATTATTATCAATAGCAAATTCAATATTTACACTTCAAATACATTGACATGTTGACATTTACATAGACGTTTTCATGTCTATAAGTTTAACATTAACATAAGGAATGAATGGACATTTTTAGTATATAGTTAATAAACCGATGAAATAATTAGCAATAGAACACACTAATGTAGGCACAAATATTTTAACATATTTAAAAATATAAATTTTGTGCGTCTTTCTCAAAAATACCCATTATCGATATTTTCATTGACATTTCTATAAGGTCACCACGTCACCATTTATATCGATATTGACATTTTAAACATGGAAAACATTATCCAACTTTTAGCCATCCCATTCTTATATTCCATAAATCAAAGTTATTTACTACAATACCAAATCCCTTTGAAAGTAGTTAAATAGGGTCATATTTCAATGTCATCAAGTGACCCACAACCCAAAAACTGATATAAATCCAACTAAAAATCAACCTTCTAATTAAGAACACTTATTTTATAATTAGTCTAAAAAGTCCTGGTCTCCTAACATACTGCATTGTTTATTAAAAATAAAAGGACTTTTTAGGAAAATAGAATACATTTTTTTCTAAAAAAATCAGTAAAATCTTTAGACAAATTGGTTCAAAGTCCAAATCCCTTTACACTGCAATTATTTCCTTCCAAATTAATAATTAAAAAGCCTACAAAAAGGCATTCCGTATGCCAGAAAGTGACAGTTTTTGGATTTGCCCGGTCCGGTCCCAACCATTCCGGTTCTTAAAATCAATCCCGGTTTGAACCGGAACTACACGTCGCAAGACTCGCACGTGCCGTCGTCATCCAATCGCTTACAAAGAGCAAAATTTTGAAAGAAAAAAAAAAAAAAGAAAAAAGAAAACATAGAAATCACGATTCGAGCCAAAGGAGAGAGAGAAAAGCAACGTTTTCGTTTTTTCTCTCTCTATCTCTCTCGCTCGATGTGGGGGAAGGTTTCACAGACGACAAAACGAGGGTTTTGTGAAAACGGAAAAGAGAAAGAAAGAAAGAAAGCCTAAGTTCTAGAGAGAGAAAATCCTCATTCATCAACCAGAGGAGAGAGAAATTCGGAGCAGAAGGAGTTTTCGGGAGCTCCTATTTCTCGCCGAGTCTGAAGCTAGGGTTTCGAGTTCTGTTGTTAAGGCAAGACACTCGTGCTGTTCCGTCCTTGCATTTTATTTGCTCATTCTTAATTTGTTTTTCATTTTGTATCGTAATCAGTATCTGCGCATTAATTTGCACAATCACCTATTGAAATTTGCATTTCGTTTTCGTCCACGCCGTTTTTCGTCTTAAAGACGGTAAAGCAAGGTGACCTCGTTTGATAATTTCCATTTTATCTGCTCTAACCTATCATCTGATACTGAGATACGTCCATAGGTGATGGTTTTTAAATCTCGTCTGGCTTTTTCCGGGAATATGGATGAACTGCTTACTTAACTCTGGTTGTTATTTAGAATTATTGTCTTCTTAGCCATCGGGCTATATTGGTAGCTGGATGTTTTTGCAATTTCAGTGGCTAAAACTATGATTTGGTGAATGACAATTATAATTTTCCTTCCTTAGCGGGTCTTTGAAAGTAGCTTCTGCCTTTGATTTTAGCACTGGGTTACTGATTTGAATTTTGTAGGTTATAGATAGTTGGACTCTCCATAACAGTAGTGGATTGTTTTCCAATTCATGATTAATTGGCACACCGTGTTTAATTTTGCCTTTTAGAAAGTTGAACATGGTTGAAGCTCTTGCTCGTGATCATCCATTCTTTCGGTGAATATGTTGGAAATTCCTTTGATAATCAAATAGGTTTTCTGACTGTTACTCTTATTATGTATATCTACAAGCTAATGTCTTTTCAGAGTGATATGGATGGACTATTGTCATTCTTTTGTAGTCTTTAGTTACAGTTCTCAGGGTTTGTAATCAATAAGAACATTGGTTATTAGTTATTGTTATAATTATTTTTTTATGAGATCTTGCTTATTAGTTGTATTGGTATACTAGACTGAGAAAGTCATTCTTTTGGTTTCTTTGATAATACCACACTTGTTATTTGCTCAATACGCTTGACGTTCTAGCATCAAGGCAATTTTGGTGCAAGATCAATTAAGGACATTATAATGTTTTAATTCTTACAATTGATTTAGAGGTGCGATTATTATCTTTTTTCGCTTTATTTTGATTAAGAGTTTCGGCGTACTGATTCTCAGTTTTGCTATGTTATCAAGTTTCATGCCAAGTCTTATGTGAACTGCCTGGGTGTGTGTATATATATATATATTTGCATAATTGATGATTATATCTACCATGCTCCTTTTGATTTTCCTTATGTTTGCTTAATGCGACTTCAAATACTTTTCTTAGTTCAATTTATCTCAGGTGTATTGGTACGGAATTGTAATTTATTGAGCAGGATGCTTGTGTCATAATCAAGGTTTCATTTCTGGCCTTCTATAATTGGGAAGTGTATTTTTGTTGTGTAAAACAATAGAAGAATTGTCTGCCATGCCTGTTTGAATATTCATATGATTTGTGGCCCCTGTCTTTTCAAACCCTTTTCTTGTGTGATTACATATAACTGTTTTTTGCTGCTTCTTATGCGTGATGTAAGTTTGTAACTGTCACCTTGAAATCATTTGATGACAAATGTGCAATGATATCAGTTCAATTTTGCATGCATATTTTCCCTTGTTTTAGGAATCTCTCTTGACTAACGTGCACATTTTTTTGCAGGGTTGTAATTCTGCCTGGTGGTCTGCTGGATGGATGAAAAGGTTCTCTCATCTCATGCTCTCAGGGATGGTATATGAAGCATGATGACACTTGAAGACTTCTTCACCTTGACTGAAATAAAAAATGGGCTTACAGCCCCATGTAGAGTTGAGGAGTTGATCAATGTGATGCAAAAGGAAAAGGATTGTTCTGTGAAGAATGTTAGTGATGCAACCAGGCACTGGGCTGCTGTTGCAGGTGCTATTGCTGCTACAGAGAATAAAGATTGTCTCGATCTTTTTATCCAACTAGATGGACTGAGCTTTATTCAAAGATGGCTTAAGGATGCTCAAAAGTTTAGTAATGATACAAATGATAGCACTGTAGAAGAGTCCATCATTGTTTTGTTGCAAGCACTCAAAAAGCTTCATATTACTGCTGAGAAATCTATTTCTTCTGGGATTTTGTTTACTGTTAAGGGTCTTTATGAAAATACTGACCATGGCAAATCTAGGTTCGGGAAAGAATTAAGTGTACTCCTTGACAGGTGGATGCAGGAGATAAATGATAAAGATTTGCTCCCTGATGCAGAAAATGTTGGTGTACATTTTGATGAAGAGAATTCAAATCTTGCTCATGGTGCAGGAAGATCATCTGCTTCATGTGCATCAGTTTCAAGAGAATTATCCAGTGATGGAAAACAAGCAGCAGAACCTATCAGAGACAAAATATTATCCCCAGGAAGCTCTGATGCTCTTCACCCAGATAAGGATGAAGGTTCAAAGGTTCAATCTCCGAGACACGAGCTTGATTCTCATTCAATTTCTGGAAATTCAGCTGTGAAAGATAGATCTCCAGATATAACAACAAACTCTGCTGTTATGTCGGTTCCAACCGAGGATGTTTTGAAGAAGGAAGAAACATCTCTATGTTCTGTTGGAGGAGGAACCTCAGCTAGTGTGGCTTGTAGCTTTCCAGTAGCAAGGGAAGGCGGTGATAATGAACAGATAGATGGTTCAAAGAAGTTGAATGAATTTCCAGAGCTTGAAAATCAAGTGCATAAGATTGATGGCTCTTCTGGTAGGTCATGTGTGACAGAGAAATCAGATAACTCTTCACATTCTCCCGTGCAGGATCCCAGAACTGTTTTGGAAGGTTCTGATGCTGCAAATGGTGAAGAGTCTGCTAAAGAAGCTCCAGCTCAACAAGATAATGATGGTCTTGACAATGCCGGTGTCTGTCGACGTAGTTCTAGTCTAGATAGTGAGAGAGTATCCACATTGGATTCGGTAAGTGGTAAATCTGATAAAAAGACAAATTATTCTAGCACGCCTGTGTTCAAATCTGCCAGCCTAGATGCTGAGCGTTTTCGAAATACTCTGCGGGACTTGTCTATGAAGGGGAGTCTAATAAAAAAACTTGAGGATCGTGGGGCTTCTTTTTCAAGGATGGAAGACTTTGGTCAAGTTAATGGAGACAGACAACGTCGGAGAAAGGAAGATGATGATGTAATGACTGATTCTGAATATTCCAAACCGAAATTAAATCCCAAAACTTCAAATATAATTGATGATAGGTCAGATATGGAACTTGAGTATGGTATAGTTGATGCTCTGGAGGTTGCTCGGCAAGTAGCTCAAGAAGTAGAAAGAGAAGTGGTGGAATATAGAGAGCCATCCTGCAGCTCTTCTTCAGATAAAGTTTCTGATGGTGGAATCAGGCAGCTGGGTAAACCAGACACCATGGCTGAAAAACCGGACCTGCCAGCTGATCTCCAGGAAAGAGAGGTCCAGTCTGCAAAAAGTCAGGTTGCTGAATCATATTCTGATGCGGAGACCTGCTTAACCCATCCAGATAATTTAGATACTCAACCAGAAAATTTAAACGAAATGGAATCCTCCCTGGTCACTGAAGCGGCTCGAGGGGCAGATACGAGTACAGAAAAAGGATTTTGTGAATTTGATCTAAATCAAGACGTATTTAATGATGATGCTGAACAGTTAGCAACTCCAGTGTCTTTACCAGTATCTGTTATCTCTGTTTCTAGACCAGCTGCTTCTTCTGGATTGCCTTTAACACCTTTGCAGTTTGAAGGGGCGCTTGGATGGAGAGGCTCTGCAGCCACTAGTGCTTTCCGCCCTGCTTCCCCACGTAAAGTTCCTGATAGTGATAGAACTCTTTCTAGTGGGGGAAATTCTGATAGTTCAAAGCAGAGGCAGGATTTCCTTGACATTGATTTGAATGTGGCTGAGACTGGAGAAGAAACCAGGAAACAGAACCTGGGGTCATCTTTCCCACAATCCGGAGAATTTTTAGTTGAAAGTGGACAAAGAAGATCTGGGGGACTAAAGCTGGACCTTAATTGTGTTGGTGACGATGTTGATGCTCCAGCAACAGATTTGAGAATGGAGGGACTCTTTAATAACCAGAGTAGCTACAGTGCTTCTCCTGCCTGCTCTTCGTCATCGATGCAACCTATGGTAAGGAATATTGATTTGAATGATAGGCCATTTGTTCAAGGTGATGCTTCAGATCAAGGTCCTGGTAAGCATTGTCAAAATGCAAGTGTTTATGGAGGGCCTAATACAGATGCTTCTGTTATTTCCATTATGGGTACAAGGGTAGAAGTTAGTAGAAAAGATTTTGCTCTTCATTCTTCATCCTTACCAAATGGCAGAACTGTTGAGCCTGCTGGAATGGGTGCTACTTTGGCAAGAACAGGAGATATATTAAGGATGGGTTCTGCAGTTTCGTACCATCAGACTCCTTTTATTGGTTACAATGGATTGACACCAGGGCCAACCATTTCATTCTCAACCATGTATGAACCTAGCGGTTCAATTCCTTACATGGTTGATTCAAGAGGAGCTGCTGTTATGCCTCAAATTATGGGCCCTATGTCAGCTGTTCCGCCCTCTTACTCTCACCCACCGTTTATCATGGGCATGACAGATGCACAGCTGACTCCCAATGGCGTTGCTCATTCGCGTCCTAAATTTGATTTGAATTCTGGATTAAGTGATTCTGGGGGTTTAAAGCAGCTTCTTTTCCCAGGTCATCTCCGATCCATGGAAGAGCAGTTGAGACAGCCCTCAAGTTCTGGAGTTGGTGCGAAAAGGAAAGAACCAGATTGCCCTGATGGGTGGGAAGGGTATCTGCTAAGCTATAAACATCAGCAGCCTCCTTGGAAACAGTAATCCTTCCTCTCATGATCTCGTTCTCCACTTCGGACCCTTTCGTTAATCCACAGAAGTATACTGATGATCACTTCCAGAAAATGATTCATACAAGGAGGCTGAACCCATTAGCCTTAGTGGGGTTGGGTTTAATTTAATGACTAAATAAAGCTGGGTAAATTGTGCTGTTATATGATTCACGAGTTAATTGTTGAGGGAAAATTTAGGGCCATCCTTTTTTTCTTTTTTCCCTTTTTGGTTCTCATATATTTTCTTTTCTTTTTGTTCCTTTTTATCTCATGGTGTTTTCATAGAAAGGCCATTGCAAAAAGAAAAAAGAAGGCGGCTTTGGTACATGTAGCTGTGTATTCTATTCCATACATATCACAGAATTTTAGCATTTAGGGTCTTTACATTTTAGCTAAAGGTGTTTGAATGGCATAGAGGTAGCGTTGAGTGAATCCCCAAATGGTGCTATTGCAATTTAGATAAGAGTCGAACATATTCATACTATATTTTTACAACTTTGACAAAGTGATTGACATGAACCTTTTCTTTCTTACTCTTGAACTTACTAAGAAAAGAAACTACTTTGATGACTACCTGTTTCTTCTACTTCTTAATTGTATAATTTTTCCTCTTCTGTTTTAGTTCTGATCTCTAATGGCTTCTATTTTGAGTTTTAGCCTTTCCCCTTCAACCATCTAGCAGGGCCTCAGACTTCAACTCATTCCGTGCACCAGGACAAATGGAAGCACTTTGCAAAGGTACATATCACTAACAAAGCTGTCTTTTTAATCTCTTTTTCTCTTTCTTTTTCCCTTTATGAATGTTCATTAATGCTACCTAAGCTAAAGGACCATAATTTTGTCTTTTTAAATTACGTTACTTTTAACATTATTTTTTTAATATTTGCATATAAAGATTTAATAAGTCCACAATATCATTGGCTTGCTTTGCTTGCTTGCGCATTAACACGTCTCCAACCTTTTTTTTTTTTTTGGGTCAAGTTGGGCAATTTAATATCTTTTCAGTCTCTGAAATCCATAGAATACGAAATGGACAACTATAGATCGATTATCAATAGGAGTACGACCACCTTATTTTATATCTATTTGAATTAAGACCTTACTTTTACGTATGAATAATTAATTTGATTTTGTTATTCAACAATTGTTTGCTCTTTAAAGGGACAATCAGCGAAGAAACTACCACTTAACCATATAATAATAAACAACTCGTGATTAAAATAATATCTAACACTGTTCAAATCCCCCCACTCCCAAATGTTGATGTACTCAAAAAAAAAAAAAAAATATCTAACACTACCATCGACAATTCATTAGCTGTGATATGACGATGGAAATCATCGATTTCGTTTTTTTTTTGGTGTGTTTTTACAGCACTATTAGAATGTGACAAACTTTAAACAATTTAATCATAAGAAGAATAATTTAATTTAACAATATTGAATTCTGTCCCCCAATACCAACAAATGAATCCCAATATCATTATTTTGTTTCTTCTTCAACTAATTATAAAGAATTGACGTTACATAATCTTTGAAAAAAATTCCTAAATATTTAAAATTCAGTCTTCTGTCAACTTTTCGCCATAGAAGGTGGTGGATTGGTTGGCTTCCCTATTTAAACGTGTGCGGGTGAGCTTTTTCATTCATGACTCACATCCACATCATCTGGGCCCTTCAATATGGGCCCGGCCCACCCACTTGGCCCATCATGCCTTTTAACGAATGAAACTGAAAGCTGTGGGCTCCACGCGTGACACGATGCTCTCCAGGCAAAAATGGGCCGAAAAGTTTTCTGTAAAGGGTAATGGGCCTACTACTACAACTGTGAAAGAAAAGTGAGTCGGTCAAAAGAGTTGCCGACTTTGAAGAATTGCCACCGTGGCAACGACCACGCCAAGAATATGGCGGAGCGTGGTTCTCGACGCGCCGCCTAGATCGAACGCAGCCCCTTCGTAAACCATGGTGCCGTTGCCGCCGTTGATCGCCGGCGTATTTGTGTTGTGGCCTTCCGTGTTGTGATCTTCCGTTGATTTCTGACTGCACCCACAGAAGAAACAAAAATTGTCAGTTATACTGACACTTGAGGAAAACAAGAAACAACGTGTCAGACTTTGAGTGGACCGTCATGCAGTATTTTTGACCGTTGCGTAATTATACAAGACTAGAAGATCGTGCCAAATTACAACACCTCGTGTTGCGCGAGTTAAAGCCGTTGAAATAAAAAAGAATAAACACCACGTGAAAAAATTCTATTCCCCCGAGACGATTAATTAAACCGAATCGCCGATTTCCCGGCAACGCCGTTGGTGGCGTAGCCGTCCCATGATCTACCGGGAAACATGTCGGCAAAAGAGTCGGTCGAGGATGAATTAAATTACTAAAATGCCCCTTTGAATCCTACGTGGCATGGGCATTGATGCACGAGATTCCTTCTGTCTAGAAATCATAATGCTTCCCCCCTTAACGTTCATATTTTATGATTTTGTCAACTTCTAATGTACGAAAATGGCCTCTAACGTTAAAATGAAAAAGCAGAAATTGCGAAAGTCAAAGGGGGAGAATTATGTAAATTTACCTAGTGTTGGGTGAGGGGCAAAATGTGATGATATAATCGGCGTCCAGACATGTAAACGTGCTGGTTAAATCGTCGTAAGCGTAGCTGTAAGCGCGTGGGCACGCGTTTTTAAACGCCTGCGAGTAGGGAGAGGGTTTGCAAGTATCGGGAGTTCCGTACGCGCCACTGCAACAGAATTGCGGTTGGTTAAACGCTTCACACGCGCTTTTACACGCGACGTTCTGTCCGCCGTCCACGCTCGTCACCTTGAGCTCTGAAGGACACGCGCCGTTCAAATCCACAACGCACCCTGTGCTCATACATTTCTCGCCGGTGCCTCCCTGTGGGACGACCAGCATAGGGATGTTGTAACCGTCGACCAAACTCACGTCGAAGAAATCCAGCCCGCCAGCGCCGTCGAGGGTGAACTCCGCCAGAGTTGCCGGCGGCTTCGCGCCGTTTCCGCTGCACTCCACCTTGTCGGAGCCGCAGTCGCCGGTGAGGCAGGAG
Organism: Luffa aegyptiaca; assembly: GCA_017139565.1. NCBI lineage: Eukaryota > Viridiplantae > Streptophyta > Magnoliopsida > Cucurbitales > Cucurbitaceae > Luffa > Luffa aegyptiaca. The sequence goes on along the minus strand of CM029406.1, from coordinate 48,511,699 downwards.
AATTTCCCGGTGGAGTCTTGTGTGCAGTGGGTCCGGCCCCAGAACCGGCCGCCCCAAGACGCCGGAGCGGAGAGTGTCTTGGACTCGCCGGAGGCGAGGACGAAGCCGGTAGTCGGAAGTGGTGGAACTCCGGCGTTGGTGAGAATTCCCGGCCAAACTGTGTAATCACATTTGTTTACTATGCTGAAAGTCGTGGATAATACTCCTGTAATTTCAAAGTTTCGAAAGAAAATTCAGAACATGAACACGAAATATCGATTAAAAATGAAATTGAAAATGTAATGAAACAGGGCTTGAATTACCTGATATTGAAATTTGGATGGTGAGGAGATAGAATATGAATGAAATTTGAGCAGCCATTAATGAAAGATGAGATGAAAATGTGAGAGGATTAGAAGTTTTGTTGTTTGTTTGGGGAAGAAGAAGAACAGAGAGATTTGGAGTGAGGTTTCAAATGAAGGGACGGATGAGGTATTTATAGACAAACGAAGGTCGACGGACCTTTCTAGCTTCATGGTTATGTGGGCCCACCCATGGTGATTTTTCTTTTTTAATAAGAAAAAAATTAACGTTTTGTGGCTTTTTATATGAAAGAATAGACATTTTTCATTTAGACCTTTCAAAATAGGTAAATAATAATTAAGAAAAAAAAAAAAAACCTTTGAGAAACTGAAATCATGTTAATGAAATGAACAGTGACTGGTTAACTATAATTTTTTCTTTTGAAAAGTATTTATAACTATAATTAATAACTATTCAGTCTAATCATTGATCATTTTGTTTTTTTATTTAAAAGAATCTACGTATTGATTAACATTCTTTTAAACAATGAAAATTGAACCTTCACATCAAGAGTTTTTTTTTTTTCCTCTCTCTTTTTAATAATTTAAATTAGTTTAACAACATTTTAAAATGGAAGGATTTGAACTTACATGTCAATTATCGTTAAGTTATGCTAACTTTGACGAATAATATATTTGAGTTAAATAAATTACAAATTTAATCCATCTATTTTGAAAATACTAGCTTTAGTGGTTTGATGGAATTGAGATATGACATTTCATTTAATAAATTTAGATAAGTTTGCATGATCCAGGCAGTAATTGAATATAGATTAAAAAAATGCACCAAAATTTTAAATACTCAATATTCTTTTTTTAAAAAAAAAAAAAAAATTAGTCTTTATTTTTTAAAAATTTTCAATTTCATTCTTATATTTCGACATTTTTCAATTATATTCTTCTTATTGATGAATGTTTAGATTGATTAATAATAAACTTACCTAATATAGTGAATAGACAAAATTTTAGAAAAGGAATTAGGTCATTGTCTAATCTCTCCTTCAAATTTCTACTACCTAGTAACTTATAAGAATTGTGTAGTTTTCTTCTTTTAAGTAGCTTACTTTATTTTCTAATTATAATTTATACTAATTCACTAAGTTTAACATCTTCATTATGAATTAATTTAAATATTTATTGATATGAGAGATATAATTGAAAAATATTAAAATATAAAACTTTGAACCTTTAGAAATAATGAAGACTAAATTGAAAAAATGGAACATATTAGATAACATGATGCTCCAACTCAAAACCAATTGGCAACAAGTGAAGTAACCCATACATCTTATAAATTATGAGTTCTCCACTTATCTTTTCAATGTGAGATCCTCAACATGACTCTTCAAGATGGTGTCTTCTTTGGGTTCACCATTTTTGGATCGGATTCCATTTTTTTTCTTGGACCGAATACCAGTTTGGGTTTATGGACTCTGATACCATATTAAATAACATGAAGCTCCAACTCAAAACTATTGACAATGAGTGGAGTAACCCATACATCTTATAAATTGTGAGGTCTCCACTTATCTTTTCAATGTGAGATCTTCAATTTAATACATAATTTATCTTTTAAAAAAATAAAAAAATAAATAAGCTATGGTCTATTCTATTGCCCGGACGAAGAGGTCGCATGGGAAGTTTGACTAACTAAAGCAGCCACAACCAAGCCACTCTTCGCATTTGAAAATGATTTTTTAATCCAAAATTATTTTTCTATTAAACAACATTAAATAGTCAAACTATTGATGCTGTAAAATCTAATTTCGTGGGCATTTTCCCCTGCTTACTTTTTATTATTCGAATTTGAAATATGTTAAACATCTGTATAATATTATAATATAAAAAATTGAGAAAGACTCTATAAATATGCAAACACGAGTCATGTTATCCATTACAAAATTAAAGCTCTACTTTCATGCTACTTAATATTATTTAATTGTAAACCAATAAACAAATATTTTATCTTAGGTCCAAATTATTATTCAAGCTCATCCCTTTTACTACCTTTTTTTTTTTTTTTTTTTCATATTTGTATTTGTATATTTATTTTTATTTTGACATCCAAACTTCTATAAACACATTCATCTTCAAGTAAAGACAAAAACTATTAGATTAGAATTAGATCATCAACACGCAAGGCATCAAGATATTTAGACTATAATTGAAATTTTGACCCAAAAATTGATTTAAGAAAAAAAAAATCAGTGCATTAAATTGAAGATATTTTTGTTATCATTTATTCTCCTCAAATTATGGATGTGAAATGATGTGATAAATTGATAATTTAGGTCGTGCATTAATTTCGGAGTTCGATAGTTGTATCAAAATTCAGATAACTGCGAACTCAAAAAAAAAAAAAAATTAAATAAATAAAAAAAATCAGATAACTGCAAATAAATTAATATCTTTTTATTTTGTGGAAAAAAAATTAATATCTTGGATTGCCAACAAATATCGGCATTGTACGCCCGAGTTGTACTGCAACTTTTGGTTAATTTGGATAAGAAAAGTGTCCAATTAGTACGAAAATTTGGCGCCTATGGTTTTTTTTTTTTTTTTTTTGGGTTAATCATAAAAATTATTATTATTATTATTATTTTGAATTTTAGGCCAACAAGCAAAATTCTTTACGAAAAGATTTTCAATGTAGCTCTTGACTTGTACTTAAAAAAAAATATGTAGCTTTTGACTTTTTAGTTTTTCAAAATTGTTCTTTAGGGTATCATATAATTACTTGTTATTATTATTATTATTATTTATTTATTAGACCTTTGTTATTATCTTTTTTATTGCACATTGTTATTGCTTCAAATTGACCATCCAACTACAATTTGAGAGACAAAAATATCTTTGACAAAGGATACCTAATCTTAACTTAAATATTGATCGTGTTTTAAGAAATTATATATTTTTATTAAAAAATAATTTTATATTTTCACTATTTTCTAATGTGTTTATTAATTAATAAGCTAAGATTTAGAGATTTGTAAACATGTAGACTAATAAGTTGAATATAGATTGCATACCAAATATATACTTATCTTCGTATTCTTTTGTTGCTTTTGTATGTTTCGATTAATAATGGTAGATCGTGTTTTTTGCTTGTACCTTAATTTTAAAAAAAGATTTTTTTTTTATATATGATTTTTTTAAAAACTATCTTTTTATTTAGTATTGTCATCAACATCATTAATGAATCACAAAGGTAAAATATTTGTCAAGCTATATGCTAGTCCAATAATCATACATAGATTCGTGACATGTTTATTAGTCTATCTGATTATATTTACTGATGGAATGTTATTTATCCTTATGATAATCTTGGGTTATTTTTTCTATTTTCCTTGCCATATAGTTTGTTATTGTTTCTGCCTATCATAAGGCTCCGTTGTCCTGTATTTTTCCTATTTATGTTGGTTGTATTCTTTTGTTACATTTAGACAACCAATTATATTCTCAGAATTATTCTCTCTGCCTTTTCTCTGTCTTATTACCGTTTATTTACCTATCACACTAAATCAAAGTTTATCTAATAAATATATCATAAAGCTTCATTTCGTGTCTAAGAAAATAAAGACTAAACAGAAATATAATCTAAAATTTAAAGAGACGATTAAGACTGAGCTGTAAATTAACACACAAAAGCTGATTTTATAGCTTATCCAAAGAAAAACTACTTGCCAATAAAGTGATTATAAAGAGTTATCTCGAAAAAAAGAAAAAAAAGTAATAAAGAGCACACAAGGATAACTTTGCCCATGAATTGAAAAAAAGAAAGAAACCAGTCAGAAAGCCGCAGCAGCCTCTTTTACTTGGGGTAAAAAAGGAAAAAAAATATATATATATATATATATATATATCTTATTTTAGTTGCTGGTTTCATTGTGCCACGTTTTTCTTGCCAGAAATTTCAAACTAGTCAAACTTCGCTAGAACATGATTAAAAAATCAATTTAATTCGTGGATTCGTTGACTATGGTTCCACGTGGCTGCCAACTGTGCTTTCCATTTGGTTCTTCAGTTCGTTTACCAAAATTGACAATTTCAGGTTGGATGCAACTTCCCATTTCCAATATCAATTTTGATTCATTAAGCAAATTTATATTCTCAACCGACAACAACTACCAGAATAATATTCCAATTTTCAACGATAATTTCTCAATATTAAAACCCGCATCAACCTTAAAATTGTTCAAAACAATTTTCATTTTTTAATGATAGAAATTTCATCGTGCAGCCACCCACAAAGGACTGGATTTTTCTATGATGTAAGTTAATTATTTCAGCACGTAATCGTAGAGACTCAGTACACAAATTAAAGCTTTGAGTTTTTTATTGCATGGGATTACAAAGTCATCTATTCATGAATTATATTGATGTCCAAACTTGCATGCAAGGGATATCAACTTATATACGAGATATTATATACTATATATCTCTCCTTTCACACTTTGAAATGTATCGTTCTTATAGAGAGAAATGCTTTTACATCCTAATTTTTCTCCCATTGCTACGAACCACAGTGTTTGAAGTTCGAATCCGTTCTTGTCCATAATTGGCTAAAAGGGGAGAATTTTTTTCCCTCTAGAGTAGTAAAATCGTGATTGAGATAGTGAACTTAAAGTGATGGAAGAAGAGTTCAATACCGTTTTGTTCGGCTAATTTTCGCTCATACATCTATCAATTTTTGTTTGATTGTTTTAGTCTACTGTTGAAAGTGCGCAGCCAGAAGATGTATCGTAGAAGCTGAATCAGAGGCGGCAGAGGAAAGTTAAAGGAAATAGAGATTGAAAGAAATGGAGATTGGAAGGTGAGTTTTTGACCTTATCCTGTATTTTTCAATGTCCCCCACCAACTCCTTTTCCATTTCAACTACACTGTGGCCCACCAATTTCCCAACACAAATGCCGCAGCCATTCATAAAATTGATGCGCCGCGCAACTAGTAAACCATATATTACTTTTCACATGTATTCGGAGTTGAGGCTAAAGCTTAGTATTAATGCTTACGTGAACATAGTTTAATTAAGAGGTCTATGGTTCAAATTTTAATCATATACCTATCATTTGAAAGGTTTCTTTTCTACTTTTTCTTTTGTTAAAATTAAAATCAAAATTTGATTCAAGTAACGAAGAAGAAAAAAATAGTAACAATTCGTCTTCTACATTATTAGATTACATGAGGTTTCATATCAAAACCAATTGATAATGAATGAGTGGAAGTCTCCACCTATCTTTTCAATGTAGGATCCTCAGCATGCCCCTCAAGATGATGCTTCTTTAGGTTGACCATTTTTGGATAGATTACATGAGGTTCCGTCTCAAAACCAATTGACAATGAGTGAAGTAACTCAGATATCTTATAAATTGTGAGGTCTCCACCTATATTTTCAATGTGGAATCTTCAACATACATCATTAGTTAGTCATTGACCAATCAAATAATTTTTTTAAAGACAATTTAACAAGTTTTAAGAGATAAAAATGAAAGGGAGAAAAAAAACATTTTTTTTTTGAAACTAGAAAAAAAGCATTTTATTTAGTTTGATCCTCTTGGAGTTTGGATATGTTACGAAAGTTGGAAAAAAAAAGTGTTGATTTCTTTTGACAGCTTTAAACTTACTGCTTTATGTGTCTCAAAAGATTATTTTTGAGATATTCCATTATTCGAAACAAAGAAAATTCTTATGTTCACGAGAATGCATGATAATGATCTAGTCATGTGAAAAATATCAAAGATTTTATTTTTGAACATTATCTGTTGAAAAGAAAAGTGAATACCAAATTCATAAGACCCTTTATTTATTTATTTAATTATTTTTCTATACAGAGGACCACTAAAAGAAATTAAGTAATATACTTGTCAAAGCACCTAATATTATCAGGTATCTTTATCATAATAAGGTGTTAAACAGCTGGCTTGGTTTTAATTAAAGGGAAAGAGACATATCTGAATACGCTTTTTGATTTTGCGGCTATTTGCAAATATCATCCTGTCGACAAAAAATCGTTTATGCCATTTACAACATTTTCTTCCTTTGTAAATAGCCGAATTTTGTAACGAAAAACACTTGCCTTCACATTTGTGCAACAACGGCGGACAAAATTCTAGTGGTCAAGTTATTGACCAAATAAGAGAGATTAAAACCAGTTAAAAAAAAAAAAAAAAAAAAAAAAGGAGAGATTAAAAGGAGGGCACACAATTTAAGATATTTGGAGGTTATTGGATAGAGACTTAAATTTAAAAAAATAATAATAATAAAAATACAGGACGAAGATGATATTTTAACTAAATTTCTAAGATTATCTTAATACTTCCAATTTGAAGATAGATGATAGTTTGCTCCAAGACAAAATCATTCGATTTTTTTCAAAAACTAAAAGGCACACGTCCAAGATATTTGGAAGTTGTGGGGCTAACTTAGAGCTCAGTTTGATTTCGATTTTCGACAATATTTGTGTAGATTAAAACTTCTAATTTTTTTTTATAAAAAATATGTCAATTATTATTGAACTATGCTCACTTTGACACTTCAAACTTGGTTGTAATAATTTATTTTGACCTCGAGGAAGTGTAGGTGCAGCTGCCCTATCGAAAGGGCTAAAAGTCAGCCAAAAGAGCTCAAACTCTTTTGTTTTAGTTCCACTTCTCAAGGAAAGTCGAGTCTTATAAAAGACGTCACTCTACGAAGTAAGTCCCCGGGTCGAGTCTTTGTGAGTTCATCCCAAACAAAGCAAACCCGGTCTTGGTCTAATATCAATGTCTGGTCTTAAAATTAATCGAGTAGAAAAAGGTCAAGACTCCCAATAGTTGTCCTAGAGTAAGTGAGCTTTAGACTCTACAATAAATTTATTTTCATTAAATTAAATGACTAATAAATTAATACATTGAAAACAAACAATTTTCATACAAGACAACAATAAGCACGAATCCCTCTTTATCAGGAAGTTGTCTTCAGTGGATTGGACCACGATTATGGTGGGTTTTATTTTCTTCTCACAATTCACACGATGTCCAAGAGTAATTCTGTTCAAATTTCGCATACTCATTTGTCCAGTTTGAGTTAACAGAGCAGGTTGGCGGGCGTCCTGTCAAGGTGTTAAATTTCAGCTCATAAATATGTATAGGCCGAAAATATTGAAGTTTATGACATGAAAAATTCAAAAAGAGGCCTTGGTTCAAGGGATTGATGTGGGTGCCTATGTCACCTTCAATCATTGCTCAATCAGCGTGTAAATACCACTAAAAGAAGTGGCGTCATTCAATACTAATCTTCCATCATAGAGCAGAGATTACAATTTTAAAGCAAAAGTTTTGTTGGTTTATGCAAACCTTCAATTGGCATATGCTGATGCAGAGAAGGCCAAGACGGAATTTTAAACAATATCATGACTATCCCTAAATGTCAGCTAGCTTTTGTTGGTTTCCTAACAATTTCAATTATGCTTCTAGTTGCATCATCAATAAGCCAAAACTCTCCCTCAGTGTCCATCTTTTTGACCCCTCCCCTTCAAATCTGGGGTCTATAATAAATTCCCCCACTAATTAATTCAAGGCATTCCTAAAGGAAAAAGTATTAGACATGGACAGGAGAAGAATGAAGAAAGACCTTGAAAAGCATATTAAACCCAGAACCTGATATGCAGTCTTTCTGATCCTTTGCACTCAACTACTTTCTCAAGCAGATTTTGAAGGTGTGAAGAAGAAGAAGGAAGTGTTGAAAGTGAGAAGAAACAGTCTGCAAGATTATAAGAACAAATAAATGTGCATAGGAAAGAATGCGAAATTAATATAGCGTAGAAATAAAATAGTACTAGAGTTCATAGGAGGGCAGTTGTTTCGCCATTCTACAAAGAAAACGAGCAAGGGACTTTCTGGCGTTTGTTATCGCCATGTTGACTTCATCCTCATTCTCTTCAATTGCCGCCTTCCGTTCTTCAACCATGTGCACTTTTTGAACAAGTCTCCGCAGCTCCTGTTGATGATTGTCATGTAAGACAGAATTGCATGGGAATAGAACATCTAACCTAGCTAATAAAAGCTTAAAGTTGTGATCGTCGTTCAGAAAATCCTTGTCCTGTTTTTCTTGGCTAATAAATAGTAGACAAAGCAAGCCTAATTGTAAAATTTTCAGCTAGCAGCCTAGCAGGCACTCTTTATAGGGTAGCATTTTTGAGTGGCGTGAACTTTATCAATTTACTTATTCAAGTGGCAACAGGATGATATAAGAAAAATGGGTACTGGTAGCACACCATTGCAATGAAAATAATAATAATAGAAAAAAAAAAAAAAGAAGTTAGGATGCAGCAAGCCAAGTACCTGTCGATCAAATTCAACAATTCGTAGCGAGTAAATTTCATTTGTAATGTTGTTGTCCTTACTGATTAGCCCGTCAAGCCATCTTGTTGCAATGTCCACATGCGGACCCTAGTTAAGATATGGAGGAGAAAAATAATTAAGTTAAGAGAATGACTATCTTCTCTGGTGGAGGATCCAGAGGCGAGCTTATAAAATTAAAATGAACAATATGGTATAAAATGACATTAATGAATATAATGCCCCTGCAATGGAGTCCAGAAACATAGGTTTTTGAAGTTTTGACAAGTCTCTGTTCCCCTCTATCAATCAAAGTTAAATCCTAATAAAGCAACAGTTGTTATACTCGCTGGCTCTCATTTTCTAAGAGAAGTTTCTTCATTTTATAAGTTCCACGTTGTAGTATAATTTCCCCAATGGTCAACAAGCCAATAAACTTCAACAAAAATTAGAAAAAAAAATGTATATTACATAAAATTCGGAGGGGTAATAAGTAAAAAATAAAAAATAAAAAATCATAAAATACCTCTTCTTCCTCTTCATAGTCGGATTCTGCATCATCGTCATCAGACATTATTGAACCAGATAATTCCCGCAGCTTTTTATGGTCTCTTTCGTTTATGGCCTGTATCAATCTGTCGATTAATTCAGGTTGAGCATCCCTCAGCAGTTTCCCTGTAGCAAATTAAATCAACTTATCAATAATATTTCCTCAAAAAAAAAAAAACTTATAATATAATACAAATGTTTTGAAAAATGAAGTTCCATCTTCCATGGCAAAACAGAAGACATTATTGAACCAGATAATATCTGCAGCGTTGTATGGTCTCCGTCTTTTGTGGCCTGTATCAAACTGTCCATTAATTCAGGGTGAACATCCCTCAGCAGTTTCCCTGTAGCAAATTAAATCAACTTATCATATAATATTTCCTCAAAAAAAACTTATCATATAATACAAATGTTTTGAAAAATGAAGTTCCATCTTCCATGGCAAAACAGAAGACAAAGGTTATACGTGAAGCGCTTCAGGAATTACAGAAATACAAATTCAGGGACTTGAGGTGTAATCTGGAACCAGAGAAAATTCAATTGTAAGCTCGGTTCAAAGTGTTACATTTGAGCGTTTTGCCTATATTAGACCGTCTGTGATTAGCCAACAAGAGAGAATCTGATGATGTGGCCTGTATAAAAATTAACAAATTGTATCATCACTCTTTTATCAAGTGGGTTTGACAAAATGACCAATTAAGTTGGGCCTATAGATTTCTAAAATTGGCACAAACTTGTTGAGTAGTCACAGGATAGAGAGTTTACTGGGATAAGTGGGAGTCTAATAAGTTGGATTCGAACCTCTAACCTGAATGTACATGCCAATTACACTTAAACTATGTTCACTTTGGCCGGAGCTTAATAAGTTAACTGATCACAATACTCAATATTCATTAGGCTTATGATCTACTAAAGGTCCAGAGCATTTAGGCCATTCTATTTACCCCTTGACATATCGAGATCTTCCATTTTAAATCTATGACGAGTATTTTCTCGGAAGAAGATCTCGTGCCTACGTTCTGCAGGAGCTCATTCTTGTACATTTTCAAGGATCAACAGACAGCAGGTAAGTTTACATTTCTTCTTAAATTTATCTTGATAAACCATCACGTCAGGGTTCTTCAGATTCAAATTTCTTATATTAGAATATCAACTGGGGTTCTACTTCTAACACAATCTGCAAAAATGTACTTCTTAACGGAAGGAAATAAGCATACCAATATAATTGAACTGCCTTCGCTTTCCTTCTCTGACATCCCGCCCAAGCCTCTGCGTCAAAAAATCAAACACCTTAGCTACATAAAAAATCCATGCATTACAATACTGCAAAAGGATACGATTAACCAAAAAATTCAAGCATTCTAAGCAGCACCTTCACGAGCATTATTGCATCGAAGACATCTTTCTCGAGGGACACCAATCTATCACCCCGGACAAGTAATAGAAATCTCACATTAGTGTCACTAAATTAGGAACCTCAAACTCTAACCTTTACTGAAGAATATCGATGATAAACATTAAACAAGAACTAGAAGTCGTCGGATAATGTTGTCAGAGAACATAAATACCTAAGGAGGCGTTTAATTTGAGGAGTGGAGAAGGCCGCGAGATCCATGCCCAATTGGACGGCTCGTCGAGCTTCCCGTTTCAGCTGGTTGCGGCTCTTTTTAACATCCGAATCATCTTCTTGGATTTCGGCCAGTGCTGGAGCAATGGATAAACTGAGTCCTCTTGATCGATATCGGACTTGGCAACGAGCAGAATGAACGGTTGCTAAAGAGAGTCGACGAGAGTCGATTATTGTGGCCACGCACGGCGGAGATGAGGAGAGAAAATGATGTACGGCGCAACCGCAGCAATGTTTCTGCAACATCGGCCATTGCCGGAGAGCCCGAACCATATGACCCATGGCCATGGTTGACGTCCATTGTCCACGGCGGTGGTTTTACCGGCACTATAAATTGATGAAGTCGGGTTCGGCCCAGACCCGTCAGCCCATCCAGATGTGAAGATTTTCTTTAAAAAAAAATTATTTTTTCTCGCTAGTTTAAAAAGTTTCTTTTTCCTTTTTTTCCCCTAGTTTCCGCACCACATTATCAATTATATATATATTTTTTTTTATCATCAATATTTTAATTGTTAAATTTTAATTTTTATACATCTAATAATTAGTTGATACTAGCATTCGACATAATAGAAGTTCAATAAACAATTTCCAACTTCATTCGGAATAAAAATCAATAATTGAACTAAAAAAAAATCAATAAAAAGAAAGAAAGAAACTAAAAATAAAAAGTAAAATAAAACAAAAGTCAATAGAAGCCAAACAATTTGCATTATCTTGGCTTTAGTATTGGTGCCTTGGAAATTTATCTGTATTTGGCAATTTTAACAGGAATTCGTTGATGAGAGAAAAATAAAAATTAAAACAAAAGTTTTAGTTTATTATTATTATTTTCCGTTTATAAATGGAGGAATTTGAATAAGTAGTTCGAATCCCCCATCCCAAATGTTGATGTACTAAAAAAAATAATAAGTCAGATAATATATAATGTATTTGTATGAGATGAATTTACGTTTGCATATATTATTACTATGTACTATCATTGTTTTTGTTTAGTTTAATGATTATGAGGTGAAAAATGGAACTATCGCTCTTTAAGATAATAATAGATGTTTTATCAACAAATTAGAATTAGACTAACACCACTGTCGTTGTTTTAGATTTGAGACAAGTGTAGTAAATAGTATAAAGAAAAAAGAAAACAAACTCTCAACTGAGTAAATTACCTCAATTATGCTATTAGTAATTGGTACTCTCTCAATAGTCTGTCTTTTGATTACATTATTTCTTTTTCGTGTAATAGTTTGTAATTTAAATTTTTTTTTTTTAAGTTGAGAGAGAACCAACATTGATTAACATAGTTGGATACCAACTAAAATATAGGTCAACTAATTGAATTATTATACATATGTCTCAACAAAAGATCAAAGATAAATGTTCTAATTTCTACTCCACACATTGTTTAACTATAGAAAAAATAAAATAAGATAAAGCTAGTTGGACCATGCATGAATTTTAGTTGGTCTGGAAACAAAGCACATCATCAAAGTGATGGTCATAAGATTTAGAAATAAATAATACAAAATATGTTTTTATCTGTTCAACTATATTCAAACTTAGGTGAAAAAAAAAGCAATAAATGTCTCAACTGCTTGACCTAAGAATTTTACACCAAAACAATAATAAATTTTGGTTTCTTTTATCGTCGAGATTACGGAGGGACAACGTGAATTTCTATGGCTAAAGTGAGTACAACTCAACGATAATCAATATGTACCATCGATTTAGAGGTATAAGATTTGAATTCCAAAAAACACACGTGAACTCCCATGCAATTAAAAACAATCTACCATTAAAACAAAAAATCACATTTTCATTGTAATATAATTAACTTTGGGTCGGTAAATTTCCCGCCAAAAGCTGGGCGTTTTGGTCATTTGGAGAATTTGAAGACAGTTAATAAAAGGGAACAGTTGGAATTAGGATGTCGCTTCGACTTAGATAGGTCCAATGCTTCTTAAATCAAAACGACGATTAAAATTCCTTATTCAATTTTAATAGTAATGCTAATAGCGATAGTTATTAATTAAGAAATGATTGTAAGTCTTCGGTTTGATTATCTCTCTGAGAACCGCAGCCGGCAGCTTTTCTTCCACCATCCAGCGGCCGGCCGTCAATCATTCTCCATCTCTCTGCGTGCGCAAATAGCTTGCTCAGTGATTCTCACGACAATGAAGTTGCTTCGATGAAGAAAAGTCCTGGATCAACTTTGATCGAAGGTCAGTTCACTGCTTCACATGTATGATTGTTTCTGAAACTAATTTTCGTTGATATTTTCACTCTGTATAATCTTTAGCAGTTATATATCTGTTCTGTCATTGTTTTAGTAGAATTATGTCCTTTTAATCCGGTCGTAGACTGTACCGCTCGTTTCGTGATAAGATTTTGATCGGCTGATTTGATTGTTGGTTGTTAAAGAAATGGCGAGTGAAATTTGTTGTGTGTTTGTAGTTTCGTTAAAGAACTATAGCTTTCTAAGTTTTGGATTCATGAACATTTTTGTTTATCCTGTTTCTTTTTCCTCTGAATAGTTTTTCAGCAACTGAAGAAAGAGCAATTAGAAGCAATGATTTTACGTCTTAGGTTTTTACATTAGTAAGGAGTGAACTAGAGGGGAGAACTGTGCCGAAGGATGGCTGGTGAATATAGGTTCGCAATGGACCAAAAGGACATTGTGAGGTTATTGGTTGTCACCATTGATGATTTCACCAGAGGTCGTTTGATCAATAAAGAGCAGAGATACCTTCACAAGGAGCAGTGTGCTGAGAGACTGGCAGCTGAAGATGGAAGCAATGACAAAGATACAGAGGTCAGGTACTCTGATCAAGCAGTTCTGGCGAATTTGGATTGGGGTATTGAAGCCCTTGAGGAGGCTCTCAACACATCCAATCTAGAAACTAAGCTTGCGCGACTTGACCATGCGGAGAAGATGCTTCAAGTGTGTGCCTTATTGAACTCTAACGAGAAAACTGCTGGAGTTCCCAATTTCTACCTTTGTGCTTGGGCTCATCTAAATCTTTCATATCTCTGGAAATTGAGAGGAAATGTTCACAACTCAGTCCTACATATTCTTGAGATGTTTATCGTGGATCCCTTCTTTTCACGCATTGATTTTGCTCCTGAACTCTGGAAAGAACTCTTTCTTCCTCATATGAGCTCAATCGTTGGGTGGTATTCAGAGGAGAGGCACAGGCTTGTGATCGAAGTGATTCCTGATTCTTCTGATTTATCCTTCACAGCTGATTTAGATCAATTCTTCAACGAATCTTTAATATTTTCGCTGAGGCCTGATCAAATGGAGAAATTACAGAAGTTGGAGCAGCTTTATGGAGAGTCTTTGGACGAGAATACGAGGCTCTTTGCTAAATACTTCAAGGACTGTATGAATTCTGATTCAAGCTCTACCAAGAAGGTTGCCCCAATGTTGCCAATCGCGGAGCCACCTATGACTCCTCTTCATGAAGTGAGCCGCTCAATTCCCGATTACGTAAAATTTGGACCTATTTTACCCAAGAGTGCCGGGTTTTCGTCCGTCATACCAAAATCTAAAGATAATGCAACAGAAGCAAGCAGGTTAGATTCCAAAATTCTCAGGATGGCTCCTCTTAACCTGAAAATATAAACTCGTTATCGGTTGTCGTAGTACCTGGAATTACTTCTAATTTGTTACTTCCGTTCTCTAACCAAATATTTGGGTTCAAATAGGCCAAAGGGGATTTCCAGTCCAGCCAACAACACGGAAAGATTTGCGGGGTGGCATGCTCAGGTTTGTCTTGAGTTCAAATTTCATTTCTCATCATATCAATTGCTAGAAAGGTTTAAATATATGCGCCAGAAGGAACTCTGCTGGTTTGAGTCGTAATTCAGTAATAACATAAGCCGTGTTTTGATATATCTTTCTAGACTGATTCGCTAGAGGAGAATGAGAACGATTCTGATCATGAACCTTTCGATTCTTACGACCTCAGTGATACAACAATTCAAAAGTTACTATCACCTAGTAGCACGCGGACGTCGGAGGATGAGCAAATAGGACCTAAAGGAGAGATGTCGAAAATGGGGAGTCGCAAACATTCTCCCACCATTTTCTCTCCAATTGCATCTCCTCCAATCCCTTCACCGAAAGTTTTATCTCCTTCAATCCCTTCACCGAAAGTTTTATCTCCAACAGCGAATGGGAAGTGTAAAAGTGAACCTCGTTCTGCATTGCGACTATTATCTAACCGCTTCGGCGATCAACGTGTTGCTGCTACATCTGTCCCTGGATCACCGGCTACAAAAAGTGATTACAGCTCCAGTTCGGTAGAGTCTGATGGTGAAGTGAGTGTCTGTCTCATACTAATCTTGTTTTCTTAACCCTTCTTTTCGATGTATTTCTGTTTTCTGTTTCACTTTTTCCCCTTTTCATAAAATAGCACTTGGAAAATCTGTCTTTTAATTGCAATTGCTCTTTAACTTAGGACTTGAAGAAAAACCACCACAGGATAAGTTATAGGCAAACGCACAATGCAACCTATGACAACGTGAGTAACCAAGACTTCGAGAATTGGTAATTACAATATTTCACTTTCCAATAGTTTTAGCTGTTATTTTCACACAAGTAAGATAAGTACCTTAAAGATTCTTAAATTTTCTACAGTTCAATAAATGAACCTGAGGAGGAAAGCAGAAGTCTGTCGTCTGAGAATCTGACACATATAGTACGACCCCCTAAAGATTTCGTATGCCCCATAACAGGTCAGATTTTCAGTGATCCTGTTACTCTCGAAACTGGGCAGACTTATGAAAGAAAAGCAATTCAGGAATGGTTGAAAAGAGGAAATACAACATGCCCAATTACGCGGCAGCCATTGTCTTCAACTGTAATGCCTAAAACGAACTATGTCTTGAAAAGACTGATAACGTCTTGGCAAGAACAGCATCCTGATCTTGGTCAGGATTGTTCATGGACTGGTACACCAGCAAGCACTGTCAGTTCTACCTTAAAAAAGACGAGCTCTCTGGCATCTACTCCTTGCCGACCATTTCAGGTTCCTCTTAACAGTACGTATGAGTCTCTTAACCAAAAAGGCAAAAGATTAATGCAAGGAGCAGTGTCTTCTTCGCCCACCAGTGTAATATCTCAAGCCACAGTCGAGAAAATCATTAACAGTTTAAAACCTTTTGTCTCTTGTCTTTGCAATTTTGAAAGCTTGAAACAATGTGAGACAGCTGTGCTCGCTATAGCAGGATTCTGGAAGGACTCAAAAGGTGATCCGGCAGTTCATGCTTATTTATCCGAATTGGCTGTCGTGAACGGCTTTGTGGAAATACTGTTAAATTCCCGGGAAAGGGAAGTCCTCAGAACGTCAATTTACCTTCTCTCTGAGCTTATTTGTGCAAATGAAAGTGTTGGAGAATCCCTTAGTAGTCTAGATTCAGATTTTGATTGCCTAGCTTCTTTACTGATGAGTGGACTGGCAGAGGCTTCTATTCTTATGTGCCTGCTAAGGCCTACATTTGTTCAGTTGTCAGCTCATGACCTTATACCTTCCCTAGTCCAGGTGCTCCAGAAGAAAAATGGAGATTTTGATGATCTTCCGTTTGTAATAGAGCCAAAAGATGCTGCTATTGCAATGCTTGAACAGATTTTTATGGGAGGGGATGAATATAGCCAGTCCCGGAATGCTGAGAGTCTTACCTCTGCTGACGGGATCCCTGCATTGGTCAAGTTTTTGGATGGGATAGACGTGAGGAGGTCAATACTTTCCATACTCTTATGTTGTATGCGGGTCGACAAAGGTTGCAAGGACTCTATAGTAGAGGAGATCGAGCTTGCTCCAGTACTTGAGTTATTTCACGCTGGAAATAATGACGACAGAGGCCTGTGTGTGGCTTTTCTATCAGAGCTGGTTCAGATGAACAGGTATAATACTAATTCACTTGAAAACCAAAATTCTCTTGTTCTGCGACCAGTTTTAGAAAATACTTTTCATGTTAAGTTGCCTATATGATGCACTCCTTGTTTTGTGAATGAAATAATGGGAAATGAAGATTTTGTTTTTCATAAAGAAGTGGGCAAAGTTTGAAGCAGGCTTTAACTACTAAAAACCTACTGATCTTGAAAATTCCATTTTTCTTTTATTTTCTCCTGAATTTATGGTTTGGGTCAAAATTGAATGCTTGTTGCATGAGTATTGTCAGTTACCATAAGCTACATTTTAACCAGTTTTCTTAAATTCAAGTAGCAACAAAATTTTTAACTCCCAAAACCTGATTACATTATTGGTAGCCTAACCTGCTGATTACATTATTTAACATATTACACAATCCACATGTTTATCTAATCACTGCCTCTCGTTTATTCCGTATCATAACTCAATTTCAATTTCTTATATTGTTGGGAAATTACAGAAGGACACGATGCAATCAAATTTTGCAGACAATTAAAGATGAAGGAGCATTTAGTACGATGCATACACTTCTTACACATCTTCAAATGGCTCCAATTGAGCAACAACCGGGCGTTGCTTCTCTTCTTCTGCAGCTGGATCTCCTGGTTTGACCAGATCCCATGATTAACTTGCATGCGAAAAACCATTTTTCACACAGAAACTAATAGGCAATCCTGCTTTGTGTCAGGTTGAACCACGAAAAATGAGCATTTACCGAGAAGAATCTATAGATGCACTGTTTGAAGCTTTTCGAAAAAAGGACAACTATAATTCTCAAATTGCAGCTGTAGATGCTTTGTTATATCTATCTGGGCGATTGACTTCCTCAGGAAAGTCCTATACAAAAGCGTGGTTGCTCAAACTTGCAGGATTCGATCAACCTTACAATGCTTTGATGAAGGCGGAGGGACTGAGGAAGCCTGACAACGAATTATCTGAGACAGCGGTTTGCATTTTTAAGGATTTATGATTTATATGGAACCTATTTCACTGTATGGCCACGTTTCTAAATCTTAGATATATGCTACAGGAGGAAGAGAAGGCAGTCAGCGCATGGGAAAAAAGGGTAGCACTTGTTCTTTGTAACCATGAAAAGGGGTATATTTTTAAAGTTCTGAAGGAATGCCTAAGGAGTAAATCCTTAGAGACGGCAAAGTCCTGTCTTGTCATTGTTTCATGGCTCTGCCACATGCTGTCGACTCTCCCAGATACTGGGATACGAGAGACTGCTCGCAGGTCCTTGCTTGATGAACTTGTAAACGTTCTCCAATCTTCTAATAGCCTGGAGGAGAAGATTTTGGCTTGCCTTGCTTTGAAAACTTTCATCTGTGATCCAGGTGAGTTTTGTTTGCAACTCTGATGGTTAGTATGTATATTTCGTTGAAATCAAACTAACTCGGTTGCTGACTATGAAGCTGCACTTGAGGAACTGGGACTTCATGCAAGATCCATCAACAAAACGTTGAGAAAGCTCAGGAGAAGCTCGTTGGTAGTCAATGATATAATGAAAGCCTTGATGAACTTGCCATCTGTTGACGTGGTAAGTCGGGTTGGGGGAAATGGTTCTATTCTTAGTTCATTAACGTGGATGCATAGCTTACTATGATCGTCTGTTCATTAGACAGAGCTCTGGAGTTTCACAGAAGTTGGTGCACTAGATTCCAGCTCAAATGGAGAGGTGTTGTCCCTGCTTCATCTAAATGGGCTGGTTTTAAGCAGTCACTCGGATGGAACCATTAAGGTATAAATCTGAACAAAATGGATCGTATGTGCCACCCTTGTCTCAGTTCAAATCACGTATCTTATCTTACCACCTACACATGATATCCTGCTTGTAGGTTTGGGATGCTGGAAGTAAAGTATTAAGGTTGATCCAAGAAGCTCGCAAGCATACAAAAGCTGTAACTTGCCTTTGTGTTTCCTCTTCCAGCGACACATTATACAGTGGTTCCTTGGACAAAACAATTCGGGTAAACTTTTTTGATCATGTCATACTATGTTTTCTTCAAAAGAAAGATTACGTAGTGGTTTCTTCCTTTCCAGTATTGAACTATAGTAATGTATCAACATTCTGAACGACAAGATTCAATCATTATGACTTCGAGTCTACTGCATTTTGTTCCCTAAGAGGATGACAAATTGGTCCTTTTCGCGCTGCGTTTGAAAGAAAATCTTATTTCGACCAAACTTCCACCATTAATTCTCGGAAACCACCATTTTTACAGGTATGGGCTATCAAATCTGAAGAAATACAGTGCGTTCAAGTTCATGAAGTGAAGGAGCCGGTCTATGACTTGAAAGCCAATGCCGACGTCGCATTCTTTGTTTCTCAAGGAACCGGAGTTAAGGTAACTGCGGTCCAGGCTATCAGAGTTGGAAGAACCACTATCCATAGCAATCAATTTTCTTACTAATTTTATATGTTGGATTGGACATTACAGGTGTACAACTGCTCTGGGGTTCCCAAGCATATAAATTTCAACAAATACGTGAAGTGCTTGGCATTATCAGAAGATAAACTCTATTGTGGTTGCTCTGGTGACTGTATACTGGTACCCCCAAATCTCTCTTTCATTTATTTGATTAGCCCAAGTAACGTTTTTATTGAAATAGACGGAATTGAAAAGCTCCATAACTTATCTAACTAAGAACTGGCTAGCTGAGAAGATGACAAAAATTGTTGTGTTTATAATTGGCAGGAGGTGGATTTGTCCAAATATACCATAAGCTCGTTCTATGCTGGCGTAAGAAAATTACTTTGGAAACAAAACGTCTATTCCTTACACATCCAAGGTGACCTACTGTTTGCAGGTGGTTCAGCAGTGGATGGAACAGCCGCGAAGGTACACAGATAACAAAATTATATAATTTTTTCTTATAATCAAATTCTTGGTACTCATTCAGTAATCTGTTTCTTTTGGGTTTTATTCAAATGTGATAGACATTTTCGCTAACCAACAAGACAACAGTGGGATCCCTATCAACTGGCGTTGACATCCACCACATGGCCATAAGCACCGACTTCTTGTTTTCAGCGTCCAGATTGGGGATAGTAGAGGTCTGGTCGAAAGAAAAGTACACAAAAATTGCTTCGGTTAAATTAGGTAGTGCTAGTGGTAGCCAAACAAAGATTACGTCCCTAACTACAGCAGATGATGGAGGATTGCTCCTTGTTGGCACCTCTGATGGAAGGATACAGGTTTGTGCTTCTCGTAGGTCCATTACCGAGTTCATTTCGTTTTGATAATAATCACCAATTTTATAATACCCATCACTGAGCTGACTTCGTTTGGTTCCAATTTTTTTTCACGTGAATGCAGGTTTGGGCTCTGGAATGACAACGGTTAATCATTACGCAAAAAACCCAATCTATTCTTGTACATTCTACGCATAAGATCTCTTCGTCTATGATATTTTTTTTTTTTTTTTGAAAGTCTTCGTCTATGATATTACTGCTGTATACGTCAATTCATTTGGAAATCATATTTTGACCGATTGTTCCTATAATAAGATTATGATAAATTTTGCCAGCATCAATTTACTCGTAAAAGTTTCTATGCACCCGTCTGCTGGAAACTAGTGAAACAATACTAGGCATCAGAGAATTTCTTTTTGTATATGTAATTATCTATTTTTCAAATTCTTTATGTCTATATAAATTTTTCTTTTTCTTTTTGACAACATATATAAGTTTTTCTTACCTTCTTAAATTTCAGATTTCACCATTTGTACATTCGACTTTTTTTTTGATAAATTGGTCCTGCACTTAATAAACTTATGTTCAAATGCCCGACTGCACAAGTATTTATGGTAATTCATTGTGAAATCTTGTAAATTAATTTAGAAATGTGTTACTTATTAAAAAAGATAGTAATTTCCTTTGTAGTTGCAATATATAAATTAATATTTGATTTTAAAATATATTAAAAGTAATTACTTCAAAATGTATATATATTTATATTAGAAATATTGCATCAACAAAATTCCATATAAAATCTCAATATGATGGGTAGAGAATTTTTAGAACAAAAACAGATTAAATAAACAATATTTTGAATATAATTTGATTTCCTGTTATTTTTTAATATAATTATTTCCTATTAAAAACATTACAAAAATTATACAACAAATCAATTTTCAGATAATAGGCTTTTAAATTTAATGGCCAAAACAAAGGATTAAACAAAGTTTTTTAAGCTACGAAATAAGTTAATCCTCGACCATGTCCAACCACAAAATATTGGAGGCACTCAGAATGAAAAGGACTTTAAAATTTGTACTTGAAATTCACGGATTCTTCAATCTCATGCCAAATACTAGTGACTCCTCACGGTGCCGTTGTAAACAAAATCAGGAAAGAGAAAAGGCAAAACCGAAAAAAAAGAAGAATAAACCTTAGAAAAATATGAAGGCTGAATAGATTAAACATTTGAAGGCAATAGTTAAAAGGAAAAAGGCAAGCATTCAGTATGAGTAGGAGGTTGGTATTCCAGTCATTAAATTGATCGGAAAGGTTTAATTCATCATCACTATGCTTGCACCAGTCATTAAAATAGCCTTCATCGCATAAAAAAACGAATTCAGAACAATAAATCGATATAAAAATCCGTTTGTAAGAGAAGAAAAAGGAATAAACAAATATCCAAGAGGTAAAGGAAAGAAACTAGACCATCAGAAAAAATGGATCATTGCATCAATAGCAACGCATAATGCGCCGTCTCAGACGACCGTCGTGAGAATTTGAATCCAAAATCGTCATCTGGTTCATAATCTAGCACAAACAACAAGAAAACGCCAGAACACAAAGAAGAAACCATGAGAAAGAGAAACGAACGTGAAGCTTCTGCGGGCAGAGAGGGCAACTTCGAGCCCTAAAGATCAAAATTGAGTAATGGAATACCGACTCAAGTTGGCGTGTACTATTTAAAGGAGATGGGGCACGTCATTTTAGGGTTTCCTTCTCCTACCGATTGACGATTTTACCCCTGCATTCTTGGGCCAGAATTTCTCTTCATAGGCCCATTACTGTGCGCTTTAGTACGAAGCCCAAACTTACCGACAGTACTTTAATGGGCCGGTTGCAAATCTACCAAATTGGGCCAAAGAATTTCCAAAAATAGCAAAAAGTTGTAGTCTGAACGTCAAATTTACGAAAATGCCCTTCCTAACCTTAAAGTCTACTGTTTCGATTTTTCACTATCAGCGTTTCGGTTTCATCTCCATTTCTATCCGCGTTTCATTTCCCTCACGATTTCAGCTTCAATTTCAACCTTCATTTTGATTTTTATCATTTCGATTTATATCAACCTTCCCCTTTGAAAGCTTCTATCACTGATAGAAAAACAAACTTTCTATCAGTGATAGAAAGTTTTTCTATCAGTGATAAAAATTTCTATCAGTCATAGAAAGCTTCTATCAGTGATAGAAAGTTTTTCTATCAGTGATAGAAAATTTCTATCACTGATAGAAACCTGAAATAATGATGCACCAAATTGAAGAAGAAAACGTGCGCGCGGGCAAAACGGGATATAAAAAATTAATTCAAAATTTTTGCCATATTTGCAAATATTTTTAAAAATTACTAAATTTGCCATTATTTACCATAATTTTGCCACCCATTACAATTATCCTACTTTAATTTGAGTCCATTGGCCCATTTTGCGGATCGAATTTACCGAAGTCGCAGTTTAGAATTGCGGTTCAGTAAAGTCGTCGAAGGGGGAAGCGTTTTCAGTTCTTTGATCGAAGATCGAGGCCTCTTCACAGCAGGAGGGTAGTGGTGTGAATTTCTTGAGCCGAATCAGAAGGTGTTCATTGTAGCTTCAGTTGACGGTGGCCTTCCAGATTGATCGCCGGCGATAAACCGAGTAGCTCCGTCGTTTAGCTGCTACAGCCATGTCTTCCGACACTGTACCTCCTCTCATTGCTGCTCATATCAATTACCTGCTCAACCACTTTCCTCTCCCCGTTAAGGTAACATTTCGGCTTCCTATCTCTTCCTGGAAAAATTCAGGGATAACAAAATCAATGGCGATTTCTTGATTTTCTAGCTGTTGAAATTGATTGTAGCTGTTTGGAGTAGTTGGGAATTGGATCGGTTTACTGAATTGAGCGGAAATGGATGATATTCAGAGTTTTTTTCTTTCTTTCCTCCGCTTTTCCAGCACGAAGATAGTATTTAATGTCATTATCATATGGCGAAGCGAACGGATTATTGTACTGAACGGATCGCTTATTCTTACTGTTTCGATATTCAGATTGAGCACATGTGGTCTGGCAGTAGACACTACCCTGG
Source organism: Luffa aegyptiaca (assembly GCA_017139565.1). NCBI lineage: Eukaryota > Viridiplantae > Streptophyta > Magnoliopsida > Cucurbitales > Cucurbitaceae > Luffa > Luffa aegyptiaca. The sequence goes on along the minus strand of CM029406.1, from coordinate 48,488,639 downwards.
AATTATTGATAGGTTCACCTTAGTCATACCTTACTGCCTTGAATTCGTCAAATGTAAGATCCGTTTTCCTCTGTAGTTATCATGATATCCTTTCAATTATTTTCCCTTTCCCTGTACTGAATGGTTGATAGATTCACCGTAGCTAGATGTTTGATAGCTGTTACCTGTCGTAGGGGACATCATGTACAATGCTGAATCACCATTTTCTGCACCTGATATTATGTTTGGACCAGAAGATGAAAATTTCCATCCATTCACAAGTAAGGTTGATGAAGGAGAAGATCAGAAGTCACTACAAAACTGTCTACGTGACTGGAACAGCAAAGATCCATCTCGGCTTACTAGCCTCCTTCAAGAACTGAGGTTTTTCAGGGTTTTCCTGTGATTAAGCCTTCTTTTCTCATGCCTTGGGTATAATTCACCTTGAATTTAAAGGCAACTTTACTTTTTTAAAGGGATCGATATGTGTCATACCAAAGGAAACGTGTTGAAGGAGTTGATGATGAAAGATTGAAGTTTGAACTTTGTACTATGTTATCTAGGGAGGTAATGTTGTTCATTATAACGTATGTTATACTGTCCTAACTCTGGATCGATAATCAATCGCATGAGTTTATGAATTTGAGGGGTCGGGTATTGGACTCGGTTTCTTGATAATATATTCTCGCTGGTTTTTCATCTTTGGAAACTGCATGAGAGAAATGCTGCTGTTAATTGTTCCAGACTTTTCATGCTTGAATTATATTAGTGTAGAAGTTAAACCATGCTCAGTATGTCTTTTGCTAAGACCATGTATTCATTTAGTTAGGCAAACTGCTCCTTATACAGATATCTGTGGTCTCTTCATAAGATTCTTTTATTTTCAATGGTAACTGAAACAAAAATAATGTATTGGACTTTTCTGCAGGGAATTGAAATGCATTTGAGTTCAGGTGTTGAGAAGGTAGTAGTTTAAAGTATATGGTTGTACTTTCCATGAATATTAGTAAAGAGTTGAATACTAAGGACTCTATTTTCTCTCTCTCTATTCTCATACATGTGGCTTCTATGCCTTTGAATTTTAGCATAGTCAGAGGAGGTCAAATTTGCAGTGCCGCTAGTAGACATTAATATTAATAAGATGATACCTGGATGCCCGTGGAAGCATCCACAGAAGATATTCTTGCAGGTTGCCTTTACTTTTCTGTCTCTTTGAACTTCTGGCCTTCCTGTTCCTCTATTCTTTCCCATTCTCATCATTGTTTATAGGTTTTATATCCTGTGGTGAGAAAATATGCATCTACTCCTGCTGCACCTCGTCTGAAATTGGTCTCTACATCTGAGTTGAAGGCTCTGTTATCCATCGAGGACATCAAACTTCCTTCATGGATAGATGGAATGTAGGATACTCTCTCTCTCTTATATCTCCTTCTATTTCTGTGGCTGTCAGGATTGGGTGCTAAAAGTGATATTGTTTTTTTAACTGACTTCAAGGTGCATGGCTGAATATCTTCCCCATCTAGAAGAGAGTCTTGAGAAACAGGTTGGTTACGTTTTTATTGGTTAGATGGTACTCTCTGGGTTGATTAACTGGGTCTTGATTTTGGAAGTCACCTAAGATAGAAAATTTATACTTGTATCATACTGATGAAGGTTCTGGAGGCAGTTTCATTGATCGATGTTAGGAGAGGCTTTATAGAGGCATTGGACTCTTTCTTTGGAAGGCCTTTAGAAGCTGACCCGGTGGGATTCTTATGAATTTATTTATGTGCATCTTCTTCTTCTTTTTTAGAGTCATCATCCAACTCTTACTAATGGCATGAATTTCTTTGTTTTCCAGGTGTTTTGTCGAACTGCTACAGTTATCATTGCCTCTGGGGTGTTCACATTCCTGGTATTAAGTTGCCTTCACTATCCTTGATATGTAGCATCCCATCACTATCAAAAATCTAGTTACGTGGAACTTTTCCAATTATTTACTATGAAATAGAATATTCTTCACATCATAGCTAGTCAATTCTGATGATTGCTTTTAATAGGTTTCTTTAACTCTTGATCAGAATTAACTGCTTCTTCATCTTGAATTCTCGTCAAAATCTTCCGTTGTTAGTATTTTTACTTTGGTCGGTAGAGATTCAGATGTAATAATATTAACTTTGGAGATGATCACCACCCAAAATATCTGGTACAATATTCCAAAGTCTAGTGATGGCAAAGATGGCATCAGTTTTTCTTTGTAAGAGAGAAGCATGAAACAAAGGATCCCTCAACAACAAAAACAAAACAATCCATAATTTTTGAAAATGAAAAAAAGAAAAGCACTTGTAGAAAACATCCAGAGAGGGACATTGAAGAGAGACACACTCACTCTAAACTTCCTCTAAAGACCATTCTTCATTCTTGAAGGTTCACCTATTTCTCTCTAATCAGATGTTCTGGATAATGATGAAGAACACCGTCTGCTACAGAAGCTAACCATCTCTGGCATATCCCAACAACCTGTACTACTTGGACTATTAACACTCACCACTGAGAAATTACCCATCTTCGTAACAAAGTGGCATCTTCATAAAACATTGTCTAATTCTTCCGATGCCCTTCCAAATAAATTACACCACCTTGACCCAGAACCATAGATGAACCTCGGACAAGTTCATGATATCAAATTTGATTATTTTGACTAGGCGTTAGTCAGTTATTGTCCCTGCTGAGTGCAAATTTGATTTTTGAGTTGAAGAAATGTGTTCTCTCATTGAATTGGATGATAGCCAAGGCATTTGGCAACTATTTATCCTTTCAAATGGTTTCTCCATTTTGTCAAGTTTCTTGAGACATTTTTCTTGACGTGATTTCACACATATCTTTCTTTCTATATCAAATGCATAATAATTTACGAGAACAGATCATATGCTGGACTTGTATCTCTTGTTCATTAATGGTTTATTGTGCACCCGAGCCCACACAAAGGATACTCAATTAGTGGTAAATGCCATTTGATCCGTAGCAATCCTTTTGGTTTTAAATTAAACTAAGACAGTGTGTATTGGTCTGGTAAGTTAGGGTATGGAATGCAATTCATGTTCATTGATCAACAACGTGGTTGAAGTTAGACTTGAGAGAACGTGGCATGCATTATCATTTATCTTTTGTTAAATTTTTTGCAACTTTTTCAAGGTTTTATATGAAAAAGGTTTAGCTTACTTCATTTTCATTCCCTTCTGTTTCTGGGAATTTCTTGTTGATACTAGGTACATTTTCTCATTTCAACCCAATTTCCAAAGAAACAGCCTTCTCTGGTGCTGCAAAGTTCTCAGGTAATGTAAATTTGTCTTGAATCTGGAAAGTTCTTATATATACAGACTTTGCTTACTAGTTATTAGATATGATAAGTGCCATAGATATAATGCTTTTATGACTGTTTTCCATCAACATATCTCCTGTGGTCGTCCAAACTTTATAGTTTTGGCAGAATTAATGCAGACTCCGTTCTCATTTATATTTATCTCAAAACTCTGCATTATGATTAATGATCATAAATGTTGATAAGGAATCTTTGGTAAATTAATTTTTATAAAGTTGGCATGTCTATAAGTGGGTGATTATGACATGATCGGTGCAATATGTGTAACTCTAATGAATAGGACGGGCATTGTTGAGTTGGCCTCCACCTCCTATATTTATAAATGTTTGATAGGCCAACTTGATTTAGTGTCCTCTCTTCCTAATTGTGTCCATGTATTGTTTAGCATTTCAACTCCCAAGGTGCACCCATCAAGTCGCAGCTTATCTCCGACTATCCTTGGAGTCCTAGGTGGGAGCCATTGCAAATGGCTGAGCGGATTTTGTAAGTTGTTTCTCTCTCTCTCTCTCTCTATCTTATTTTTTTCATGTGCATATACATTCACTTATCAATCATGTATATACCGATTTGATTCGATGTTAACAGTGAGTTTCTGGCTGATGAAGCTTTGAGCTTCAAGAGGTACTGCAACGAGGCTCAACTTCAATGATTGGATTATGAAAACTGTGGTCAATATTCTACATCATGTAACAGTCCAGTTATGTATAGTTGGTAGAGTAGGGTAGCTTTAAATCTTGGTTTTTTAGATTGATTTTGTCAACCCCTTGGGGCTGTCTGCTCCCTCGATGAGGATGATTCAAAGGTAGAAATTCTCAAATTTAAAGACACCGTATCTGTTAAAAGTCGAACCATAAACAAAAGACGATCCTTAACGGGGCTGGGCATTGATCTCCTTGGAAAACCATGATTTAGCATTTTGTTTTACATTTTTTAACCCGTTGAAAAAAGAAAACGATCGAATTGTTGAACAGAGCAAGATCAACTGGCCAACTATTATAGCATGTTGCTTAAATTTCTTTCCTTTTAGGATCGGATTATTTGATAATTGAAAGTGGTTTCAAAATTAGGAAAAAACATGGTTAAAATACAAGTTTTTTCCTTTTTTTTTTTTTTTTTTTTGGTGTGATATCTTGATGATTTTTCTTTTTTTTTTTTTTAAAGAAAAAAATGATTTGGCATGCAAGGGAGTATACAAGCTGAAGGATGGGTTGGCTAAACTATTATTATATTATGCATTTTAAAGGTCACTAATATAGTCATAAAACTTTAGCACTAAATAATATAATTTAACCAAAAATGATTTTGACGTAGCTTTTTAGTCAAAGAAGCTTCCTAACATGTGCATGGCATCTCTTTTTTAAAAAAAATCTTGTCTCACTTTATTATTTTTTATCTTTTTCCTTTTGCTTTTTTTTTTTTTTAATTTTAATAGCATCTTATATCACTTCTTAGCTATCTAAGAATTTGACTGTCAAAAAATATGACCATTTAGAATAAAAGTCTCACATAAATTAATATATGAATTCTAATTGATTTATATAATGTTAATTACCCTTAAAAATAGTTCTTCAAATATATATATATATATATATATATATATATATATATATTTGAGTTCAAAATATATATAATGTTAATTATTAATTGAACGTAAATATTTAAAACTAAGTTTAAAAAGTTAAAAATAATGAATGTGTAAACGCAAAAAGTCTAGAGAAAGTTGACAGAAAGAGAGAAAAGAAAGAAAGAAAAAAACGATACAATACAGTATTTGTTCACTAATACATTTAGTATAAAGTTAATATATAAGGTTTTAGGTTTAAATCCTATTCTAGTTTCTATATTTCAGCTCTTTACATGTGAAAACAATATTTCAAAAAAAAAAAAAAAAAGTATGTAAAAACAAAGAAAACAGATCACCGCAATTATGATCTCGGTAATAAGAAAAACAACCGAGCAAAATTCCGAAATGGAAGCAAAAGGAAAAGACGAGATTCGATATCAAAATTTGATGAAATTCACCAAAAATACGATTTCGAATGAAAAAAGAACAAGGGAGCAGGCAATCAACAACCAGAAAATTAGTATAGGAGAAATCTTTATAAAAGATCATAAAGATGAAGACGAATAAAAAAAAATCTGCGGCAATTACGATCTCGGTAAAAGAATAGAAATAAACAACGATCGAGTAGAACTCTAGAAACGGAAGTAGGAAGAGAAGACGAGAATCGCGATCAAATTGTGATGAAATTCACAAAAGATATGATTCCGGAGGAAAAGAAAAAAAGAAGCCATGAAATCAACGATCAAAAGGGCAAAAGCTTTGAAACATCAGAGTCATGGAAGTATGAGAATGAGCATTGCTTGCAGAATTAAAATAACTGCAAACTCCTCTCTGTAATTGAAGAATCATCATCCGTTCGCCGCTTTTTTGCCCACTTGCACTTTAATAATACTTATAATAATGCCAAAAACAAACAAAGAAAAATAGAGAGAGAGAGAGAGGAATTAAGTCGTCGTCCGTCTTCCTGAACCCATACGCCATTTATAAGGATGAAACCAGATCTAGGGTTCTATTTTCAGAGCTCTGGTCCGGCCCAACTAAAGCCCAATCCCAGGCTCATGTGCTCAACTTAGATTAATTGCAGTTAGAGAGTTGACGGTTCAGATTTTGTTTTTACATAGATCGACAGTCGAGATTTACTTTGAAGTTCCTTCTTCCCCTAACTGTTTTCTTTTCTTTTCTTTTCTTTTTTTTTTTGAGAAAAAAAAACCCTCTACTACTGTTAATTTGACAGATAAGGGGATGAAAAATTCAACCTCAAATAGATACTATATTTTATGAACTATATTTGAATTAATTGCTACAAAAGTTTATTAATAATGATAAAATAAAATGTCACATAACTCTTTTTTTAGTTCAAATAATTGTGAGAGAGAGTCGAAGAGAATTTTTATAGCTCATTATTTCCTTTTAATAAGTTGTACAAGTGATTCGTAAATTATAGTGATAATTCTTAATTCCAATTTAAAAGAATTTAAACCATCAAACTTCTATGAGTATCTTTCCTTTTTAGTTAAATTATAAGTTTAGTTTAGTCATAAGTTTTCCTTTTTAGTTAAATTATAAGTTTAGTCATAGGTTTTCAAGGTTGTGTCAATTTGGTACTCGAACTTTAAAAAATTTAAATATGTCCTTGAACTTTCAATTTTGTTTCCAATAAATCTTTAAACTTTTACCTTTTGTCAAATAGGTCTTTTAACTTTCAACTTGTATTTAATAAGTTGACCTATTAGACATTTTTAAAATTTCACAAGCTTACTAGATACAAAATTAAAAGTTTAGAGTCTCAATAGACATAAAATTCAATTTTATATCTAATAGATTGATTAATTTTTAAAAATCTTAAATATATCAAGAACTTATTAGACACAAAATTAAAAATTCAAAAACCTATTAGATTATAGTATTTCCCATTAGTCCTCTGGTCCATTAGAAAGTTTGATTTTGGATTTTATTCTACTTACCTTCTAGTCAAAATCTTCCAAGTCTTCTGTTTCAAATTGTGCTCACTAGCGAGGCCGATAATCAGAAATGAGAACTGTAAATAGCATGAACAAATGCACACAAAACAACTGAACTAAAGGACTAAAAGGAGTGTCAATATCATTAAAACGTTGATGCAATGTTTTGGAACAACTAATCAGAAATTTAAAATCAGTTTCTGAATAGAAGGGATTGTCCATTTACACATGAATTAGGCTGCTCGTGGTTTCTTTTTCATACTTCGACTGATTATAAAGTCGTCGTCTGATTCGTCTTCAGAACTTTCATCTTTCAGCTTTCGCTTCTTCAACTGCTTTGCCACAACTTTCGAGTCCACTGTCGTCTTTTTATTCGAAGAAATCGGCGAAGATTGGACCGTTTTCTTGACAACGGCGGTCTTCGTGACGCTCTTTACAGCAGTCACAGTCTTCACTGGGGAGCTCAACTTTTGCGGTGGTGCCTTCTTCTGCTTCTTTTCAAAAACTTTCTTTGCTTCTTCTTTGGATAACAAACCAGATTCCATCATCCTGCAAACCCATCCATTCACATAAGGCCACAATGTTAAGCATTAATGAACAACAAACATTGACACAGACTAGTGTCTTATGCTCAAAAACAGCATGATCAGATACTGCAAAGCAGTTGTTTAGTCTGCTTGTCAGCTTAAGATTGATACTATCTGAAAAACATTATGTAGAGAGATTCTGGGACTCACTGAAAATGTGACAGATGAGATAGTAAATTAGAGAGTAATTAATTGCCCCTTTTTAGTTGTTCTCACTTCATGCAGAAAACCAAAAGAAAACTTCCATGGAGGATGATAGAATGGACCGCAGACTGCTCGTTATGTTGTGTTGAGCTGAATGCATTGGCAACTATAGAAAACTTAAAATCACAACTCTCTAGTCTTCATTAACAATATGTGCATCTGAGCATCTTAATCTATTCTTCATTCATAACTATATAATTAAAGCTATATGACAAAAACAACATTCCACACCTAAGACAAAAGTCGATGAGATAAACATGTTACATGCACTTTCCCATCTATGAGATGGTTATGTATAAATAATATAGATCATCCAAAATCTGTCACTGCTCCAATTCTAACAGTGTTGGCTCCTTGTTGATAAAGACAATGTTTATTGAATCAATGTCTACTTTGCAGTAGACAGAATGTTACAAATCTTATTTTGTGTAACAGAAACCATTCAATCATCTAAATCAAACATGGAACATGGAGTTCAGCAAGTGAGTTCCTCCAATGTAACTAGGTATGAAGTAACATGAACACAACTGGTTATGTATCTTACATCCTGACTAGCCATCAATTCAGTTCCAGTCAAGAAAACTTGGAGACCTGTGGATGACAGGATAATCTCTATTGGCAAATAAGAAACTCAACCAGTAAACATGTTCTACTGGTGTTCTTGAAGACCTTAGTCCACAAACAAACATCTATGTTCTTATAACACATTAACCAATCCATAATTTCAAGCAAAACAAAATATCTTCAAGGTATCAAAACTACTCTTGCCTGTTTACTGATGCTAACTGCTAAGGCAACACAATTGCATAGTTGATAATACTACAGAAACAACAATTGGAATCAATTTTCTTACCAAAACTGTGCCATTTCACTGTGGGGAAGTTGCTTGTAGAGCGTTTCGTAGAAAATCCTCAGCGGGTCTCTCTGAATAACCAAGAGCATATGAAGACCATCAGCTAAAGATCTCTCGAGCAGAAAACTGATACCTACCAAAACTAGCATGGAACAAGAACATTCTTTAATACCTCTTCTGGGGGATCTCGCTTCTGACCAGGCAAATCATATACCTTCTTTTCCTTTCTCTCTTTTTTCTGGCTCTCAATCTCCTCCTTGGAGCTCTTGCTCTTCACCTCCTCCTTCACTTTCTTCTTCTTCTTCAGTTCCTGTCTCCCCACCCCAATCAGAAAACATACCACGCGTCAATAGCTTTCAGTGTATGTGAAGAAATAGAGAACATAACATTAAGAACCCACAAGTCTGTACTAAAAACTTTGCACAAATAGGGGTTTCTGACAATTATTAAACGTCTGCACGCTAGAGTAACACATTGCTTAAAACCTCCAGAGCTATTCTAATAAAGCCCCCTTTTATTGTCCTCTACATCGATTTCTCTACTTTCAGTCGCTCATTAATCGAAACAGTAACGGAAACAGTTGAAAAATTTAAAGCATAGAACACAATTGATAATGCGAAGAAAAGCAAAATAGAAAGATGTATGAACTATGAACCATGTCACGTTTTGCAGCGGAGCTCTTTTTGGCAGGCTTTTCGTCAAAATCACCATCAAGAGAGCTGAAACGCTCTTCTTTTTTAACCTTGGTGCCCTTGGAGGCAGACCCAGAATCGATTTTCGGAGATTTTCCCACTCCATCTTCTCCCTGAAGCTCTTCCTTCTTCGGCTTTGAGAGAGATTTAGAACCCGCATTTGCGAGTTTCTTCCTTCGTTCTTGTAAGAGGGCACCAAGGCTTATTCCGTCATCCGCTTCGTCTAGCTCCATTTTGGCCTTCTTTATCGGCTTTTGATCCTCGGAAGACATTCTACGAACTGAAACAGTTCGCAAAACAAAGACAAGTGATTTTGAGAGGAAATCTGTGGGGTTGATGCGTTTGATGGAGTCTAACTTTTTTCTGGAGTTGGGACTTGGAAGAACGATAAGAAAGTGATGGCTTTCAAATTTTCGGATGAAAATAAGACGGGAAAGGGAAAAGGAAAAGCATTTCAAAACCCGCGAGGTACGAATTTGATTTTGGGGAATTAGTGCCCTACTGCACAGTTAGTTTTTAGTTTGGAGCCAATTATGTTTTTTCTAGGTTAATATTTAAATTTTGATTATTATGTTTTTTAGTTTTCTGTTAAAAGTAGATTGTAATAATTAATTGTGATTGATATTATCATTTTTTTTTTGTGGTATAAGTATAACCAGTATGAAAATATGGAGATTTGAACCTTGAACGTTTGACCGTTGAACTATGTTCATATTATTTTAACAATAACAAATGGTGCAAAAGATTAATCTCATAAAAAAATGAATATAATAGGGCAAAATAATCCATTAAAAAATACGGAGATGTATTTTGAAGCTCGTTTAAAATTCAAAAATATAATAAAAATAACCATCCATGCTCAAGAGTATAAAGTGTTTCTTCTATCAAATTGGCCTCGCTTTTACTCGTCCCTAAGATTGAAAATACAATCTTTATATATTTTTTTAAATTATTGAATTTGGCTATACTTTATTTTTCATAACCTATAAATTATAATAACAAATAGTTGTTCTTTAAAAGTCTGATAATATATTGAGGTATAGATTCAAACTAATTCATGGTATGTGTCATATACAAATAAAATGTTAAAAAAAAAATCAATTATATGATCTTCAGTAATATAGTTACTTGTGTAACAATTTGTTAGATTAATTTTCAATTTACGAGGTTTAAATTTTTGTTGAACTAAACAAAAAATAGAAGTTTTATTTTAAGCAAAATTTGTAACCAGAAGAATCATAGCTTTAGGTCATTCAATTTCATGAGCAATAAATAAAATAAAAACACTTAAGCAAGTCAGGGTGCAAAAACCCCATAAACATTGTTCTTGGGTTAGACTCTATAGAGTGAGATTTTTTTTTTTTTTTTTCTCCCATCTTACTTTGTACTATATTTATGTTAAAATTTGTTGACCAAAATATCGTCCTATTAGTAAATGTCAAAACTTAGAAGGTTTATCAATTGAGCTAGAAATATTAATATGGCTCAACCTTAGTAGAATAACTAATTCAATCTTTAATTGGAGATTGAGGTGGCTAAAATATACTTATTTGAGTTGAGTCATCAGATTGTATGATAAACTTGAACTCAAGATAACATTAATTCTACACATCAACCATCTAAGACTATGAAACAATATGTTTAAAGTTGAAACTAACAAATAAATATATCCCTAATTGCAAATCTTTTAATATCTTCAAAACATTATTTTTCCTAGAGTCAGGTTCACCATCATAACTCAAAAAATTATATATGACCATCCTCTGGGATTTTCTCAAGTCCATTGCATGGCCTCCAAGTGTCCATTTCTGAATGCAAAACAACAAACAAAAAACAGAACTAACCGCCGCCTTCTCATATTTATCCATTGCTGTCTGAAACAGATCAGATCAAATATTCCAATAAGGTTTCTGATTAGGGGAAGGTCGGTTGGGAGTTTTACTTATAAAAAAGCTAAGTCTCCCTCTTCCTTCTCCCCCACATTCACCATTTATGTATATCATATTCGGTGTTTGTTTTGCAGATTGTAACACCTAAAAACAACAAGAGAAAAGCTTCTAAACTGAAAATACCATGAGTTGGGTTGTGGAGGAAAGAGGTCCAGAGTGGAAGTATGGATGGGCTGAGAGAACAATGGCCTCCATGTCTCTCCCGCCAATGCCGCTGCTCGCTTTTCTCGGCGTCGTCATTCTTCTGCTTTCGTTGCAATCGCAGCAGATGGTGTTAGACTTCAAGGTATTCCTTTTGGCTTTGCCATTTTTGCTGATCCTTGTTGCAAATTCCATTGCTGTGTCTGGTACGGTTGGGTCTACTGCCATTAGAACCAAGAGCAGGTCGGCTCAGGAGGCTGAAAAGACCTCACCTTGGGGTGCCGCGGTGTTGCTGTTTCTGCTGCTGATATTGCTGTGGAACCGCCCTTACTTTCGCTCCAAGTGGTCACCTCCATCTTAACTGTGACCTAGGTGCATCCTATAATAGCATAGGAACAAGTACTTTGAAAAGATCCACAAGCATGATGTAAAATATAGTTGCAGTTTTGTGTTACACATAAGAAGTTTTTGAGAAAATTGTCGACCCTATTAGAGGCTGACGAAATATATCAACATGCTGATATTCCCACGATATCTCTACAATTCTGCATCGAGAAGTTTCCTAAAACAGAAATTCTAACTTTTAAATCAATAGATTACATTTACTGAGTACTACTATTTTCAGCTACAACAACAATACATTACTATTAACACACTGCTGAAAGAAAATACAATCAAAAGCCAATGGTAATGGAGGCTATATACACTCTAGGCAATCTACAAATTGATTTCATTTTTCAGTTTAGGGACTTTGAAATTAGATGTAAACAACCTTGGAGTCCCTGGATCTGAAATAACATCAGCTCCTCTTCTCTTTTGGTTTCCCTGTCCACAGCAAAAAGTTGAATATGTGCTTCAGTTTTAGAATTGCAAACTAAACCACCAGCCTAAATTTGACTATTACCCATGGTACTAAATTTTCAATATAAACACACCAAATGGACCACAAATAGCAGAAGCATTCAAAATCAAAACCATTCTTTATGTAATATGATACATATTATCATATTCTATTTACCGTATGAGAAGATTGTGCAGAAGAAGTCTCTTTGTTGACGATGACATTACTTCTGTTCTTCGTGCCATTTTTGCCTCCCAAACTAGATGGCTTAGTTCCTGTCTTGCATGGGTTCAGCACAGGAGTAGCATTTGCATTCATAGACTTCCTTTGCACTTCTAAGTCATGTGAGAGTCTGGAAATTTCGTCGTTTAATTTACTTGAGTCAGTTTCCATCTTCCCCACTTGGTTTCGTAATGTTGCAATAATACTATCCTTTTCATTGCTTGAACTTTGTAATCGTTCCACTGTGGCTAGAAGTTTTTCTATCTTATGGTTTGCAAGTTCAAGCTCCGACTGCTTACTCTTCAATTTACTTGTGTAATCATTTTCCATAACATTATACTGGTTCCATACAAATTTCTTCTCAGTCGCTAGTGCAGTCACCTCAGACCTCTTCTCCGAGGCAAGTTTTTCGTACTCACTCCTCAGCCTCCTTACTTCATCTTCCAATGCCTTCGACTGTCTTGCTTCATCAGTATTTACATGTGCTGACAAAACACCTTCTCTTCCACCATTTGCGTTGGCTGTTTCTGATGCACTTCTCAAAGAAGATTCCTGCAACCACAGAGAAGATTAGAACTTGTCCTGATACTCTAACCATAATCACAAAGAATTTCAGAAACCATACTTGTGGATTGGAGTTTTTATGAGAGATGATATCGTCAAACAAAGATTTGAAATCTTCCAACTCAGCCTCTGAATGTTCTGCATTGTATAGTATTGTCAGATCTAAGAATCCCAATTTTGACAAGCATATGAAGATTTGCATTATTATTCCTAGTCCTATAGTAAAACGAAAATTACAATAGAAGAAAGCAAATACAAGCAAGAATTTATGAAGCTATTTTACATCATTTTTCAATCCAGACAAATTTTCTATGGAAGTGGCATCGTGAAAATAAACCCCACTCCCCATTCAATGACCAATTTGTGGTCAAAGTAACTTCATTGCTAGCGAACTAGTGTAAAAAAAGTGCGAGAACTTACTTCTCAGTGTCATATTTCAACTTACATTCCTCGAAATTTAACTAAAGAGCCAAGGGAAGTGATTTTTTTTTTTTGGGAAAAGTGAGATATTTTGTAAGAACACCTATGAGTCATCATGAATTTCCTCTTTGCAATGCTAATCTATTCTTTTAACTTCAAAAGACTAAGAGGGGGAAAAACGAAAAACCTATTTTCAGTCGGCAGAGATAAACTTCCGTCTGCTTTAATCCTGTGAGCAGATCTGATTTCGAGGCTTGAAGTGAGCATTCCATATCTTGCAATAACAACTCATCCTTCATCTAAACAAGAAGCAATTTCCAAAGTTCATTAGAAACCCTAGAATTCAGAGGAAAGGACGAAGTTCCAATTCCATAATTAGACCAAAAATTCCACTAAATTGCAGAGATAGAAAAAGGAACCTGAGAGATATGGTCCTCGTAAAGACGAATATCAGCGACCCATCGTTCGTGCTGCATTTTAACACGATCTTCAAGAAGTTTTCGCTCATTGACGAGTGTTTCGAGCTGACTTTGTTGCGTCCGTAGCATTTGAGTTAGACCATTGAAGATTTTGCCCCAATTTCGTCGTTCGTTTGAAGCTTGTGATCCATCGCTCTTTCCCATTCCGATCCACCGAACAGGAAGCAAGAGAACAAGTTGACAGTAAACAAAATGACCGTTGAACGGAAGAAATTGCTTTTCCAGAAGTGGCAACGGTCGACTTGTGGCCGAGTGATTGAGAATTTTGAACTTGAAGCGCCAGGAAAAAGGAATGTTCTCTTTTTTTTCTCAAAAATGTCTCTGATCCAGATTGGAACTGAAACTGATTTTTTGGGCCCTTTTCACGTGAAAGTGGAGAAGCCAGTACATGTTGGGCCCAATTGGGCTTAATATCAGAGCGTCAAACATCTAACATGGGCCTATTGGAAACCCATTTTACAATTATTTGTAAATTTATATTTATATAAAAACAATAATAGATAGATTTTATTACAAGTTTAGTCCCTGAACTTTCAGAGTTGTATCAATTAGGTCCTTAAACTTTCAATTTTGTCTCTAATATGCTCTTCAACTTTAAAAATGTTTATTAGGTCTTTAACTTTCAATTTTGCGTTTAATATGTATTTGATATATTTGACATTTTTTAAAATTAACCAATCTACTATATATAAAATTGAATTGTATGTATATTTAGACTCTAAACTTTCAATTTGTATCTAGCTTGTGAATTTTGAAAAATGTTGAATAGGTCAAGGATTTATTAGATACAAAATTAAAATTTGAGGGACTTATTGGACACAAAAGTGAAAGTTTAAGAACTTATTTGATATTTTTAAAGTTTAGGGACCTATTGAGAAAAAAATTGAAAGTTGGAAGACTTTTTTGAAACTTTTTTAAGTTTAGAGACTAAACACGTAATTTAACCTAATATATATATATATTTTGAGGAAAAACCTAATAGATATAATTTAAATGTTGTAATTTATGTTAGAAAATTTTAACCCCCTTAGAAATGTCAACGGAGCAAGACAACTCTATTCCTGTCCCAAATATTCTGTTTCCAATATAAGTAAAATATGACGAATCTTTCCAAATCTCCATAAAAAAGTTATCAATACCTTAGCTAAATCACCTCCATTTGAATTTAATTCTCTTGATTTTTTTTTTAATATTTTACATAGGTACCACAACGAAAGGAGAGAGAGAGACAAAAAAAAAGAGAAGAAAAACCAGTAACCTAACTTATTTAAGGGGCAACCAACCACAACGAAATCCCGCTCACCAATATTACACACACGTGTCGACACTAAATGAAGGAGAAGATTTAGCCTTGGGATCCTGATGGGCCATGTCCATGAGACGGATCATGGGTCTGCGTTTCGGATCTATAATCAATCAATCTTCCCTCACAAAAACGCAAATTCATCAAACCAAACCAAACCAAAAGCCGCACACACACAGCTCTATTCTGACCTGACTCTTCTACCCCCTGCCCTGCCCTGCCCCTCGCGCACACACACACAGATTGAACAAAACAGAGGGAACAAAAGCCCCTCATGAAGGCAACCAAGAGGCCGATTCAGGCCGTCGCCACATGGGTTCGCCGGCAGCCCCCCAAGATCAAGGCCTTTCTCGCCGTCGTCTCTGGAATGGCCGCTCTTGTTTTCTTGCGCTTTGTTGTTCATGATCACGACAATCTTTTCGTCGCCGCCGAGGCTGTTCACGCCATTGGAATCTCCGTCCTCATTTACAAACTCATGAAGGAGAGGACCTGCGCAGGTCTGGCCCGTTTAATTCTCTCTATTTTGGTTTAATAATCGTCCTTTGACTCTTTTGTTCATCGCGTTGAAATGCGGAATTGGCACTAGGGTTTTGTGCACTAAGGCCTCATGTTTTGAAATTTGTTGTTGTTTACAGCATTATGCAATCTCCATCCTTGTTTTTTGTTTCCCAATTAAAAAACATGTTTTATTCATTAACAATTCGTCTTACTTGGTCATTGAATCTTGAAAGTTGCGTGCCGTCTTCTCGTTTGGAATATTCGGAACGATTCTTTCTTTTGGGAGATAATTGAGAATTGGGATTTTAGAATGTTTTTTGTTTCCTCGGCATACTAATCAGTTTCAGTTCTAATTTTCCTTTTTTGTGGATCTCACCATGTTTGTGGTTGCTCTTGTTTGTAATGATTCTTGTCGTAATCGTCTTTGCAGGACTTTCACTAAAATCGCAGGAGCTAACAGCAATTTTTCTAGCTGTTAGACTCTATTGCAGTTTTGTCATGGAATATGATATACATACTCTACTGGATTCAGCAACTTTGATAACGACGCTGTGGGTTATTTATATGATTCGGTTTAAGCTTAGATCCAGCTACATGGACGACAAAGATAATTTCCCTATTTACTATGTGGTGAGTTCACTGCATACTTTTCTCTTGGAAATTAATTCCTGGACCAGTTGTTCTGTACTTATGAACATGAACTAAAAAATATGGAGTTAGCTTTGTGGAGATCGAGTTCAAACCAATGGTTGGATTAACATTGACCTTTCTACCTAATAATGTTTGAGCTTTCTCGAAAGTTGACAACGTGGGAGATATGTTCTGCTATTGAAAAACCAAACAATAATGATATTTGATATTTGATAACCTTGCTTGCTGCTTGTTGTTTGAGTTTTCCTGAAAGGTAAACATGCCAGCCTTTTGTTCTTCAATTGGATGAAATGCAAGTTAAAGTTGCCCGTTGAGGTCCTAATTGTTGCTTACTTTGATTAATGTGAAATATGTTGGCTGTGCATTTGCACCTTTCACTTATTCAGATTTCATGCTAGCGCATTGGAACTAAAGTACGAAGTACAAGCTGGTCTATGAATTATATAACAAAATGTTTGAATATTTGGATAGGTAGTTTTACTTAATTCATTATTTGATGAGTGAATCTCAATCATTATACTGCATAAGTTGAATAGATCTGCATTCATATATCAAATAATGTTAGTCATCAATCTGTTCATCTCATTAAAGCATGCATTGTAGAATAAATTAAAATGAATATTTTAAAATCCCAGTGAACATGGCAAGATATGATGATTTGGTAAAATTCTGAAATAAGAAATTTGGTTTTTGAATTCATTGTTCGTGTAACCCATTTATTCTTCTTATTTTTTTGATGTAGGTGATACCTTGTGCTATACTATCTTTTGTGATTCATCCAACGACTGTGCATAACATAATAAATAGAATAGCCTGGGCATTTTGTGTTTATCTTGAAGCGGTTTCAGTACTACCTCAGCTCCGGGTCATGCAAAATACTAAGGTATAGACAACTGTTTCACCAAATATAAGATTATAAACTGTATTCTGCAGGCTGCCTTGCTCTGAAATAATATTGGTATCAAGTTTATCCTGATGTTTTCCTCTCTTATAATTTTCAAAAGCTTTCAATTACTAGTTTTCTCTGTTTGTTATCTTCCCTAGATTGTTGAGCCGTTTACCGCACATTATGTATTTGCCTTGGGAGTTGCAAGGTTCTTGAGTTGTGCACATTGGGTCCTACAGGTTAGTTAACTTAACCTGAGACTCGTCTTCTGCTTGGATTTGTAGATTCTTATCATCTTATTTTAACAGCTTGCATTCTTATGTTTCCTTGATTGTTACAGGTTTTGGATACTCGTGGACGTTTGCTAACAGCATTGGGTTATGGATTATGGCCATCCATGGTTCTCCTATCAGAGATTGTTCAGACTTTCATTCTTGCAGATTTCTGTTATTATTATGTTAAGAGGTGGGTAATAATATAGATTGATATTGGAATCTTAATTTTTCTAGACAACTCCTTGACACGCTTAATATAACATCCTGTTATGGATGCAGCCTTGTTGGTGGACAGCTTGTTCTACGCCTTCCCTCCGGAGTGGTGTAACTTCAACAAAACTGCATATGCCACCCGACGAGAAATGAGAGAGGTTGTCTTGCTTGTCTTAGGCTCTATTTGGGAAGGTAGGATATGAATCTCTGTTGTTGGACTAATGCTTATACATGAAATGTGAAGGATGCATAAGTTTTTAAGACACGTAGTTGGTAGAAGTTTTTCCTTTTAACATGGTCTTATTTACTCTAGATTTCCACCATCTTCTCTCGAAAGGTCTGATTCTGATATGAAAATAATATCTATCACGGGTTTTTGTTGCTGCCTGATGAAGTTGAATCAATAGATAAACCTAACCTGCACTGCATATGCCTGTCTTGTCTATTTCTGCAATTAAGAAGTTGCAGCCGGAAATATCTCACTCGAATGAACGAATCTTTCTTTAGGCTTCAAACCCCAACTCTGATTCTCTTTACTTAGTTTTTATATGGCTGTACTTCGAAATTAAACCTGCTTTTAACCATTTTTCTCCATCTTGCTCTTTCGGAATTAGTACAATTAGCTCATCGTTCTTCTAAAAAAACAATTAGCTCATCGTTGTTACCTAGGAAGGCTTCTGTCTAATCTAGTCTGGACGTTTTAGAAGGGCTGTTTGTTAGATTGTATTGTACTACCAATTTGTGATCGGATGGCTTAAAAGATTTAATGCTGATTTTGTATTGTTTTTGTTTTGTGTTTTTTTTTAGTTCAACAATTATGGGTGGGGGCTTGAACCATCGATTTTTGAGATGGTAATTAATGTTTTATTCACTGAACTATGTTTGTGTTGGTGCTGATTTTGTTTAAAATCATCGGCCTACAAAAGAGTGTGCAGACCCTTATCATTAATTTAGTCCTGATGTTAAGATATGGATCTAATGTATGAAGCATGTTCATGAAACAAAATTCAAGTATGATTAGCTTATTTGATCATGAAACAAGTCCTCTCCTTAGCATTGGTATATGAATTTGTATGGAACCATAATTTTAAGAAAGTCTTAATTACTCGATCAAGTTTTTCTCTAGAGTATAGCTTAGTAGATAAATTACTATTCTTTAAAAAAAAAAGTAGATATCATGAGAAGATTATATCAATGTGAGCATAGTTGAACTAAAAAACTGTCTTCTCCAATTTATTCAACAATTTTGATCCCTTTGGGAACTTTTGATAAAATTTATTTGAATATAATATTATTCAACAATAAGTCACCTATGAATCACCTATGAATCCAAAGAATTGAGTTATTTTCTGCCTTTCAATATATATATATATATGGTAATTGCTACCATGAACATAACTCAACTGGTTGTACTAATGACGGAAAAGTCTGTGGTTTGAATCTTCTACCTCCACATGTTGCCAAAAAACTATATACATTGATAATTGTTTTCTCTAAGTAGTTTCATTAAATATATATTTATGAATAGCCTTTTAGTCTTTTGTTTTCGTTATTAAATTCATTTTATTAGTACATTTAAAACGATGGTGAAAATTTCAAAACATCTTCAAACAACCTAATTTGCGTATTCGATCAACTTAATTAGATCATGCCTAAAACCTCCTACAAAAAGATAATTTTATCTTCACTACCCTCATTACCGCTAAATCAACCAAAATAAATAGTTATCACTACAAACTCGTCATTTAATTAAACTTTGACTAAAAAAAGAAAGAAGAACGACCCTATATGAAAATTATATTATGTTATCTTACATAACTACATACGGCCACTAGTCATAATTGATCGAGTTGGCATAATATATAGATTATGGAAAGACTTTATCCAATCTTAGTTTAAGCAAATTTGCTTTTCAATAAATGATCAAAGTGTACAGCTGTAGAGCAATTCTCTTCTGCTTTCTACTTGAATTTCCAGCTCGACTAAAGTTCTTCGACATTCATTATTATCAATAATGTCATAATTGTCTTCTCCTCATATTTATATATTTCCGTTGCTTTCCTCCTTCCATATATGTAACTCTCATGCCTTCAATACTTTTCCCTTTCTAAAGAATAATTGATTAGATAACTTACAAATTTTTTATTTTTATTTTTATTTTTTTGAGTTCAACAATTTCAGGTTGGGGATTCGAACGCATGACCTTTTGATCATAAGCACATACTTTATGTCAGTTGAATTATGTTCTTGTTGGTAGATAACTTACAAATTATAAGTTGAGTCCTAGAAGCCAAACTGAGCATTGTTTAACTAGTTAAGATTTATATATATAAATCTAAAAGCTTTCAGATTGTGTTTAATAGATTGGAAAACTTTCAATTTTGTGTCTAATACGTTGCTGACATGTTCAACAATTTAAAAATTAATGGTTCTATTAGACATATATATAAAATTAAATTATGTACTGTCTTATTGGTCCATGGATTATTTATTTTTATTTTTTAAAAGGTCAAATAGAATAAAATCTATTAAACACATTAAAAGTTTAGAAATCTATTAGATCTATTACACATAAAGTTGAAAGTTTAGAGACTTCCGAGAGATTAATGGACCAATTAACCATAAACTTGTTGGACTAAATTTGTGATTTAACCTAATTTCATTTGAAAATTAAATGAAATTGTTGAAAAGATATGTCAAAATTAACCTACTTTATTTGACAATTAAATGGCATTCTTGAAAAGATATGTCAAAATTATAGGTTGTTATTTGGAGTGGAAGTGTATGAATGGGAAGACCCACCCTTGAATGCAATTAAAAGAAAGAGACGAAAAGGAACTGATTCTTCATTTATTATTTGAATGCTTTTTCATTTATCATTTTAAAATGCCTTTTCATTTATTATTTGGATATTCCATTCCGCGTGAAAATTTTCGAGAATTCTCTACTTTAATTTGCCACACTGACCTAACACCTCCCTTTTTTTCTACTATAAATATGGACATTTCGTTCTTATATTATATATTCTACGTACTGAAAATTTAATTCTCTCTTTGAAACGTTTTGGCTTAGCTTTCTCTCTTCGTCTTCAATGGCCATTTCTGTGCTTTCTAAAGCTTTAATCTCTTCTCTTTTCATGTCCCTTCTCCTCATTTATTTGGTTGGAGCTGATGAAATAGTAAGCTTTAATTAATTAATTTAATTCTCGTGTATCACGAACTCAATTGTTGTATATGTTTGGTTCGCACTTTGTAAATATATAGCTGATTGAAATGGATTGCAGGTTAACTCAATTGATGGTGTTGCGGCTGATCCTGCTAAGGTTAAAAGCATCGGTAAAATATACTACCATGGATTCGTTTGATAACGTTCTCGTTTCTTGTTTTTCCTTTCTCATTTTTTGTTTATGGTTCTTGTTTTCTTTTTTTTTTTTAATAAAGAAAAATGGAACGTTTGGTAGTTGTTTCTTGTTTTTTGTTATTTATTTTTTATTGGAAAAAGAAAAAAAAAAAACGTGTTGTTAATATATATTTTTTTATTTATTGCTCTTTTTTAATTTAAATTAAAAATGTAAAAATTTTACATGAAAATTGATTTTTAAAATTAAATATTCAAAAGTTTTAGATATTTATTATGTAGGTAAGAATGATAAAATAATACTTTTGTTTATGTTTTGAAAAAATTTAAAATAAGAAACAAAAAACTATTTTGTTGTAAGCTTTTAAAAAAATGAGAAATAAGAAATAGAAAGAGAAACAACGGCCTCCTGATAAACTCATGCTTTTAGTATCATTTTTATGTTACTGTTTATCATTTATAAGAAAAGCTTCTAAAATTGTATTAGATGATAAAAGATTTTTTTTTTTCCCTCTTCTCTTCTCTTCTTCTAGCTTTTCAAAATATAAAATGTATATACATAATTTTATTATTATTTTTTACTTATAGAATGTATGACGAAATATTTAAAATATAAACATAACATAATTTTTTAATAATTTAATTTAAGATAATTATTTTTCATGAAGAAATTTAATTTCTTAATTCTAAATTTATGAGAATAAGGAACAATAAATATTTAGCAAAAAATATTATGTCTTAATTAAATTAAAAAAAAAAAAAAAAAAAACACTAACCAAATACATCGATTTAAAAAAAAAAAGTAAAAGTATTTATATGTTTCAGATTGTGGAGGAGCTTGTGCGTCGAGGTGCAAATTATCATCAAGGCCGAACCTTTGCAAGAGAGCTTGCGGCACGTGCTGTGCACGTTGCAGCTGCGTGCCGCCGGGCACTTTCGGCGGCTACGACTCCTGTCCTTGCTACGCCAGCATGACCACTCACGGCGGCCGGAGAAAGTGTCCCTAAATCATCACATCAATATAATTATTCAAAACTACTTAATTAATTATATTCTTCCTCAAATTATTAATAATTAAAGAGTTTCAACTTTCAAGAGTGTTTGAAATAAGAAATTAATGTAAAATAACGACAGATGTCTGGGAAAACCAGATTCTTCTCTTTCTCTTTTGTTTGTTTGTTGCGTTGTTGTGTGAATATTTACAAGATGTATGAATTATTCTGTACGTTACTTGGACTTCAAAGACGTGGCTCAGTTTGTGTGTAATAAAGCTAGAATTTGTGGATCAAAAGCTTTTTGAACCGACCATATATTCAATTTGGGTATCAGTTTTGACAAATAATTGCAGCTTCTTCATTCTGTAAAGTTGGAGATTTTGATTCTTTCTGCAACTTTGAACTATGGAAAAGAGAAAAATTAGTGAAAGAAAGTAAGTTTACTTTCTGATTTATTTACTCAAAATGAATAGTGTTTAGATGTTAGTGGTGGCCACTGAATTGTGATCGGGAAAGAGATCAGTTTGCAATGGACCAAACACGTATTATTCTTGCTATAATTAACTTTTGCACGAAGGAAAAATTCTAAAAGGAAACCAACAAAGACTATAGAAGATTGAAAATAATACATGCCCAAAATAAAAGATAAGGACTTGATTACGAAATGTTGTAGTACTTGTCAAACATCGATCTCCAATAATGAGAGTAAAGAACGTTTTATTTATTATTATCATTATTATTTGGAGAATAAATAAAACTTTTATTCAGGATAAACTAAAATATCTTACGGGATATCACTTGTGAGACAGGATCCCCCACTAATGTGATTACCAGATCGAGTATCACCATCATTTAATTGTAACGGTCAATTAGGAAAAAAATTTACTCCACAACTCAGACCCATCACTTTGACATGCTTTACGGGTCAAGTGATGGGCCACTTCGTTATGGTTCTATCCATGTGAGAGAAAGAATCGATTCTTTTTCCATCTACCCACATTTGTGCTTCTGCAATAAAATCATTTAGATCGACTCTTACATTTGGAGAGTAAAGAAAGTTTTAAAGGACTCAACATTCACAACTATGATTAACCTAAAGTTTTAAATGGTATAAAATATCCCCCAAGTTTAGGAAAATGTATTAATGGTCTCACACTATGGTCAAGGATAAAATGCTCTAAGGTTGTGTTTGTTTGTTCAGCCATAGTATGCACATTAACTTTCCATAAGCTTATCTTTATTGTTTCTTGAACTTATACCTTTTATTTTTATCAAGTCTCTCAAACTCGTCACTTCTTTTGCTCTTTTTAGAGACAAGCTCAAGTCCTTATTAGACATCTTTTAACTTCATCATATTGTTTGCTCTTAAGATAAGCTCGTGTATTCTCATCAAGCCTCTTAAACTCATCATCTCCTCTTTACTCTTGTCGAGACACCTGAATCGATCATTTCTTGACTTCAAAGATTGAAATTTGAGTAAGCTTGATGATCCTTTCAAATGGCACAATATTTTGAACCACAAACTGTTTCCCTAGACATGATGACAAGAGATATCAATCCTCAAAATTGCTAAAAGCTGAGTGATGAGAAGAGTTGCAATGTAATACACGCTCACGTCTTCATGCCTACTACTCAAAGCAATTTCCATTCCGATTTCACACAAAATGCCACCTACCACATAACCAGCCATGTAACATTCTAGATTCCCATCTCAACCAAAAAGATTTACCTAACTTCCTCGGTTTCTTCACTATATATTACCATTCTAAAATTCTCCCCCTAGAAACCGACACCTCTTGCATAAGAAACTCCATCCAGATTTCAGCCATGAAACGTCAAGCCATGGGAGCGGCTAAAGCTCTTGTCTTACCTTTGCTTCTCGTTGCTTTTGTTATGCTTCTCCTTGTGGAATCAGGCCAAATGGTAATCCTTCTTCCTTTCGATTGCTCTATTCACTTCTGATACCTTTCACCTTTGCGTGCCTTATCATTTACACGATATCGTCTTTCAGGTTATCACAACTCAGGTTGATAACCCTCTTCCTCGCGAGATAGGTAAGAATGAGCTAGATTTGAGCACCTGCACCCACATTTGTTGATGCTTCTTGCTTAGTGACCAAAATCTGAGTCTCTTGCAGATTGTGGGGAAGCTTGTGATGCGAGGTGCCAATTATCGTCGAGGCAGAAGATCTGCAAGAGGGCATGCGGAACCTGCTGCGCTCGCTGTCAATGCGTTCCACCAGGCACTTCAGGCAACTACGATGTTTGTCCCTGCTATGCAAATATGACCACACATGGTGGCAGGCACAAGTGTCCTTAGACATTCTTGCTGGTTCTATGATGATGATGATGTTACATTACACATCACAGATATCCAAAATAAAGATGCTAATATCAGGACGGTCTTTTTCTGAATGTAATAAAGCATTGAGATAACAACTCTGATTCTAGAAGTATATCGACAAGAATGAACTCTGTGGATTTTACTATTTATAGAAGGTTGATGTTCTGAAATGTTCAAAAACTATGCAAGAGTGATGCAGGGGACTCAATTCTGTTCGATTTTTTTTTCTTTGTTCTATTTGTCACAACAAGACCACACGGACAAATATACTGTGGGGAAACAAATTAAACTGAAATCAGCAACACAATAAATTCTGTCATGGAAAACAAATTGCAATCTTAGCTCTCTAACATGTACTATCTTCACTCCAGCTTTTCCAGTTCCCCCATTCTTTCAATAATTGCCTGAGAATTTTTTGAAGATGGAAAAAAATAATTAAAACGTTAGATCGAATTCAACCATTTAGGCCAAATGGAATCCATATAAAAAAAGTTACTTAGAACATAAGATTCTATGGAAACTGATGCACCAACTCATAAAATTGCTACATGGCTAGGCATGGACAACAACTACAATCCTATGAAGATGCAACATTGAGTTGACAGGTTAACATTCAGGTAAAGAAAATCCAAATTACTAAGAATAAATGGGCAATATTTTACCTTTTTGCTCGTTTCTTGGAGTTCCCCAGCAAGAATAAATTCATCAAGTATCAGATAGACCTTCATCAGATTCAGCATAAAAATGTGGATCAGTCTGTTAGCAGATTAAGTACTACAATTACAACATTATTCCTCAAGCGCATCCAAGCAAAAACAATCATCAAGTGCTGAACCTTTAAATTTACAACTTACAAACTATAAAGGAAATAGAAAAATAACTGTAAGTTCGATCTAATTGATCTTGTATGGACGCCAAACTTAGGAATGAGAAAATATGCAAGGAATTTCACCGCCATTGTTGGAAATAAGAAACTGAACAGAGTAAGATGGAAAATTTGTTCACAAAGAATTTCAAACTGAATCGGAGCCTTGGCATCAACTGATAAGAACACAATCAGAGAATGCAGTGATAGAATTTTAATTCATCAGGTAGCAGGAAAGAAAAAATGTTCTTCAATCAAGAAATTGATGACAACCAGTACAGCTAATTGCTTAAGAAATAGAAAAGAAAAACATACATCATATGACATTATACAAGAAGTGAAAGGACAGTTACAAGACCAGTATTTTTAAACAGAAATAGAGAAACTTCATTGGTACATAATAGAATGGAAGCAAAAGTGAAGAAGAAAGAAGATGAAGATCAACAAACCTTGTGAAAGTTAAAAACCAAATCGAGCTCACACACATTGCTGAAGAAATGATCCAAAATCTCCACAAACAAATGAATACACTCGAGATAGGCCAACTCGTTGTCTGTTATGTCCACACAAAGAGAGAAAAATAACCCTGCATATCGTCTGTAGATTACCTTGTGTGTTCGGAACTGCAACAGTTGAGGTTGCAATAAATAAGCTAGAGTTTAGATAAAAACCAGATGAATGCATTATGCAACGCACAAGTATAAGTAAATAAATGCTAAGATTCATGCCCAAAAGACAACAAGAAAATGCCAACTGAAACGAAATAAATCCCGACCAAGAACAGCGAAGAATGAACTTCTCTATCACAACACAAGTTAGCCTACAACGAGGTCTACATAACCAACCCAGAAAATAATTACCATTTCCTTAGCTGGTAATTAATCATCACCCTCTTTGTAAGAAAAATTCATGGAAAATATCCAGATATTAAATAAACAATGACATAAAATGGAAGAAATCAAGCAGCAGAGAACTTGGTTAATAGTAGAATTTCATTCCACTTCGACAAAAATTAATTGAATAGAATGGAGCTTCAGATATCAACAAATACTGGAGCGCAACAGCATAAGATTGGAATTTCATCACATAAACCTACGGAATCATAACAAAAAGTTCTCACCTCAACGAAATTCGTGAACTTGGGATCTCTATTTACCACCAATCGGTGAACCTGGAATACAATCAAAACAAAAAACCTAAAACTTAGCCTGGAAAAAGAAAACTGGAATCAGAGAATTAAGAAACAAAATTCACGAGGGAATTAGAAATACCTCGTACTCGACCTTGTGCTTCTCGGATTCCTCAAGAGGAACATAGTACTTAGCCAGACGGGTCTTGCCCTGCCTGTTCTGCAAAAGTATGAACCGGATCTGCCAAAATCAAATGTCAATATTAATGTTAATGTCAGAATCTTACAATCCAAGACTACCGGAAAGATCATCAAAATGAGAAAGTCGACAGACCATTCTTGAAAATGTCGAACGAAGATCGACGAAACCCTCCAATTGATTGTCGGAGGCCGAATTCGGAGAACAAAATTGGCAAGGAATTGCTGTTTTGAAAGTTCTTTACCACTGGGTTGCAGGTTGAAATTTTCTCTCCTCTTCGGCGCGGGGAGAGGTCAAAGGAGTGAAATCCAGTGTGTAATGATCGCACACCAAAATTGGGCATCCAAGTTCTTCCTTTTCTTTCCCCTTTTTTTTGTTAACATTGTTATTTGTTAATTCGCATTCTATTTATTCCACATAATTCGTTACAATGAAAACAAATGAAATTTTATACATTTTTCCTCTATATTTTCACCTTTATGTTAATTTTTCCTCTAAATTTTGTGTGTATATTTTCTAGAGATCTAAAATAAATTTAGGGCCGGTTGCAAAAGTAGCAAACCGGCCCAAAATAATTGCAAACTTAGCAACGGTTGAAACTATTTGCGAAAATGGCAAAATTTTAACTTTTGGAATGTGAATTTACCAAAATGCCCTTCTGCGCGCTGAAAATCTCTTCCCGTTTTTTCTATCACTCGCCTATCGTTTCTATCAGCCTTCGTCTTCTCCG
This sequence comes from Luffa aegyptiaca, assembly GCA_017139565.1. NCBI lineage: Eukaryota > Viridiplantae > Streptophyta > Magnoliopsida > Cucurbitales > Cucurbitaceae > Luffa > Luffa aegyptiaca. The sequence continues at coordinate 48,461,378 of CM029406.1, read as the reverse complement.
ATTTCTATCAGTCTTCTCTTCTCCGATTTCTATCATTCTTCTCGCCTTCGTCTTCTCCGACATTCATCTTCTTCGATTTGTTCGCACATTCCTCTTCTCCACATTCTTCTTCAGGTTTGTTTTCTATCGTTTCTATCCGTCTTTTTCTTTTTTTTTTCTTCGATTTCTATCTGTTAGGTTTTCTATCAGTTTCTAGCTTTCTAAAGCTTTCTATCAGTGATAGAAAGCTTTCTATCACTGATAGAAAGCTGAAATATCAGTGATACAAGTTCTATAAGTTTTTATAAATGTTCTTGTTTTTTATTTACTGGATTTTCTATGGTTGTTTATTTGATTTTTGTTTTGTATATGTTACTTTCGGTTCTCTATAAGTTTTGGGGTCTTTTTGGTCTGTTTCTATCAGTGCTATTGGTGTTTCTATCAGCATTTAGCTTCCTATCAGTAGAAAAGCCTTTGTGATAGAAAGGCATAGAAAGCCTTTCTATCAGTGTGATAGAAAGGCTTTCTATCACTGATAGAAAGTGATAGAAAGGCTTTCTATCACTGATAGATTCTATCAGTGATAGAAAGCCTTTCTATCATATATCCAAACAGCTTTTTATGATGATTGACAGTACCTTAGAATCATCTAACATGTTATCTTCCTATCAGTGATAGAAAGCTTCCTTTCTATCACTGATAGAAAGTGATAGAAAGCTTTCTATCACTGATAGAAAGTGATAGAAAGCTTTCTATCACTGATAGCAAGCCTTTCTATCACTGATAGGGAGCTTTCTATCACTGATAGAAAGCTTTTCTATCATTGATAGAAAGCTTTCTATCAGTGATAGAAAGCCTTTCTATCATTGATAGAAAGCTTTCTATCAGTGATAGAAAGCCTTTCTATCATATATCCAAACAGCTTTTATGATGATTGACAGTACCTTAGAATCATCTAACATGTTATCTTAAAGCTCTAAGTTTGAGGTCCCAAAAAAAAAAAAAAGTTAAAAGAGGGTGAGAGACTTAAAAAATAAACTTTGATTTTCTACATGAAGATCATTAGAGCTAGCTTAGGGATATATATTCTGGTTGAATTTAATTACCTAGAATTCTTTTATTTCTAATTAGTCAAAGGAATTGACATTATTAGAAGTGTGAATTGAAGAGAGGGTAAGGAAATGAAGTACATGAATTAAAGGGGACATATATTGATAGAAATTTTCAGTCTATTTCTTTTGATGTTTGACCATTAACTTTGTGATAAGAATCAAGATGGTGATTTTTGATTGAGATTGATGGTTTGGCTCCTTAATTTCACCTTTTTTCCTCAAAAAAAAAATTAATATGTAAGTTGCATTGCCATTACTTCAAACCATAAAAAATATCATATCAAATTCAAGACATTTTACATCACATAGTCAATGTTAGATAATAATGTATGATAGTACTAATATACATTCGATGATAGAAGTTCTATCAGTTTTTATAAATGTTCTTGTTTTTTATTTACTGGATTTTCTATGGTTGTTTATTTCATTTTTGTTTTGTATATGTCACTTTCGATTCTCTATAAGTTTTGGGGTCTTTTTGGTCTGTTTCTATAGTGCTAATGGTGTTTCTATCAGCATTTAGCTTCCTATCAGTAGAAAAGCCTTTCTATCAGTGATAGAAAGTGATAGAAAGCCTTTCTGATAGAAAAGCTTTCTATCAATGATAGAAAAGCTTTCTATCACTGATAGATTCTATCAGTGATAGAAAACTTTTCTATCAATGATAGAAAGCCTTTCTATCAGAAGGCGATAGAAAAGCTTTCTATCACTGATAGAAAGCGGCTTTCTATCAGAAGGCTTTCTATCAGTGATAGAAAGGCTTTTCTATCAGTGATAGAAAGGCTTTTCTATCACTGATAGAAAGCTTTCTATCAGTGATAGAAAGGCTTTTCTATCACTGATAGAAAGCTTTCTATCACTGATAGAAAGCCGCTTTCTATCAGTGATAGAAAGGCCTTTCTATCAGTGATAGAAAGGCCTTTCTATCATTGATAGAAAGTCTTTCTATCAGAAGGCTTTCTATCAGTGATAGAAAGGCTTTTCTATCATTGATAGAAAGTCTTTCTATCAGAAGGCTTTCTATCAGTGATAGAAAGGCTTTTCTATCAATGATACAAAGTTTTCTATCAGCTTTCTATCACTGATAGAAAGCCTTTCTATTAGTGATAGAAAGCCTTTCTATCAGAAGGCTTTCTATCAGTGATAGAAAGGCTTTTCTATCAGTGATAAAAAGTTTTCTATCAGTGATAGAAAACTTTCTATCACTGATAGAAAGTGATAGAAAAGCTTTCTATCAATGATAGAAAGTTTTCTATCACTGATAGAAAAGCTTTCTATCGGTGATAGAAAACTTTGGTTTGATTTTTGTTTTGAATTTGTCACTTTCGGTTGTATAAGTGTTTGATTTTTTTTATCCTGTTTTTTAGATGAAGAACGAAAAAGCAGAAAAAGTAGATTATGAAGAAGAGAAAAAAACAAAAAGGAAATTAAAAAATAAAGGAGAGGGCTCCAAGAAGAGACAGAAGGTTAGCTATTAGATTTTATACATTCATCACTATAGATTCTATTCTATCATTCATAGATTCTACACAATTATTAGCTTTTAACTTTTTTTTGCCTTTGTTTTTTGTTTTTATTTAACAGGTTAATAGTTTAATTATACCAAAAAAGGATTGGGTCCCAATCCATAAGATTAGTCTCTATATACAACTTCCTGTTATTGACCATATAAAATGTTTAAGGGAGTCATGTGTTCAGATGTTCAAAAGTGGCCCGTTTGGACAATTTTTAGATTTAAAAATGAAAAAAATTCCTTTACAACTCATCACACACCTCATTAGGAGGTTGTGTGTTTCCCCTAATGATAATACCATTGCCTTCAATCTTGAGGGCAATGTAATACAATTTGGATTAAAAGAATTTTCAATCATTACTGGATTAAATTGCAACCCATTTCCAGTTGAAAATATTGATGATGGGGATGAGTTGGACTCAGAAATTAAACAATCCTTCTTCAAACATAAAGACACAATTGATAGGAAGGATTTAGGTACTGCATTCAGTATTTGTCAAAGCCCTTTGTTAGATGAGGATGATGATCCTTTAATTGTTAAATTTTCATCCTTATATCTATTGGAATGTCTTATGATACCCAAACAGCATCACAATAGGGTTAGCTGGAGGCATGTAAAAATCTTTGACAATGAAGAGTCAATCCTAAATTATCCATGGGGGAGGTTGTCATATGATTTAACCATAGAATATATAAAAAAGGCCTCCACAAATACCTCAGGAGCCATATATCTCCAAGGATTTCCAATAGTCCTAATATATTGGGCATTGGAAATCATTCCGAAATTATCTGAGGAAACCTTAGGATTTGCTAGGAAAATCCAAAGCCCCACCTCTACCCCAAGGATGGCTCATTGGGAGATATTGGACACGCCAGATTGGAGCCAATTCGATGAAAAGGTCTTCTCCGCTGAAGATGTAAGTGTAACTCTATAACTCTTATTCTTTGTTCTATCTTATCAGTGCTAGCTTTCTATCTTATCAGGGCTAGCTTTCTATCAGTGGTAGAAAAGTTATCTATCACTGATAGAAGGCTTTCTATCAGTGATAGAAAAGTTGTTATCACTGATAGAAAACTTTTTATCTTTGATAGAAAAGTTTTCTATCACTGATAGAATCTATCACAGATAGAATTCTATCAGTGATAGATTCTAGTAATAAAATTCTACCACTGATAGAATGTATGAAGTGATAGAATTGTATCACTGACTGATAGAATCTATCAGTGTGATAGAATTCTATCACTTGATAGAACCTATCAGATAGTATTCTGTCACTCATAAAATCTATCACTGTCATTGATAGAATCTATCAGTGATAGATTTTAAGAGTGATAGATTCTATCACTGCTTAGTAACATTCTATTTTTTTTTATATTTTTTTTTCATTTCAGTTCTCTGTTGTTCCATTAGTGCCAACTGATGAAGAAATGGCATCAAAAAATATGGAACACTTCATCAAAGAAATGGAGAAGGAGAAGGAGGAAAGGATGGAAAGAGAAAAGAATGAAATGGAAAAGAAAAGACACGAGGAAGAAGAAGAAAAAAGAAAAAGAGAAGAAAATGAAGAAAAAGAAAAAAGAAAAAGAGAAGAAAGGAAGAAGAAGAAAAAAGAGAACAAGAAAAGAATGAAAAAGAAAAAGAAAGGATATCATTGTTGGAACATGATATCAAAATTTGAAGGAAGGACAAAAAGAATTAAAAAATGGACAAAAAGAGATTTTAAGATTGCTAAATAATTTGGTGGAAATTGTCACAGACAAATTTCCACCAAAAGATTTTTCTGAAAAACAATCTCAAGAATCTCTTCACAAAAATTGTCCTCCAACTTCTAGTCTTGAAAAACTAGAATTTATACATGCTACTGATCAATTTATACAAGTTGCTGAAGCTGCTGAACAAGTTGCCAATAAGACCCAATTGACAACATTGACAGGATTGTTCATTATGCAACCTCATATGCTGCTCCTGAGGTAAATTACCATGTTTTAAAAACCAGTTTTTTCCTATCAAATTCTCATTAATTTTTGTTCTCATTTCAGATAGAAGATGTGATAGAAGATGAGGATGATGATGAACAAGAAGAAGAAGAAAGAGAAAAGGAAGAAGAGAAGGAAAATGAAAATGAAGAAGATATGGATGAAGAAGAAAAAGAAGAAGAAGAGGAACAGGTAAAATAATAATAAGAAAAAAAGTAAATTCTATGACTGATAGAAAAAGTTTCTATCAGTGATAGAATCTATCACTAGTGATAGATTCTATCACTCATAGATACTTATCTTCACTTTTTTTTTTATTTTATTTGTGTTTATTCTTTGTGTTTATCATCAATATTGGAGCAGGGAAAGAATAACGAGGACGGAGCAGAAAAAAGATCCAAGAAAATTCATGATAAGAAGGTGAATTTCATTCTTTTTTCCTTTCTATCGGTTCCTTTTTTCTGATAGAAAGCTTTCTATCAGTGATAGAAAGACTTTCTATCAGTGATCATTTCTTTCACTGATAGAAAGCCTTCCTATCACTGATAGAAATCCTTTCTATTGTGATAGAAAGCCTTTTCTATCAGTGATAGAAAGGTTTTCTATCACTGATAGAAATCCTTTCTATTGTGATAGAAATTCTTTCTATCACTGATAGAAATCCTTTCTATTGTGATAGAAAGCCTTTTCTATCAGTGATAGAAAGGTTTTCTATCACTGATAGAAATCCTTTCTATTGTGATAGAAAGCCTTTCTATCACTGATAGAAATCCTTTCTATTGTGATAGAAAGCCTTTTCTATCAGTGATAGAAAGGTTTTCTATCACTGATAGAAATCCTTTCTATTATGATAGAAATTCTTTCTATCACTGATAGAAATCCTTTCTATTGTGATAGAAAGCCTTTTCTATCAGTGATAGAAAGGTTTTCTATCACTGATAGAAATCCTTTCTATTGTGATAGAAAGCCTTTCTATCACTGATAGAAAAGGCTTTCTATCACAATAGAAAGAATCCTTTCTATTGTGATAGAAAGCCTTTTCTATCAGTGATAGAAAGGTTTTCTATCAGTTGATAGAAAGGCTTCCTAGAAGGCAGCAACTGATAGAAAGACTTTCTATCAGTGAATTTGGTTTTTTTTTTGGGAGTCTGATATTAATATATTTGGTTTTTTTTGGAGTCTGATATTAATATATTTTATTTTATTTGTTATTTTATTTTATTTGTTATCTAGGCTGTTGATCCAAAAAAATATAGGCCTAAAGTTGATTTTGGAAAGCAACCACAAGAACCAGAAGAAGGCCGACCAAAACGAAAGTCAAAGCCCACAAAAAAATTCACTCCCGAAGAAGAACAAAAAAGGAAAGGCAAGAAAAAGGGATCTCCAGGCAAAGCGAAGAGAAACTGCTCAAAGATTGATGCACCTAGTTTTGATTTAAAATTTCTCAATGAATGTAAATACAATTTAATTGTAGTCTATTATGAATGTACAAAGATACAATTTAATAGTAGTCCATTTTGATTTAATTATAGTGTTTTCTGATATTTGGTTGGTTTTTTTGTTGACAAGTTAATTATAGTGCTTTATGATACAGTTGAATGTCTAATGTCTGTACTACCATTTAATGGCAAGTTATTCTTGTGTATTGAGTTGTGTATTGACATCATTCCTGTTACATATAATGAAATTGTTACATTTAATTGATCGAAGCTGTTTATTGTTGTTGCTGAAATTGTTACAGTGATAGAAAGTTCTATTTTCTACCACTGATAGATTCTATCAGGATAGAAAAATTTATATCAGCAATAGAAACTTTCTATCTGATAGAAAATATCCTACACTGATAGATTCTATCAGTGATAAAATTCTAGCACTGATAGATTCTATCAGTGATAGAATTCGTAATAAATTCTATCTACCACTAATAGAATTCTATTATCAGGATAGATTTTATCAATTCCTTTTCCTTGTTATAAAAATTACCACTAATAGAATTCTATTATCAGGATAGATTTTATCAATTCCTTTTCCTTGTTATAAAAATTATGCAGTGTTAATCTGAATTGTCTTGGGATCCTTTCCTTGATAGATAAACTTTTTTGGTGATAGAAAAAACTTTCTATCTATGAATTTCGTCTTTCTTTGCGGACTTAATAATATGATAGAAAGTCTTCTATCACTGATAGATTCTATCAGTGATAGAAATCTATCACTGGTTCTTTCTTTGCGGACAGAAAGTCTTAACAAAACAATCTACGATAGACAAACTAAGTGATAGAAAGTTCTATTGCTGATAGAATGTTCTTCTACCACTGATATCTATTGCTGATAGAATGTTCTTCTACCACTGATAGATTCTATCAGTGATAGAAAAACTTTCTATCAGCGATAGAAACTTTCTATCGATAGAAAATTTTTTCTACACTGATAGATTCTATCAGTGATAAAATCCTACCACTGATAGATTCTATCAGTGATAGAATTCTACCACTTTCTACCACTGGTAAAAATGTATCAGTGATAGAATTTTAGAGATAATCTAAAGTATAGAAAGTTCTATTTTTCTACCACTGATAGATTCTATCAGTGATAAAATTCTAGCACTGATAGATTCTATCAGTGATAGAATTCGTGATAAATTCTATCTACCACTAATAGAAATCTATCAGTGATAGAATCCTATCGATGATAGAATTCTATCAGGATAGATTTTATCAATACCTTTTCCTTGCCATAAAAATTGTGCAGTGTTCATCTTGGGATCCTTTGGTGATAGAAAAACTTTTTTGGTGATAGAAAAAACTTTCTATCTATGAATTTGGTTCTTTCTTTGTGGACTTAATAATATGATAGAAAGTTTATCATTCCATTGTCCACTATGAAAAACAACTATTGGAAGCTTTCCCATAATTTTGAATTACTGCAAACAAAAGACAAAAGAAAACAAATGAATCTATCACTACATTAGAACATTGACAATACATACTAGATAGATTCTATCACAAAGAGAAAAGCTTCTATCAGTGATAGAAAAGCTTCTATCACTGATAGAAGCTTTCTATCAGTGATAGAAAAGTTTCTATCACTGATAGAAGTGATTTCTATCAGTGATAGAAGCTTTCTATCAGTGATAGAAATCGCTTCTATCAGTGATAGAAACTTTTCTATCAGTGATAGAAAGCTTCTTCTATCAGTGATAGAAAAGCTTCTATCAGTGATAGAAACTTTTCTATCAGTGATAGAAAGCTTCTTCTATCAGTGATAGAAAAGCTTCTATCACTGATAGAAACTTTTCTATCACTGATAGAAATCGTCTATCAGTGATAGAAAAGCTTCTATCACTGATAGAAGCGATTTCTATCAGTGATAGAAGCTTTCTATCAGTGATAGAAATCGATCACTGATAGAAAGCTTCTATCACTGATAGAAAGCTTCTATCACTGATAGAAATCGTTTCTATCAGTGATAGAAGCTTTTCTATCACTGATAGAAATCGCTTCTATCAGTGATAGAAGCTTTTCTATCACTGATAGAAGCGTCCTATCAGTGATAGAAAAGCTTCTATCAGTGATAGAAAAGTTTCTATCAGTGATAGAAGCTTTTCTATCACTGATAGAAAGCTTCTATCAGTGATAGAAGCTTTCTATCAGTGATAGAAATCGCTTCTATCAGTGATAGAAAACTTTCTATCACTGATAGAAAGCTTCTATCAGTGATAGAAGCTTTTCTATCAGTGATATAAAAGTTTCTATCAGTGATAGAAGCTTTTCTATCAGTGATAGAAGCGATTTCTATCAGTGATAGAAAAGCTTCTATCACTGATAGAAGCTTTCTATCAGTGATAGAAATCGCTTCTATCAGTTTCTATCACTGATAGAAGCGATTTCTATCACTGATAGAAGCTTTTCTATCACTGATAGAAATCGCTTCTATCAGTGATAGAAAATTTCTATCACTGATAGAAAGCTTCTATCAGTTATAGAAATCCTATCACTGATAGAAGATTTCTATCAGTGATAGAAGCTTTCTATCACGGATTTTCGAGAGGTTAAATATGAGAACCAGACTTGCAAATTTACTTTCTACCGAAACCTGAGATGCGACCGGAAGAGGCGACCGATTTCGGAAACCTGAGATGCGTTATTTTCAAAAACCAAACCGAAAGAGGCGACCGGAAGAGATCCCTGAAATCCAGCGACCGGAAGAAGCGTCGACGATCGGAAGAGGCGACCGATTTCGGAACGGAAGAGGCGTCGACGGGGGAGAAGTGAAATCCGTGCAAATCCGTCGATACCAAGTGAAAACCGTAAAACCAAAAACAATCGATCACGAAGAAAGAAGAAAAGAAGAAAGAAGAAGAAGCTCGAAGAAAGAAGAAAGAAGAAGAAGCTGATCACGATTCAAAGAGAAGAAGAAGTTGCGCGCGTAATTGAAGGGCAGAATCGGAAATATAAAAACTAATTAAAAATTTTGCCATATTTGCAAATATTTTTGAAAAATGCTATATTTGCTATTATTTAGGGTGATATTGCCACCCATTACAAATATCCATAAATTTACTTAGTAACATTATTTTTTGCCTTCTTTTTATTTTTAGAAGTATTTTTAATTAAACTGAGAAAAAAATTAAATAAAAACTTAGTTGTTATTTTTCTAAGTTTGATTTCCATTTATAAAGAAATACAACAAATACTCATTACTAAGCATTAAAACCAAAAAATTGACACATATGTACACCTAATATTATTGGACTTTTAAAGTACTCTCTTTTAGATTCAAATATACTTCACATCAATTAGAAGTAAAAAAAGAAATTAAATATACAAGTTATTATCATAATTAGAAGCAAATAGTAATAATACACAAGTTAGTAACGTTAATATTTATATTGACACGAATCTAGGATGAACAATAATCCACTTTATACATAAGTAGACTTCTCTGCTATACTATATGAAAATGTACATAAACAGGGTTCTCATTATTACAAACATCATTTGAACTCTCGTTCAAACTAAGTACTATATTCAAACTATGCTAAAAAAACATTTGAAAGTTATTTTGGAACAGCCAAAATCACTTTTATCATGTCCTTTTTCTACCCTTATTTCTACATCAGTACCAATAGAATCAAACCAATAGATCAAAATTCAAACAACACAATAACAACAAATTACAAGGAATCCTAGGGGACAAAACCAAGTGTTTTTCCTCTATAGAAATCATGTTCTATAAATAGAGTTTGAAGCAGCCAAAAGAGCAGCCCCAATGCCAGAGCCATCTTTGGTATGTTCAATTGCCACATTCTTAGCCAACTCTGTTCCTAGAAGTTCTGTTACTCCTTCTTTAAGATACCTTCTGTACTGTGGATAATTCTCATACATCCTCCATCCATGGCCACAACTCTCCTCTTTCCAAGATCTGCAAAATCTTCAATCTTCTGCAGAATTCCTACAATTCCCGCCCCTGCCAATCGCCCGCCTCGCTTTGCAATCGTGTCGCACACCTCCACGACGATTTTCCTTGCACCTAAATCCGACTCGACCTGTGGCATTGCTTGCACCAATCAGATTTGGAAACTAAACAATGTATGGTACTAACTCTTATGTTCTTTCTCAACTTTGGCGAATTCGTGCTCGTTTCGGATGTTATTTGCATATGAGATTGTCTTAAAAACTATTATGCATAGATTCGACACGAAACAATATAAAGATCAAAAACGTTTACCCCAAACACATTGTACAAGATTGATCCAACAGCTTGAAGGTCCATTGGAGTCATCTTGCTGCATTGGCACTTAGAGCTGGTGTGCTGCATACAATTGTTACACATTGAAATGGAAGATTTGTTCAGTTCATAGATACACAATGAACATGTTGTCTCGAAATGATTTCGTCTCGATGAGATATGAATGAAGGATCGGCTGCAGATGATACCTGAGGATGAAAGGCGTCGACAACTTTCGGGAATGGATTTGCCAAAAAGAGGGGTGGATTCAGCCATTGCCAAAAGCACCCTACGCGCAATTTCACCAGATACATTCCAGCTATTGTCTTCTCAAAGATCTGCCATATACATATATGTATTACGCTTACATTAGCCCACCGTATCGACAACCTGCATCATATCGACATTATAAACTTCGATTCACCTGCTCCCCTGGATTGATACTGGCAGCATCCATCTCTCTATCAAAAACAGTAAGAGGAAGACCATTTGAATATGCTCCCCACTCCATGTTGATAATCTGAAACGAACGTGTTTTCGACAACAAAAACCGACATTAAGTTGCGGTCGATGAACTAATTTACAAAACTAGAGGAACAGAGGTATTGTATGTATTGGTACACACTGTTTTCCCTGAAGAAGATGCCTGGCCTTGTGATAACTCTTAGAAATAAGAGTTATTGGCCATTCTTTTGGGGCTTAAAGGCTTAATTTTGCCTTAGGAAATTGCTATTTGAGTTGGGTATTGATGAATTTTTGGTGTTTAATGAAAGTGCTTATTGATGGCTTTAAGTGTTTAATTTCCCGTTAATTTCGGATTTAAACTAACTTGGAGCTCCAGTTTTCTTTGCAGACTATGCTGTAGCATGAGCTGGAAAAGGCAGAATAGCAGCTGGAGCTGATTTACACGTGGAAGGCTTCATTAATTGATGTGGCATTCCCAGCTGGAGGCTGAAGCTATTTTCAGCCATTAGAATGATTTCCAAGTGGGCAAGGCTTGTCTAATCAGCCCTGAATCCCACAAATATGGCTGGGTATAAAAGAAAAGAGGCCCTAATTTGGAAAGGAGGCTGGGAGAAGAAGAAAACACACGATAGGAGGCTGATTGAAGGGGAAAAACAGAGGAAAAACAGAGGGGGAGCTGCCGTGGAGTCCATATTCAGCTTGGGAAAGCTGGATTTGAGCTTGGGAGTTTCTTCTTTGGCTTTTTCTTCTTATCTTTTATCTTCCTATTGATATTAGTTGTGTTAGAAGTTGAAATCATGTTGAGTATGAGCATTTTCTGCTGTATTGAACTTATTTCCTCTTTGAACATGAGCTAATCCTCTTTAGGTGAGGATTAGGGATTCTATATTGTAACAAGGGGTTGTTTGTAATTGAACCGTGCTATTTTCATCTTAAAGCAAAGTGTTCTTTATTGTTTAAAGCTGGAATTTCGACTGGCCATCCATTTTCTAGTATTGTTATTGGGTGTTTGGGAAAACATTTAGTAACCGATTGCTTTGCTTTACCTTAGTCTTTTATGATCGTGAAAATGAGTGGGTATTTAGGGATAAATCACCACCTAGGGCACTAATCAGATTAAGCTAAAAATAAGAGGTTAAATGGGAGTTTAATCGCTTTAATCTTTGGAGAATTGGAAAATTCCCGTTGAAAATCTGGGTGAGATGAATTAGCACAGTTTTTGCTATAGCAATCCCTGGAAACAATACAGAGTATCCCTAATCCGAGCCTTAATTCTCCTCTGCTTTCAGCCGTTTTTCTTGCATTATTTGCTTTCAATACTCTTTAATTTCATCCAAGTTAGTTTACATTTGTGCACTTTAGTTAGTAAATGATATTTGTGTCCTTGGTAACTTGAATTTCGCCGAAAATCACGTTTAGAAGTAGTAAATTTCATTAACTTAATCCCTGTGGAGACGATCTTGAATTACTTATCACTTGCTGCCATGATGTGTATACTTGCACGTTTTTGAGCTATTTGTGAAGATTTCTTGCATTATTATAATCACATTGCACAAGGCAACAAGTTTTTGGCGCCGTTGCCGGGGATTGAGTAGATTTTCGCTATTTTTAAGCTAAATTTCGGTGAGATTGGTGCTAAAACAGAATCTAAACTTTGTTAATTGATTTTGCAGGTGTTGGTAGCTGTTTATGAACGAATTCCCTGATTTGGAATTCAATTTTGATCCCGAAATTGAAAGGACTTTTCACAGGAGAAGAAGGGAGCAAAGAGAAAGGAACAACAGGATGGATCCGCCACCTCTTTTACCTCCGGGAGTTCAAGGAAATCAGCCACTAAATCCTGAGATAAATCAGCAACAAGGGGTAGAAAATCGAGCTGAGAACCCTGTCTTGATAGCCGATGACAGGGGAAGAGCTATCAGAGCTTATGCAGTCCCTACTTTCAATCAGTTGCATCCGGGGATAGCAAGGCCAGAGATTCAGGCTCAGAATTTTGAGATGAAGCCTGTGATGTTTCAGATGCTGCAAACAGTGGGTCAGTTTCATGGGTTACCTTCAGAAGACCCGCATTTGCACCTTAAATCTTTCTTGGGAGTAAGCGACTCATTCAAAATTCAAGGAGTTTCCCAAGATGCTTTGAGGCTAACTTTATTCCCTTATTCCTTGCGGGATGGAGCTAAGGCTTGGTTAAACAACTTTGCCCCCGGCTCTATCACTACTTGGAATGAGTTGGCCGAAAAGTTTCTGATCAAGTACTTCCCTCCCACGAGGAATGCCAAGCTTAGAGCGGATATAGTATCTTTCAGGCAGTTTGACGATGAATCATTCAGTGAAGCTTGGGAGAGATTCAAAGAACTGTTGAGAAAATGTCCTCACCATGGTCTGCCCCATTGCATTCAGATGGAGACTTTTTATAATGGGTTGAACATGGCCACTCAGAACATGGTAGATGCCTCTGCCAATGGAGCTTTGTTGTCTAAGACCTATGATGAGGCATATGCTATTTTAGAGAGAATTGCTACAAATAGTTGCCAATGGGCTGATTCAAGAAGCATGACTGGGAAGAAAAATAAAGATATGCTTGAGGTTGACACAGTTACATCCTTTAATGCAAGGTTTGATACCATGGAAAGTATGATGAAAAAGTTGACTTTGGGGCTTGAAAATTTGAATATGCTGAATTCTGGTGCAAAACAGAATGCTGCAGCAATCAATATAAACCAGAATTCCACAGATTCATGTGTTTATTGTGGAGAGGATCACACTTTTGAGTTTTGTCCAAGTAATCCAGCTTCAGTGTGCTATGTTGGAAACCAAAATGCCCAATGGAATAACCCTCATTCCAATACCTATAATCCGGGTTGGAGAAATCATCCTAATTTTGCTTGGGGAAATCAAGGAAGTAATTCCAACTCCCAACAAGCTCAACAAAAGATGAATGGTCCACTTGGATTTGGGCAACAAAACCAGCAAGCTAATGCTCAATACCAAAACACCATGAACCAACATATCCCAGGTACTTCTTTAGAAAGCTTGTTTAAGGAATACATGGCCAAAACTGATGCTGTCATTCAAACACAACAAGCTTCTTTGAGGAATTTAGAGGTTCAAATGGGCCAAATAGCAAGCGAATTGAAAGCAAGACCGATGGGTAAGCTTCCTTCAGACACTGAGAGTTCGAAAAGAGAAGGCAAAGAGCAAGTTCAAGCAGTAGAATTAAGAAGTGGGAAGCCGTTGGTTGAGAAAAAAGTGTTGAAACCGCAACCACCAGCTGGACAGATTGATGATTTGCACACTGATTTGGCGAAGACAGCAGGGGAAAATGAGAAAATAGATGCTGGAATTCAATTGGAGAAGAGTTCCGAGAGTGAGGAAATTGAAGAAATCCCTAGAAAAACCTCTCAAACTCCTCCTAAGTTAGTTCCTACACCTTCCCCAACTTTTAAACCGCCCCCACCACCCTTTCCCCAAAGGCTTAAGCAGAAAAATCAAGATGGTCAATTTAAGAAATTCCTTGAGGTTTTGAAGCAACTTCATATTAATATACCACTAGTTGAGGCCTTGGAACAAATGCCCAACTATGTAAAGTTCCTCAAGGATATTTTAACCAAGAAAAGAAGATTGGGTGAGTATGAAACCGTGTCTTTGACTGGGGAATGTAGTGCCATTTTGACAAACAAAATTCCACCCAAAGTGAAAGACCCTGGGACTTTTACCATTCCCATTTCTATTGGTGGCAAAGAATTGGGAAGAGCTTTGTGTGACCTTGGGGCTAGCATTAACCTCATGCCATTGTCCATCTTTAAGAAATTAGGAGTAGGAGAAGCTAGACCAACCACAGTTACATTACAACTTGCCGATAGGTCTATCACTTATCCCGAAGGAAAGATTGAGGACATTTTGGTGCAAGTAGATAAGTTTATCTTCCCGGCTGATTTTATCATTTTGGACTATGAAGCGGACAAGGATGTCCCCATAATTCTAGGAAGGCCGTTTTTAGCAACCGGGAGAACCTTGATAGATGTCCAAAAGGGTGAGCTAACTATGAGGGTGAATGACCAAGAGGTGAAGTTTAGTGTCTTTGATGCCATAAAGTCCCCCACTGATATTGAAGAGTGTGCTGTCATTCAAGTGAAAGATAAGTTGGTTGATGATCAAGTTGAGAAGGAAATGAGAGAGCAAAACATACAACAGTTGGGAAAAAGTGGAATTGAGGATTTGGAATTAGACAAATTAGAGCTTGAGCTTGAAAGTAGTGCAGGTGAAGTTTTTGGTTTTAATAGGACTTTTGAATCCTTAGAGTTGATTGATAAGAAAAATCCACCTACACAACCATTCACTTCATTGGAATTATTTCAACAACTTGAGTTCGAAAATTATTTCCTTGATGAGTTGTTTTTTACAGTAGCTCACAACCAAAAAATGAAAACACTTTGGTATGTTGACCTTACCAATTACCTTGCTTTTGGAACATTGCCCCATGGTTTATCAAAGCAACAATTGAAAAAGTTTTTCCATGAGATAAAATTTTATTTTTGGGATGATTCATTTGTGTTTAAACAATGTGTTGATAATAATGGCAAGGAGTTTAAGGTAAATGGGCAAAGGTTGAAGCATTATTGGGGAGAAGAATCCCAAAGGTGTTATGCCTTTTGCAATTTGTTGGAAACTTGAAATTTGAAGAAAAAGGGCAGTGTGCTTTCACATTACAAATTCTATGTTGAGCCCTGAAGGTGGTCTGAATAGCAAGTTTAAATTTCTGTTGTGATGTCTTTAATTTGTAGCCATTAGTTGTTAGTTAATATTTTAAAGTTAGTTTCTCTTTTATTGATAATTTGCTTTAGTTATTGAGTTTAATGTTTCTGTCAAGCTTTGGATTTTGGTAGGGAATCTCATGCAAAATGTGGAAGAAAATTTTGATGCAGCAGATTTTGAGGTTGCAATTTTTCAAGGAAGGAAATTCCGATGAGCTGCAGCAGATTGACAGCACGCTCATATCAGAAGTTGCAACAGGCATGGCAGAAAAGGCAGTGGGCTAGCTGTGATTTGAAGGGAGGAAGTTTTAAGTTTGCTTGTCTGCTATCTATCATGCTTTCTGTTAGCTTTTGTTGTGAAGAAAAAGAAAAAATTCTGCTGGGTGTTTAATGTTTTTATGGAATTTAATGATATATCACCTTTGTCTTTCCTTGGCAAATCTCTTTCTTGCATAAATTTTGATTCTGTGATGTGGTAATTAAGCTGCTGAATGTGGAGTCAAAGTGCTAAATTTTTAATTCTTGCCCAAATGGATATGTGTTGAGCTTTCCCATACATTAGATCATGTTGGAATGTTGCATAATTTGTTTGGGTATTGACTCCGTTTTGAAGGCAGTAGCTAGCATCTTCATGCAAATTATTTGGGCTTCATGCATAATATAGCTCTTAAGTTTTACATGATTTACCCATTCTCTGAAGGTCCAAATTGGTC